>CAUDMG010001794.1:1341997-1941997 GCA_958450375.1 Homarus gammarus | reverse complement strand
TATTCTTCCCTTCTTGATTCGTGTTTCAATATGTTGGTCATCTAGGTCTTTGTCTGAGTATGTGTATTTAATCTTGCCTTGCCTTATTTCTGCCAATAGTCTTTCTGTTGAGACTATGGGGGGGAGCTGTAGTGGAGTAAAATCGTATACCAGTTTCATGCCCTAGGTCTTTGTTCTCCGTAGCAGGTGGTGCCATAGTTCCTGCTTGATTCTTTTTTTGGATGTTGACTCTGGCGGCTTGTTCTGTTATTGTGGTGGTTTCATCTTCGCTTGCGTCTTCCATCGATTCTTCCTCGCTTGCTGCCTGAGGTAGTCTGTTCTTGAGTTGATAATTCGTGAGTTGATGGTTCGTGAGTTGTTGGTATTTGAGTTGCAGGGCTCTCTGATTTGTAAATTAAGTTGAAAATTTCAGTAGAAGGCACATCGTTTGGGAATTCCATGCCTGGCAGGTTGTTGGCGGCGAACATGTCCCTTGCTGCCTTGGCAAAAGTTCCAGGTCTGGCTATATTCATGATGTGGGCGTGGATTATGGATGTCATTATTTTTACGGAAAGATTATTTCCAAGCTGAAGCACAATAGGTTGGTTTGCGGGGGGTGGTGTGGCGACTTTTTCGAGGATCTTTGTCGTTTCTCTGGTTAGTTTTGTCACAGCTGAATATGTGTTGTTTTGCTGTTCCTGTGTCTTCTCCCTCTCCTTCTCCTTCTTTTGGTTGACTATTGCTTTTCGTATGTAGCCAGTGTTCTATGATCTCCTTCGCAGTTTAGGCACTTGGGGTTATCTTTGTTTTTGCACTCTCTGAAGGTGTGCCCCTTATTCCCGCATTCTGAGCAGTGCTTGGTGTCCTTGTTAGGGCAGTCTGTAGCCGTGTGTGAATATTGGTAACAATTCCAGCATGGAGTGATGGGGAAGAATTCCTCCTGCTCCACCTGGCTGCTGCTGACATGGTAGTAGGAGAGACAAAGTCCCTCCTGGATTGCTTTTTGGGCCATGGCTATTTCAGTGAATCGTATTTTGAGCATGGATGGCAGTCTGGGCAGCTTGATCACTTCCTCCACCTTGGCCCATTCGTTTTTGTCTTCTATATCAGATACCAATTGCTGTTCACTTGATTCTTCGGTGATTGCTTTATCTAGTCGTTTGACCACAATTGATTTCCTCTCTCGGAGTTGAGGAGGGATTGCAACTTTAAATTTCGCGGACTTGAGTTTCCTTGAGCTGTCGTTCGATAAGAGTAAGACGACATCATTCTCAGTCAGGCACAGGGCGATGAAGGAGTCCTTGGTCGTGATGAGGTTGGATATTTTGATGAGTAGTGTTACAGTAAGGAGTCTTGCCAATTCGGTTTTTCTCTGGGCAGTCACGCCCCCTTCATGGGAGCGTATCCGTACCCGGTGTGCCCTCATTCCAGAGAATATGTGGTGGACATGCCACCCTTGCGTGGTTTCAGATTGGAGACCTACCTATTTCAGGACAGGAGTTTGTTACAGGAAATACAACACTCCCCACCGCCACTTGTTGGTCGAGTGGTCGTAGAGTGGTTCCCGCAGTTGTGTTCCGGAAGCCCCGTCAGGGGATCCTATTTCCCTAGTGTTAATGAATGCTCACTTATAGACGTGAGCTAGTGCACCTAATTAGGGGAGGGGGTTAGGGATTCAGGATTGCGACCCCCTTCCCAGGTGGACTGGCACGATCACGGTTACCTAGGAAGGCTCGGCGGAGGGATGGGTAGTGCTCCTGCCCCCTTTCTTGTTCACAAACTCCTGGGAGGGTGGTGAACAGTTACAGGGGGGACCCAAGGACGAATACACCTTAGGATGCAGGTCCCCAGGCCAGAGCGAAAAAGAAGGAAGAATAGCCACTGGTGTAAGTAGCACAGGTGGGGTCGCGGCACAAGTCCGCTGCAAGAAGCCGTTGCAGAGCACCCAATCACGGCCGCCTCTGATCAGGAGTCACCCCTGATCAGTGGGGAGGCACAGAAAGGGCGTTGTCTGGAACAAGCTTCCCACGTGTCAAAGTGATGGTTAGTGAGGTGGTCGTTTAAGTTCAGTTCGTCAACGGTAAGAGATAGGCTGGCTGGCTAGGCAGTGAGGGGTCTAGAGAGAAGTCCATTCACAACGAAGGCTGGCTGGCGAGTGTGATGCTCTCCCTGGATTTGTTGTTGTTGTTGAGATTGTCGGACCGTAGTCCGACACGGGCCTTTGCCTATAGGCGGCCCGTTTGGTGGTTCCGGCTGGAGCTCCAGGAGCAGCCAGACAGGATTGGGATTGGAGGTGGTCCCACCTTCAGATTGGAAGGATACTGCAAGTTGCAAGTGTGAGCGGACCCCGGATCAGTGGACGCTTACTACCAACCCCCACTCTTGGACGTGGTCAGTTTCGGAGTGGCGCGCCCCCCGAATTGGGGTCAGCACTTGCTGGGAGAGGATACTTTCTAAGCTATCTGGGTGGTGGGTATCGTGTGATGACCCGGAGTAGGTGGTGAATGTGGTCTGTTTTGGCCTTTCGGGTTAGAGTGGCCGCTGGTGTTGTGTGTGTTTCTTGGGAGATTTGAGTTCTGTTTCGGAGGCTTTGTGTGACCTCGCAGTCGAGGAGATAGTGTTCAAGTGGGTTGGCTGCTGGCATCTGACAGTAGGTGCATTCCATGGCGTCATTTCCGATCATCTGCCAGGAGCACTTGTACCCTAGTCGTAGTCGATGAAGGCTGACTTGGGTTTGTCTTGGAGTTTTCTTGTCAGCGAAAGGTGGTTCCCCTTTTGTGGCCGCCAGGTACCATTTGGCTGATTGGGAACCAGCGTTGAATGCGTGAAGGAAGCTCTTTTTGATGTGGAGCTTGCTAGTCTTTCTGAGGTGATTCTTGATCTGTTGCATGCTTGATGGAACTTGGATGTGTACGCTACTAGAACGTGTAGCTGCCTTGGCTGCTTCGTCTGCCACATCGTTTCCTCCGATCCCTACATGACTGGGAATCCAGTGTAAGACGACTGGGCGGTTTTGGCTTTGGAATTCCTGTAGCTGTGTGAGGATCGAGGTAATGATGTGGACGTTGTCTCTTGGTTGACTGTGTTGCAGCGCCTGCATGGCCGATTTCGAGTCCGTGTGAATTATGATGGACTTGTTGTGTTGTGTTGCAGCGTGTTGTAGGGCCTTTGAGATTGCTACCAGCTCTGTTTGTAGGGTGGAGCAGTCATTGGAAAGTCTCCATCGGAGGGTCTGACCTTGGGTGTAGAAGGCCGCTCCGGATCTATGATGTTTTGGGTCCACCAAGCCGTCTGTGAAGTATGATGCTGCATCAGCCTGGTGTCTCGGTTGCTATGGCTTCGAGAGTTATTTTTTTGAGGTCCTCCTTCTGGAGGTTGGCTTTACTATTGCCTAGGTCGGTGAATTTGAGTGTGGCTGGTGGAGGGCTCCATGGTGGAGGAACAGCGTAACCATTGTCTCGTGTGTCTTGGTTGTTCTTGACGAGTGTTTCTGCTTGCAGGTGTTGGATGACCTCGCTTGCCTCGTGCGACCAGGTGGCCCCTCGCACTCTGTGGTCGAGGTGGAGGGAGGCACTGATTCGAATTTTGGCAACTGTGGGCTTGTCTGCTCTACAGATTTTGGCGAGGAGACCGGCTGTCACCTGCTTGACTCGTACTGCCAGGGGTGGTAGTTCGGTTTCCATTTGCAAGTTGCAAATTCTGGTCCACATGGGTGCTCCGAGCATGGTCCTGAGACCATTATTTTGGATGACTTCTAGCTTAGCTATTTGGTCTTCTCCCAGTCCAATGAGTGCTGGAGCACTGTAATCTACCAGCGATCTGATGGCGGCCGTGTAGTAGGCTTTGAGCACATGAAGGTTTGCTCCTGCGGATTTGCTGGTGAGCGACCTCATTATATTGTGTCTGCTCTTCGTCCTGTGCCTGAGATACTCGAGTTGCGGCTTGAAGGTGAGTTTCTGGTCAAACCAGATTCCAAGACACTGGTGGGCGTTGGTCCAGACTACCAGCGTGTTTTGTATGGAGAACATCTTGTCTGGTGTGTCTGTGCAGATGGCCATCGCAGAGGAGAATGCCAGATTTACCCGGCACTCTGATCCTGGCGTTGCTACGTGTGCGTCCGCACTGTGGAGTAGGTCTACCAGCGTCGCTGGCTGTACGCGGGGATGAACGATACTACCCCTGCGTCCAGATGATTTTACTCAGGCTCCGATTTGGGAAAAAAAATTTTTCAGAGCCAGGACACACCATAGACAGCAGACACGCAGAGCGACGGGGACGACGGAGAACGAACAGACACAGCTGATTGGCTAGTCCTGGGACTTCTCCCACCTTCCCACTTACCCTGGAAAACACAAGCACCTGACTTCAATTCTCCATAACTGACAAATCTGTTGATTCGATCGACACATTGAGCATCTCCTACAGTATCGGACCTCCCTTAGGAACCCCGAATGCTGCTGAGGGGCTTGGTGTGAAGAGAGAGTCATCAGTGAGTTTTCAGACCTTTTTCTACCACTCTAACCTTTCTCTTCCGTGCCGTGAAAGGACCTATTCCCCTGTCAGTTGACGTACAGGGAAGTATTCGTCTGGAAACGCCCTCTGTCCCCACACCTCGCTAGTGCGTGTTAGTGTGGAGGGTCAGCACAGCCTGCCGATTCACCTGGGGACCTCTGTGATAGTGCAGGGCCTCCCCTACGTGAGGGGCGCAGGAAATCAGGGACATTGTTAGGGGAGATCTCCATAAATCTCCAAAATTTAAATAGTAAACATGCCTTCAATTAAAATTAAAGTGGACTGCACCATCCAACTATGCTCAGACCTCGCCTCACTCATTTTTCAGCTGACCTTGATATTTCAAATCCGTTCCTTCACAAATGACGATATCATCAAAATATTTGTAAAGACTGACGAAGACGCCGACCAGTTCCACTCCCCAGCAGTGAACAAAAAATTGAAAGACAATGGCTTAACGGTCCTCAGTTCACCTGAGTACCGTGCAAAATGCACCCTCATATGCAGAAAAGTCATCCCTCCTATCCTTGACAACCCTAACCTACTGAAAGAACTCAACTCGCACAACACCAACCAAATGTCATCAGCAGCCCGGATGGGATCTCTCCCCATGCTTAAAATCACCACAGCTACACAAACAGACGCCATCAAATTAAAATCAAACGGCATAAAATTCGGCAACAACATCATCCCCTCACGAGACATTGAATTCCAACACTACATACAAGTTCACCAATGCTATAATTGCTACAAATTCGGACACAACACCAACCGTTGCAGTCACACACAAACTTGCTCTAAGTGTGCCAATCAAGGCCACTCCTACCAAAACTGCACTGCCACTGTAACAAAATGCTACAACTGTAAAGGCCCACACTCTGCCATCAGCAACAAGTGCAAAATCAGACTCGACAACAGCACAACACCACTCCCTCCCCGCCGACCCTCACCTCCCACTGCACCTCCCACAGCACCACCTCCACCTCCCCACCACTCACTCCCTACTCCCACGACTCTCCCCACCCGCACTTGCTGGACCAACAACCTGACCGCCCCCCCTCCTTCCCCCGACACTGACGCAAAAATCACCACCATCATACTTTTGGCACATACCCTAAGCAACGGAAACAGGTCACTTTTTCTTGAACTGGCAATTGATGGTTTGAAGGCGAACGGCCTCCCTACCATACACATTCCTGAATCCTTCAGAACCGGTCCCGACCTCATCTTCCCCACTGCCCCCGTCTCCGACCGGACCAACATGCCCCCCCCCCACCCCCCAGAGAATCCACTGCAATCTCCCTCCGCCCCTCCACTTCTGCCATGCCCACACCTGATTTATCTCACCAATCTACCATTACCTCACCCCCCAGAGTAATCAGTCCAAAACCTCCCGGCCCCTCCACCTCGGCCTTGCCTACACCTGACTTTTCCCACACGACTACGATGACCTCCCGGACCACAAACACCCAAACCAAACCCAATCCTCCCCTAACACCTCAGACTCCCAAGAATAAAATGGCAGCCCATCCCCCCACAGAACTCGTGGTCAAGACCCCTAGACCAAAGAGGAAGAACACCTCCCCCCTTTCTCCCGACACACCTGACAGCAAAAGAATTATACAATACACACATCCAACTAAATCAATAATCAAAGTAAATCTATTCGGCACTACCCCAAAGGAAACAGAAAACAACCCCGACACGAACCTAGCACACTCCCCTCATCCTCCCGACTCCCCCACACACAGTCACGTAACCGCCCATCCCTCACCTGCATACACCACACTCAGACCACGCTCACAGTCACTCGACAAGTTAGACCTCATCCCTGCACCCCAGAATTTCAATCTCATATAAGTAACCAAGAACAAATTATACAACATGATCACCATTATGCAATACAACTGTAGAGCATATCACTCAAACAGACACGCCATCTCTCTCCTCCTACAAGAACACAACCCAGACATCCTCCTCCTCAACTCAGCATGCACAAACACCAAAATCAAGCACTTCGGCTACACAAGCAGACAATCACCCCACGAACTATTCGGGGGCGTTGCTATCCTCATCAGATCCTCCATGAAACACGAATTCATCACCAACTTTGCCTTCAAACACTTCATTGCCGCCAAGATCGACACTCAACACGGACAGATAATCATCTGCACAACATACTCAAGACCTAACTCGCTTATTCCCTTCACAGACCTAAACTCCATCTTTAACAACTCACACCTACCTGTAATACTAATGGCCGACCTCAATGCACACCACACCGCATTCCAACACAACCGCATCGACCCCCATGGCCAACAACTACACGCTTTGGTCACTCACAAAAACCTTCACCACATTGGCCCTTTCTTCCCCACATTCTACGCTGCTCACGGCAAAGGCACACCAGACATCGTCATCACCAACACCCCTGCCCTCCAATTCCAACACTACATCACTCCCGGCCCCCTATCAGGCTCAGACCACATTCCCATCACTCTTCACCTCTCCAACAATCCCATCCTCCTCCCAACAACCACACCTCAATACCAGTTTCAACACGCAGATTGGAATGCCTTCCAAACCACACTCTCTGAACAACAATACACACTCAACCTCGAACACCAACCCACAAGGAAGATTGAGGAAACCTGGACACACCTTTTCAACACTATCACCGCCATAGCAGATACCCACATTCCTAAACACCGGTTCAAGAGAAAATACTCCTTCACACCCTCCATAAGAACTCGACGCCTACTTCACTGCTACAGGACACGATTCGAACTAAACAAACTTAACCTAGCACCAGTTTACACAGACATCGCCACACTAAGAACACACATCATCCACAGCCTCCGTTAAGACCATGAGGTTCACTGGGCAAAACTCGTAGAGGCTGCCAGGAACACAGAACACATAACCCCCGAGAATTTTGGCAAAGGATCGCCAAACTGAGAGGAACAGCAAAACCCCCCTTTGATCACCTACTAGTTAATGGTAGGAAAATCAATGAGCCAGCCGACGTAGCACAAACACTAAAACAACACTGGGAACACATTTTCCACCCACACCCCCCCCCCCCACACAACAAAGGTACATCTTAAACCACATAAACAACATCACCACACACATGCAAACACTTCACGACAGAACGACTCCTGACAACACAATAGATACCTCCACTCTCACACAGAACCACACCCTCACTGCTCCTTTCACCCCAACAGAAGTCAAACAAGCACTAGAAAAAACCAAAAAGAAAACACCAGGTGACAGCAATATTGGTCAAGCAATCCTGAAGCACCTGCCCCCAGAAACATTCACAGCCATTACATACCTCTACAACACCCAACTGGCTACAGGATACTTCCCAAAACTCTTTAAGACAGCCACAGCCGTCATGATACCTAAACCAAACAAAAACCCAACAGATCTATAAAACTACAGACCGATCAGCATACTAGAAGTCTCAGGCAAAACTTTTGAAAGACTATACAACACCCGCCTCAGATACCACCTTGAAGATGAACAACTACTGTCCTACAAGCAGTTCGGCTTCAGAGCACACCACTCAACTCAAGACGCACTCAATATAATGACAAACTACCTCCACATGAACAAAGGTGCATACAAGACAGCACTCATTACAAAAGACGTACAAAAAGCCTTCGACACAGTTTGACACGATGGATTAAAGTATAAGATATGCACCAATTTTAACCTCCCTCAAAAATCACAACAATTACTATGTAACTTCCTAACAGACAGAAAAATGAGGATAAAATTCATACCTGCCTACTCTGACCACTTCACACTGCATGCAGGAGTCCCACAAGGATCAGTCCTGTCCCCAACACTATACATTCTTTACACAAACGACTTACCCGACCCCTTACACATCGACTCTCTGACAATACAGTACGCCGACGATGTAACCCAACTAGTCAGACACAGAACTCTTGATCACCTAACAGACAAAGCACACAGGGAACTCGAACAAGTTACACAATGGGAACTCCGATGGCGAATACAAACCAACCCGAACAAAGCACAAATCACCTACTTCGGCACCAAAAGACGACAACCACGCCACATTTACCTAAACCCCTCCATCGCCTACCCTTCACCTATAACTGTCAAACGAACAAACACAATCCTAGGAGTCACATTCAACGACACCCTCACCATGACACTACACACCAATATGAAGGCTTCGATCGCAAACAAAACACTCGGGAATATATACAGATTCAGAACCGCATCAATCAAAACCAAAACACACCTATTCAAAGCCCTCATACGCCCACTATTGACTTATGCACCCAACACACTCCAGCTAGCAACACCATCACACGCCAAGAAACTTCAAGTCATACAAAACAAAGCACTAAGATTCATCCATAACACACACTGGTCATCCTTCACCCCAAACAGTCATCTACATGAACTCAGCTCCCTCCCTCCACTTAACATCTACTGAAGACAACTAGGTGACAAACAAATAGAATCACTCCTCACTACTTAACCCTCAATGGCAGGATTATTTCGACAACATCATACTCCCACGCAGATTCAGAGACAGAAATCCCTCCATACTAAACAGACCAAACACTCCCCTCCCACCTCCCTTGTATTAATAACTCCCCTATAACCACACCCAACAACTCCCCCCAAATTAAACCTAACCTCTCCTCAACCCTCACCCAACGATTCCCACCCAACCTAACCAAATCAACCTAACCTGATATAACCTAACCTCTCCTCAGCCCACACCCAACGATTCCCACCTAACCTAACCCAATCAACCTAACCTAACCTAACTTAACCTTAACCTAACCTCAACCCCACACCCAATGATTCCCACCCAACCTAACCCAATCAACCTAACCTAACCTTACCTGACTTACCCAACTTCCCTTCTCCCCCCCCTCACTCCAAACCCCACGCCCCCAACTCAAACTCAAGACCACTCCGACAAAAAAAAAAAAAAAAAACTAACCCACTTAACCTGCACTAACACTCCCCCCCCCCCCCCCCAAAAAAAAGAAAGAAAGAAAAGACCCAAACAATCCCCCCAAAATAAAAACCTAACACACCCAGCCGTTACTAGCAATCCCACACAAAATAAAAAATAACCATTCTACCATTAACTAACCACACCCTATCACTCCTCCCAAAGCAAATACCTAACTTACCCATCCCATACTAACTCAGATGACGTGTACGTCTCCCTTAGCCAATAAGGTCGGGGAGAGGTGCACAGTACCTGTACGCAAGCCCTCTCCCTCATGAATGTTACCAACACTGTTTTATGGGCACCTCCCCTAGCCAATAAGGTCGGAGAGGTGTACCTAACAAAGAATGGTACCAACATACAGATGACATGAACGCCTCCCTTAGCCAATAAGGTCGAGGAGGGTTGCATTGTACCTGTACACAAACCCTCTCCCTCAAGAATGGGACCAGGAACTCACAATACCTGCAAGAGCCTACCACGCAATTGCAGAAGTCCTTTACAAGCCAAAAGAAAGAAAGAATGCAATAATTAACCCAACTCTGCCAACCACTAACAAAACCTACAATCCTCCCAAAAGAAAAACTTAACCCACCTAATCTTACTCACAATCCCTCTTAAAAAAAAAAAAAAATCAACACCTACAATCCTCCCAAAACAAAAACTTAATATACCCGACCTTTCTAACAAGCCCCTTCGACCCTCCTAAAAAAAAAAAAAAAAAAAAAAAAAAAAAACATATGACTCAATACAACTTTTCATTAGCAACACAAATCATATCATCCCTAAGAAATCCTACCATACTATAAATTAACCCAACAACCTCCAAAGCCCCCCCTCTCCTCTCCTCTCCTCTCCTCTCCCTTCCTCCCGACAACCGAACCATACCTGACCTTATAACAATTATCCTAACCCTCCCCCTCTCCCCTTACTACATTTCCACGCAAACACATACACACTCACACAACAACCCCCCCTTAAGTAATTCTAATTTACCTTAAATCAACATACAACCGCCACCCCCCGCCAATCCCCAAACACAAACTCCCTCCCCCCCCCCCGCCAGACAAAGCCTCTCATAACACTACAGCTCTCCAAAACCAAATCAAACATACCCAACTTCTATAACAGCCTCTGTCAACAAAATCGACCTAACTCAAGACTGAAACCAAACAACCTATATCTCACTCTCATCTCCGTTCACAATTTGACAAAGCTCAAATCTGTCTCCTGCTATTACTAAATAACTCTCCTACGATATACTCATCCTTCCTTACTACGAATACTTTGACATTTCAAGCTCAAAGATTCAAAACTCTTCCTCCAACTCTCTCCATTTCTCTCAGACATAGCTCAAAGACCCACAACTCTCAGAACCAAATCAAAACATACCCAACGTCTGTGACATCCAATTCTCAATAAAATCGACCTAACTCAAGACTGAAACCAATCAACCTATATCTCATTCTCGTCTCCGTTCATAATTTGACAAAAAAGCTCAAATCTGTCTGCTGCTATTACTAAAAACTCTCCTACGATACGCTCATCCTTCCTTACTATGAATACTTTGACATTTCAAGCTCAAAGATTCAAAACCCTTCCTCCAACTCGCTCCGTTCCTCTTTGACATAGCTCAAAGACTTTACCTTCATCTTTCTCCAAACAACCCTACGACTAGCTAAATTTCCATGCTTTCACCTTCTCTGTTGTTGTTGTTGTTGTTGAGATTGTCGGACCGTAGTCCGACACGGGCCTTTGCCTATAGGCGGCCCGTTTGGTGGTTCCGGCTGGAGCTCGAGGAGCAGCCAGACCGGATTGGGATGGAGGTGGTCCCACCTGCAGATGGAAGGATACTGCAGGTTGCAAGTGTGAGCAGACCCCCGATCAGTGGACGCTTACCACCAACCCCCACTCTTGGACGTGGTCAGTTTCGGAGTGGCGCGCCCCCCGAACTGGGGTCCGCACTTGCTGGGAAAGGATGCTTACTAAGCTATCTGGGTGGTGGGTATCGTGTGATGACCCGGAGTAGGTGGTGAAAGTGGTCTGTATGGGCCTTTCGGGTTAGAGTGGCCGCTGGTGTTGTGTGTGTTTCTGGGGAGATTTGAATTTTGTTGCGGAGGCTTTGTGTGACCTCACAGTCGAGGAGATAATGCTCAAGTGGGTTGGCTGCTGGCTCCTGACAGTAGGTGCAATCCATGACGTCATTGCCGATCATCTGCCAGGAGCACTTGTACCCTAGTCGTAGTCGATGAAGACTGACTTGGGTTTGTCTTGGGGTTTTCCTGTCAGCGAAAGGTGGTTCCCCTTTTGTGGCCGCCAGGTACCATTTGGCTGATTGGGACCCGGCGTTGAGTGCATGAAGGAAGCTCTTTTTGATGTGGAGCTTGCTGGTCTTTCTGAGGTGATTCTTTATCTGTTGCACACTTGCTGGAACTTGGATGTGTACGCTACTGGAACGTGTAGCTGCCTTGGCTGCTTCGTCTGCCACGTCGTTTCCTCCGATCCCTACATGACTGGGAATCCAGTGTAAGACGACTGGTCGGTTTTGGCTTTGGAATTCCTGTAGCTGTGCGAGGATCGAGGTGATGATGTGGACGTTGTCTCTTGGTTGACTGTGTTGCAGCGCCTGCATGGCCGATTTCGAGTCCGTATGAATTATGATGGACTTGTTGTGTTGGGTTACAGCGTGTTGTAGGGCCTTTGAGATTGCTACCAGTTCTGTTTGTAGGGTGGAGCAGTCATTGGAAAGTCTCCATTGGAGGGTCTGACCTTGGGTGTAGAAGGCCGCTCCGGATCTATGATGTTTTGGGTCCACCGAGCCGTCTGTGAAGTATGATGCTGCATCAGCCGGTGTCTCGGTGGCTATGGCCTTGAGAGTTATTTTTTGGAGGTCCTCCTTCTGGAGGTTGGCCTTACTGTCACCTAGGTCGGTGAATTTGAGTGTGGCTGGTGGAGGGCTCCATGGTGGAGGAACAGCGTAACCATTGTCTCGTGTGTCTTGGTTGTTCTTGACGAGTGTTTCTGCTTGCAGGTGTCGGATGACCTCGCTTGCCTCGTGCGACCAGGTGGCCCCTCGCACTCTGTGGTCGAGGTGGAGGGAGGCACTGATTCGAATCTTGGCAGCTGTGGGCTTGTCTGCTCTACAGATTTTGGCGAGGAGACCGGCTGTCACCTGTTTGACTCGTACTGCCAGGGGTGGTAGCTCGGTTTCCATTTGCAGGTTGCAAATTCTGGTCCACATGGGTGCTCCGAGCATGGTCCTGAGAGCATTGTTTTGAATGACTTCTAGCTTAGCCATTTGGTCTTCTCTCAGTCCAATGAGTGCTGGAGCACTGTAATCTACCAGCGATCTGATGGCGGCCGTGTAGTAGGCTTTGAGCACATGAAGGTTTGCTCCTGCGGATTTGCTGGTGAGCGACCTCATTATATTGTGTCTGCTCTTCGTCCTTTGCCTGAGATACTCGAGTTGTGGCTTGAAGGTGAGTTTCTGGTCAAACCAGATTCCAAGACACTGGTGGGCGTTGGTCCAGACTACCGGCGTGTTTTGTATGGAGAGCATCTTGTCTGGTGTGTCAGTGCAGATGGCCATCGCTTTCGACTTGGCTGGATTTATCTTGAGTCCAAGTCTGTTGCACTCCTCTTCTATAAGTTGGAGTGCGTGTTGCGTGTTGGCTAGTCTGTTCGATCCTCTTACTATGAGCTGTAAGTCGTCTGCATAGCATAGGAGCTTGGCTGTTTGTCTGAACGGAAGCTTGACTTGGTTTTCCATCAGGACATTGAACAGCATTGGACTGAGGATGCCTCCTTGTGGGGTTCCGTTTTCATGGACCCTGTAGCTTGAGGTTGTTCCCTGAAAGCGTACTCGTGCTTCCCTTTGTGTGAGGTAGTTCTGGATCCACCCCAGCAACCTTCCTTTGACGCCTTTTTTTGCGAGCGTAGTTGTAATGGCCAATGGATTGGCTAGTTCGAAGGCTTTCTCCAGGTCGAGGAAGACCACCAGAGCTGGTTTGTTGTCCACTGTGCTGAGTATCTCGGCGATGTTGTTGCCTGTGCCGGTGTTCTCGGTGTAAGCAAAGATGTGAGGGTGTGGGCTGCCTACTTTCCACTTTAGTCGGTTGAGGGCCATTCTTTCTCCCGTCTTCGCTATGCAGCTGAGAAGGGAGATGGGCCTCGGCTTGTCTGGTTCTCTGGGCTTCGGAATGGGCTGTATGTCTGCCTTCTTCCATTCCGGTGGGAGTCTTTGTGCTGTCCACGAAGCATTGATGGCTTGCAGCAGAGCCTCATGTCCGGCTGTACCGGCATGAAAGAGCATCGAGTAGGTTATCCTGTCTGCCCCAGGAGCTGTGTCCTTGCTTCGTTTTAGCGACTTTTGGAGTTCTTGCTGGTTGAATGGTCTGTCAGTGTCATCTTCACTGTTGCAGGCCTCTTCGATCATCTGGAGTCTGACCTGTCGCAGACGCCGTTGTGTCTCCTCCGCCTGTCTCGGGAGGTTTTTTGTTGCTGCTCGGTCAGCGAACAGTTTTGCAAGTCTCTCGGCTTCCTCTTCTGGGTTGGGATGGGTTGGTGGTGGTGGTGTTGCCTTCCCAGATGCCCTTCGGATCTGGGCCCACATCTTGCCAAGGGAGGTGTGCTCGTTGAGTTCGGAGCACCACTTGAGCCAGCTTGCGTGTTTTATTTCTTCCTTCTCTTCCCTGGTATCCTTGACTATGACTTGCAGGAGATGTCTGTTTGTTGCCGTGGGATGTCTCCTGTAGTTTCTTCGGGCCATGTTCACTCTGTGGTTGAGCTCTTTCACCCTGGGACAGTAGTACCAGTAGTCATTGTACTGTCTTGATGTTGGTTTTGTTTTTGGGATGGCCTCTTCTGCCGCTTGGTGAAACGCCTCGACCAATTGGTGGTGGAGGGTTGTCTCATCCACGGGTGCTGGGCCGGCCGGCTGTGATTTTTCGCGCCAGTTAGCTAGGTGTTTCTTGAAGAGTCCCCAATCTGCCTTTTGGGTATTGTATCTCCATCTCGGGGGGGGTGGAGTGGGGAGTTTATTCACCTTCAGTGTTGTCAGGGTGGCGAAGTGGTCGCTGGTCAGCGTGGGGTGTATCTGCCAGGAGGCCGAAGGCTGTAGTGCACTGGAGACGAAGGTTAGATCTAGCCTTCCTCCCCTAGTGTGGGTGGGCTCACCGGTGTTCAGGAGGCAGATCTCGGGTGTATCTTGAAAGGTGGTGTATAGGTGTAGGCCGTCTTCATTTGTGGGGCTTGCCGAGCTTAGGAAGGGATGATGTGCATTGAAATCCCCTCCTATGAGTGTGGCGTGGTCAGCGGCCGAAGCAAATAATTGAGTAACCTCCAGTGAGCCCCTTGGGTTCTTGTAGATGTTGTGAACCGTTAGTTCTCGTTCTTGTAGGGTTACTTTGACGGCCTGTGTCTCGATGTTTTCGCCGCATGGAAATTGCTGCGTGACATCGGCGGAGGGTATGCTTGACTTGACCAAGATCATGCATCCTCTTGTTGACGCCTGCGTGAAATGCCTCCTGTATGTCTTGTAACCGCTGAATTTGAAACAGTGGTGTTCTTGTAATAGTGTTTCTTGTAGAAGTATGATGTCAAGCTTGTCCTTGGCTGCTGCTTCTTGTAGGAGGTGTTTCTTGTTTTTAATGCCCTGAGCATTCCATGTTAGGATGTTCAGGGTGCTGGTGGTTTCCACCACTGTTTCATCGGGGATTTCTGGTGGTCCTCGATGGAGATGTCCAAGTCCGGTTCCAGCTGGATCAGGTCCATATCTTCGTGTTCTGTGGTTTTTGTCTTCTGAGCCGTGGTTCGGTTCAGGGGAGTTGAGACGTCGAGTTTCTTTCTGGGAGCTGTCGGTATCTTGGGTTCTCTGGTGGCCTTCTTCGGTGTGGAGTGTACCTCGGCTGTCACTCGTGTGGGGACCGGCGTGGGTTCCTCCACTGAGGTGGCTGGAGCTGTGGCGACTTGCCCGAGGACGCTCCCCATGAGTATTTGGAGCTGTGTTGCTTGGATCTTGTGGCCCAGTAGTCCGGCTAGGCCCTCCGCGAAGGTTGTCAGTACCTTGGCTAGGTCTGATACGTGTATCATTCCTTCTGGTGCCTTGGTGTGTGCTTCTTTTGTTTGTCTCGTGGTTGTCTGCTGCTTGGGTGGCTGAGGTGTGGCCGTGGTGAGGCCAGGAAACTGGGCTGCACTTTGGGTGTTGACTGGCTGAGGAGGTTGTCTTGGTTGTTTTGGCCTCTGGGTTCCCCACACGAAGGTACTTGGTGGGGCTGGTGTGTAGGCGGTGGGTGCCGGTCTTGCTGCTGGTCGGTTTGCCTGGACCCTCTTTGTTCTCTCGGAGCATCCAGGATTCCAGGCGTGGTGTTTGCCCCCGCAGTTGGCACACTTGGGGGCAATTTTTTCTCCATTTTTCAGCTTGGTGAGGCAGGAGTGTGTGCCGTGCTTCTGTGCGCAGACTGCGCAGATCTCCTTGTACGTGCACCGTGTCTGATGGTGCCCGTATTTCTGGCATCTGAAGCACCGCAGGGGCTCTGGGACAAAGGGCCTCACTTCGTAGGTCCCCCAGGTTTTGAGGTCTATGGTGCTGGGGGGTGAGCCGTAGTGCGTTATGAGCACTTGATTCGTGGTGGCCGTCTTGTCGGACATGGGAGAGCATCTCTCGGCTTTTAAAATCTTCGGGTGGTTCTCCAGGGGTTCGAGAGGTAGATCCTTTGGGTATCGGAGGACTACCGACTTCATCAGTTTCTGGGCGGGGTCTAGCTTGGTTGAAGTGACGGTGGTGGTGTTCTGCAGGTAAGTGTCGAGGGTGGTGGCGGAGTCCTTGTCTTTGGGGTGAACGATCATCTCCCCCTTTAGGTTGGGCCGCACTGAGAACTTGGCCAGTGGATTCTGCTTTTCCATCTCTGTGACGGCGGCATACGTTGTTTTTGCGTCCGTTTTCGTGATCCTGAATTTTGGCAGTGTCGTTGAGGGTGAGCTGGTGGTGGTGATGGGTGCCTTGGGGGCTGCTTGACGGCAATCGTTTCCCGAAAAAGCACGTCGGCGTTTCTTGTTTTCTACCTTCGTCCAGTTGTCCTCAGTGGCGGTAGCAGTGGTGGTGGAGTTGTTGGAGGTGGTGGTGTTGTTGGAGGTGGTGGTGTTGTTCTTACTTTTCAGGGCTTCATTGAAGGCACGTAACTGGTCTGCTTTCTCAGTGCGGAGCCTGTCGTAGTTCGGGTCGTCAGGATGGCGGTTCAGGCGGGGATCGCGGTTAGGAGGGCGTACGCGCTCCATAACCGTGTTTTTTTTTTTTTTTTTTTTTTTTTTTTTTTTTTTTTTTTAGATCCTACCTATTCCGTTTGAGTAAATAGCAAAGGAATTACAGCACTCCCCACTGGCTGGTGGTCGTAGAGTGGTTCCTGAGCTTCTCTCCCGGAGCCCCGATGGGGAAGCCTACTTCCTAGTGTGGGTGACTGCTCACTTATAGACGTGAGCTAAGTGTGCCTATTTGGGAAGGATAAGGATAGCAACCCTCTTTCCAGGTGGACCCGCACGATCACGGTTTTCCTGGAAAGACTCGGCTGGGGAGGGTTTTGCTCCGACCCCCTTTCGTGTTCACAATCTCCTGGGAGGGAGGTGAACAGTTACAGGGGGGACCGCGGGACGAATACACTTTTTGAGGGTGCAGGTCCCTAGGCCAGAGCGAAAAAGGAAAAAGTTTTAGTAGAAGGAAAAGAGCTCAAACCACGCCGGGAATATCGCGCTATAACTGCTCTCCAGCTGGAGTGTGGGTCACTCACACTGCCAGTGGGGAGGGCAAGCTAATGCTAGATAAACCGAGAACGCTCGTGAGTAGTTGTGGACGATGACAGTCCTGGGTGGTCCGGTCCGGGAAGATGGCCAACAATGGCGCAGGGGAGAAGGCGGTCTTCAGAGTTCCGGGTCCAGCAGGAGGTCTTGTTGGGAGGTCTTCTTGGTCCAGGAGCGATGCGAGAAGTGACCTTCTCTGTTACTTTGATCCACCTGCGCTTCTCGGCTTGCGCCGCCGCCGTGGCGGGGCGGTTCTTCCTCAGCTTTGCCAACACTGCCTAAGCTAAGACGACAACCAGAGCACCCGCGTTGGCCCTTTGCTTGCCCGGACCTGCTCCCGCCCTCCCTCTGCCTCGTCCTGATTATGATTGTTGCACCCTCAGGGCATATTGCCTACCCCCTCACGCAAGCGGTGTTTAGCCACTGTACCTGTTCTCTCCTTCTAAAATTCACTTCTATCCTCCCTTTATCCTTCCCCTGAACCTCCTTCCCCCCTGTCACTAGCATTTTTCTATTCTATTCTGTACGCTGATTGGCTGGTAGGCGTGCGGGAGCTCAGTCATCAGTTGGAAGTTGTAGGGGAGAGGAGCCACTACACTATACTTCTGTTTAGGTATACTTCTTAATATTTACTGCCTCTTGAGCCTTATATTTTACTTTTATCTCCTTCACTACTAATCGGCTCGTTAGCCGCTTGGGCGATCTATCACGTCTCTGATTACTTTTCCTTTTCTTTTATCCTCTTCACCAAAAGATGGGCTCCAGCCGCCCGGTCGATCCGTCACGTCTCTGTCACACACTGTTGGCAAGTACTGGGCATGCACCGGCTCCTGAATGTACCTGAACCCGCTCCAGTGTTGGTCAAGTCTTGTCTTGAAAGAGCTCACACTCGGTGCTGTCACAACACTTTCTGGTAGATTGTTCCAAGAGTTTACAACCCTCACTCCGAAAAAGTTTGCCCTCACAGTTTTCTGGACTTGCAGCTTCTTCAGTCTTGAGCTGTGACCCCTTATGGGGCGAGCGTCTGCCTCCTCCAAGTTAAGACACTCGACTCAGTAGTGCCCCCAGATGCTTATACACCTCAACTAGGTCACCCCCTGCCCGCTTGTAGTATAAGCTAAGCAAGTTCAGGCGCTCCAATCTCTCAGGGTAGCTTAGGTGCCGAAGTGCAGGCACCGGTCGGGGGCCCTCCTTTGAACATTTTCAAACAACTGACAGTCCCTAGCATATCTCAGGGACCAGACAGGGTGACAGTACTCCAGATGGGGAAGCACTTCACTCTTGAAGATCGTTACAAGGGACGGACTGTCTAGATATCTGAACGACCTGCTTATAACACCCAATAATTTATTTGCCTCATTTACCTTTTTCTCACAATGGCCCGAGAACTTCATTTCATTGTCAACATACACACAAAGGTCCTTCTCACATTCAGTCTCAACTAGTGCAGTTTCTTCATCCCGTTGGGACATAAGATACGCCTCCTTACCGTTGGTACGCCCTAGGTGCATCCTCTTACACTTCGTGACATTGAATCTCAGCAGCCACTTCTTCGACCATTTCTGGAGCCCACAGAGGTCCTTCTGCAGCTCTTCACAGTCCGCTTGGTTCTTGACTTCCCGAAATAACTTGGCTTCATCGGCAAACATTTGTATGGAGGAGTGTACAACGTCAGGCATGTCATTTATGAAACAAACAAGCAACAGCGGCCCAATACACTGCCCTGTGGTATCCCACTTGTGACAGGTACGGATGATGATTTTGTGCCATTAATCACCACACATTGCTTGCGGTCGTGTAGAAAGTCTTCTATCCACGCTAGGACATTTCCCCGAATTCCGTACCCTTCCAGTTTGATTTTCAGTCTTTCGTGGGGTACACGGTCGAAAACCTTGGCAAAATCAAGGAAAATAATGTCGATATTACCACCCCGTTCCAGAATATGGGTCCAAATATCCAATACCTTGAGCAATTGTGTCAAGCAGGAGCGCCCCGACATAAAACCGTGTTGGTAATCCTTTACAAGGTTGTTTCGTATTAGATGTTCCATTGCGGCATCTCTGATAATACTCTCAAGTACTTTACATATTATGCTGGTCATGCTCCCCGGTCTATAGTTGCTCGTGGAGTGCCCATCTCCCCTCTTGAAGATAGGACTCACATAAGCCACTTTCCATTCACTTGGTACCATTTGTTCATCCAGGCATTTACAAAACAGGATCTTCAGGGGCTCGGCAAGCTCGTTGCACAACTCTCTTAGCACTCTAGGATGTACCATGTCAGGGCCGGGACGCTGATGCACCTTTTGCCTGGACAGTTTATTTCTAATACCCTCTTCTGTGAACACAATGTGGGTCAGTGCTGTGTCGAACCGTCTGTCGTCAAACGCAGGAAGGTTAATTGCATCCTCTCTTGTGAACACCGAGGAAAAGAAGCTGTTCAATGCCTCAGCTTTATCCTGGTCAGAATCTGCGTAACTACCATCTTCAAGCCTCAGGTCTGATATTCCTACTCGCGTTTTCAATTTCGACTTTGCATAGCGGTAAAACGCCTTTGGGTTTGACTTGACCTCGCTTGCAACCAGCCTCTGGAACTCCTTTTCAGCCCTTCTGCACTCTATCTTTGCTTGGTTTCTGGCTCTTGCATACATCATCCTGTCTTGCTCATCGTTTGACCCAACCCACGTCTTGAATTTCTCGGTTTTCTTCTTAATTCTGTCGACCGCCGCATGGTTTATGTGTAGGGATCCCTTCGTATTCCTAGAAGCACTGGGTTTGGTCTTGGGTATAAATTTTTTCGATCAAATGGGTCATTTTACTAGTTATGATATTCAGCGTAGTGTCTGCGTTCTTGTACCTTAATGAGTCAGGCCAGTTGATACCCCTCATCTCTTCCCTCATCCCGTTGTAATTTCCCTTGTAATATTTTCACCTTGGCCTGGCCTTATCCTAAACTAGGTAACAGTTAAATTTGAATGACAACACTATATGGTGACTGGTGCCAACTGGGGCAAGGTCTTCCAGTTTGGCCACCATACCCTCCTCGTTTGTTATGATGAGGTCAAGTGGCTTGGGTGTTTGCTCTCCTCTGTAATGTGTCGGGTCTCTAACGTGTTGGAACAGAAAATTATCTCTCAGAGTTTCTACAAAAAGAGTAGCAGGGTTATTCAAGTCACTTGGGGTGGACTCGTTTCTCCAGTCGATGTCGCCATAGTTAAAGTCCCCCATGATAAGGAGGTGGCTAGGGTTGAGCATTGCCGCGTTGTCTATTAAGGCTCTTAAGTTCCTTTGATTTAGTGGGCCACAGTTTGGGGATCTGTAGATACACCCGACGATAAGTGAGTCCCCTCCCTTTAATTTAATTTTACACCACTTGGACTCTTCAAAAACATCCTCTCCCTGTACCCTCGCCTAGCTGGCCCTAAGGTCTTGCTTAGCTTAAATAACCACACCCCTCTTGCAAGTTTCTTGAGAAATGTTCGTAAATGAGTCATATCCAGCAATACTGAACTCACATTCCTCTGGGTCGATTCTTCTGTTCTTGTACAACAGTTCCACAACTCCTACTTTCAGTAGTGTTTCAAACTCATCTCTCTTATCAAGGAACGTGTCAGTATTAGTGTACATGACATTCAAGCCAGAATTTGTTCTCGGTAACGTCTCTGCTCTTAGTTGTAACCCCCCCCCCCCCAATTCTCAGAAGTTGCAGCATTTGCTAAGTACACTGTATTTTGCAGGGTGTGGTTAGAAATGTCATTGTTACATGGCGCTCACTTCCTCCTGTCTGGTAGGCGGAGCTGGTGCCACCTCCCTCTTCTGCTTCAAGTCCTGCAGGAGCTTCTTGTGCTGTTCCCTCTGCATTACCGTGCGATCTAGGGTGAATGAATACACCCGGAGATGCCTCGCTCCTTGCTAAGTTTTTTGCCTACCGAATAACCCGCCATTTTTCCTCCTCGCTCACTAGTGTGATCCTGAGGGGGCAAGGCTTATCCCCCTGCTTTTGTCCCAGCCTCCTCACATCCTGAGGGGTTGATGGCATCTTCAGAACCTCTGTACAAATATTTTGAAACTGCATCTTATCGTGTGTTACCTTGCTCACAGTTCCCTCCGCCGGGCTCTCTGGGACTCCAAAAACTATTACATTGTTCCTGCGCTGGAAACGTACATGTTCTTCCTCCTCTCCCCTAACAGTAGGTCCGTTAATTTTAATTTCTTCGACACACTTCTTCAGAGTCCCTAGCTGCTGTAGAACCTGTTCTGATCCTGCATTACTCCCCGCCCCCTCTCGTGGCCCTGCTAATACGTCAGCATAACTCCTCTTAGCAACCACCTCCATTCTATCTGCTACTTCCTCAGTCTTAGCAAGGATCTCTTTCCCAACTTGCTCTAATTTGGCAACCAGCAGGGCTCCAGCTTCATCTATTTTCGTCCTTAGAGAACTCGTTCCTTTATGGCTTGCAATCGCCTCATTCACCTTGACTATGCAGTCAGGGCAATACCAGCAACAGCCTTCATGCTTTACGGCAGTTTGCAACATACTAAACGCCGTAAGGGTCAGGCCTATATCCTCCATATCCGACGTCCCCCTGCAGTAATCACATATCATACTCATGGTTGTTGCTGTTGTGGAGGGGGGGTGCAGACTGTGTATAGATCTACACCTATTTAAAAAAATTAAACAGAAAAAAGAAAGAAAAAAAGAACAGTACTTAGCTACTCTCTATTGCCTATAGAGTTGTCTTCTGCTATCACTGAGTACACTCTATCTCCCTGTGAATGGTGTATTGTAGGCACAGTATCAGTCTATGAGAAAGCACACAAACAAAATGAAATTTAAAGTCTCTGTGGCCCCTAAAACACAACTTGGTTTCAGCTGGCACGGTGCATTTGCAGCTTGCTTGCTAGTTTGCGCTCACTTTAAGTTATTTACATCTTCCGCGGACACTATGAACTATCACTGTGTACACTGTATCCCCCTATGAATGGTGTTTTATAGACACAGTTTCAGTCCTTGAGAAAGCACACAAACAAAATAAAATTTTAAGTCCCTGTGGCACCTATGACAAGAATTGGTCTCTGCTGACAGTGGTGCCTTACCAGCTTGCTTGCCAATATGTATTCACTTTAAGTTATTTACAGCCTCTTCCGTGGTCACTGATGACACTATGAACTGATTTACCTAGAATCACAGTACTACACTCCCTCGTTGACCTTAACCACAGCCTTAAGGGATACTTCATCTTAAATTATACTTCGCCTTAAGGTATACTACCTATTAAGACACACTTCCTTTTATATTTTTCTTTTTAAGATGTACTACCTTTTAAGGTATACTTCCTGTGAGATTGTGAAATGGAGTACCATCGTACGACATGTTTTCCCATGTGTTGAGGTGGGAGTTTGTCTGTGGCAGCGCCCGGTTGCCAGTTACCATTTGACACTGTAAGAGTAAAGTCTGCAAAGAACGTGGTTTATTATTCAAACCTCTCACATGGCACAGTGAGTAGGATGCCGGGGCCCGACACATCATAACAGCCCTGACGATAAAGCCAACATTGTACTGCCAGATTCTGGGGTCACTAAGTCTAAGGGGATAACTTAACTCTATTCTTAATTTCTAAGGGTTGCTGCCACCAGACCCCCTCTGGGCAGTAGCTCGTGTTAGGTAGCCGGCAGAATGGACTAGGCATTGGGTTAGGTTTTTCATTGACCAAATCAATAAGGGGAAAGAAGGGTGAAACCATAACATGTCTTAACGAATTTGTTCCTTATAAAACATACTGCATGCCGATAAAATGCAAGTGAGTTGGCCTTCCTCAGAGCAACAACGATGATTTTGGTTACCCTGCTCGACAACAGACGTCTTACATTAATTGCGTGTCATACACATATTTATTGCATAACAACCAGTGACCTTACCTCGGTCATCCCCTCTTACAATAAAACTCAACACGTCAGCTTGCTCCACCTGTATATTTTAGGTCATCATACATAGTAACACCATCTCACCTCCCTGTAGCACCAGCTCACCACACCTGTTACACTTCACACCTGCAAGTATGGGGCTCCTTGTAATTTCTAGGCACACATATCAGGCACCTCGTTCGCACATCGCCCTCGGTGGGTAGAGACGGGGGTCTCACCAAGAGGCATAACAGTACTGTTTCTACTCCTGGTATTATAGGTCGCTGCAAGTGACGACCGCATGACGTATTTCGTCATGTATTTCCACTCATGTGTGGTAGTATGCCGGGAATCCACAGGTTCACAGTGGAATAGCATAGCTGGGAGTAATCATCTCACATGGTGGGACGCTCACAGGGATATTGGCCGACGCGCAGCAAGGCGCTCTGACCGCGTGGGACCTGAGTTGATGAGAGAAAGAAGGATACTGAGGGCAGTGCTCTGCAGCTTCTCACCACATAGGCCTACAGTTTCCAATCTTTAATTTTTACTTTGATTTCTTATGGTTCTCACTTCTCCATTTTCCTATCTATTGTGACCTTATGCTTTATAAATACATATCTTAAGCCTAAATTAGACACTAAGGGTAAATTCATTGGGTTATAATATCAAGGTGGCACACCCGAGGCGGCCTAGTCGCCAACCCGAACAAAGCCTATCGTCGTATTTTCATGGCGTGGGTATACAAGATATTCTCTTTGAAGCATAGTTTCTGGATCACTTCCAACACTTCACATAGTTCTGATACCTTTATCCTTTTTCCAGATCATTGTTCTCATGTATTTTCATCTGATATCTGCGGAAGTTATGTTCACTAAACGTTCACAGACTTATATAGGATGACCTTCAAACTACGATCTACACTTAGCCCAGATAGTACACTAGCCAGGATCAATTGGACTCTCACAACCATCCTACCTTGAGTTCTCCTTAATGCTATGAATACATACAATTAATATTATATAACCGTACCTGGGTACAATTCAACAAATGATTCAGTAACCTCGAGTAGGTGAGTTATCCTTTATCAATGTTTCCCGTTCTCTGAGATTCTACAAGCGGGGTGGATTTGAATGTTATATAGCGTAATATGAATTAAAGGGGGTTTTAGGAATGACAATGATGTGTGCAGTACATAGCCTTCCCCTCCCAAAGATTCATATTATGCGGAATAATATGCAAAAGCACTAACGCGGTAGTGTACTATTATGCACAAAAGTCGTGTCCACTACCCGGCCAGTGAGGCTTCGATTAGCCTTGTGTCTGAAGTTTCGAAACAGCTGGGGGAAATGCTATGGTCGGCCAACAGATGTCGCCCACTGTAGTGTGTGTGTGGGGGGGGGGGGGGGGGGAATAGAGGAGGTGGGGGCTGGATGAGAGGCAGGTTTATTTATACCACCATAATTTCAAGCTGCCTTTTTAACTACGTTTTGTCTTACAGTTGTTTCTTTATGGTTACGAATTCATGGAACAGGTGCAGTGCCCTGGGTGCTTATTGCCACTCAGGTCACAATGATACTTTAAAGAATGGAATATATTAAGGATAAGAGTGAAATATGCAAGGATCAGGGTAAAGGGGCTTGGTCAGCTAGTTTTACTCAGTGGCCACGTCACAATTTTGTTGTTATTCGGACGAAGAGATTATGGCAATATTTATTTATATTCCACCCATCCTTTGCTTCATAAATATTTGTGATAATATGCAATATTATATAATTATATACTTATGTTAAAAAGAGTGGAGTGAAAAAGTTATCAGTATTGTAAAATAGTATTGAGACTTAATCTAGTTCCAATTCTTCCAAGTTCCAGTGTTTAAACACCCTACCACAATATGCAAGCTTCATATATTTTGAAGTGTGCTCAGTTACCATTAATATTGTGTGCTGAACATCATGAGCATTTCAACACATTCCACGACATGTCATACAGATCATTGTATACCACACAATACATAATTTGTGGCTGTTAAGTTACTTTGTTATGAATTTTCATGCCATATAGTTTAAGACATCATTAAGGACATGGATTTAAGATAACACTGTAGGTGAGTTAAAATATATCAATTGTATTTACAAACAATACTAAAATCCAAACAATACACCAATACACACATCTTAGTATTTGGTCCAGCCACCCATTGCATTCAGGACTTCATCAAGGCGATAAGGGATGGAGTCGACCAGCTTCAGGCACACCCCTGGTCGTCGACGTATACTCTCCCACACGTCGTAAGCTTTGGCCTCTATTGCTGCACAGGTTCGCTGCTCCCCAATATCCCAATCACGTTTCATCATGGCCCAAATATGTTCAGTCGGATTAATATTACATCCTAGTGTTGGCCAGTCGATGACCTCAATTTCAGGGTGATCCTGGAGGAAGTCCTTCACTATGTTGCTGGTGTGAATGGGACTGTAGTCATGAACCAGCCTGATAGTGTGGGGGGCTGGAACTGCCATAGCCCAGACTGTAGGAATTAGCACTTGCTCCAGGATGTCTACATACTGCTCACCAGTGAAACGGCCATTGATCTTGATCAGTTCACCTGGCCCATGTGCCCACATCCACCCCCAGAATGACACTGACACCCTACCACTCACTGCGCAATGTTGAATGTGTTTCTCATGGTAGCGTGTGTTGCGGGGCCGCCAGCACTGCCTTGCTTCGGCTCCCACTGACCTGAACACCGTTTCATCAGTAAATATAATGGATCTGCAGTATTCTTCTCTATGTGGAAGGTGTTCCAATGCAAAACCGAGTCGACACTCCTTGTGAGTAGGTGTTAGCCACCCTTTGTGAGCTGGAATATGGCAGTCGATCCCGGCTTCGCGTCTCGTCGTCATGTGATGGCAGTTGAGGCCCAGATTTCTTGTATGCTCCACTGATGTTCACATTGGATATGCCGTTGCAGCTGCTAAGATCATGGCGTCCATCCTTGCCGACGTTACTCGTGGCCTCCCGCTTCGAGGTTTCGTCTCCACTGAGCCCTCTTCCTCCCATGGTGGATCCACCTCCTAACCGTCTTGGTGCTCCTCCCCACTTTGAGAGCAATGTTCGGCACAGTTGCCCCGGCTCTCCACATTCAGATGATTTGGCCTTGCTCAGCAATCACTGCCCACGAATTTGCTCGTCCTGCAGGCATATCTGAAATGGCAGAGTAATATTATGTTGTCGTAACTGATGCAGGCTTTCATATACTGGAGTAAATTAATGGTATTAGTAACACCTAGGTTAAGTATTATTACTCTGACATAACTTTTTTGGTAAATCTTTTAGGATCAACTGCCCAAGAAACCCTTCCTATTTCATGTATTCATAGTGAACTGCAAGTGGATCCCCCCCCCCCCCCCCCAAACCTCCACCACCACCCCTGCGAGTGTAGAGTGAACATTCGCCGATAATCATCATCATCATCAAGATTTAGTTTAACCAGACCACTGACACCCATTTGAGTCTCTCCTTGGGCTGGCCAGAGGGATTAGTTAACATATATTTGTGTTTCAATAAATTAGTGTTATATTGTTTGGAGGAGATTACAGTATTTCGAAAAGGTCAAAACTGAACTTAGGGAAAATTTTGGGTCTCTGCTAGAATATCTTACATTGTAGGGTTAGTGAAGCACATTGTTCGATACCGATTATAAATAGGGCATTCAATGAGAATATGTTGGACTGTTATTTGTGTTCAGCAATTGGACCATATAGGTGGGGCTCCATTAGGGGAAGACATGAGTTGGCCATGCTTCAATCGCGTATGCCCAATTCTTAGACGATTCAGAATAGTTTCGTGATGTCGAGAGGATTGTTTTGATGGTGGCCAAGGATAAACTGATGATTTTATCATTTTTAGCTTATGACTTGTTGGTTCATTTTCCCAGGACTTTTGCCAATCGTCAAATATTAATTGTTTATAGGTAGTTAGCCTCGCCGATAATCAAAATATATGGTTTTCCACTGCTTTACATATTTCTTTGACAATTTTCAGCTATGACATACTTGTCTCCTATAAATAATTCATTTAAAATTTATTTTTTTTACAAAAAATATTCACTGGTTCCAGAATGTATCGAAACTTAAGCCAGTGATGGTCAAGTCTGGTCTTAAATAAGTTCATACTCGGTGCTATCACAACACTACCGGTAACTCTAAATACAAGGGGGAGGAGCCACGTCGTCGGTTCTGTGAGTGTTCATTACAGTAGTCCAATTCGTGGCCATGGGTAGAATAGGGGGAGGTGGGTTGGGGAATGCAGGGGAAGATAATGTGATGCGATGGAATGTTCGATTGACATTAGTCTTGGGGGAGGGATGAGGGGAAGAGGTGGGGGAGGGAGGAGTGGGGGGATGGTGGAGGGGGAGTGTGTTTAGGTGTAGTAACCCACGATGCTCAAATTATGAGGTTTAATAGTTGGGTGGGTAGAGGCGGGAGGGGGGGGGAGGCTAGGCGTGGGGTTGGAACTCGTGAACGAATGATGTTGTTTAATGCAAGTTATGGAACATTACAGTATCTTCAAACGGGTTTTCACGCTATTAATAGGCCTTATGTAATCCACCAATAAGGATTACAGCAGCACACAGTATGGCTGCAATTGGCAAGAAAAATAAATTATATCATGGCAAAATTTTTGCCCTGCGCAATTTTTACAACCCACCTCACGCCTAAAGTAAACCGAAAAATGCTTATGTGTATAGAAGATTTTCAACTCAATATCACATATTCTTTCACCTCTACAAATATCTCCTGTCACTCATGGGACACCCTGCAATAGTATAAGGACGACATGGGCTATGCTGACAAATTAATGTGACCTAAATGTTAGTGACGATGATGGTAGGAATGAGACCTCGACATGTTTCAGTGTTCGATATCACCTCCTTCCCCTGGTGTGGGTGGCGCCAACCTTGGTAACAACTTGTGTATTCTCCGTGACTACCATTACTGGTAGTCAAGGAGAATTAATTATTGGTGTGCCCATCAGTCTCACCGTCGTAGCCATGAACCGCAGAGATATGGTCATTGTAGTGCTTTTATTTACCCGTTACACATCTCTCACCATGCTTAATAATATTAACTATCTTCATGACATTCTTTTTGTTATCAGTCATTGCGGAATTCACGATGATGTTATGCTCCACCTACACACAGCCTGTTACTAGACTAGCCCCCACCTCCTCTATGCCCCCCTCCCCCCCCCCCCCCCACACACACACACACACACTACAGTGGGCGACATCTGTTGGCCGACCATAGCATTTTCCCCAGCTGTTTCGAAACTTTAGACTCAAGGCTATTCGAAACCTCACTGTGGCTGGGTAGTGGACACGACTTTTGTGCACGATAGTACATACATTTGACAACATCCTAACAGTTCGTGATTACAGTACCTTAATTCATAAAACAAAACATAAGGAGACTTAAACGTTTCCCACGAGCGTCTCCTCTACCATATACATAGGACAACAGTTTACAATTCTGCTACTTCGGTACACAATATATCATTAAAAAGAATATTACAAGGAGACTTAAGCTTTTCATACTCGGGTCTCTGTTACCTATACATGCAATATCTTATCAATTCCGTTATTTCAGTACAATACACTATAGGGAACATGTCCCTAGCAGTTCGTCAGAGTGTTACATCAACATACTTTTGGCACCAACACATAAACAGTGACTCTTTGACATTACATATACAACAAAAGTTCTCTGCATGAAATTACATATACCAAGGAATTTAAATTCTTGTCTATGATATACTGCCAGACTGGGGTCACTAATTCTAAGGGGGAATACTTAACTCTAATCTTAATTTCTAAGGGTCGCTGCCACCAGACCCCCTCTGGACAGAATGTAACTCGTTAGGTAGCGTGCAGAGTGGACTAGGCATTGGGTTAGGTTTTCCATTGACCAGAACGATAAGGGGAAAGAAGGGTGAAACCATAACATATCTTAATTAATTTATTCCTTATAAAGCATACTGGTAAAAAAGATACAAATGAATTGGCCTACCTCAGAAGAACAACGAAAATGTTGGTTACCCCGCTCGGCACCAGACCTCTTACATTAATGGCGTGTCATCCACATACTTATTGCATAACAATCTGTGACCTCCTTACCTCGGTCATTCCTTCTTACACTACCCCTTAACACATCAGACTGCTCCACCTGTATGGAATATAGCACCGTCGGTTATCATACATAGTAGCACCATCTCAACACACCTGTTATACTCCACACCTGCAGGTATGGGACTCCTTGTAATTTTTAGGTATACATAACAGACACCTCGTTCGCACATCGTCCTCGGTGGGTAAAGACGAGGGCTTCACCAAGAGACATACCAGTACTATTTCTACGCTTGGTATTATAGGTCTCTCCAAGTGACGACAGCGGAGTTTCTCACGGTCTCCTTATTTGTTACTACTCATTTGGGGTGGTGTGCTGGGAATCCACAGGTTCACAGTGGATTGGCATAGCTGGGAGTAGTCACCACCTGGTGGGACGCTCACAGGGATAATGGCTGCCGCGTAGCAAGGCACTCCGACCGCATGGGACCTGAGGTGACGGTAGAACGGTGGGTACTGAGAAATAATGCCTGACAGGCGGTTATCACACACCCTAACACATTACTATTACACTTATACATCAGGCAAAGCTTTAAACTGTAATAACTTCTATATAAGCCTTTTTTACAGGGCGGGATATAGCCTTATAAACACATATTTTAATCCTAAATTACACACTAAGGTAAGGTTCTGGTTTGCTAGCTCGTGGGTAAATTCATTGGGTTATAATATCAACACGGCACACTCGAGGCGGGTACAGGACGCTCCCTAAAACAAAGGCCGAATGTTCATAGCGTGGGGGTATCCACTTCACTTAAAACTGTAATTAGGGATCCTCCTCTCACACATTGCACTATTTGAACACAGACATAAGATTCTCTGATCACTGTACATGTCGTGGGTACATGTCACATGAGGATACGAGGTGTATTAAGTTCACACCGATGCATACAACATATTTCCTTTCAAGTATAGTTTCTGGGTCACTTCCAACAGCTCACATAGTTCTAATACATTTATCCTTTTTCCAGATCATTGTTCTCATGTATTTTCATATGATATCTGTGGAAGTTATGTTCGCTACACGTTCACAGACGTAAATAGTATGACCTTCAAACCATGATCCACACTTAGTCCTACAGTACACTAGTCCGGCTCAACTGGACTTTCCCAATCCTCTTATGGATACCCTGAGTTCTCCTTAATGCTATGAATACATACAATTAATATTATATAACCGTACCCGGGTACAACACAACACATGATTCAGTAACATTGAGTAGGTATCAATGTTTCCCGTTCTCTGAGATTCTACAAGCGCGGTGGATTTGAATGTTATGTAGCGTAATATGAATTAAATGGGGCTTTTAGGAATGACAATGATGTGAGCAGTACAATGAATGGGGAATTAGTTACATCATACACTTCCTCCGATTACTCCTCCGTTTCAACAATAATTCACCTTTTCAGCACAAAACCGTGGTTCTATAATTACAAAATGAGGCTCATAACACCAAACCTGGATTTTCTATCTCACAGTTCAGAAGAACTGGCATTTTAAGGTCGGGGGGATTCCATTACCCGGAGTGAGTCAACAACCCAAAAGAAACTTCCGACAACACACATAAAAACCTGAGATTTCTCCCTTCGACAACATATGCAGCAACTGGATTTCCGGACTTCAGTTCGTAAGAACTGGCATTTGAAATGTTGGGGTGACTTCGTTTCCACTGACGAAGTCAACACCCAAAAACTTTCTGACAACACATAAAACTGAGATTTCTCTCTTCGACAACATAGGCAACAACTGGATTTCCGAACTTCAGCTCGTAAGAACTGGTATTTAAACTGTCGGGGTGACTTCGTTCCCACTGACGAAGTCAACACCCACAAAAAAATAATCCGACAAACCACGTGAGCAACTGGTTCCCCCACCAAAAACTTTATAATTCAACAAATCAACTTTATCAACTGTGTAGCCAAAAATATTCATTTGAAGCAACATCCTGGAACTATATAGTATATATCCTACAAATCCATTCTAACTACTGGTCTCCTCTGCCTCACAGGGAATCTACTTGCAGGTTGACCTTCCACATTTCCGTCATCACTTTCCTCATCTGCTTCGTCTGAACCTGAGTTCGAGGAAGAATCAAACGGTGGAAGTAGAGGCTCATTCAGCTGAACAAACATGTCTCTACTTACATACCTCTTTACTTTCTCAGCCGCTCTCTTTATCACCTCACTTTCATCCAAGGGGTTAGTCAACTCATACGCGGCACCATCTCGTATAATTTCTGCTATAGTGTATGGACCCTTCCACTTGGTATTCAACTTCCTACTGGTCCCAGGGTTGGGCAATTCATTCCTCACCCATACTGTTTCTCCTAACTGCATAGTCTGGTTCGTTCTTGATTTATTTTCTCTCTCTCTTGTCTCTCGAGACATTCTGGCAGACGTCTCCTTTATTAACCTACGGGCTTCTTTCAACTCTTGACTTCTCTCATTCTCTATTATAGGTAGGTCAATTCCTACTTGTCTCTGTACATGCCTCGAAAAAAAAGCAAAATGAGGCTGTACCCCAGTTGTGGCAGGAACAGACGTGTTCAGAGCCGACTGCACGGGACTTAGAAATTTTGGCCACTGAAGCGGATTATCTTCACACATGATTGCAAGTGTTGTTTTAAAGGTCCTGTGCATTCTCTCTGGGACACTATTACCTCTAGGGTGGTAAGGCAATGCAAAATAGTTCTTAATACCAGTTACTTTACATAATTTTCTAAACTGTGTTGCTGTTGTAGTGGATTTCTCCCCTACAAACACTGTTTGTCGCTGGGTAGCCGACCCCGCGAATTCCCCTCGTGGTCTAGGTCAACCAGCGCTGCCCACGGAGCGGGAGTCAACTACTAAGCCACGCCTACCCCCCGCTATTTAAGACCTGACCTCGTGGTGATCTCTCTCTTTTCTACCTACACCAACCAGCCAGCAACACCTCCTCCTCCGCCGCTGCCTGGCGGCCCTCGCTCCCGCCGGTGAGCATGGCGGCCCACAAGCTGGTCCTCCTTTGAGCACCCTCACCAACCAGCTCTCTCTCTTCTTCTAGCTACAGCCGCAGCAAGCAACAACACCTCCTCCGCCGCTGCCTGGCGGCCCTCGCTCCCGCCGGCGAGCATGGCGACCCACAAGCTGGTCCTCCTCTGACCATCCTCTCTTTTCTACCTACACCAACCAGCCAGCAACACCTCCTCCTCCGCCTGCCTGGCGGTCCTCGCTCCCGCCGGCGAGCATGGCGACCCACAAGCTGTCCTCCTCTAAGCATCCTCACCAACCAGCTCTCTCTACATCACGCTTGTAACCACGCTGCCACTTCCCAGCACCAAGCTGCATTGTACATCCAATACAACATGTATACAGAGAGCACATTGTGAGTTTCCTTTCTCCATCCCATCCTGAGTGTGAATCAAACATCCCGTACCCCACACTGTAAATTCACTTCTATTATCTGCAATGACTACTCCAGGACTGCCAAAAACATTAATGAATTTATCAAATTTTCTTGTCACTTCCTGAGTGGATTTTGTTCTCAAAGGATAGAAATTGACAAACCTAGAATAGTGATCTATGACGGTCAACACATAGCGATATCCATTCACACTATTATGTAAGTCTGTCAAGTCTACAGATACTCTCTCCAACGGTTTAGTTACTTCTGACATCCCCTGCCATTGCTGTTCCAACCCTTTTGTCCCTTTGAATCTTTGACACACTTCACATGATTCGACAAATTTCACACAGTCCCTGCGATAATTGGGGCAATAGAAACGGCCCTCTACTCTGGCTATGGTCTTTCACTGTCCTAAGTGCCCTGACGTCTCTCTGTTATGTGCCCACTCTAATGCTGCTCTACGCAAATGGTCAGGTACCACAAGGCAGTACATCAATGCTTTATCAATTTGCTCCTTCACTAAATGCAGGACACCGTCCATCACCTTAAATTTATCAATAGACATCTTCTGATATTTATGTTTGGGTACCTGTCCTCCTTCTAAATAACTAGCCAATGCTTCCCATCTCTCTTCTTTTCTTTGTTCTATCCCCAACTGCCTCTGCGTTAACCCGTCTAGCCGAGGGAACTGACCTGCCATCCTACTCCTGGCTACTTTCCTTAAGGTCCCTACCGGCCTACTCAATGCATCCGCGACTAGATTTGTCTTACCAGGCTTGTACTCTATCTTATAGAGGTAATCCCTCATTTCCAACATCCATCTATTCATTCTTTGACTTTTAGTTTTCTTGGTAAAAACAGACTTTAACGGCTGATGATCGGTCTTGATGGTGAATTGGGAACCCCACAAAAAATGGTGGAAAAATCTCCAGGCTAACACTATTCCTAATGCTTCTTGGTCAGTGGTGGAATACCGTGTTTCCGCAGGCTTTAGCTTCCGAGAGAAATACCCAACAGGACTCAAGGAACCGTCATCCTGTAATTGATTCAGTGATGCCCCTGCACAAAAATTACTAGCATCACTGTGTAGCTCAAATGGTTTATCCATGTCTACTTTTACCAGTACTGGAAAGGAAGCTAATGTCCTTTAATGTTTCAAAAGCTGTCTGGCATTCATCTGTCCATGCAAAGGCAGTATGTTTCTTAGTGAGTTCTGTGATAGGATATGCAATCTTAGCAAAATTTGAAACATGCTTACGATAAAATCCGCACATCCCTAAAAATTGTCGGCCAGGCTCAATGCCTTTCTCTGAAGCAATACCCCCCAAGAATTTTACTTGTCTTTGACCAAACTGACATTTAGATAGATTTAATTTGATTCCCATATTTACAAACCTGTCAAATACTTTAGCCAATCTGCCCATGAGGGTATTGAAATCATTAGCCCATACTATAACATCATCTAGATAGTTCCTGATCCAATCTTCTTCTGCTAACGGGACTAAGACCCGGTTTACTTCCCTAGTAAAAACGGCTGGGCTGGCCGACAATCCAAAAGATAGGCGTTTGAACCGCCATAAATTATATCCATCACTGAAGGTGGTTATATCTCTACTGTTATGGTCGAGAATTACCTGATAGTAAGCATCTTTCAGATCTAAAGTGGCATAATTCATCCAATCTTGGCAAAGGTTGTATATCTACTTTCAAGTGTTTGTTGACTGCTAGGAAATCAAGGCACATACGTTTTGATCCACTTGGTTTAGTTACTAACACGATAGGTGATAGCCAGACAGCGGTTGATGGTTCAATGATGTCCCTATCTCTCATGTCTTCCATCATCTCTTTAATAGTACCCTTGGCTTTCTCGGGATACCTATATTGACCAATGGGTTATTAGCTGACAAACCCTTAATTCCTATTTCATTTGGACCCAAGACAAACAATGCATCATGATTCATTACCACTTGTTGCAACTGTGTCCGCATGTCCCTATCCAAGTGTGGCCATTGCTGGGTCCTAATTAACTCCTTCAATTTGTCCTGCCTAGTTTATCCACATTTCACTTCATCACAGTCTGGTACCATAGAATTTAATACTTCTTGAACTCGTCTAATTTTCTGGACTGGGGAATTTTCCATACCACTACAAAGTATGCACTGAGTTGGGGATTTCACATCATGCGTCAGTCTTAAGGGGATTTGGTTAGACCTCCTATCATTTTCTTTCTGTATGGCCAGGTGATGTGGTGAGCACAGAGGTATTTCTACAGACCGGTCTACTTTACCTAACTCTTCATAAATGTGTGAGGCAGTTCCGAGATTATTCCCTTCCTCGTCAAAGTGACAGAATTCCTCCTCATTAACTACTTCATATTCACCTAAAACAGCACCAGGACTCAAACAAACTGGCTACTCCGAAACATTACTCATAGGTACATAAACACAGGAATCATCTTGGACTATCACACACATATCCGGTTGTTGCTTCAACCCCGTATGCGTAAATCTAATACTCAAGGTCTGACCTTGCACTATCTTCACATTAACTGGTCTAATTTGAGAACTGTGCCCACTTATTATAGTCTTCCTATCAACGTGTAAGTTAGTTAGCTCCTTGGGAGAAAGCAAGATCGAAGAATTCGTGAGTTGTTTGACTTTGACCACCGTTTGCAACCTCCCTCCATGATTTGGTTTCCAATAGACTTGTTTGTGACCCCCCCCCCCCCCCAAATAAACTTATTTTTTTCTAAATGCCACCAAACTCCAAATCTGCCTAAAATGTCTGCTCCCAATAATACATCAGTGTCTAACATGCTATCTTCCACTATTACGGCTTGGTGATTCTTTTCCTACGGGACAACTGTACACTGTTAACAACAGTGCCTTCGGTCTTGAACGCTTCCCCGTTAATAGCTACATATCTCTGGGTACAAGGCACTCACCAAACTATCTTTAATGATAGTAGCTTCACTACCCGTTGTAGTATCTTGTGTTATTTAATGGGAGAATGTCAAGCACATGGTCTGTCTGGCTGGGCTCTTATTCTCTGTTCTTGGTTACAACGTGCCTAACACATTTCGTGTTTACACAAGCCTAAACACTTTCTGACTTTGGTAAGAAGTAACATAATATATAATATATATATTCAATATAGGCAGCATATAAACATATGTATATATATAACACTATTTCTCCCTTTCAAAAGAGAGCATGGCTGCTACAAATCCTAAATAAACAAAACTTACAGAATTACATATGGCAGGGAAGAAGGGAATAGAACACAACAAATATAACTTCCTAACTAAACAGTTTTGAAAGGCCTGTTCACAATTCAGATAAATAGAGGTCTAATTTAATTACAGGTCTCCTAACTCTGTTTGATCTTCTAGGACTATTCCCTCCATCAAGTTTTACAGGGGTTTCACTTGCACTCTGTGCATTATCAGTGACAGACATATCATCACTACAATCAGTTGACACAGTGAGTGGATGCTGGGAAACATCATCTTTGACATCATCATGATGATGATCATCTGAAACTGTGTCAAGTTTATCATCATGTCCTGGTGCTACATTCACTCGTCATGTGCCTGAATGATGTGATCCACATGAACATACCTCAAAGAGTTACCACATTTCACTAAATATGTCCTAGATCCACATACCTTGTCAATGACACCAGCTATCCACTTTGCATGTACAGTACCATAACCTTTAGCCATGTTCCAAACTCTCACCCTGTCATTTACCTTGAACACTCTTTCACTGGAACTCTTATCATGATACATTTTTTGTTGAGCTTGTTTCCTCTTTACAACTACAAACAGACTTGGCTTAACTAAACTTAATCTTGTTCTCAGCTGTCTCTTCACCATTAACTCTGCCGGAGTATATCCTGTCACACTATGTGGCGTGGTTCTGTATCTGAGTAAGAAATTTGCTAGTCTGTGTTTCATTGATTTTCCTACAGTTCCTTGAATTACCTGCTTGGAAAGTGCTTCCTTTACAATTCTAACTGATCTCTCAGCTGCACCATTAGAGGCAGGATGATAGGGTGGGGTCAGTACATGCTTTACACCGTTGAATCTCATGAAGTTTTTAAACTCTGATGATTGGAATGGAGGACCATTGTCAGAAACTACCTCTTCTGGTATTCCATGTTCGGCAAATATTAATCTTAATTCATCAATGGTGCTACCAGCATTAGTACACTTTGAATGACTATCAATTAATACAAAAAATTTGTCTGTTCCCTTATCACAGAAGTCAATGTGTACTCTTTGGAAGGGACGGGTAGGCCATTTCCAGGTTCTCAAAGGTGTGCTGGGTGGCATACTCCTAACATTCTGACAAACAGAGCACTCACGTACCATCATTTCTATTTCACCATCCAGTTTAGGCCACCACACAAAATTTCTGGCCAGTGCTTTCATGGCACATATACCTGGATGTTCAAAATGCAGTTCATTCAAAATTTGCCCTCTAAAACACTGTGGAATTTACACTCTCATACCCCACAACACACATCCCTGTTCTACTGATAATTGACATCTCCTTAAATGATACGGTTGAAAGTCTAAGGATGGACAAATCTCTGGCCATCCATTTAGTGTATACTCCAGGACTCCTCCTAATACAACATCTTTCCTAGTTTCATGAGCAATCATTCTGGAGGTGACTGGAAAATCTTCTGCTATCATGGTTACAGCATAAACCTTAGGCTCTACTCCATCATTTGATCCACTACATGGCAACCTTGACAAAGCATCTGCATCGGAATGATCATCTGAACGTCTGTACTGTATCTCATAGTCATATGCCGACAATATCAAAGCCCATCTCTGCATTCTTGCTGCAGTGAGTGTAGGAACAGGTGATTTAGGACCCAAAATTGCCAAGAGAGGCTTGTGATCAGTTATTAAAACAAAATTCCTCCCATATAGATACTGGTGTAATTTCTGTACTCCAAATATGATAGACAAAGCCTCTTTGTGCATAATTTTTCTCGCTTTGGGTAAGAGTTCTCGAGGCATATGCAATGGGTCTTTCTTCACAATTTTCCATTGTGTGACTTATGACAGCACCTAATCCATTGCCTGATGCATCACAAGCAAGCTTTAGTGTTCTACTGGTATCATAGTGGACCAAAACATCAGTACTAGACAGAGCAGTTTTACAATCTTCATATGACTTCTGAGTTGCACTGTTCCATTTCATGGTATCCCTTTCTTTAATAGTTCATGCAGAGGGGTTAAAAGTGATGAAAGTCCACTCAAGAACCTTGAATAATACTGTATCATACCTAGGAAAGCTTTCAATTCTCTGACATTTTTTGGCGCAGGTAAATTTACTATGGCTCCTACTTTATCTTCAACAGGTCTCAGCCCTTCTGCATTCACTTTGTAGCCAAGATAAGTTACTTCTTTAGCTAGGAATGAACATTTGCTCTTGTTGAGCCTGACATCGTGTGCCAACAATCTTTCGAATACTGTGGCTAGGGTTTTGACATGCTTTTGGATGTCACTGACAACAATAAGGACATCATCCTGAAAACATAACACAGTGGGAAGACCCACAAAAATTTTGTCCATGATGCACTGAAATAACTTTGGTGCACTTTTAACACCATAAGGCAACCTTTTGAACTTATACAATCCTTTATGAGTGTTGATGGTAAGGTACTGTTGACTTTCAGCATCAACAGAGACCTGAGCATATGCTTGGGACAAGTCTAACTTAGTGAAAATGGTTCCATCGGTTAGTGCAGCAAACAAATCTTGAGATGCGGGTAAGGGATATTGCTCATCCTCAACAGCGTGATTAATGGTAACTTTATAATCACCACATAGTCTAATAGATTTATCAGCTTTAGGTACAATTACTATTGGAGCAGCCCAATTGCTCTTGGCGGTTTTCACAATAATTCCCTCACTCACAAGTCTGTCTAATTCCTTCTCAACCTCACCTTTCAATGCATAAGGAACAGGTCTGGACTTAGCATATAAGGGTGTAACATCTTTGTCAATGGTGATATGAGCTTTATAACCCTTCACACCATCCTGTCCCTTTACAAATAAAATCTTGTATTTTTCAAGCAATTTCTCAAGACCTGGAATACTGTTACACATTCTAACACTAAATTTCTCCTTCCAATCCATCTCAAGTTCACACAACCAGTTCTTACCTAACAAAGTTGGCCTATTCACATAACTAGCTATAATTAATGGTAACTTTAAATTCTAATTTTTGTACTTTACCTCACACTCTAATTTACCTTCTGTGTTCTAAATCTCTCCAGTATAAGTTGTCAACTTGACACCTGAATCTTCTAAAGGCACATGCGCAAATAGTTTCTCACACATATCTTTACTCGTTATGGAGAAATCAGCTGCAGTATCCATTTCCATGGTTACAGGTGTCTCATAAATACACAAGTCCACATTATACCTATGTTTAACTTTCTCTTCACGACTGGTGTAAATAGTAAACACATGGGCACTCATCATTATTAGATCCAAAATTACTAACACACATGAATACTGTTTTTCATTTCCTTCTCTCCACCTTGAACGGCATATACTCTACCTTTATCACTTCTACAGGCAGGAGCAATATGTCCAATACGTTGACAATTGTAACATTTTGAATTCTTGAACTTACACTGAAAGTTTTCATGTTTCGATCGGCACCTCTTGCATTTTAAATCAGCATGTGTTCCTTGTTTTGTGGTATACTTATTCCTTTTAGCTACAGTTACTTTACACACTGAGCCACTACTGCTAACTGTTTCACTACCAGCATTGGGAACAAATTCTCTGGTGTTTTTCTCGGCCAATTCCATGCTTGTAGCTATCTGACATGCACTTTCAAAAGTTAAGTTAGTGGTGTTTGCATGATACTCAGGTGGTCCTTGCACTCAAGGGTAAAGGAAACACTCTGATGTCAAGTCCGCAAGTTCTATTCCTGGTACAAACACAAAGGAGTTGAGACGGGGGTAAACAGCGTCCTGTCTTGGAATCTCTCTGGGTATCTCTCTGCGCATGGGCGTACAGCGCGCATGTGCCCAAAGCATGAACTAACACTTGGTGACAATTGGGAGTGTGATTATAAAACATATAATACAGAGACCTGAATCAATAATGGTAAATAGTACAGAGTTACATATTACAGCCATATTCGTCTCATATATCTACACCTCCCTCCCTCTCACGCTCGTCGTGCAATCTCGAGCGGACTCTTTTTCCAGGAGCCTTTGAGAGTGACGTGGCAAAACTGGGGGGTCACTGAATGAGGACTTACTTTTCTTGTCCAAGCAAGGGTTCACAGGGATGTGGAGGAGGGGTTCATCACTAGGGGACGGTACTGAACGAAGGAAGCGGCGATTCCGCCACCATACCCGACCACTAGGGAGACGGACCTCGTAATCCCTGGTCTTGCCGCAGCCCATGACAACCCCGACCTTGTCCCAGCGGTGAGACGTCGGGTCTTGAATCCGAACTGTTTGCCCGATACTCAACCTGGGAAGGGGTCGGGCGTGCTGATCGTACTGTGTCTTTACCTGGTCAGCACGGGCGACTGCATGACGATCGCAGTCCTCGGTCTTGGCCTGCCACTCCCTCGAGAAGGACTCAGGATGGGCAGGGACACATGACCGTAGTGGGTGGCCGTATAACATCTGTGCTGGGGAGCGACCTGTGAAGTTGGGGGTATTCCGCAATTCCAATAAACCCCGGTCAAACTTCTCACAGTCAATGTTGCCTGAGGGTGCCGTCTTGAGGATGAGATGCTTGACGGACTTTACAGCAGCCTCGGTATGTCCACTGGACTGGGGATAATGTGGCAAGGACACCACATGATGAACTCCCCATCGCTCCATGCAGTCCCGGAAGTCATTGCTGGTGAACTGGGGCCCGCCGTCAGTCCTCAGGCGGAGAGGGACACCCACTTCCCGGAAGTAGCGACAGAACATACGTACTGTATGAGAGGCAGTAGTGTTGCCTCCGCAGGGAACGACAACAGGCCACCCTGAGAGCCGGTCGGCGATGACGAGAAAGGACTTTCCCGCCACAACGAAGAAATCCGCAGAGACGGACTCAAAGGGCCTCGTAGGGTTGTCGTTGTTCATGGGGGGTTCCTGCTGCTGAGTAGGCTGCAGCACCTGGCATGGCTCGCAGACTTGAACGGAACTGGCGATGTCGGAGTCGATGCCTGGCCAAAAAACAGCTTGTCTCGCCTGGCGCTTTGTAGCTTCCACACCCGTGTGGCTGTCGTGCAGGTGGGCTAGGGTGCGGCAGCGGAGGGCGGCAGGAACCACAACTCTTGCTCCATACAAGACGAGGTTGCCATCAGCATAGAGGTCGTCCCGCATCTTCCAGTATGGGAGTAAAGAGCTGTGTAAGTCGTACCGGTTGGAGTTAAATCCCAAGGTCACGCAGTTCAGTAGACGGATGTACGAAGGGTCCGCTCTTGCCCTTGCGGCGACCACAAACTTGTCCTTGTTGAGGGTGATCCCGTACTTGCGGCACCTGGTGAGCATCTGATGAATACGCTCAAGATGCGTGGAGTAATCCTCGTCATATAGGAGCACGTCGTCGATGACCTTGACACAGTTCGCCACACCCTGAAGGGCCATGTCACCACGGAGGCAGAAAGCATCGCCAGTAGCCGCGAAACCCACAGGTCCTCTGCAGTGCTGAAATCGGCCGTACGGTGTGATGAACGTTGTGAGGTGCTGATCTTCTTCCGCAAGTTCCATCTGCCAGTACCCACATAAGGCATCTGCTGTAGTAAAGTACCTTGCCTTCGGGTCCACACTGCGTATAGCGGCGAAGGGTGTCGGTGAAGGGTGGGTCGGGAGGGAAACTTGACTATTCAGCTTGGTGAGGTCGACGGTGATACGAACTCCAGTAATGTTCTTGGCGACTGCTACCATGGGGTGACACCATCCGAGGGGTCGTCACCAGCAGGCTTAATGATCCCCTGGGCTATCATAGAGTCGAGTTCCTTCTTAACTTGGCTCTGGAAAGCGAAGGGTATCTGTCTCGGTGTGTGGATGGCGAAAGGTACTGCGTCATCCTTCAGGTGAATTCTCATGGGGGAGCCAGCCATTGGCTTGAGTGGAGCCGTCTTGAGGTCCTCCTTGGGAACCAGCATGTCCTTGAATTGCAGTAGGAAGAACTCCCTGGCTGCAGAAGGTGACGTATTGGGTGGGAGGGGCAGCTCCTTGCACCTGTTGACATGTTTTATTTCCAGAATTGGCTTAGGGAAGTCTGAAGATATTATGGCCAACTCTTGACAGTGGCCATAAGACAGTAGTGGCATCTGAACACCTTTGTGGACCTGAATCCTGGCAGAACATGACTGCTTACCTAGGGTGAGGGTAGCCTGAAATGTACCCAGAGCAGGTGCCATTGTAGGACCGTCTGCGGTGAGCGTTGTAGAAGTTGACGGTGGTTGCAAGCTGCTCCTAGGGATCCGCAGAATGTCGAGGTGTCTTGTGCCAATGACTGTGACGTCCGCACCTGTGTCAGGAAGCATCTGGATACGAAATGTAACGTCGCAGTATGACAGGTGAACACAGATGGGCTGAGGTGTCTTACTGACAGGGTAAGAAGAGGATCCCACGCGACGACAGCGCTTGTTCTTCACCGCCTGAGACTTGCAAGTAGTATTATTATTCTTCTTTGACTGACAGCATGTGTCATAGTGTCCAATGCGGCTACAGGAGCGGCACTGAGCGTTGTTGGCAGGGCACTGCAGTGTCCTAGCCCAATGACCACGACGGCCATGTAATGGTCATGATAAGAGCTAACCTGAAAACCTTAAGGATTCATATTACGCTCAAACGTCCACAAAACCCTCTGGAGTCCCCCAGTGGAAACGTACTCCGTTTTCTCGGTTCCTTGGTGACGTCACCGAGAGCAGACGCTGTATGCGGGGACCTGTTGCCATCCAACACCTTGTAATCAATTTAATTTTGCTTTCGATAGCTGAGTCAGAGCATTGTTAGTGAAGATGATAATAGAGAATGAAAATGAGTTCATAGTCCCAATTTCAACGTCAGAGTGTACAGTAAATTAATTCATCGGAATAGAAGTAGGTGGACTCCCTGGCCTGTTTTGAGTGAGGGCGCAGCGGGCATTTCAACCGTTAGTAAGTGCCCGTCCCTTCACCCATACAGGTAGGTCAAGCCACGCTGTGTTGTAATTTGCCCTTCTTTAAGTGATTTGACCCAATTAATAGTTGCTTGTGCAAGTGTTACAGTAACGTAGTTGATATGCTCTGAGTGAAGTCATATTTACGTCTTTAACGTCCCCTGAAACGTGATGTTGTTGTCACCGGTTAGTAAGTGCCCGTCCCTTCACCCATACAGGTCCCTAACGCAGCCTAGGCCGTGTCTGTAGGGTGGATGTTGCATCCACAATGTCTGGGAAGATGTCCGAGGTCCAGTAGGATCTTTTACCTTCGTGAGACCCGGCCGTCAGACACTCCAGACTACCTATAGCCCCCATAGCTGGCTCGTCTGTCCCTCACGCTCGGCCTGCGAGGTGGCGCCGGGTCACCAAGCCACCCACCACTACCAGCCCCCATCATTGGTGGATGAGTGTCTAACTCAGTAGGGTTATTTGTGTGGTGGAATTAATCCACTGGGATCTCCAGAGTCGTTGGAAAGTACTCCATGGTGGCTGGACCCCATGGCTGTTGCTTGAGTATCACACCTGACGACTGAGTATTGTAGTGGCAGTTGCCCTAGTATTTTTGGTGCTAAGTGACTACACTAGTTGTGTATTGAGTATGTCCACCAGTAATGCTGTGAGTGTGTTGAGCCTGAGGGCCTAGTACTAGATTTCGTCTGTTAGTACAAATAATTTCTTTCTTTTAATATCATATTCATGTTAAATAAACTTTGTATTTGTATAATTGTGTCTATTAATTACCTACAGTATTTACCGTTATTTCTTCCCTATTGCTCGATACTATCATTACACCTACCCACGAGCCTCCTATCGTCACGCTACCAATGATGATAAGTATAAGAGTAAAAGGAATTGTTACTGGCACACAGAGCCCTCATAAATGGTGGCAGCTCAGGCCCTCATAGCCACAGTTATTGCAGGTGCTGTCAGCGGCAGGGCATTCAGAACCATGCCGACGAGCACAATACTGGCAGGAATGACCTGGCGTCGAAGTCTGAAGTGATGCTGAAGATTGATGCGAAGCTGAAGTCGGATGTGAAGCTGAAGTCGGATGTGAAGCTGAAGTCCGGTCACGTCCTTTGTTCTTCTTATATGCGGAGATGGCACACAGCTGGTTAGATGGAGCATCGAATGGCAGAAGTCGCACTTCTGGTGGCTTCGTAAGAGCGGCAGGTGGTGACAACATCCTGTAGAGAAGAGGCAGTGTCGAGGGAGATAAGCTTCTGAATTTGCTCTTCGTCCCGCACGCCCATGAGGATAATCATCTTCAGCTGTGTTTCCTCACCAGTCAACGAGTTCCCAGGACAAACGTCAACCTCCTCAGCGATGCGTCTGAGTCGGATGTAAAAATCGGCAAACGACTCACCCTCCAGCTGCTTACAACTGAGAAGTTCTCTCCTACGGAGAGCTTCGTTGCGGAGGCCCTTGATATGCGTCTGTAGAGCATCCAAGACGTCCTTCACACTCTTGTCTGTGTCGTGGGGAATTTGCAGGGTGTGCTCCAGGATACGTTGCGTCTCTAGGGTGAGACACATCCTCATCTGGATCAGCTGTTTCTCCCTAGGCAACCTTGATAAATCGACCATCATCGAATAATCGTCCCACCTCCGATGCCATTCACGGAATACCTGGAACGAGGCATCAGCTTGGAGTGGCGGTGGACTCTGAGCGAGTGCTTTCTGTGGTGGGGGGGAGGGGGCAAAGAAGTTGAAGAGGACCCTGCAGGTGCACCTGTGGACGAAGAGGCAGGTGTAGTAGCTGCTTGAAGGTTAACAGGTGCCAACAACTCGATAATGGCACTGAACCTGGCATTTTCGTGTTGACGTCTGTGATTCTCTTCACGCCTTCGTTCATCGTCTTCCTGTGGCCTCCTGATGTCGTGTTGTCGTCGGTTTTCTTCCAAAAACTAAATTAAATGAAGGAAGTCGACACCTGTGGCAGATTGCGGATGTGTGTAGTGGGGGCTAAGGGTGGGTGGGGCCGCTTGATCCACTTCCCGATCCACTTGGAGTCCACTAACTGCACCGACATCCGTCTGAGGTAGGGCTTGTTGGGTATCTGAAGAAAACCCAATAAATTCCTGATCTTCCATATGGCCTGGTTTATTTCTCTCACAATTACTGTAATTAATAAGTGAGCAGAAGAGCAATCGTCTTTAAATGGAAGATATCTGCGAGCGTCTGTGTGCGTTCGTTCGTGCGTGTACTCGGGGCAGGCTGGCTAGCCGGCTGGCGGTTACAGCAACTCTCCTCGCTGGCTCAGGCACTCAGTGCTGGTCGAGACATGAAAGGGGATGGATGTCAAAACTTGAGCTCTCCCATAGCTCTTAAAAAGGCTCCCCTATTTTGTAAAAAGTGCAGGAACACGGGGAAACACTTTAAAGACACTAAAGGGCACACACAACACTGAAAAAGCACTTCACAACACTGCACTGTAAATCCAGGAATATCGTGTTGAGGCACGTGCCAAGATCATCCAGACAAGAGGAGTTGACAAGATGGCGGCTCCTAGAGAGATTCTGTGTCTACTCCAATTCTGAATAACGTGATGTCCCAGCTAAACACTGCACCATGTATGATACTCAGGTGGTCCTTGCACTCAGGGGTAAAGGAAACACACTGATGTCAAGTCCGTAAGTTCTATTCCTGGTACAAACACAAAGGAGTTGAGACAGGGGTAAACAGCGTCCTGTCTTGGAATCTCTCTGGGTATCTCTCTGCGCATGCGCGTACAGCGCGCATGTGCACAAAGCCTGAACTAACACTTGGTGACAAAAGGGAGTGTGATTCTAAAACATATAATACAGAGACCTGAATCAATAATGGCAAATAGTAGAGATTACATATTACAGGCATATTCGTCTCATATATCTACAGTGTTCATTAACTTATTCTGTATTTTTTCATAATTCAGGCCTATTACAAACCTGTCTCTTAGAGCTCGGTTCAAGAACTGTCCAAAGTTACAGTGAATGGATAACTTCTTCAAAGCTACTATATAATTACTTACTGATTCATCTTTACCTCTATCTCTGGTGCCAAATCTGTAACTTTCAGCGATCTCAAGTGGAGCAGGATCAAAATGTTGCTTCAGAATCTTGGTAATCTGAATCAGTGAGGAGTCCTTGGGTTTGTCTGGAGTAAGCAGATTGACCAGAGTAGAATAAACATAAGCTTCTACCTCTGTCAAAAAGATTGCATTCCTTTTCTCTTGAAGGGCTTTCTTCTTCTGAGCTTCACCACCGTCGTCCATTAATTCATTTGCCAGAAAGAAGAAGTCCATTCTCTCACAATATGATGTGAAATCTTCCTTGTCTGCATCATACTCCCCCAATCGTCCGATGTATCCACTGACGCCAGCAATGGTTGCTCTCTTCACTTAAATTCTCCAGGTTCAGAGTAGCCTTCCCTTCAGTGGTCACTATCCTCTCTTCAAGGACTTCACCAACACTTTGTGAATCCCATCCTCGTCGCCAGTGTAGTATCTTCCATTATTTAATGGGAGAATGACAAGCACATGGTCGGTCTGGCTGGGCTCTTATTCTCTGTTCTTGGTTACCACGTGCCTAACACATTTCGTGTTTACACAAGCCTAAACACTTTCTGACTATGGTAAGAAGTAACATAATATATAATATATATATTCAATAAAGGCAGCATATAAACATACATATATATATAACACTTGTGTCAACCAACGCTATACAAGTATGCCCACAGATAGGTAACTTAATACATGGAGAACTGTGTGGAAACGGTTGTCGTGGTCATTGGCTCGAAGGGTGATTCCTAGCTTGGCGTCCTGGACAAGTGGTAAAAACACTCCTACAGTTCATCCTCATGCATGCGTAACATGAACCTGGTCTGGGCCTGGAGGGGCAATTATGCGGGCTATGGTTATCCCTCTTACAATACCCACACCATTCATTCCCTGTCCACCTTTGAGTGTTAGTCCCCTTCCACCTCGTGTTCTGATCCTGTCTTCCGTCAGTCTCGTTCATATGATAGTCTCCCTGAACTCTATAATTCTCTGGTACTGTCGTGGGTCGTACTTGTTCCTGGCGAGATTGTCTAACATGATATACTGTAAGTCCATGCTATCCCCACCTAGATATTCACTCCTACTTCGCTCTAACAATCTTACAAATGAATCCAAAGTATGGGAGTCTTGTATATAGGGGGTTAAGTCTCTCTGCATTGGTTTAGGCACGGCCCTGTACAGTCTTTGTATTATGTAAGTATCTTTAGTGGGTATTGCTCCAAACTTCTTCTCCATGACTGCCAACCTCGCTCTCATGTCACATACATAATATCAGGGATTATCATTCACATTATACACGATTCATTTCAACACCTCCCATGCTTCATCTTCGGTGTTATGGTCCAAAATTCAATCTTAACATAACCTTTCTGAAACTGTCCCAGTCCTCACTAACTGCCAATAACAATGGCCGTACCAATTTGGCCACGCTGTTTTCCATCCAACTCACGGCCGTTGATATTCTTCCCTCAACCTCTGTCACACATCTTTCAACTTTCCGAAAAAACTTACTTAGGACCTCATCTACCTGTAAGCTTTGCAATTCTTCCAATGTCAGCTTATCAGTATGGTTAAAGTGGCATGGAATGCTTACCCTGACGGCTTTCCTACTATTTGGTAGTGGGGTTGTGTCATCTCCAACAACTGACTCTTGCTCATTGTTTGGGTTCTTTGCATGCTGGAGTTCTCGTTTTAGTTCCCTAATCTGTTTCTGTAATTCTTCTATCTCCGAGTTTTGTCTCTCGTTGATCGGCAAAACCTGTTCCAACCTCCCTGCCAATGTGTCCCCTACAATGGTACTTTCTGTAGGTTATGTATATAAGCTACTGTGCCGAGTAGCAACCCTGTACATAAGCTACTGTGCCAAGTAGCAACCCTGTACATAAGCTACTGTGCCGAGTAGCATTTATATATATAATCACGTGGCAACACTGCACGTGTTATGTGGCAACATTGCCCGGAGGCTGCCATATGGCAAGGCGCCTCAGTCTGACTGTGTGAGCCATGCATGGCACACACGAGTCACCACTTGTATTTCTCTCATCCATAATAAACGGACTCAGTGTTACTCAGTGTTTCCCTACCCATCACTGCATTCTTCAGGGGACACTAGTAACTTTCATGGCGCAGTGTCTAGGATCTGTGGACTTACAAAGTGTGTGAACAATGCCGACAGTTACGTCTGCCTGTGATGCGCGTCGACTCATAGTGTGTTGTGTTGTGTTGGCTGTGTTTCGCCGCGATGTGCAGTGTTGCGCCGTCACAGTGCGTTTTAGTGACGGTGGCAGTGCTAGTGTCAGTGTATTAGTGTGTGTCTAGAGCTGAGAATTGAGCATTGGCCTGTTTTTTGTGGTACCCACGGAGCACGCAGGCGCACACCCTTCTCGTGCGACATCCGGGGGACACTGACGGTCTTGCCGGACCACGCTCCCTCCGCTCTCTCAGACACACACACGCACGCACACACGCACTCACTCACGGACAGAACAGTGGACCTGGACCATATGCGTGATTTCTGCCCTGTTTATGTCATATATATGAGGTTCGAGCTGTTGAGGCGCCACTTTATATACAAAACAGTGCAGTCCACGCACACACTAAGATGGGAGGAAAGAAGGGACAACGTCAAGATGGGAGACACGACTCCCCACCACCTTCTCCTCCACCGGGCGCAGACTCTCATCCTCCACCTCCATTGACGGACATTGCCACAATTCTGAAGTGGATGGACGACCGGGACTAGAGACGCAGAGAGATGGAACTTCAGAGGGAGGAGACACGAAGAGAGGAGGAAAAGTTGCGTTTTGAGGCACTATTGGCGACCCTGGCGCTAACCCACCCTCCCTCACTCGCAGGTAGCGCGCAACAAGGCGCCAGTACACTCCCTCCTCCACCACACCAGCGTCCTCCAGGTACTCTTGCTACCCCAACAGCTCCCAAGGGATCTGTTCAACCCCCACCCGCCCTCTCACCAGACGTCACGTTTCAGCTTTTTCGTGAGTGGAGGCGGCGCTGGACAGATTACTCCACGATGGTGGACCTGGACAGCATGCCTCCAAACAAACAGCTCATCCAACTGCGGATCTGTTTGTCGCTGGAGACCCAGAGAGTTTTGGAGCACACGTTGCAAGTGCCTCCCGATTCTACATCTTCAGTGACGGATGTGCTCGACCTTTTACAGGAGCATGTTAAGGGTCGGAACAACGAGGCTCTGCGTCGCCGTGCCTTTACCAGCTGCAAGCAGGCGGAGAACGAATCCTTTGACGACTTTTTTGTACGTTTGAGGAGTTTGTCGGAGGAGATCGACGTCTGCAAGGCGCACAGCCGGGAATGTGAGGAAGCCTGGATCAAGCACGGGATCTTGACAGGTGTCAGGCACGAAGAGTTGATGCAGCGTCTCATCCCCCTGGACGCTTCCTCCACACTCCAGGTGGTAGTGACTGAATGTCGGTCATACGAGGCCACCAAGTCCGCCACCTCTGCCTTACGGGCCCCACCTGCTGTGAGAGCTATCTCACAATACAAGAAGGATAAGAAGGCGGCCAACAACGCGAAGGCTGCCACACGTTCTTCCACGCCTCCGCCTAGTGCTTCCTGTGGCAGCTGTGGAAAGCAGCACAGCCCCACGACTTGCGCGGCCGCCGACGCACTGTGTCGTGGATGTGACCGTAAGGGCCACTGGTCTAACACAGACAGGTGCCCTGCACGAGGCCACAAGTGTCAGGCCTGCGGTTGCTATGGACACTACGACAAGTGCTGCCGCCAACCCAAGCCCAAAAGCCCGAGACGAGGAGGACAGCAGCGCACTTCCCTCGGGGTGGTTCGCACGCAGCCCCCTCCAGATGGCCCACGCAGCCCCAAGCAGCAGCGGAGTCACATCAGGAGGGTGGAATCGACCACACGCCCAAGGGCTACCCATTCCCCTACTATCCGCGTCGCCGTCACACACGGTGATGTGTCGGGTCACATCGAGGTGATACCGGACACCGGCGCCGATACTACGGTGATTGGGTTGAAGCACCTCCAGAAACTGGGCCTCACCAAATGCGGCCTGGGACGACCGCCGCAGCTGCAGTACTACAATGCGGACGGTTCCCAGATGCCGGACGCTGTGGGCTCCTTTCAGGTAGAGATCACATACGGCGACAGGTCGTGTCACGGATGGATCTACGTGCAGCCTACTCTCGCTACGCCCTTGTTGTCGTGGGAGCACTGCCAGGAGTTAGGCGTGGTGCCCAGAGACTTTCCCGAGCAGATCCCAGCTGCTCGTTACACCGCCAGCAGGGTGCGTGAGTCGACGAGCGACGCGCCTGGCGCTGCCACACAGAGCTGCCCAGAACCCGCGTCCACTCCCTCCCCGCCTCCACCCAAGTCACGGCTGCTTCCTATTCACAGCGAGACGTCTCCCTCAACCGCAAGGGCCTACTTCCTGAAGGAGTACTCAGATGTGCTGGTGACGAAGGAGGCCCCACGGACCGCGCCACTGAAGGCTATGGCGGGTCAGCCTATGAGAATACACCTGCGGGAAGATGCACAGCCGTTTGCCATACACACTCCCTGGTTGATTCCTCTCGCCTTCAGGGATTCAGTCAAGAAGGAACTGGATTCCATGGTGGCCCAGGGTGTCATCGTACCCGTTGGTGACGACCCGTCCCCTTGGTGCCACCCTCTAGTCGCTGTGGCTAAGACTAACGGTGGAGTGCGGATTACTACCGACTTGTCTAAGCTTAACAGCCAGGTGTCCTGTCCCGCCCACCCTTCACCCACACCTTTTGCAGCTATACGGAGTGTGGATCCGAAGGTACGGCACTTCTCGACGATGGACGCCCTCTGTGGTTACTGGCAGATCCTACTGAAGAAGGAGGATCAGCCACTGACCACTTTCATCACGCCTTACGGACACTTCCGCTACTGCCGTGCCCTATGGGATTCGCTGCTACGGGGGATGCCTTCTGTCTCCGTGGTGACATGGCACTTCAAGGCGTGACCAACTGCGTGAAGGTAGTGGACTACGTACTCCTTTACGATGAGGACTACCTGACGCATCTTCGCCGCATCGACGAGGTACTGACCAGGTGTAGGACGCACGGCATCACTCTGAATGCCGAGAAGTTCGTCTTGGCCGCACCTGCAGTGTCTTTCTGCGGCTATCGACTCTCAAGGGATGGCATTGCTGCGGACCCGGAGAAAGTTCGCGCCATAGCGGACTTTGCGAAACCTGCCAACCTTACGGATCTCAGGTCTTTCATGGGCCTGGTGAACCAGCTGGCAGAATTTTCCCCTGACGTCTCCACCGCTGCCGGGCCTCTCCGCCCCCTGATGAGCCCCAAGAGGACGTTCACGTGGACCCCTGACCACGACCTCGCCTTTCATAAGGTGAAGGAGGCCCTGTCAAGTCCACCTATCCTCGCTACTTTCAACCCAACGCTCCCCACCGTCCTCCAGACAGACGCCTCGCGCCTGTACGGGGTTGGTTACGCCCTTCTCCAGGATCACGGTGGAGGAAAGTACCGGCTCGTACAGTGTGGCTCTCGCTTCCTCACCGATGCTGAGTCTCGCTACGCTACCATCGAGCTGGAGCTGCTGGCAGTGGTATGGGCCTTATCGAAGTGCAAGTTCTACTTGATTGGCCTACAGCACTTCGACCTCATCACAGACCACAGGCCCTTGGTCCCCATTCTTAACCACTATTCGCTGGACGCCATCGAGAATCCCCGCCTCCAGCGCCTGAAGGAGAAGATTTTGGCCTTCGTCTTCACCGCGGCTTGGCGCGCAGGTAAGGAGTTGTGCATCCCGGATGCCCTCTCCCGCTCCCCAGTCAGCCGCCCTACACCTGAAAACGAGATGCTCAGCACCAAGGCCGGTTTCTCCGTCAGCAACATCGTCACCTTGGAGGCCGTACAGTCCCTCGCCAGCACCCAGGCCTCAGTGTCACCACCCGACAGCGATCTGGCCCTTGAGGAACTACGGACCGCGGCACGCGACGACCCCTCCTACACTCAGCTCTTGGAGAGTGTGAGGACTGGATTCCCTCACGACCGTTTTGACCTCCACAACGCCCTACGCCCGTATTGGAAGATACGTGAGGACCTCTACGCAGATGGGGACCTCGTCCTGTACGGTGCCCATGTGGTCGTCCCTGCAGCTCTCCGTCGTCGCGTTCTGACCCGCTTACACGACAGCCATCGTGGAGCAGAGGCCACCAAGCGCTGCGCAAGGCAGGCTGTGTACTGGCCCGGCATTGACGCGGATATCGTCAATACGGTCCGTGCCTGTGAGCCGTGCCAGATCATGCAGCCCAGTCAACAGCAAGAGCCCCTTTTGTGTGACGACGAACCCACCAGGCCCTTCGAGTCCGTGTCGGCTGATTTCTTCAGCACAGCTGGGAAACATTTCCTAGTTGTCGCCGACCGACTCTCTGGCTGGCCTGTGGTGGTAATCTGTGGCTCGGACACGACGTCCGCGGCCACCATTCGCCACTTCCGGCACCTCTTTCGTGACTTGGGCGTCCCCGTACGTCTGCGGACGGACGGTGGGCCACAGTTCACCAGCTAGGACTTCACAGGATTCCTGGAGCGTTGGGGAGTCCGCCACATCGTGTCAACACCCCACTACCCACAGTCAAACGGCCATGCTGAGGCTGCGGTCAAGACAGTCAAGCACCTTATCCTCAAGGTAGCCCCTTCAGGCAACATAGACTGTGAGGCGTTTGACAAAGGACTCCTGGAGTTACGTAATACTTCCACCCACACAGGACGCTCCCCTGCCCAGATCCTGTATGGTCACCCTCTCCGCTCTTGCGTTCCTGCACACGCCAAGGCCTTTGCAAAGGAGTGGCAGACCAGAGCCGAGAGCTGCGACCGCCGCGCCGCTTCACGTGCCCAGGACGCCAAGGCTCGGTATGACGACCGTGCCCGCCCTCTTCAGGCACTGGAGATTGGTGCCCTTGCCCGCGTCCAGGACCCGACGACGACACGTTGGGACAAGGTGGGCATAGTGATGGGCGTCGGCCGGTCGCGGGACTACAAGGTCAGGATGCCGAGTGGCCGTGTCTGGTGGAGGAACCGCCGCTTCCTCCGGCCAGTCCCACCCCCTGCTGCTGGCCCCCTGACCGAAGACGAGTCACCTACACCTCACGAGGATCCGCCCCATAGTGCACCTCACGAGGATCCGCCCCACAGTGCACCTCGACGCTCGGAGCGACTTAGAACTAAGAAGTCCGCTCAAGACAAAGACTATGAGCGTGAGGGGGGAGGGAGATGTAGGTTATGTATATAAGCTACTGTGCCGAGTAGCAACCCTGTACATAAGCTACTGTGCCAAGTAGCAACCCTGTACATAAGCTACTGTGCCGAGTAGCATTTATATATATAATCACGTGGCAACATTGCACGTGTTATGTGGCAACATTGCCCAGAGGCTGCCATATGGCAAGGCGCCTCAGTCTGACTGTGTGAGCCGTGCATGGCACACGCGAGTTACCATTTGTATTTCTCTCATCCATAATAAACGGACTCAGTGTTACTCAGTGTTTCCCTACCCATCACTGCATTCTTCAGGGGACACTAGTAACTTTCACTTTCCTGTTCTACTGACTCAGCCATTTTGACCTAAAAATGCTACCCCTCGACCAAAGAAAAGTACGAAACACTTAACACAACTACTCTCCTGTACTACTACAACCTGAATTGATCATTGGTACAATACAACACAATACAACACCTTAACATGGCACCAAAAATTGTAACTCACATCAACTGGAGACTGAAAGTCCTATGGTATTCCATAGGTGAACCACTTAACAACCATCAGAGGTGAACCCCTTGACACTTCTCAGACACAGTATGGACTCCCTTATTTCAAAGCCAACAAGGTTAATCCACAACTTCTGTAATTATTAATACATATTAACACTGGGTAAAACACCAACACAAAACAAATCAATGACACACATTCCTTCAGTACTGTCTAAATTTTCAAAAATTCTTCTGACGTTTCTTTACTCAATCAATGTTATTCACATGCAAGTATCACTCTAAAGTCAGATAATCCAACATTAAAATACTTGTCTACTTCTGCAACTTAATCACAGCTTCAATTCCCTCGGATTTGATCAATGATTAAAAACAATCCCACCGCTATAGCCACCAATTTATACTGCCAGATTCTGGGATCATTAAGTCTAAGGGGATAACTTAAGTCTATTTTTAATTTCTAAGGGTTGCTGCCACCAGACCCCCTCGGGGCAGTAGCTCGTTAGGTAGCGGGCAGAATGGACTAGGCATTGGATTAGGTTTTTCATTGACCAAATCGATAAGGGGAAAGAAGGGTGAAACCATAACATGTCTTAACAAATTTATTCCTTATAAAGCATACTGCATTCCGATAAAATACAAGTGAGTTGGCCTTCCTCAGAACAACAACGATGATTTTGGTTACCCTGCTCGACAACAGACGCCTTACATTAATTGCGTATCATCTACATATTTATTGCATAACAACCAGTGACCTTACCTCGGTCATCCCTTCTTACAATAACACTCAACACGTCAGCTTGCTCCACCTGTATGGGATATAGCACTTTAGGTTATCGTACATAGTAACACCATCTCACCTCCCTGTAGCACCAGCTCACCACACCTGTTACACTCCTCACCTGCAAGTATGGGACTCCTTGTATTTTCTAGGCACACATATCAGGCACCTCGTTCGCACACCGGCCTCCGTGGGTAGAGACGCGGGCCTCACCAAGAGACATACCAGTACTGTTTCTACGCCTGGTATTATAGGTCGCTCCAAGTGACGACCGCGGAGTTTCTCACGTATTTCGTCATGTATTTCCACCCATGTGTGGTAGTATGCCGGGAATCCACAGGTTCACAGTGGAATAGCATAGCTGGGAGTAATCATCTCACATGGTGGGACGCTTACAGGGATATTGGCCGACACACAGCAAGGCGCTCTGACCGTGTGGGACCTGAGTTGATGAGAGAACGAAGGATACTGAGAAATAATGCCTGATGGGCCGATATCACCCACCCCACCACATCACTATTTCACTTTATACATCAGGCAAAGATAACTGCTATATAAGTCTCTTTTTTTAGTGCTGAATACAGCCCAATGAAGTTCACTGACCTGAGTTGATGAGAGAATGAAGGATACTGAGGGCAGTGCCCTGCCGCTTCTCACCGCGTAGGCCTACAGTTTCCAATCTTTAATTTTTACTTTGGTTTCTTATGGTTCTCACATCTTCATTTTCCTATCTATTGTGACCTTATGCTTTATAAATACATATCTTAATCCTAAATTAGACACTAAGGTAAGGGTCTGGTTTGCTAGTTTCTGGGTAAATTCATTGGGTTATAATATCAAATCGGCACACCCGAGGCGGCCTAGGCGCCAACCCGAACAAAGCCTAGCGTCGTATTTTCATGGCGTGGGTATACAAGATATTCTCTTTGAAGCATAGTTTCTGGATCACTTCCAACACTTCACATAGTTCTGATACCTTTATCCTTTTTCCAGATCATTGTTCTCATGTATTTTCATCTGATATCTGCGGAAGTTATGTTCACTAAACATTCACAGACGTAAATGATGTGCGCAGTACAACATGGCCCCTACACGTCTGCGATTCTCGACGCCCTCAAAGGGACACCAGGCGCACCCAGCTACTGGCGGCCACGGTCATGCTCCTATGCCAGTCATGAAGCCCTCAGCAGCGGTCGCTCCAGAGAAGTGTGAGGCAGAAATGCCAGCAGCGGCGTTTAGGACATGGAGGCGGTCCATGGAGTCGTGGGTGCTGTTGAACGGATGTTAACAACTGGTGGCCACACTCCACATTCGCCTGAACTGCGTCCCTGCACTCCAAAGGGTGATTGACTCAAGATATCCCAGCGGTCAGTGGGAGCAGCTCTAGCCCAAGGAAGCAGTGGACGCCATCAGCGGAGTGGTTCTTCAATCGTCAAACCAAGCTGTAAAATGGAATGAGTTTTTGAACAGCAAACAAGGTGAAGAGGAGCCCATGAAAAGGTATTTTCAACGATGCTTCGCAGAGGTAGTGGAGTGTGAATTTAAATGTCCCACCTATGATAACGACCTCTCTGAGTACATGCTATTACGTAAAGTTATGGTGGACCTGAGTAACCCAGTGTTGAAAAGGGAAATTTTCCAGAGGTACTCGAGTTATAATAGTGTTGAAGTGCTTAGAAACAAATGCATGTTATTTGAGGCAGCAGTGAGAGATGCTGGTGTATTGTGTCATACGTCTTGCCGGGCAGTGGTGGGACAGCCACGGAGGCAGCGGCGGTTGGTGATGACGTCACGGGTGAGTCTGAGGTAGCTGCCGCCCGTCCTGGACACCCAAGTCATGCGCACTGTGGGAACTGCAGCATGACACATGCCTCCGGTAAAAGCAACTGCCCTGCAAGTGGGGCCAGGTGCTGTCACAGTGGCAACAGCCCAGCTATCCCGCCACCCCAGGTTGCAAGTGATCGTGACCCAGGCTGGGGGCAATTCCCCCGCCACCCCTGTGCTGGTTGTGGCTGACAAGGGTACTATGGTGTGTGTGGCAGGGGCATCCCTGCTCCGGGACATCGGTTTGTGTCCCGGGCAACTTCGGGCCAGTAATGGCCTGAGGGACGTGGCGAACAAACAGCTCAAGTGTCTGGGGTCCACCCCCTGCCGCCTCAGTGTGGGCGAGGGGTCCACCGTCCAGGAGGTCTGCTTCGTACAGACAGCCAAGGCCCTCTACCTGTCATTGGAGGCCTGCAAGTGCCTCAACTTGGTGCCTGTCGACTTCCCACTCCATAGGCGTGCTGTGGCTGCCGTGGGCGATGGAGGGGGCCAGCACACTGCCGACGACCTACCTCCGAACCCTTTACCTGAGAGCAGTCGTGTCCCTCCTAGGCCAGTTGAGATACCCTTGCCTCCTTTGGAGGAGAATGTGGCCAGGTTGGAGGCATGGCTGCTTACACACTTTTCATCGACCGCATTCAACACCAGCAGGTCCCCACTGCCAGTCATGACTGGTCCCCCTCACCGTATCCACCTGACGCCCGGCACGACCCCCTACGCCTGTCACACACGTGCTCCCGTTCCGAAACACTGGGAAGCGGAGGTGAAGGCCCAGTTGGAGGAGGATGTCAGAAGAGGTGTCATCCAGCCAGTGCCTGCTGGTGAGGCTACGGAGTGGTGCGCCAGGATGGTCGTGGTGGCCAAGAAAAACGGTCAGCCCAGGCGCACTGTGGACTTCCAACACCTCAATGCAAGCTGTCTGAGGGAGACGCACCACACACCTGCACCATTCGATATGGTGTCCGGGGTGCCAGTGCACTCGTTCAAAACCGTCGCTGACGCCTTCTGGGGATTTCATCAGGTGGAGTTGGAGGAGGAGAGTAGACGCCTGACCACGTTCATCACGTCGTGGGGGCGTTTTCGATACTGCTGGACGCCCATGGGACATTGTTCAGCGTCAGATGCCTACACCAAGAGGTTTGATGACGCTGTCCAGGATGTGCCCCGCAAGTACAAGTGCATGGATGACTCTCTCCTCTATGACTCCAGTGTGAAGAGGGCGTTCTGGCACACCTACGATTTTCTGGAGACATGCGCTCGCACAGGTATCACACTGAAACCAGAAAAGTTCTTGTTCTGCAGGAGAGAAGCCGAGTTTGTGGGTTTCCTCCTGGGGTGGGACCTCTACCAGCCCACTGCCCAACGTCTGTCAGCCATCAAGGACTTCTCCATGCCGGATCAGCCATCAATCACTGACATCAGGTCCTGGCATGGCCTGGTTAACCAGGTGGCTCCCTTCCTTGCCACTGCAGCTGTGATGGAGCCCTTCCGTGAGCTCCTCAAGTAACCAGTGGGCAAGCGGGTGTATTGGGACGACCAGCTGTGGCTCAAGTTTCGCCAGGCCCAGGACACCATCTGTCAGTTGGCCAGAGACGGTTTGGTGTACTACGCCAAATCCAGGCCTACGGCAGCTGTCACGGATTGGAGCAGGGAGGGCATTGGCTTCGTCGTCCTGCAACAATACTGTGCCTGTGCCTCTCCAAAGACGCCCTTCTGCTGCAGGGGAGGGTGGCGGTTGGCTCTGTGCGGTAGCCGACATCTGAGCACGGCCGAGGCCGGCTACGCTGCAGTAGAATGGGAGGCCCTGTCTGTGGTATGGTGCCTGCGCAAGGCCAGGCTGTTCCTCCTTGGCTGCCCGAACATTATTCTGGTGACGGCCCACCACCCCTTAGTTGGCTTGCTAGGGGACAGAGCCCTCACGGATGTGGCGAATCCGCGCCTGTTCAGGCTCAAGGAGAAGACCCTACAGTACCGGTTCACGGTCAAGTACTTGCCAGGGAAGCGGAACTGTGCAGCTGACACCCTATCCCGCTTCCCCTCCCTCAGGGCGGCGCCCGACGCGGAGGACATGGACCAAGAGGAGGACCTGTGCACTGCAGTGTGTGCAGTCACAATTGCAGCACTGGATGAGGATGGGTGCATCACTATGGATGAAGACACAGTGTGCAAAGCGGCTGCGGACGACCCAGTGTACCAGATTCTAGTGTCGAGGGTGCTGGCGAGCGACTGGCGCCCCCAAAAGTCACAGGAGGTGGCCTGTCTGCGCCCGTACTTCTCGGTGAGGGGCAGGTTGGGTGTGGTCAGGGGTTTGGTCAACTACACCTTTGACCAGGGCTGCACGCGCCTTGTCATCCCCGACTCCCTCCACCAACGGGTCGCCATTAACCTGCACGTGGGGCACCAGGGCCTCGACTCAATGCTGAGGCGGGCCCGGCAGTCTGTCTATTGGCCTGGCATGGAGGGTGACCTGCAGTATCATAGGTCCCGGTGTGCTGCCTGCGAGACCCACTCCCCTTCCCAGCCTCCGGAGTCGTTGGTCTTGACCCCAGCGCCAGACTATCCCTTTCAACAGTTGGTGGCCGATTTGTTCCACCTGCAGGGCCACACGTACCAGCATATGCTGACCGACTCACAGGTTGGCTGGAGATCGCCCACTTCCCCAACAAGGCCACCTCTGGAAAAATCATCGCCCGTCTGCGGGGTTACTTCACGAGGTGGGGGGCACCTGAGCAGATCTCCACGGATGGAGGTACCAACCTTGCCAGCCTTGAGATGGCAGATTTCCTCAAGTCATGGGGAATCGAGGTGCACCTCTCGTCGACCCACTTCCCCCAGTCCAATGGCAGGGCAGAGGCTGGGGTCAAGGTCGCCAAGAGGCTCCTCAGGGATAACACTGGGCCCGGGGGTAGCCTGGACTGCGATAAGACATCCCAGGCACTCCTCCAGTACCTGAACACGCCTCTACGGGGGGTGAACAAGTCGCCCGCCCAACTTGCCACCGGCCGCCAGCTCCGTGATGGAGTTCCTGTGGCCAGACAGCACTATAAGGTGAACCAGCACTGGCGGCGGGCACTTCGTATGAGGGAGGTGCGCTTCGCCGAAACCCAGGGCGGGGTCCTTCTGTCGCGGGGGGAGGTGTTCCGCCAGCTAGCTCCCCTACCCGTGGACACGAAGTTGCGTGTGCAGGACGCAGCTACCAAGCTCTGGGACAGGACAGGCATAGTGGTGGAAGCCAGCCCTCACAGGCAGTATGCCGTCAGGTTGATTGGCAGTGGCAGGGTGTCCATCCGCAACAGACGCAACCTGCGAAGCGGCGCAACGCCTGTGCCTACCACTCCGGTGGTGCATCAAGCTATGCCTCCAGGCCCCCCTTCTGCGGTGCCCTCCATACCCACGCCCTCACTCGCACCCCTGGCCCCTCCCCAGTCGGGCGTGGCCAGGCCCGGGAGAGGCCGCAGGCCCCCAGGTTGGTTGACTGACTACGTGGTGTAGTGTATGTGGTGTAAAATTAGTTTAGAGTTTTTTTTTTTTCTCCTGTGTCTTTGTTTGACTGGTTTTTTCTTGCATTAGTGTTTTTTATGAATGCATTGTTTTCCTTTTGTTAGTTCAAATGTGCATTGTCATTTCCTTTTAACTTGGGGAGGGGGGGAGATGTGAGATTGTGAAATGGAGTACCATCGTACGATATGTTTTCCCATGTGTTGAGGTGGGAGCTTGTCTGTGGCAGCGCCCGGTTGCCAGTCACCATCTGACACAGTAAGAGTAAAGTCTGCAAAGAACGGGGTCTAGTTTTCAAACCTCTCACACTTCCTCTTAAGTTATATTTCTTCTCAAGGTGTGCTGCCTCTTAAGTTAAATTCCCTATTCTGGTATACAATTTAGGCTATATTCCTGCCTGTAGGGTATGTTTACGCTCAAGATATGCTTCCTTTTAGAATTAGGCTTCCTCTTAAGATATACTCCTTATTAAAGTATACTTTCACTTAAAGTATACTTGCTTCTGAAATATATTTCCTCGTGAGATGTACTTCTTAAAGTATACTTTCATCTTATGGTACACTTAAAGGAGATATAACTAAAGGAGAAGCTACTTTAAGAAGTAATGACTACGGTTTTACCTTTATCTGTATATCATGTTCTCATTTTAGACTTCGTTCTGTTAATATCTTCTGTAATATTTAGTTTATTTTTCATTTCATAAAACTTTCTTATCTTTTAATACTTCTTAACCATAGAACACAAACGATCTGTTCGACTTCATACATCGCAAACCCCGGGAGAAAAATACCCAATTTTCGGATCAATAAAAAAACGTACTTGTAATTAAGATATATTAAAATTACAAAAATACATGGAAAATATAACTCTTCTGCTTTAGTTTCCCCCTAGGAACCATGACATAACTTAAACTTATACTTTGGGGGGTGACTTAGAAAAAATGACTAAAAATACTGAAAATTACTATATGAGTGAACATAAAAAAGCTAAGGAACTATAATACTGCAGCTAAAGGCTTGAGCGTTGGTGTGGGTACTGCCAGGTCAGGTGAGCCGCAGCTGTGGCAGCCGCAACCTCCCAGCATCACTGCGAGCTGTAGATAGAGAGCCAAAAAATAGGGTATTTTTTGATAGGCAAAAATACCCTTTCTGCAATATATATTTATTATAAATAATTTTAACTATTATTTACCCTTCTAAATGATACTTTTGGATTACTAATAAATTACCCAGTGATGGAAAGCATATTCAATGGATTTTTTTTAGGTGAAACTTTTTTATTTTTTTGAAGTGACAAAAATTTCAGAAAGTCTTTCTCCTGTGGTTTGAAACTTGATATTTATTGATGGCTAGTATAAAATAAATAAGTATTGCTGACAACTACCAAGAACTCAACCAACTTTGGCACGCAGTTAGCACAGACAGGGTAGAAGTGGCGAGGGCACATCGGTTGACTGCAGCTGTGGCATCTGTGCCGTGTCTTGCGGACAGACCCCTTTGGGCACTCGACACACCGCACCAAAGGGTCCTTGCTGTCAGCAACTGGTGTCCCTGGTGGCCTTGCAACTCTTCCAGGTGAAGGGAGGTCGCAGACGCTGCAAATGAGGGACTTGAGTCCCAGTGACAGAAATGGAGAGCGGAGCCTTTTCTCTGCCCATGGTGTGAAGAGGGACTGTGCCAAAGCTTGCATGTACGTCCGCCTCTTCAGTAACTTGCCACCTGTCCTTGACATATTATTTTTGTGTATGATCCACGTAACTCCAGCATTCACCATCCAGTAGAACATACACAACGGCCACCGTTTTGTCTTCCGTGCACACGAGTAATGGGCACACATTTGGTCGAATGTGTCTTCGCCACCTTTGGTGGCATTATAGAATTCGATCACCTCTGGTTTGCCGGTGTTTCTGATGGTTGGCTGTGTGTGCATGGAAGACAACAGTAGCACCAGTTTCTTCTTCGTCTTGGATGTTGTTGGGACGTAGGCCACCAGAGTCAGCTCCTTTGTGAACAGGAACGCAGTTGACCCTAGCCTGCGGTTGTCCCTATCCGTCATCTCCTTGGGAACTTCCTTCTTGTTCGCCTTGATGGTCCCCAAAAAGGACATGCCACACCTTCTCAAGGAGATCAACCGCTAGGGGCAGGAGCAGGGGCGAGACACCTATAGGCACCACGACGTTTTGCAGAGGTTGGCGTACGCCTTGCTTTTTCTCTTGAGGGTGGCAGAAGGGGCACTTCACTATCACTAGACTCATAACTCTCCACATCACTAGGTTCAGGGTTGTAATCTTGGTCTATATCACTGTCATATAGTTCCTCAAATTCTAAATTATCCACTTGTTCTTCATCCTCACTGTCAAGATCACTTAGGTTCTCAGGTAATTCACCAGTAGTGTTCAGAATGTGGTCTAGATCATCCTGGGAGAGAAAATCTTTAGACCTCTTGCCATTGTTCAATAAAGTCACTAAATTACCCTGAAAAAATTATATTTCACTGCATGCAAAACGTAAATAACAAACATAATATTTGTGTATTGCATCAAAAACCTCGGGTGAAAATCTCCCAAAATGCACTATAACCAAAAAACCAAATCTGCGAGCAGCGGAGCAGCGCGGGGCACCCAACCTCTACCACTGCTACACAAAGACTAAAGCCACAGGGCGCCCCATGCCTCTCCTGCCACTGACCATGCGGTGATCACGTGGTCGGACAACTATATTGTTATTTGCTTTAACTTATTTTATAGTTTTTTATCTTCGAGATATCGATATTTTTAATGCAAAACTTCTCAAGTCAAAATAACATTAAACAATACCTAGACATGAAAAAGAGGGTGCGAGAGCGATATTCTTGGATTACAATCAGTAAGTGTACTTATAAAGCAAGTCATCCCAGCAAGGGAGAGAGTCTTTTCAGCCGTTTTCGAATCAGTGGACTACACGAACGATTATGATGTAGTATACCTCGACTTTACCAAAGCCTTCGACAGAGTCCCCCACAAAAGACTAATAAGAAAAGTAGAGGCTCATGGCATTGGGGGAGATATTCTAAAATGGTTAGGGCATGGTTACAAGACAGGAATCAGCGAGTGAGTTTTAACGGCACTAAATCCGATAATTTTCTTTTCCGGGAATTAGCCCACCAGGGCACGAGTCAGTGACCCACATCAGGGCCTGGGGGGCGAAATAATAATAATAAAAATAATAATAATAATAATAATAATAATAATAATAATAATAATAATAACTAACAAAATCTTATAATAAAAAGAAAAATCTCTCTCTCTCTCTCTCTCTATATATATATATATATATATATATATATATATATATATATATATATATATATATATATATATATATATATATATATATATATATATATATAAAACGAACAAGTATGTCTGTGTGTGTGTTTGTGGGTGTGTGTGTCTGCACGAGAATCTCGGAACTACTTTACCGATATGGTGTGATGATGGATGGTGTTATATGTAGTGATGATGGATGGTGTTATATGAAGTGATGATGGATGGTGTTATATGTAGTGATGATGGATGGTGTTATATGCAATAATGATGGATGACGTTATATGTAGTGATGATGGATGATGTTATATGTAGTGATGGTGGATGGTGTTATATGTAGTGATGATGATGGATGGTGTTATATGTAGTGATGATGGATGGTGTTACATGAAGTGATGATGGATGGTGTTATATGTAGTGATGATGGATGGTGTTATATGAAGTGATGATGGATGGTGTTATATGTAGTGATGATGGATGGTGTTATATGCAATAATGATGGATGACGTTATATGTAGTGATGATGGATGATGTTATATGTAGTGATGGTGGATGGTGTTATATGTAGTGATGATGATGGATGGTGTTATATGTAGTGATGATGGATGGTGTTACATGAAGTGATGATGGATGGTGTTATATGTAGTGATGATGGATGGTGTTATATGAAGTGATGATGGATGGTGTTATATGTAGTGATGATGGATGGTGTTATATGAAGTGATGATGGATGGTGTTATATGTAGTGATGATGGATGGTGTTATATGCAATAATGATGGATGACGTTATATGTAGTGATGATGGATGATGTTATATGTAGTGATGGTGGATGGTGTTATATGTACTGAGGATGGATAGTGTTATATGTAGTGATGATGGATGGTGTTATATGTAGTGATGATGGATGGTGTTATATGTAGTGATGATGGCTGGTGTTATATGTAGTGATGATGGATGATGTTATATGTAGTGATGGTGGATGGTGTTATATGTAGTGATGATGGATGGTGTTATATATAATGATGATGGATGGTGTTATATGAAGTGATGATGGATAATGTTATATGTAGTGATGGTGGATGGTGTTATATGTAGTGATGATGGATGGTGTTATATGTAGTGATGATGGATGGTGTTATATGAAGTGATGATGGATGATGTTATATGTAGTGATGATGGATGGTGTTATATGTAGTGATGATGGATGGTGTTATATGTAGTGATGATGGATAATGTTATATGTAGTGATGGTGGATGGTGTTATATGTAGTGATGATGGATGATGTTATATGTTGTGATGATGGATGATATTATATGTAGTGATGATGGATGGTGTTATATGTAGTGATGATGGATAATGTTATATGTAGTGATGGTGGATGGTGTTATATGTAGTGTTGCTGAATGGTGTTATATGTAGTGATGATGGATGATGTTATATGTAGTGATGATGGATGGTGTTATATGCAGTGATGATGGATGGTGTTATATGTAGTGATGATGGATAATGTTATATGTAGTGATGGTGGATGGTGTTATATGTAGTGATGATGGATGATGTTATATGTTGTGATGATGGATGATATTATATGTAGTGATGATGGATGGTGTTATATGTAGTGATGATGGATAATGTTATATGTAGTGATGGTGGATGGTGTTATATGTAGTGTTGCTGAATGGTGTTATATGTAGTGATGATGGATGGTGTTATATGTAGTGATGATGGGTGGTGTTATATGTAGTGATGATGGATGGTGTTATATGTAGTGATGATGGATGGTGTTGAATGTAGTGATGATGGATGGTGTTATATGTAGTGATGATGGATGGTGTTATATGTAGTGATGATGCATGGTGTTATATGTAGGGATGATGGATGGTGTTATATGTAGTGATGATGGGTGGTGTTATATGTAGTGATGATCGATGGTCTTATATGTAGTGATGATGGATGTTGTTATATGTAGTGATGATGATGGATGGTGTTATATGTAGTGATGATGGATGATGTTATATGTAGTGATGATGGATGGTGTTATATGTAGTGATGATGGATGGTGTTATATGTAGTAATGATGGATGGTGTTATATGTAGTGATGATGGATGGTGTTATATGTAGTGATGATGGATGGTGTTATATGAAGTGATGATGGATGATGTTATATGTAGTGATGATGGATGGTGTTATATGTAGTAATGATGAATGACATTATATGTAGTGATGATGGATGATGCTATATGTAGTGATGGTGGATGGTGTTATATGTACTGATGATGGATGGTGTTATATGTAGTGATGATGGATGGTGTTATATGTAGTGATGATGGATGATGTTATATGTAGTGATGATGGATGGTGTTATATGTAGTGATGATGGATGATGTTATATGTAGTGATGATGGATGGTGTTATATGTAGTGATGATGGATGGTGTTATATGTAATGATGATGGATGATGTTATATGTAGTGATGATGGATGACGTTATATGTAGTGATGATGGATGATGTTATATGTAGTGATGGTGGATGGTGTTATATGTACTGATGATGGATGGTGTTATATGTAGTAATGATGGATGATGTTATATGTAGTGATGGTGGATGGTGTTATATGTAGTGATGAAGGATGGTGTTATATGTAATGGTGAAGGATGATGTTATATGTAGTGATAATGGATGGGGTTATATGTAGCGATGCTGAATGATGTTATATGTAGTGATGATGGATGGTGTTATATGTAGTGATGATGGATGGTGTTATATGTAGTAATGATGGATGACGATATATGTAGTGATGATGGATGATGTTATATGTAGTGATGGTGGATGGTGTTATATGTACTGATGATGGATGGTGTTATATGTAGTGATGATGGATGATGTTATATGTAGTGATGATGGATGGTGTTATATGTAGTGATGATGATGGATGGTGTTATATGTAGTGATGATGGATGGTGTTATATGTAGTGATGATGGCTGGTGTTATATGTAGTGATGATGGATGATGTTATATGTAGTGATAGTGGATGGTGTTATATGTAGTTATGATGGATGGTGTTATATGTAGTGATGGTGGATGGTATTATATGTAGTGATGATGGATGATGTTATATGTTGTGATGATGGATGGTGTTATATGTAGTGGTGATGATGATGAATGGTGTTATATGTAGTGATGATGGATGGTGTTGTAGTGGACTTCTCCCCTACAACTACCTACAAGCTGCCACGCCACCACCTGTTACCGCCTTCCCTAGCAACCAAGCGTATCCGCATTCCATTGCCCGCCGTATCTTAGCAACGGAACTAGTCACCGGCTACTTCTCGGGTTTTTCCACCATGACTCATAGCCGCTGCTGGGTGTATATAAGCTCTGTCTCTCCATTGAGATGCAGTCGGCCCATCTTCCTGAACAAGCAACACCTCCTCCTCTGCCGCTGCCTGGCGACCCTCGCCTCTCCTCCGCCTGCCTGGCGGTCCTCGCTCCCGCCAGCGAGCATGTCCTTCTCTGAGCTTCCTCACCAACCAACTCTCATTCTGACCAATCTTCTTGAACAAGCAACATCTCCTCCAGCAAGCTCCACACTGTTAACATTTCATTCAACCAGGAGGCCAGCAACAGGCAACATCTTCTCTAACGGAGCTCCTGCACACATACCTCCTTAGACAAGCTACTCACCGCACGTCTCTACCAAGCAGCCCCTCACCACACAGCACCTCCAGCACCAGACTGTCTATCATATAACTTATATATTATACACGAAAACCACATTAGAGTTTCCTTCCATCCTGAGTGCTAGACTACTTTAATATCTCGATACCCCTACAATGGTGACTCCCGGAGATAAGCACTCACACAGGATGGAGGAGACACTGATCACGCTCCCAGTCTTCAAGACGACACCGGCTCCTCTTCCTTCCTGCTTCACACACCACATTCTGACGACCCCAGCACACCCGTCCTGCCACAGACGCCGACCCCGGCCCAGCAGTACCTGCCGTGAGGGAAGCACACGACATCCATCGCCTCCACACCCCCTCTTTTCTCCCTCAGGTACTCCCTGCTAATGTCCTGCACCCTGCTGCTGTCGTGGACCCAGCTGCTGTCACGAGCCCTAACCCGCTTCTGCTGACCCAGCCCTTGCTCCTGATCCAGGCCCACACACACCCCAGCAGGCGCATCTGACGACCCTGTACCTGTCGTGAGGGAAGCACACCAATCATCGCCTACACACACCCTTTTTCTCCCTTCTCCCACAGATAGTGTGTATCTAGACAGTTGTATTTCTGCGAGATCGGCTCATCACGCCATCGCCGTTGTCTCACATGAGGCATGCACCGCCCGGTCTTCCTCACATGTGCTAAGCAACTCTACAATCAACAAGTCTCCTACACTGCCTGGAGGGGAGGGGGAGTATTGTAGTGGACTTCTCCCCTACAACTACCTACAAGCTGCCACGCCACCACCTGTTACCGCCTTCCCTAGCAACCAAGCGTATCCGCATTCCATTGCCCGCCGTATCTTAGCAACGGAACTAGTCACCGGCTACTTCTCGGGTTTTTCCACCATGACTCATAGCCGCTGCTGGGTGTATATAAGCTCTGTCTCTCCATTGAGATGCAGTCGGCCCATCTTCCTGAACAAGCAACACCTCCTCCTCTGCCGCTGCCTGGCGACCCTCGCCTCTCCTCCGCCTGCCTGGCGGTCCTCGCTCCCGCCAGCGAGCATGTCCTTCTCTGAGCTTCCTCACCAACCAACTCTCATTCTGACCAATCTTCTTGAACAAGCAACATCTCCTCCAGCAAGCTCCACACTGTTAACATTTCATTCAACCAGGAGGCCAGCAACAGGCAACATCTTCTCTAACGGAGCTCCTGCACACATACCTCCTTAGACAAGCTACTCACCGCACGTCTCTACCAAGCAGCCCCTCACCACACAGCACCTCCAGCACCAGACTGTCTATCATATAACTTATATATTATACACGAAAACCACATTAGAGTTTCCTTCCATCCTGAGTGCTAGACTACTTTAATATCTCGATACCCCTACAGTGTAATATGTAGTGATGATGGATGGTGTTATATGTAGTGATGATGGATGGTGTTATATGTAGTGATGATGGATGGTGTTATATGTAGTGATGATGATGGATGGTGTTATATGTAGTGATGATGGATGGTGTTATATGTAGTGATGATGGATGATGTTATATGTAGTGATGGTGGATGGTGTTATATGTAGTGATGATGGATGGTGTTAAATGTAGTGATGATGGATGGTGTTATATGTAGTGATGATGGATGATGTTATTTGTAGTGATGATGGATGGTATTATATGTAGTAATGATGATGGATGGTCTTATATGTACAGTAGTGATGATGGATGGTGTTATATGAAGTGATGGTGGAAGGTGATATATGTAGTGATGATGGATGGTGTTATATGTAGTGATGATGGATGTTGTTATATGTAGTGATGATGGATGATGTTATATGTAGTGATGATGGATGATGTTATATGTAGTGATGATGGATGATGTTATATGTAGTGATGATGGATGGTGTTATATGTAGTGATGGTGGATGGTGGTATATGTAGTGATGATGGATTGTGTTATATGTAGTGATGATGGATTGTGTTATATGTAGTGATGATGCATGCTGTTATGTGTAGTGATGATGGGTGGTGTTATATGTAGGGATGATGGGTGGTGTTATATGTAGTGATGATGGATGGTGTTATATGTAGTGATGATGGATGGTGTTATATGTAGTGATGATGGATGGTATTATATGTAGTGATGATGATGGATGGTCTTATATGTACAGTAGTGATGATGGATGGTGTTATATGTAGTGATGATGGGTGGTGTTAGATGTAGTGATGATGCATGGTGTTATATGTAGTGATGATGGGTGGTGTTATATGTAGTGATGATGGATGATGTTATATGTAGTGATGATGGATGATGTTATATGTAGTGATGATGGATGATGTTATATGTAGTGATGATGGATGGTGTTATATGTAGTGATGGTGGATGGTGGTATATGTAGTGATGATGGATTGTGTTATATGTAGTGATGATGCATGCTGTTATGTGTAGTGATGATGGGTGGTGTTATATGTAGGGATGATGGGTGGTGTTATATGTAGTGATGATGGATGGTGTTATATGTAGTGATGATGATGGATGGTGTTATATGTGGTGATGATGGATGGTGTTATATGTAATGATGATGGATGGTGTTATATGTAGTGATGACGGATGGTATTATATGTAGTGATGATGGATGGTGTTATATGTAGTGATGATGGATGATGTTATATGTAGTGATGGTGGATGGTGTTATATGTAGTGATGATGGATGGTGTTATATGTAGTGATGATGCATGGTGTTATATGGTGTGATGATGGATGGTGTTATATGTAGTGATAATGGATGGTGTTATATGTAGTGATGATGGATGGTGTTATATGTAGTGATGATGGATGGTGTTATATGTAGTGATGCTGAATGATATTATATGCAGTGATAATGGATGGTGTTATATGTAGTGATGATGGGTGGTGTTATATGTAGTGATGATGAATGATGTTATATGTAGTGATGATGATGGATGGTGTTATATGTAGTGATGATGATGGATGGTGTTATATGTAGTGATGATATATTTTTTTTTTTACGGGAATTAGCCCACCCAGGGACAGGTCACTGACCCACAACGGGGCCTGGGGGGCGAAAATGTAATAATAATAATAATAATAATAATAATAATAATAATAATAATAATAATAATAATAACAATAATAATAATAATAATAATAATAATAATAATAATAATAATAATAATAATAATAACAACACTAATAATAGTAAAGAACCATAAAGAAATCCAAATTAAAAAAAATCAAAAGTGAGGAACAATATATGTATGTTGTGTTGTCAATAGTAAGAGAAACAATTGACACCCTGCAATTGTGTGTAAATGAGGCAGAAACTCAGATGAGCAACCTGGGACTTGGTCACAATTTTCGTGATGCCATGTGGCAGCAAGATCTACCATAGACAACACATTATGCTTCCAATATCTTCCCAGGCGGTAGTACCTCCCTGTTTTGTAGTGATGATGGATGGTGTTATATGTAGTGATGATGATGGATGGTGCTATATGTAGTGATGATGGATGGTGTTATATGTAGTGATGATGATGGATGGTGTTATATGTAGTGATGGTGGGTGGTGTTATATGTGATGATGATGGATGGTGTTATATGTAGTGATGATGGGTGGTGTTATATGTAGTGATGATGATGGATGGTGTTATATGTAGTGATGATGGGCGGTGTTATATGTAGTGATGATGATGGATGGTGTTATATGTCGTGATGATGGGTGGTGTTATATGTAGTGATGATGGATGATGTTATATGTAGTGATGATGGATGGTGTTATATGTAGTGATGATGGATGATGTTATATGTAGTGATGATGATGGATGGTGTTATATGTAGTGATGATGATGGATGGTGTTATATGTAGTGATGATGGATGATGTTATATGTCGTGATGATGGATGCTGTTATATGTAGTGATGATGGGTGGTGCTATATGTAGCACCACCCAGCTCAAGATTGAAGAAGCCGCAAGTCCAGAAAACTGTGAGGGCAAACTTTTTCGGAGTGATGGTTGTAAACTCTTGGAACAATCTACCCGAGAGTGTTGTGACAGCACCGAGTGTGAGCTCTTTCAAGACAAGACTTGACCAAAACTGGAGAGAGTTCAGGTACTTTTAGGAGCCGGTGCATGCCCAGTATTTGCCAAGAGTGCGTGATAGAGACGTGACCGATCGCCCGGGTGGGTAGCGAGCCGATCTTTTAGTGAAGAAGATAAATGAAAAGAAAAAGTAATCAGAGACGTGATAGATCGCTCAAGCGGCTAACGAGCCGATCAGTGGCGAAGAGGATAAAAGTATAAAGTAAAGTATGTAGTGATGATGGATGGTGTCATATATAATGATGATGGATGATGTTATTTGTAGTGATGATAGGTGGTGTTATATGTAGTGATGATGGATGGTGTTATATGCATAGTGATGATGGATGGTGTTATATGTAGTGATGATGGATGATTTTATATGTAGTGATGATGCATGGTGTTATAAGTAGTGATGGTGGGTGGTGTTATATGTAATGATGATAGATGGTGTTATATGTAGTGATGATGGATGGTGTTATATGTAGTGATGATTAGACAATAAAATAATAACAGTTTAATGCTAAAAAATTATACTTTGCTGTACCGTTGTAGGGAAAAACATGGTGGAACTTACATACACCGTTAATGAACTATTGATGGAAGAAGAAGTTTTGGGGGCTGAACAGTGAGACAAAGTGGAGCCTCCCGGAGGGTGGCGTCCTACCGTCGCCTAGCGGATGAGCCGCCCGGAGCGAACAGCGGACAGTCGGTCACAGGAAACATATCAGGAAAGGGAATCCCGTCTTAATGCTATAAGAAAGCGAACAGTGGACAGTCGGTCACAGGAAACAGATCAGGAAAGGGAATCCCGTCTTAATGCTGACAGATAGCAAACAGCAGAAAGGCGTTCTCTAGAAAATGATCAAGCGCATGAAATTCGTTTGAATGCTAATAGACAGAGAGCTGCGGGATCCAGAATTCTAAGAAAGAATACACAGTGGCATCCAATTGCAAGAGCAGCATTTAACTATGATAATGAGATAGAATACGAAAAGTATCCCTCTGTTGTCATTGGCAACATGGATAAGAAATGTGAACACTGCGGTGCAAAGAAGTATAAAGAAGAATCTGCTGGATTGTGCTGCTCTCATGGGAAAGCACGACTGCCAAATTTGGGAAAACCACCACAACCATTGAAGACTCTCATGCTGGGAACAGCACCAGAGTCAAAACACTTCTTGGAAAATATACGGAAGTACAATTCATGCTTCCAGATGACATTCTTTGGAGCTACCAGAGTAGTTCGCGAGCACATTCAAAGTCCAGGGTCAAGTCTATCACAAAGCAGGATCCCTCTTACCACTGGAAGATGAGCAGGCAAAGTTCCTCCAAATCTACTTCATGGGAGATCATGAAAAGCAGACTACTATCAGGTGTGGCAATATTCAAGGTGTCAGACATGACATTGTCCTCTCTATCCAAGAAATGCTGCATGAGCGCAACAAGTATATACAGTCATTTAAAATGCCCTGGAAAACATGCCTTCTGAAAAGTACAAAGTCAGGATCAAAGCAGACACGACCCCTATGGGAGAACATGAAAGAAGATTCAATGCTCCTGTAGTTGATAAAGTAGCCATCCTGATTGTCAGTCAAGAGTTTGAGAAACGAGACATCATACTCAAAATGAGAGACGAGTCGCTCACAAGAAGAACATGATGCCACATGTACTGGAAGCTACAATACTGACAGGAAATGCTAAAGAAGACGTTTTTATACCAAGGATACCTCTCATCAACACTGACCTGCCATTTGAGTTCAAGCGACTTCAGTTCCCGGTTAAAGTGAGCTTTGCCATGACCATCTACAAAAGCCAGGGACAGTCCCTAAAGATGGTTGGCCTAAACCTGGTGTTTCCTTGCTTCTCTCATGGACAGTTCTATGTTGGATGCTCCAGAGTGGGAACTGACAAAAATCTGTACATACTTACTGCTAATGGAAAAAACAAATATGTGGTCTACCAAAATGCACTACAGTGAGACAATGTGGAGCCTCCGAGAAGGTGGCGTCCTACCGTGGCCTAGCGATAGAGCGCGATTCCGCTAGTAATAATACAAGTGTAATAATAATAATAATAATAATAATAATAATAATAATAATAATAATAATCATAATAATAATAATAATAATAATCATAATAATAATAATAATAATAATAATAATAATAATAATAATAATAATAAATACAAAAAAATCAATAGGAAGAAATGATATACATTACTGTATGTTTGTTGTGTTGTCAAAGTATGAAAACAATTGAGACCCTGCAACTGTGTAAATGAGGCAGAAAGTCAGATCAGCAACCTGGGACTTGGTCACATTTTTTGTGGTGCCATATTGAACTGAATTGAATTGAAACAGTTTATTTAGCCAGAAAAACACAGATACAGAGTGGATAATAATAACAATATTAACATGGCTGATATATACAGTACTATACTGTTACTATACATTTATCTCAAGGAAGCATTATGTAACATTTAGTAACATCTGGAATAGTACAATAGCATGGTGGCAAGAAGAACATCTCATAATGTTACCACGGTTATCACTTCAATTTTTATTTATTTATTTTATTTATTTATTATTTTCTTTTATGTATATTATAACTGTATACAAAAATTTCAGTGGAATTGAAAAACATAAGCATAATGGGGAAGCAGTACAACAAGGGTTGTACAGTAATAAGGTTAAACAAGAGGTCCAAAAGAGTCCCGGCCCTGACATGGTGCATCCTAGAGTGCGAAGAGAGTTGATTAACGAGCTTGCCGAGCCCCAGAAGATCCTGTTTTGTAAATGCCTGGATGAAAGAAAGATCCCCAGTGAATGGAAAGTGGCTTATGTGAGTCTTATCTTCAAGAAGGGCGATCATCACTCCACGAACAACTATAGACCGGTGAGCCTGAAGAGTATTATCAGAGATTCCGCGATGGAACAGCTACTACGAAACAACCTTGTAAAGGATTGCCAACACGATTTTTATGCTGGGGCGCTCCTGCTTAACACAATTGCTCAAGGTATTGGATATTTGGACCCATATTCTGGAACGGGGTGATAATAGTAACAATATTTACCTAGACTTTGCCATTGCCAAGGCTTTCGACAGTGTACCCCACGAAAGGCTGAAAATCAATCTGAAAAGGTACGGAATTCGGGGAAATGTCCTAGAGTGGATAGACGGCTTTCTACATGACCGCAAGCAGTGTGTGGTGATTAATGGCACGAAATCATCATCCGTACCTGTCACAAGCGGAGTACCACAGGGCAGTGTATTGGGCCCGCTGTTGTTTGTTTGTTTCATAAATGACATGCCTGACGTTGTACACTCCTCCATACAAATGTTTGCCGATGACGCCAAGATATTTCTGGAAATCAAAAACCAAGCGGACTGTGAAGAGCTGCATAAGGACCTCTGTGGGCTCCAAAAATGGTTGAAGAAATGGCTGCTGAGATTCAATGTCACAAAGTGTAAGAGGATGCACCTGGGGCATACCAACGGTAAGGAGGCGTATCATATGTCTGAACAGGATGATGAAACTGCACTATTTGAGACTGAATGTGAGAAGGACCTAGGTGTGTTTGTTGACAATGAGCTGAAGTTCTCGGGCCATTGCGCAAAGAAAGTAAATCAGGCAAATGAATTATTGGGTCTTATAAGAAGGTCGTTCAGATATCTAGACAGTCCGTCCCTCGCAACGATCTTCAAGAGTGAAGTGCTTCCCCCATCTGGAGTACAGTCACCCTGTTTGGTCCCCGAGATATGCTAGGGGCTGTCAGTTGGTTGAAAATGTTCAAAAGAGGGCCACCAGACTGGTGCCTGCCCTTCGGCACCTCAGCTACCCTGAGAGATTGGAGTGCCTGAACTTGCCTAGCTTATACTACAGATGGGCAAGGGGTGACCTAATAGAGGTGTATATGCACCTCAAGGGGCACTACTCAGTCGAGTGTCCTTACTTGGAGCTGGCGAGCGCTCGCCCCACAAAGGGTCACAGATCAAGGTTGAAGAAGCCATAAGTCCAGAAAACTGTGAGGGCAAACTTTTTCGGAGTGAGGGTTGTAAACTCTTGTAACAATCTGCCAGAGAGTGTTATGACGGCACCGAGTGCGAGCTGTTTCAAGACAAGACTTGATCAACACTAGGGCAGGTTCAGATACATTCAGGAGCCAGTGCAAGCCCAGTATTTGCCAACAGTGCGTAACAGAGATGTGACCGACTGCCCAAGCAAGCGGCTAACGAGCCGATCAGTGGCGGAGAGGATAAAAGTAAAAAATAAATGTAATAGGCCTATGTTTCTGGTGTGTTGGGGTGGACGAGTTGGAACTAATGCCAACTTCCGTAACCTTTCACTTTATTCTGAGAACATAAGAACAAAAGAATGGAGGAATCTGCAACGGGCCTATTAGCCCGTACATGGCAGTCCCTTTTACACCTAACCCCTATCCCTCATATATCCATCCGGCCTATGTTTGAAGCTGCCCAGCATATTCCAGTTAATGATGATGTTTGGTAACTGTTCCACCCATCCACTACTCTGTATTTCCAAACCAGTGTTTGCCTATCTTGTGCCTAAATCTAAATTTGTCTAATTTAAAACCATTGCTACGAGTTTGCTCCTGGTTAGATAGTTTGAGTACTTTGTTATATCACCTTTTTTTAGCCCTGACTTTCATTTATATACGTCGATCATATCGCAAATTAAGATGCTTTTATCTTTCACTTTTTTTACTTTTATCCTATTCACCACTGATCAGCTCGTTAGCCGCTTGGACGATAGGTCACGTCTCTGATTCCTTTTCTTTTATCCTCTTCACCAAAAGATCGGCTCGTTAGTCGCTTGGGTGATCGGTCACGTCTCTGTTACGCACAGTTGGCAAGTACTGGGCATGCTCCGGCTCCTGAATGTACCTGAACCCGCTCCAGTGTTGGTCAAGTTTTGTCTTGAAAGAGCTCATACTCGGTGCCATCACAACACTTTCTGGTAGATTGTTCCAAGAGTTCACACCTCTCACTCCGAAAAAGTTTGCCCTAACAGTTTTCTGGACTTGCAGCTTCTTCAATCTTGAGCTGTGACCCCTTATGGGGCGAGCGTCCGCCAGCTCCAAGTACGGACACTCGACTCAGTAGTGCCCCCAGATGCTTATACACCTCAACTAGGTCACCCCCTGCCCGTCTGTAGTATAAGCTAGGCAGTTAGAATGCAGCTGAGTTGTGGGTTTAAAAGGTCCTTGACACTTAAGCCTTGACACTAAAGCACAAAAGCAATTTATCATAGTAGTAATATTATTATAAGTATTATTAAGCTGACAGTTAGAATTACATCACATCGTAAATTGGGCTTAAGGCTATGAGGATTCTGTAGTGTTAACACTATGATGTCTCGCACTCAGGATGGGTTGGAGAAAGGAAACTCTTAATCGTGGTTTTCTTATATAAATATATTATATACAAAAGAGTGTGGTGCTGGAGAGTTGCTTGGTTATTGGGTAGGGGCTTCTTTAGAGGAGGTGTTGCGTGTTGCAGGGCTATAGCTAGAATGGACTTCACGGTGAGACTGGGAGCTTATATACACATCCAGCGGACGTAGAACCGGAAGTAAGCATCGCCGGTGTCGACCCCCCCCCCCCCCTTAGTCTAGACATCTAGATTTGTCAGAGAAACTTGGCGCAAGTCTTAGGCGATTAGGCTTGTCAGAGGAACTTCGTCGTGGCAGTTGTAGGGGAGAGTATCCACTACAATTCTTACAGTCTGGACATTCCCCCCCACCCCCCTGCCCGTTTCTCAGGGTTGCCAGCCACGACAGCTGTGAAGCTGTCGTTGCTACCTGACCCAGCTCAGTTGCTACCTGACCCAGCTTGGAGAAGGTCGTGCTCACGAGTGCTCCCGTTAGAGACCAAGGAAAATGGCCGCCTTGGATCGTTGTGTCTTGGGGGAAGAGGAGGGGAGTGTGGGGAAAGACGACCTCCTTGCCATGCTGTTAAGGAAGCTGGGGCAGTTGAGGAGTGAGGTTGACACTCTAAAGGGGGAAAATGAAGCCCTCAGGACGGAACTCCTTCAGGTAGGTGTCCTGCCTAGCAGGACACCTGCGAAGGAGGAGCAGGCGTGGAGAGTGGTTGTCTCCAAGGGGACTAGGGTCAGGCTCAAGAAAGCTGACCAGTGTGTGGAGTGTAGTAACCCTTACCAGGTGCTGCAGGAAGCTGGCGAGGAAGAGAAGAGGCAGGACGGTATGGATCAAGGAGAGGAAAGGGCAGTTGTACAAACCCTGCCCACAGGTAAGGTCGTGGTAGTTGGGGATAGCCAGGTGAGGTTTGTAGATAGGGCTTTTTGTGCGAGAGATAGGAAACGTAGGACTAGGGTGTGTTTTCCTGGGGCTGGGATAGGGCATGTAGCCGAGAGGTTAGACAGGGTTTTGTCAGGGGAGGGTACCAATCCAGTAGTGTGTCTTAGTGTGGGAGGAAACGACATAGGTAAGGTTAGGAGTGAGGAACTTTTCAAGAGGTATAGGGAGGCGCTGGGGAAGATTAGAGATAGGGGAGGGATCCCGATAGTATGTGGTGTCTTGCCTAGAAGAGGGGTTGGTCGTGAATGGCTGTCCAGAGCAATTGCTATAAATTGCCGACTGGAAAAACATTGTGCAAACAATGGTTGGGCATTCATTGATAACTGGCAACGATTCTATGACAACGACTACCTGTACAGTCGCGACGGAGTACACTTGTCTCGTGAGGGGGTAAAGACGTTGTCTGCATCCCTGGAGCGTGAAATTGTCACTCCGAAGGGGGGGGGGGGGGGGTTTCGCCAGTAGAGAGAGGTCGGGGAAAGTGGGAGTCAAAAAACAATCAGGAACTGGGAAATAAAATTAGTTGCTCAGGACAAGGGGTAAAACAGGACCAGGGAAGGGTAGGTTTAAATGTATACTATACAAACAGTAGGAGCGTTAGAAATAAAAGAGACTTGCTGAGAGCAGTTGTATGTACCGAGAATGTAGACGTCATAGCAATCACCGAAACTTGGATAAATCTGGCGAGCAAAATTTTTTTATCAGAGTACCACATAGAAGGGTACAACCTTTTTCACAAAGACAGGGAAGGTAGGAAGGGGGGAGGGGTCGCACTCTTCGTCAAGGATACATTAAAATGTTGTATTAATAATTCAATAAAGGGTGAAATAGGAACCGAGTCTGTGTGGGTAGAAATCACGGAAGGAAGAGAAAAACTAATTATGGGAGTGATTTACAGGCCCCCAAGTCTTAGCAAAGAAGCAGTTCAGCCCATATGGCAGGAAATGAGTAGGGCAGCAAAATATAACAACCTATGCATTATGGGGGATTTCAACTTCAGAAATATTGACTGGGACAACATTGTAGGTGACTATGAATCTGAAGACTTCCTAGACGCAGTACAGGACAATTTTTTGAAACAACTAATTACAGAACCTACTGGAGGTGACAATATATTAGACCTAGTATTAACAAATAAAGAAAATATTATCAGAGATATCACAGTAGGGGAAGAACTAGGTAACAGTGATCACAGAGAAATCAGGTTCACCCTAAATTGGGAAACAAAAAACAATGATAATATGGTCAGAGTCCCAAACTTTCGGTTGGCGGATTATCAGGGGTTAAGAAGGTACCTCGGTGAGGTCACCTGGGAACAGTCACATCAGTCCCCAGTAGGAAGGAGTGAGGTCATAGATGACACAACAATTGATCATGACTATAATATATTCACTAGTATACTACATAGAGCACAAGAACAAAATATACCATACCAAAAAATTAGGTCAAATAAGAATGAGCCAAGGTGGATGACCAGAAAACTTAAACATGACATAGGAATAAAGAAAGGAATATATAAGAAATTAAAGGGAGGGGAGGAGCAACTCAGAAATTGGTATAATGAACTATCTAGGAATGTTAAGAAAAATGTAAGGAAAGCAAAGAGAGACTATGAAATCAAAATAGCAAGAGAATCCAAGGCGAATCCCAAGGGATTTTTCCAGGTATATAGGACAAAGTTGGGCCTTTAAAGTCAGGGAGGGGAGAAGTGATAAATGGCAGTGAAGAAATAAGCAAAGCATTGAACAGCTACTTCTTATCAGTTTTCACAGAAGAAATTTGCGATGAAATTCCAGAGGTGCAACTGATATTTAAAGGAAAGGAAGAAGAGAAATTAAAGAAAATCACTATCAGAAAAGAAGATGTTCTTAAGAAGATAAATAAACTAAAGAAAACAAAATTCCCAGGGCCGGATGAAATTTTCCCTAGAGTCTTGAAAGAGTGTAGGGAACAAATTAGTGGACCCCTCGTAAACTTATTTACAAAATCATTAGACACTGGAGTTGTGCCAGACTTGTGGAAACAGGCAAATGTAGTACCCATATTCAAAAAGGGAGACAGAGCATCAGCGTCAAATTACCGGCCGATCAGTTTGACGTCAGTAGTGGGGAAATTTCTTGAATCAATTATAGCAGATAGCATCCGATCGCATCTAGAGAAAAGCAAATCTTGTCTAACAAATCTGCTAACGTTTTTTAGGAAAGTCTTCGAGGTAGTAGATAATGACGAAAATTACGATGTTATTTACTTAGATTTTAGCAAAGCATTTGACAGAGTACCGCATCAGAGGCTTCTGAGAAAAATTAAGGCTCATGGTATCGAGGGGAAAGTTTTAAATTGGATAAAATCATGGCTCACCAATAGAACGCAGAGGGTCAGCGTAGATGGTGTTAAATCTGAGTGGGGCCGTGTAACCAGTGGGGTTCCCCCAGGGGTCAGTACTGTACTAGGCCCACTCTTGTTCATAATCTACATTAACGATCTAGATACTGGGATCAGCAGTGACATAAGCAAGTTTGCGGATGACACCAAAATAGGGCGGCAAATTAATTCAGGGCAGGATGCAAATGCATTACAGGAGGATCTAAATAAACTGCAGGTGTGGTCTGAAAAATGGCAAATGAAATTCAACACCAGCAAGTGCAGCGTACTTAATATTGGAAGAACAAATACTTATAATGTATACAGCCTTAACAACATCAACCTAGAGAAGCCGACTTGTGAAAGAGACCTAGGGGTACTTGTAAGCCCGGACCTACGGCCTAGAAAACAGTGCGTTAATGTTCGAAATAAGGCAAACAGAGTATTGGGTTTTATATCTAGAAGTGTAAGTAACAAGAGTGCAGAGGTCTTATTGCAACTATATCTTGCGCTAGTCAGGCCGCACCTCGATTATGCGGTTCAGTTCTGGTGCCCCTATTATAGACTGGATATAAATTCACTAGAGTGGGTGCAGCGAAGAATGACAAAAATGATTCCTGGACTTAGAAACCTTCCATATCAGGATAGGTTAAAGAAACTTAACTTGCATTCCCTAGAAAGACGAAGAGTGCGGGGAGATATGATAGAAGTATTTAAGTGGGTGAAAGGAATCAATATAGGGGATATAGATAAAGTTCTTATAATATCCGAGCAGGATAGGACTAGGAGCAACGGATTCAAGCTGGATAAGTTTAGGTTTAGGAGGGAGATAGGAAGAAACTGGTTCACAAATAGGGTGGTGGACGAGTGGAACAAGCTTAGCAACTTTGTAGTAAGTGCGGGAACTCTGGAAAGTTTCAAAATGAGGCTAGATTGATTCATGGATGATAGAGAGTGGTAGTAACTCTCGACAGGAGCTGCCATGCGCAGGCCAACCGGCCTATTGCAGACTCCTTATTTTCTTATGTTCTTATGTTCTTATGAAGCACTCTGTGTCCCACAGGTGTAAATACGTAAAAGGAAGAATACAGTTTATGACAGGACATGTATAGATGTGGGGAATCAGGGGTTAAAACCCCAGGAGCACAATCCGTCTCGGGAGGATTGTGGGGGACTGACTGCATCAACGTTTAGGACATTTTAGAAAGCGGTAAAGCATGAAGGTTGTTGTCGGTACTGCCATGACTGCATGACCAAAGTAAACGAGACTATTGCAGAGCATAAGGGAATGAGAAACTTAAGAGACGAAAATAGGTGAAGCTGGTTCATTGTTGGTTGCCAAACTAGAATAAGTTGGGAAAGAGACCGAGAACGTAGCTGACAGAATTTTTAATTTAAATTTTTAGATTTTTTTTAAGGGGATTAGCCCACCCGGGAACAGATCACTGACCCACATCAGGGCCTGGGAGATGATAATAATAATAATAATAATAATAATAATAATAATAATAATAATAATAATAATAATAATGATAATAATAATAATAATAATAGTAGTAATAATGATGATGATGATGATGATGATGATGATGATGAAAAAAAAAGATCAAAAGTGAGAAACAATATACAGTACACTATACAGGTATGTATGTTGTGTTGTCAATAGTAAGATAAACAATTGAGACCCTACAATTGTGTGTAATTGAGGCAGAAAGTCAGATCAGCAACCTGGGACTTGGTCACAATTTTTGTGATGCCATATGGCAGCAGGGTCCCACCATCAGACAATATATTATAGTTCTAATATCTTCCCAGGCGGTAGTACCTCCCTGTTTGGTAGCTGCCTACTACCTACTACTTGCAATAGAAGAAGTTAAGAAGAGCTATGCTCAGGCATTAGCATGGCCACAGAAGGTAACAGAGAGTAATGCAGGATCTGAACAGGTCCTTCAGCGACTAGAGACTCTGTAGAAGTGCGTTGAAGAGATGGCAACTAGCAGACCTACTGATATGGAAAAAGAGGAACAACTGGAACGTTTTGAGTGCAGGAACAATATAATGGTGCTTGGAGTCCCTGAAAGTCAGTCACAGAAAGATGAGAGTAGGAAAACGCAAGATAAAAGTTGCAGTTTGAAAATATTTAGGCAACGGCTTTGAGAAGACTAGGACAAAGGCAGGAGGTCAAGCCTCCCCCCCCCCCCCCCCCAGGATCGTACTAGTGAGTGAGGAGTGATGCATCTTGGGGTATATTCATAAACCCAGATAGCACAGTAATGCAGAGGGAACAGCACAAAAACTTCCTGTGATGATGAAGCAGAAGCGGGGGATTCGATGAGGAACGGGGCCTGACCTGCATTGGTTATATATAAGGGGAAGGTAGTAAAGGTATGTGCGCCCATGAAAGGATCAAGTGACTGATGGGTTCCACCTCTAGCACGGTCCCTTACCTGCTCGTCCAAAACAACGTGAAAATATTCGACGAGGAAAACCAAGAACAATTACATCGGCAATATTTACGGAAGCTCTTTCCATTAGTGAACAGGAGAACAAGGGAGTTTGAGGAGGCCATTTTAGGTCAGTTGCAGGAAAACAAGCGGTTGCGGATGTATCTAGAGGACGAAGACGTGCATAATCCCCGCCAGTTCGGCTTCCGCCAGTACTGAGGCACATCCACCATCATAGCTCAGGCCTACAAGCAGATCACCAACGCCATGACTGGCCACCTGTAGTGCAACGTAGTACTGAGGGACGTCAGCAAGGCGTTTGACAAAGTTTGGCACGCGGGGCCGCGGCATAAGATCATACAACTGGGGCTACCCGAAAACCTGACGCGCCTGCTGTGCAACTTTTATGGACAGCAGAGCGAAAATCAAGATGCAAGAACATTTTGGAGAAGAATTCTCACTCTCGAGCGGCGTGCCTCAGGGCTCTTGTCTCTCATCAACCCTTTACACGCTCTACACGGCTGACCTGCCACCCCCAATCGTTGACAGCGAGTACATCATGTATGCCAACGATATAACACAGATCGTCACCTGCCCAGGAAGATCCACGGCAAGGATGGCGCAACTCACTGCTCGAGCAATAGAGGATATCTCGGAGTATGAAAATAAATAGTAAATAAAAACAAACATAACGAAATTCGAGGTCATACCCAGAGCCAAATTCAAGCCGGCGCCATTGATGATCGACGACGAAGAGATTGAGTACTCTAAACAAGGCAGGTTGCTCGGCCTCATCATCTCTCAGATGGGCATCATTTCCCACGTGAAGGACAGACTAAAGAAAGCCAAAGTCGCCGCAGCCAAATTTAAATGTTTTAAACTGATGCCTAAGGAGATACAAGTCCACCTGTACAAGATGCTGGTGAGGCCTGTGTTGGAGTACCCACATATACCACTCGTCACACTCGGGAAGACCAGACTACAACAACGACAGAGCTTCTAAAACAAATGTCTGAGGTCAGCCAGTGGCCAAGAGCCACCCTACCAGGAAACAGTGGAAACCATCCACCTGAGAAATAAAACAGAGGCCCTCAACATCACGTGACATCGCCTAGGGAAGAAGGTTTGGGATAAGCTCCTGGACGACCCTCACAGCCCAGACCACCTACGCGGGGAAGACATCAAGATAGGGCGACCCCACACCTGGTGGCCCCGGAGTCTGCCCGCACTACAACAACCCAAACCGCGACCCATCTATGACCACCACAGTGAACCACCTTTGATTAAAAATTGGATGATATAAGTTCACATTTAACAAGTCACAATCTAGTGAGTCCATAATGTAATAAAGTAATAAGATTTTAATAAACATGTAATTGTAAAATCAAACTAGTCATTGTCTACCAAAGTAGTCATTGTGCAACCTCATCCTAAATCATAGGTTAGATTAGTTAGCCAAAAAAACTCTGTACAGGTTGTACCACTCTAGTCCGGCAACCTCGGGACCTAACCGGTGCCGGACCATGGAAATTGCCGGACCATGGAAATTTACCCTTTTCCTGGATAGATAGTGACTTGTGCTTATGCTTGGAAGCACTAGCACCACTTTCTCTGCATCATGGTCTCTTTGAAGACATATTGAAGGGTTAAATGTCGTATAGTAGCTTCTCAAATTTCGCAAGTTTTTAATTCTTAACGTATTTTATTGGAACACACAAAAAAATAAATAAATAAAAATTTTGACGGCGGAAACTTGAATTTCGACGGGTTTGAACGGCCTGCCAACGTGCAGACGACGTGCATAATCGTGTAAACAGCGTCATTTCTCTTATGTACAAAAGATTCATTATTGTTTATTACTGAATGTCTTTTTTATTGAATTAATGTTTATGTGTGCAAAATGAGCGATACAATTCATTAATAATACGTAGAATATTAAAACACACGAGGAAATGACACAGCATTGTTTTCGTTGATTACAAAACCAGTGACTGACTGGTTCTACATATAAAACTGAAGGAAATAAGACCTTGGTTGTAGCTGTAGTAAAATTAATATGGTTGTTTTAAGTAATCTTATTTAATGTTAATAAATGGAACAATAGAAATAGCTAACGATAATGGTAAAGAAAAAAGACAGATCGCGTATGTAAGTGCGCACATGTGAAAACATATCGTCATTACTTTACATAAGAATATGAAAGCAACACTTATTTACTGTTCATATATATTTTAATTAATGTTTCTGAATTTGTCTTTATTGAATTAATGTTTGTGTGTGCAAAATTAACAATACAATTTATTAATAATACGTGGAATATTAGAGGAGACGAGACGGCTGCCGGCATTGTTTATGTTAAAGCTTACAAAACCAGTGACTGATTGGTTCTACATATAAAACTGAAGAAAATAAGACCCTGAGTTTAGCTGTAGTAAAATTAATGTAAAAAAATGGATATGGTTGCTTGAAGTACCTGTAATGTTATTTAATGTTAATAAATGGAACAATATAAGTAGCTAACCATTAATGGTAAAAAAAAAAAGTGAGACTGCTCGTATGTAAGGGCGCACATGTGAAAATATATCGTCATTACTCTACATAAGAATATGAAAGCAACACTTATTTACTGCTCATATATATTGAAGGGTTAAATGTTGTACTCTGTATAGACAAGCAGAGAGAGAGAGAGAGCAGCCGAACTGCCGGATGTAAACAAACCTTAATTTCCCGCGTTTTTTTTTTTTTTTTTTAAGGGGATTAGCCCACCCGGGCATAGTTCACTGATCCACATTGGGGCCTGAGGGGCAAAAATTTAATACTCCTGTAATAATAATAATTATAATTCAGTTAAGAAAAAAAAAAAGAAAAAAAAGAAGCTGTCTATCTACCTATTGGACAAACTAAAATCGTTCCGGACCACGGGAGTTTCCGAACCACAGAATGCCGGACTAGTGAGGTACAACCTGTAATACATGTAAAACAAGGGGTGTCATCCCCCTCTGTGTAACTCATTAAACTTCTTTTCCAACCTTTACCCCCACATATCTGTCTTGACGTCTCTATCCCTCATGCCTGGCTGTGCCTTGAGCCCCAGCATGCCTTCCATCCTTTCCCCACTTTAACCTAAAAAAAAAAAAAAAAAAAAAAAGTATAAAGGGTAGAGGCGGCATGCCGCACGCTCCCTGAAGCCAATTCTCCTCTGCGTCGGCCATCTTTGTGTTGGCTGGTCGCATGCCAGGAGGCTGAGTGACCCTCATTGACACTGGTTTGCACTGTTTACAGTCATCCATAGCATAACTGTGTGATTAAGTGAAACTATTATTTTATTTTCAACCATTTATTATATACTACAGTACAATAACACTACATTTCAATGAATAACACTAATTATTAGCATCAATTATTCTTATCATAGCACGAACCTGGTACCCTGAACACAGGGTGATTTCTGTGCATTTTTGCCTTGCAGACTGAAAATTAGATTCCACTGAACAACATTAACTTATTCATCCTATTTCTACTATTGACAGTTTTGAGAGATACGTTTCGTGCTGTGAACTGTTTTCTATATGTTGCTTATGCAAAAAGATATTCAGAGAAAAGTATTGCTTTCCAGTAAAATACACCCCTATGCAAAACTGTCAACATATGATTGCCACAAAATTGTAATTTATGTAACGATTTTCAGGAGTGAAGTGCTTCCCCATCTGTAGTACTGTCACCCCATCTGGTCCTCAAGATATGCTAGGGACTGTCAGTTGGTTGAAAATGTTCAAAGGAGGGCCACTAGACTGGTGCCTGCACTTCGGCACCAAAACTACCCTGGGAGATTGGAGCGCATGAACTTGCCTAGCTTATACTACAGACGGGCAAGGGCGATCTAATTGAGGTGCACAAGCATCTCAAGGGGCACTACTCAGTCGAGTGCCCTTACTTGGAGCTGGCGAACGCTCGCCCCACACTGGGTCACTAGGGTGTATCATACGGAGGCGAATTTTTTTTTTTTTTGAGTTTGAAAAATCGGCCCATGGTATTAATGATGTAGTTCTATGTGCAGAATCATGTGATATCTTCAGATTTGAAAAGTTTTCATTTTTTGCTAGGTAAATTTTAACTTGAAATCTTATGAAAATTCAGTATTCCCACCTTTTTACCAACACCACTAAATAGCTTATTTAAAGTAAAGTAAATGTATCAGGTTAATTTATTAGGATGAAAATGATCCAGAATAGTGAAACGAATGATCTTGACACATTTATTAAATTTAATATTCCTTTAGAAAACAAAATCATCAAATACAAAAACCGGTTTTACTACTACGACCCGGTGTTGCTGCACACCATAGAGAACATGTCTTTCTTGCTTCTGTTTCTACTCATCACCTCCCTGCTGACCACCTGAGCTCGGATGTAGCCTTCCCTCCTCTCCTGGCTGTACACGTGACTGCTGGCCTCGCTCACTTGCTGTACACAACGCTCTATACTCTGGGTGTGCGAGGGCCAGGCAGGGACATGCATGGGGTTCTCCAGGAAAGCTCTGACTTGAACATTGGTGAGGCTGCAGGTAAGAGGGGGCTCACTGCCAGCCTGGATGTTATCCAGATCTATGAGATCAGTGAGGGTCTTAGCACCTAGATTGACTTCAGGAGTCTTCCTGACCCTGAAGGAATCGTCACCAACTGATTCGTCATGCCCAGATCCTCTCATAAGTCTCATATCCAAGATCTTTCTGACTGCCACTCTTCTCTCCTCCTCATCCTTACTGCAGAGCATTGTCTGCAGAACTGCCTCGGGATGAGCATACCAGGAAGATCTCCTCACAGTCTGCTCCACAATCTGAACAACCTTCCTTGGCTGACTCCACAGGAGCTCAAGCTGGAAGAGAACATGCCTCGGACCTTCGGAGAACGATGACTTGACCTTGGTGTTGAACCAATTTGGCAAGTAGACACTCACGATAAATTGGAAAATAAGTCTCAGGTTGTGAAGCTGGTTCCCTTTCAGTTTATGATGAGCGACACAAATTCTGCAGAACCTGAGAGCCGTTGTGAGCCACCTAGAATGTGAGACTGGACCTATCTGCAGGTAAGCAAATCTATCAGGCATGACCCCAGTTTTGATGGCACTGCAAATCATGTAACCATAGTACTGGTCAGTACTCAGGTCGTCAATGACAGTATGTGGAAGCTCAACGAGTGGAGGGCCAACTGTGATTTTTTCAAAGCTCGGATTTATTTCTAACTCAGTGGCAGAGTCCAGCATCTTGCCAAGAGGACCAGACCATCTGTTGTTTGAAAGAGTCTTGCCATCCAGCTCCTGGATCAGATGTCTGAGTGGCAACTCGTTGGTGTGGAGGTCACAAACAATCCAGACCAGCTTCCTCCCAATCTTCCGCTCTATCCACTGTATGACCCCCCTTGCCACCCTGTGTTCGTGTTGGTGCTGTCCCCTCCAATGGCCTGCAGGGTCTGGTCTACGTTCCTCTCTCTGAGCCAGTTCACAATGTTATCTGCCACTATCTCAGCTGGTTTCCTGATGTCATCTTTCTCTGGAGTGAAATGCCAAAAATACTTCCCTCCTGGTTCACTGCAGCAGGAGTAGTGTTCCTCCTTCACCATGGCAGGGAACAACTTGTCAGAATCTCCAACTTTCATGAACACTTTAGTGTCATCCCTTCTCCCATCAAAGACCAAACAATTGATTCCATTTTCTCTTATCCCCTTATCAAACTCCTCTTCTAGGTTACTGACAAGTTTCTCCTGAGCTCTCCTTACTTTGTTATGATCTATCACCAGGTGAACATCATCAGGTGTTATCAAACCACCGTCAATCCAGGCAGCTGTTGCTATCTCTGCAGTTTCTCTGAGACCAGTGTGGTGTCGCATGCTGGCCAGAGCTATGCTCGGGATATCTTTCCTATTTCGAATGTTATGCCTGGAAGGTTTGGGATCATTATTTTCTGGGTTAGGGACAAAGTCACCATTCTCCTGGTCAGCACTCGGATCAGCCATGGGGAAGTCATTAAACTCTGAATCAGCTTGACTCCAATCATCGGCCTTTTTTACCTCACCCTGGGCCTTCTCAAGTCTCTTTTCCTCGGCAACTCTTCTCCTCTTCTGTCTCTCTGTGGCAGCCTCCTGTCTCTTGGACTCCGGAATATCTTGGCTAGAAATCATGAGAGCCCCTATACTGCCAGTCTTCTCTCTCTGTGCTTTGACAAATGCCAGTTCGATCACAGGAATCTTCAGTTCACGCTTGCAAATACAGGAGATGTGGGCCTCGGATTTACAGTCACGATTGCATCCAAACTCAGGACAGAGAACAATTGGGCACTTGCAAGTAATTATGACGTATAACTGGTCCAGTTGCTTGGCAAAGCTGTCCTTAACTGCAAGTTTTCCTCTCCCAAGAGAGATATCTCTTGCCTTTTCCCAACTGGCTAGCAGTCTCTCACTAATCTTCTTCTGACTTGTTATGACTGGAGGCTTGAACTGAGCGTTAGCCAGAGTGTACTGTGCCAAGACAGCTTTGGTCATATCACTGGCAATGTCTTTGTTTGTGTAAGTTCTTTGGTTCTTTTCACTGATTTGCCTGATTAAAACACCGTATCTCAAAGCATCTCTCAATGTAGGCAACTCCGACTTCAGGAGCTCTCTCCCAGACCCAAGATAGTGACTGAGATGGCTGGATTTTTGGTTCCTCGTCCTGACACAAGCAGAAATCGCAAATATTATCAACTTATAAATGCATCAGAATCTGAAACAGAAAAAAATATTGTTAGTTGGGTTGTTAAAGAATGAAGCCAGAAAGCAATGTTCACTATTTAATTGTAATGCACTAATGCAGCTGTACGTTAGATTTTCGATAAATTTCACGCTAAAATTTACCTAGCAAAAGGTTGCAAAATATTGAAACTGAAATTATTTTCTGTTTATATACACAAAAATCTACCAAAAAAGTGATGGGCCATTAGTTTTAGCTGATCTTCCCTCCTATGACACACCCTACTGGGTCACAGCTCAAAATTGAAGAAGCCGCAGGTCCAGAAAACTGTGAGGGCAAACTTTTTTGGAGTGAGAGTTGTGTCGGCACCGAGTGTGAGCTCTTTCAAGACCAGACTTGACCAACACTAGGGCAGGTTCAGGTACATTCAGGAGCCGGTGCATGCCCAGTACTTGCCAACAGTGTGTAACAGAGACGTGAGTGATCGCCCAAGCGGCTAACTAGCTGATCATTTGGTGAAAAGGATAAAAGATAAAGAAAAGTAACAGAAATTCACTGCCCTGTGGTACTCCGCTTGTGATAGGTAGGGATGATGATTTCATGCCATTAATCACCACACACTGCTTGCGGTCATGTAGAAAGTTTGGTCTTGGGTATATATTTATCAATCAAATGGGTCACTTTACTAGTTATGATTTTCTGCGTAGTGTCTGCGTTCTTGTGCTTTAATGAGTCAGACCAGCGGATATGCCTCAGCTCTTCCCTCATCCCGTTGTAATTTCCCTTGTAATTTTTCCACCTTGGCCTGGCCTTATCTTAAACTAGGTAACAGTTAAATCTGAATGACAACACTATATGGTGAATGGTGCCAACTGAGGCAAGGTGTTCCAGTTTGGCCACCATACCCTCCTTGTTTGTTATGATGAGGTCTAGTGGCTTGGGTGTTTGCTCCCCTCCGTAATGTGTCGGGTCTCTAACATGTTGGAACAGAAAATTATCTCTCAGAGTTTCTCCAAAAAGAGTAGCAGGGTTATTCAAGTCATTTGTGGTGAACTCGTTTCTCCAGTCGATGTCACTAGGGTTGAGCATCGCCGCATTGTCTATTAAGGCTCTTGAGTTCCTTTGATTTAGTGGGCCACAGTTTGGGGATCTGTAGATACACCCGGCAATAAGTAAGTCTCGTCCCTTTAGCTTAATTTTACACCACTTGGACTATTCAAAAACATCCTTTCCCTGTACCCTTGCTTGGCTGGCTCTAAGGTCTTGCCTAGCATAGATAACCATACCCCTCTTGCAAGTTTCTTGAGAAAGGTTCATAAATGAGTCATATCCAGCAATACTGAACTCACATTCCTCTGGGTCGATTCTCCTGTTCTTGTACAACAGTTCTACAACTCCTACAATATCTGGTTGGTGTACCTTCAGTAGTGTTTCTCTTATCAAGGAACGTGTCAGTATTTGTGTACAGTATACAGTAGTACCCCGATTTACGCGGTCAATTGAACCCACAGGGTACCGCGGAAAGTGAAATCCGCGTAAATGGAACAACAGAACATATGGGATTAATTCCAATAGAGACTGGCCCGACCCCCAAACTCCACTTTTTGATGACACACAACTATGTTGTAGTAAAAATTTTATCTTAACTTTATGATGGTATGCACACACAAGTAATATAGAAGAGGTTAGGTTAGGAAAAATTAAGGTTAAGTTAGGAAAATAAAGGTTAGGTTAGGAAAACTAAAAGTTAGGTTGAACACTTACATTAGTAGAAGAGATGGGTCGGCGTACGGGGATGGAGGCTGGTTCCGAGGCAGAGGGCAGGCTACTGGCCCTCAGGTGAGTCACCATCACTGTCATCCACACTTGACAGGGCCTCCCTGACAAATCCCTCAAAGTCATCTTCACTGTCTCTACCTCTGTCACTATCACTGGCTTGGGCTGGCTGTGGTGGGTTGCGGGCGAAGAACTCTGTTATGCTTTGCTGACAGCTGGTGTTTATGTTGTCGTGATAAACCTTGAAGTAGGACTCCATAGTCTCCAACTGGGTAGTGAAGATTTCATACCTGTTTGTGTCATGGTCGTCGGAAAGGAGGAGCTTGATTTTCTCGACACACTCGATGGCACCCCTAACATTACTATGGGATAAGCGGTGTTCTTCTTGGGATGACGCACCACCTGCCTCTTCACTGACGTCATCATCATCTACCATCTCGTCGGTAGTCACATGAGGATCCCTTATCACCTCCAGGATGTCGTGATGGTGGTCTCGGAGAAGCCTGCAGGTGTAACACTCTGCGCAGCTTCTCTGGCCAGGTCCACTGCTACTGCAACAGTCTGAACCTCACCAGTCACAGATTGACTCTGCCTTACGCCCAGAATGCCTTGCAACACATGTCTCCATGCGTGATGAACAGTTGCTACAGACAGATGATCCCATGCCTCCACCAAGAAGTCCACAGCTTTCTTGATGTTAAATATTCTCCAAATTGTTTGAAAAGTATTTTTTGCTCTGCCAACTGTTGATCCTCGTCTTCTTCGCTCTTGCTATCGGTGGTGGTGTCACTCAGGTTACGCAAATCTCCCCTGGTGTTGGTGTAGTCGTTCAGGAGCTGGAATTTTTTTGTTGAGAATGCAGCTTTTACATTACAGATTAACTCTTGGTCCATGGGCTGTAATATAGACATAGTGTTGGGAGGAAGGAAGACCACTTTTACATTGGGGTGACGATCTAACAGTAGGGGCGAGTGTCCTGGTGCGTTGTCCAGCAGCAACAAAATCTTGAATGGCACATTCTGTTGCTCACAGAATTTCTTTACATCGGGAACGAAACAGTCATCAAACCAGGAGAGGGACAGTGTAGAGAACATCCACGCCATACGTGCGGTCAGCCAGTGGACATTTAGCTTGGTCATGTCCATGTTCTTGTAGGCATGCGGCTTGCGGGCTGTGTGGATCACCGATAACTTGAGCTTACAGGTACCGGAGGCATTGGTGGTAAACAGGACGGTGATGCGCTCCTTCTGCATCTTCCGGCCCCGAATCTTGCTGGCATTCTTCACAACGAAGGTCTTGGAAGGTAGCTTTTTCTAAAAAAGACCAGATTCGTCCATGTTAAACACCTGGTCGTCGGTGTACTGTCCTTCCTCCATAATCTCACGAAAAAACGGAGGAAATTCCCTAGCCGCAGCACGGTCAGCACTGGCTTCTTCACCACCAATGTTTATATTGGTGATCTTGTTCCGCATCTTAAACCTCTGTAACCACCCAGAGGAAGCATTAAAGGGTTTGGGCTCTGTAATTCCCATCTTTCGTGACACTGTAGCATACAGTTCACATGCGTACTCCTTAACAGAGCGCGTGTCGACCGCCATGTTCAGTCGCGCCTGACGCACCAAGTAGCTCACAAGTAATTTTTCCGTCTTGAGAAGCACCTGGTTGTGAAAATACTTGATCATAGAAGCACCTGTAGACTTTGTGATCTTCATGTGCTCCTTTATCTTGGCTGCATCCTTCTTTATCGTCCGGATCGTAGATTTGTTCACATCATGCTGGCGCGCCAAATCAACCTGTCTTGTTCATTTCTCTAACTCTTGGATGATCTTGTACTTCACCTCGTAGCTTAAGGAACGTCGTGTCTTCTTGGGCTTAGGGCGGCTGGGTCCAGGGAAGGAAAGGTTTCTCTCTGGGGGTGGTGGTCCGGCGGAAGCCATTTTACAGAACAATGGATGCACGATTACACGGTGTGGCCTGGAGGGATGAAACTGCCGCGGCTAGGTCAAGCGTCGTCTTTCCTCCCTCCATCCCTCCCCCGGGTGGACACGTCATATTACTTTAAACCAATTACAGCTAGCAGCGGAAGGAGGTAGGGATGCATGGCCAATCACAGTCCGATACGTCATATGACGTCAGTGATAACGCAACAGAGACATGCACTGCGCAACCTTACCGCGCGGCTTGGCCAGGCGGAGGCAGAGGAGGGCGGAGGAGGGAGGAGGCGGGAGCAGGCGGGTGGGGCGAATCTAAAAATAGCGTCGAGCCGGACACTCTCCGCGTAAAGGGGTACAAGCACTGCGGAATGTGAGCATCCTGGGTTCCGGCAGGGCACCGCGTAAACGTGGAAACGCGGAATGTGGGACCGTGTAAAGTGAGGGTTGACTGTACAGTCAACCCTCACTTTATGCGGTTAATATAACCCACAGGGTACCGTGGAAAGTGAGAAACGTGTAAAGTGAACAACACAACATATGGGATTAATTGAAATAGAGACCAGGCCGACCCCCAAACTCCACTTTTTGATGACACACAACTATGTTCTAGTAAAAATATTATCTTAACTTTATGATGGTATGCACACACAATTAATAATTAAGAGAAATATCAATAATATTAGGTTTTTTAACACTTACATTAGTAGAAAAGATGGCTGGGCACACGGGGATGGGCGGTTAGTTCCGAGGCAGAGGGCAGATTATTGGCCCTCACCTGTATCACTTGTATCAATTGTATCACTATCCACCACAGAGGCTTGCAGGGCCTCTTTGTCAAACCCCTCAAAGTCCATGTAAGTCCATATCCTCACTATAATTATCACTATCACTGACTTGGGCCGGCTGTGGTGGGTGAAGAACTCGGTAATGTTTTGATGACTGGGCGACCTTGTGCGCACCATGCTCGCGCCGCTTACACAACATGGCGGATGGCGGGAGAGGGCGGGAGAGATGGCGTGAGGTTTGGATCCAAAAATGGCGCGGCTCGCCAGCCGCTCTCCGCGTAAAGGGGTACACACACTGCGGAATGTGAGCATTCCTGTTTCGGTAGGGTACCGCGTAAATGTGGAAACGCGGAATGTGGGACCGCGTAAAGCGAGGGTTGACTGTATAAATATATAATTATATATACACACACAGAAACCAAGGAGACAGCAGGAGCTGTTCTGTTTATCACTCTAACGTTTCTCCCTCACAGGGTGTTCTTCAGAGAGTAAATACAAAAGATGCAGATGTTGCCTTACAGTATATACAACTCAGGTCACTGACCTTGCTGGATACCTCAGAATTTTGCCTTCTGATTGGTCATTTTGCCTTTTTGACTACCTCCTTCCACTGACTTTACCAATAATTTTCATGTAGAATTGGCTAGACACACAAATCCATCTCTGTGGTTGATAGTGTTGCTAGTACTTATATATGTGGCCTCCTTCATTTTTCTCTTATTTTTGTTATATCTTTTATGAATTACTTTTATACCTTGCCAGTTTGGTAAGTGACCAAATTCATCAATGTGGTCAACTAATGAGTTGAACTGCCTGTGTATTCGTACATCATTCTTACGCTCAACTACATGCTTCTCCACCCCATGTCCACTTTCACCAATGTAGGAAGTTGAACAGCTGTTAGAAAAAAGCTAGTAATTTACACTGAGCTTGTTTACATCACTCATTTGTTTATCTTTATTTTTTAAAATTTCACTATTTTTTGCTCCAGAAGCCTTTACTGCATATATTCCAGCCTTTGTCCTTAACTTTTCTATACCATCAGTTTTATTGGACATAAGGACTGTGACATAGTCTACTTTAGTTTTCACCTCTGTCATTTTCCGGTCTCTTATATATCTTAATTGCTTTGATCTTTAATTCGCATGATAATCCTCTTGGATATTTCATTTTAAAAGCCTCATTTATATACCTTAGTTCACTGTCCAAATATTCATGACTACAAATTCTATGAGCCCTCAAAACGAACCCTGTCACCACACCTGTCTTGGTTCTATCATTGTAGGCTGACAACAATGCACAAAGTCGCCCCTCTTTGTAGGTTTTCTGAACACCAAAATCTTAGGTTTCCCATTCTCCCTCTTTATCATAATGTCTAGAAATGGTACAGTAAAAGTCCAAAAATCCGGATGCCAGAAATCCGGACCACCCGAGAATCCGGACTTTTAGGAAATTCATTTTTTTTTTTAGCGGGCTTTTGTGTGTGTGCGCATGCATAAGTGCCACAGCTGCACAGCGACAACAAGCGACCACGCCGTCGCCACTTTAAAGCGAGCAATCAAACTGTGACAACGTATGTAATTTTGAATCCAACTCTTTTCATTTACAGAGTACATGTACTGTACAAGCCCATAATAATGGCTCCTAAAGTAGATAAACTTCGTTGTGTGAAGAGAAAGAAGAACACGTTGAAATTGAGTGACAAACTTGAAATAAGTAAGAAACTAGAACATGGTGTGAGCAATACTGTTCTAATGGAAACATACGACATTGGAAAGTCTACAATTTATGATATAAAAAAGGTAAAGAATAAAATTCTAGAATTTACAGCTTTTTCCTTAAAACTGCTTGTTTTGATAAATGAAGCATGCTATATTTGCGAATGAATAAGCTATCAAAATGTACCTGTTCATCTCTTCTTTATTCCTCCTTAAATTTGAATTTTAAAAGTACTGCCTGATAATCCGGAAAATCCAAAAATCCAGACCAACCCATTCCCCAAGCAGTCCGGATTTTTGGACTTCTACTGTATTTGGTTTTGCTCCTCTAGTTCAACTGTGAATTGTATATAATTTTTTACATTGTTTAACATCCTTAACTTATTTGCAATGTTTACTTTTCCAAAATTACAACTAATATGTCATCCACATATCTCAACCAGTTTGTACTTCTCCCCATTATCCTCATGTAAATGTCCGATTCTAACATTTTAGTATAAGGGCATGCCATCACTGCACTTAGGGGACTACCCATGGCCAGTCCTCTATGCTGTCTGTATTCATCGTTATTGAAAGTGAATACACCAAATTTTTCACACATGGACATGAGATTAACATAATCTGTCTTTTTTATAGGCACGTCATTGTCATAAATATTAGCTATGACCCTTCTCACAGCCTCCATTGCACTGTCTATAGGGACATTGGTAAACAATGCTTTAACATCAAAGCTAACTAACTTTTTAAATTTAAAATCAGTGCTTCTTAACCTGCCAATCAGATCACTGGAATTTCTTAGATGTGCACCGCTAATGGATCCAAGGGTGTTGAACAAGGGACTAGCCAGACATTTAGCTAATTTATAATGTGCAGTGCCTATTCCCGAAGTGATAGGATGCATCGGTATGCCTGGCTTATGAACTTAAGGTAAACCATACATCCGAGGTGGTTTAGGTGCTTCATCTAGGAAGCCCGTTAACTTTTTTCCCCTGGCTGATTTGCTGAAAATCTTTCTTACTTTAACTTTTAACTCTTCAGCTTCACATTTGGCATACCCTACTGGTTTCCTTTCATATGTTTTGCCATCAATTAATAAATCCCCTTTTGATATTCCTGGATCTGCTCATGTACAGGATACATCATTTACCAATTAAATGTGCACAGTACCTGTACTAAAAATTTTGTTGATGTTATTTAATTTTACATAATTTTTTTTGAGGGGAGAAACATATTTGTTTGTAGGAATGCATCTCTGATTATACTGTATACATGTAATGTAAATCTGTGGACAAAATAGATTTAGAGTTATGAAATTTTGAGTTACAGACAATTTTTCAGGAATTTAGCCGTTCCCTATCCAGTAATGGGAGATGCCTATACAGGTATTATCAATCTGATTACTGTACTTAGCCTTCCCTTATACACTTAACATAAAATTACCAAGAATGTGGGAGGTTAATATTTTCAATGTTAAATTTAGGAGTAAAGAAGTCATGAAACAAATGTTATCAATTAAAGTTTATAGAACATACAAAAGATTATACATCAAAGAAACTTATTTTAATATACCCCAGTACAGTGCAGTACAATAAATTCACAAATCTTGTATTAAAGTCAAAGTCTGTTTATTTTCTCATCCTTTCCTGTACTGTATACAGTCAACCCTCACTTTACGCGGTTAATGTAACCCACAGGGTACCGCGTAAAGTGAGAAATGCGTAAAGTGAATAACATAACATATGGGATTAAATGAAATAGAGACCAGCTGACCCCCAAACTCCACTTTTTCCGACACAATACCTATGTTCTAGTAAAAATAACATCTTAATTTTATGATGGTACATGCACACAATTAATACTTAAGAGAAATAGAGAAATACAGTCGCCAAGTTAATGTCCATTCAAATAATGGACTCGACTCCCTCCCCCTCTTCTCACAGTACACTCACTGGCTCTTCCCTCTGAGAAATTTTGGGGGGGGGAAAACCAGGTACAGTAATAAATAATTCCTCAAACTAAATTTTGGATAATATAATTGACATTGCTGGATTCCTTGTAAGACCAGGAATATTTTGAATATAAATGTCATATATTTTTCACAAAAGATAACATATTTACTCAGAGTAAACATTACATCTAAAATTTGTATGTCTAATGCAAAATCTATGATGTTTATATTCAAAATGATCATCAAATTGTAAGAATTCCAGCAATGTAAATTATATTCTGGCCGGATAATTTGAATGAATTTTATGAGCTAAATAAAAAAATTATACTTCACCCGTGTAAAGGGGTACACCCACCGCGGAATGTGAGCATCCTGGGTTCTGGCAGGGCAAAGCGTAAACGTGGAAACGCGGAATGTGGGACCGCGTAAAGTGAGGGTTGACTGTACTGTATTCACACTTTGGATTAATATCTTAGCCTTATGCTGGTGTTGTCTGGTTGCATGTCTTACCTGTATTAGTTGCAGCCTCCCAGGCTTGAAGATACATAATCTGCTCTCTGGCTACTTTATAGCCTGGAAGCTGAGAGGCAGTTAACAAGTGAACATATTAATTACAGGCAAATGATATTATTAGTGATTAATATCTACATGAAAATATAAATTGTACAGTAGTATTAGTACTAAAATAGCAAGATAACACAAATTTTAGGACCCATTTGTTGGTTGCAGATAATAAAACTTGTGTACTTAAGTACGATTGATGAATGTGAGTAGGGATCTTATTACCACAAAAGTAGATAATCTGCAAAGGTCCTCAAACTCAAGTCATGTGTGGCTTCAGCACCTCATTTAGTTTAGAATGGGTCTCAGGTACAGTACTCAGAAAAGTTTGATATGATCATGCAGTACAGTAAATTAATTTATTTAATTTTTACAGATGATATTGTAATGAAGTTCTACAATAAAGCTGAAATTTGAACAAAATATAAATACCACATATTAATGTACCTTCAAGTTACCTACTAGAGTATTTGTGTTGATAAACTATCACATCTGTTTTTCTGCAATTTACAACTTAGTGATTACAATCCATTATCTATTGTTTACTTGCTTGTGTAATATTAACCTACACTCATCTCATACTTAGTTCCAAATCTACAGAGTTTTAGATAAAATTATAGTTCCTAAGCTTCAGAGCTTAAGGTCAAACAGTTTATTGTGAGAAATATTCATCATGTCTGTAGCCCTACATTCTGTACTGTATTACTAAATGGTCTTATTGACTGATGAAATCATGTCATGCTACTAGGAAATAGATTCAATGTCATGCTACTAGGAAATAAATTCAATGTCAAATCTTTTGAATGGGGTTTAGGTAAATGTTACTGTCAACAAGTTTAATTTTCAGAGCATAGGTACAGGGCAAACTTTTCAGTGAATGAATATTATTCTTGTGCTTTATAAGTTGCCATTTTTTGTCTTATGGCTCTGCCAAGATCCCTAGCACGTTCCTGGTCAATAAGTTCCAGATCCCGCAGCTTGAGAGCGAGCTGAGTTGTTATGAGATGTCGGTACTTATCTCCAGCTCCAACTGCTTCCATGGCCTCTAGCCACCGCACACGTTCCTCCATCTCACCCACCACTGACAATGAACACTTATTAATATTGTATAATATGGACAGGAAATAGTACCTTAAGCTGTGTATTCTTATATTACTCTATTAATTATGTATAGTAAAGTATTACAGAACATGTATTAATCCTATGTAATATTTCCATTTATTATGCACCATGTTATGTATGTGAATTATCATATTTACATATTATGTATTCAGCTTGTGAATGCTGGCATCTGTACATGCCAGCGCAGAGTGATACAGGGAGTTGAGATCGCTAGTTCTTATGGTGTGGAAGCCCACTGTCTATTTGTTTCCTCTGTACAGTATTACCCCGCTTTACGCGGTTTCACTTTACGCGATTTCTCATATACGCGGTGCCTCGCCAGAACCAACTTTCACTTTCCGCAGTTCATCTACCCATATACGCGTGAAGTATAACTTTTTTTTTTTTATTTAGCTCATAAAATTCATACAAATTACCTGGCCAGAATATAATTTATATTGCTGAAATTCTTACAATATGATGATCATTTAGAATATAAACATCATGGATTTTGCATTAGACATACAAATTTTAGATCTAATGTAATAATTTGGTTTACACAAAGCAAGTATTTTATCTTTTGTGCAAAATATATGAAGTTTACATTCAAAATATTCCCTGATCTACAAGGAATCCAGAAATGTCAATTATATTATCCTAACTGTAGTCTGAGTTATTATTTATTACTAAAAATGTAAATTACTATTTTCTCCCAAAGCTTCTCTGGTAGGGAGGGAAGGTGGGGGGTGGGGGGGAGGGAGGGAGGGACCGACCCAGCTTGGGCTGAGTATTTTGATTGACAGATAGTGTCCTTGAAGAATATTTCTTTGTTTATTTAATGAAGATATATGTTTTAGCTCATAAAATTCATACAAATTACCCGACCAGAATATAATTTACATTACTGGAATTCTTACAATTTGATGATCATTTTGAATATAAACATCATAGATTTTGCATTAGACATACAAATTTTAGATCTAATGTTTACTCTGAGTAAATATGTTATCTTTTGTGCAAAATATATGACATTTATATTCAAAATATTCCTGGTCTTACAAGGAATCCAGCAATGTCAATTATATTATCCTAACTTTAGTCTGAGGTATTATTTGTTACTAAAAAGGTAAATATTCTGATTTTCCCACACATTTATCTGGTAGGGAGGGTTGGTGGGGGGGAGGGGGGGACTGACTGACCATCTGGCATGGTGTGAAGAATATTTTTTTTTTATTAACTGAAGATATTTGTTTTAGCTCATAAAATTCCTACAAATTACCGGGCCAGAATATAATTTACATTGCTGGAATTCTTACAATTTGATGATCATTTTGAACATAAACATCATAGATTTTGCATTAGACATACAAATTTTAGATCTAATGTTTACTCTGAGTAAATATGTTATCTTTTGTGCAAAATATATGACGTTTATATTCAAAATGTTCCTGGTCTTACAAGGAATCCAGCAATGTCAATTATATTATCCTAACTTTAGCCTGAGGTATTATTTGTTACTAAAAGTTAAAATTAGTTTTTTCACCCAACATTTCTCTGGTAGGGAGGGAAGGTGGGGGGTGGGGGGGGGAGGGTTGGGACCAACCGACCATCTGGCGCGGTTGGAAGAGGGGGGGAGGCAAGTTGGGGGTACTTTGATTGACAGATAGTGTCGTGAAGAATATTTTTTTTTTTATTAACTGAAGATATTTGTTCTAGCTCATAAAATTCATACAAATTACTGGACCAGAATATAATTTCCATTGCTGGAATTCTTACAATATGATGATCATTTTGAATATAAACATCATGGATTTTGCATTACATACAAATTTTAGATCTAATGTAATAATTTGGTTTACACAAAGCAAGTATTTTATCTTTTGTGCAAAATATATGAAGTTTACATTCAAAATATTCCCTGATCTGCAAGGAATCCAGAAATGTCAATTATATTATCCTAAATTTAGTCTGAGGTATTATTTATTACTAAACGTTAAAATCTAGTGTTTCACCCAATCATTTCTCAGAGAGGAATGAGCTAGTGAGCTGGGAAGAGAAGGGGAGGGGGGGGGGGGGGAATTGAGTCCATTATTTGAATGGACATTAACCTGGCAACTATATTCCTCTTTAATATTAATTGTGTGAGCATACCATCATAAAATTAAGATGTTATTTTTACTAGAACATAGGTATTGTGTCGGAAAAAGTAGAGTTTGGGGGTCGGGCCAGTCTCTATTGGAATTAATCCCATATGTTCTGTTGTTCCATTTACGCGGATTTCACTTTACGCGGTACCCTGTGGGTTCAATTGACCGCATAAATCGGGGTACTACTGTATATTTCCCGTGCGAGAATAAGAACCTATTTTCAAGATAACAAGTGTTTGCGTATACCCTCCGTAGTGTAGAACATTTTGGGGGTATCAAAGACAAACATAGATGGCGCAGTGAGATTTCTCAGTGAGATTCAGAGTGAACTTAGCCTTCCCGCCGGACTGTGTTAATGGCGTCTCGTCTTCAGCTTCGCCAAGGATTTACAGCCAGACTACAAGCCTCAGGACTTACAATGTTGTGAAGTGCTATGCTGTGTACAGTGCTGTGCTGTGAAGTGAAGTGTTCTGTGAAGTGCTGTGTTGTGTATTTTAATCAGAATTGTCTGTGCAAACTGCAGTCAGATGACTGAGGGAGCGGCCCAGCAGTATGTCCCCTCCCGCCTACGGTCATTGGGTAACTGAGCAGCGCGCATTAAGACAACTTCGGTTCAGTTGCGACTTTGCCCAGCTGCCTCTACGTCTGGCAGCGGGCCAAGCCTCCCAGCAGCGAGCCATACACACACACGCACTCACAGGCCCACTTTATATTAAATTCTTGTGTATTACTTTAGACTTCTGTAATTCTGTGCATAGATTACGAGGGGTTGACCCGGTCTCTTGCACAGATAGAGTACAGAAGCTGTCGGCATGTCTCACAGGGATCAAAATGATACCCTGGACGATGGGGTTATGAGTTTAAGCTTGGGAGACCTCTCCCCACCCACACTCAGGCCCCACGCTCCCCACAGTGATAACGCCCACAGAATCTCCTCATTCGTCGCGAGCAAGCTCTCCTGCGGTGCCTGCATCCAAAGATCTCCTTCAACTGATTAAGTGGATGGAAACTTCTCGACGCCAGGACTATGTTGCAAGGAGAGAAGAGGAAGAAATTCGGTAGAGAGAGTCTGAAAGACGACGCCACGAAGATGAACAAAGACGCAGAGAACTAGAAGATATACGTAGAAGTGAGGATGACCTGAGAAGAAGAGAGAATCAAGCCAGATTTGAAGCCTTGATTTCCCTGTTAGCCTCCCCACAACGATCTACTCTACAAGATTCTTCTGCTACTACTGATGCTGATACGACGAGAGGTACTGGTACCTCATTTCCCAGAGTCGGTTCAACAATTCCTCAAAAGGCTGCAGCACAATCGCCTCCCTCTCTGAAGTCTGACGCTTCTTATCAGATATTTCGGGAATGGCGTCGACGTTGGCAAGACTATGCAACAATGGTTGACTTGTCAAGTTTATCACAGCCTAAACAGATGATACAGCTTCGTATGTGCTTGTCCTTAGAGACACAATGTACTATCGAGCACACACTTCAAGTGCCTCCTGCGACAACTCTGACTGTAGAGGCCGTGCTTGACAAGTTACAAGAACATGTTAAGGAACAGCGCAACGAAGCACTTAGAAAAAGAGAACTCCTCCAATGTAAGCAGCTTGATGGAGAATCTTTTGACGCATTTTTTGTAAGACTCAAAAGATGTTCAGAGGAAGTTGATGTTTGTCCTGGAAATTCTCAAGTTTGTGAAGAGACACAACTCAAGACAATAATTTTAACGGGTGTTCGAGATGAAGAGCTAGTTCAGCGTCTCATTTCACTTGTCCCCACTTCCTCCCTTCAAGATGTTGTTACAATATGTCGAGTGTACGAGGCAGCCAGGTGTGCGACTTCAGCTTTACGCTCCCAACCTGACCAGGTGAGGGCGGTGTCTTCCAACAGAAAGGGTAAGAAGCAGCAAGGTAACCCCACCCCTCACCCTCCAGCTACACCTTCAGCAGCAGCTTTGTGTAACAGCTGCGCGAGACAGCGTGATGCCTCCCAGTGCCCAGCTGCTCAAAGCGTGTGCAGAAGTTGCGACCGTCAGGGTCACTGGGCTTACAGTCAAGTGCCCTGCAAGCAAAGTTCAGTGCAGACTTTGTGGTCGTGTGGGCCATTATGACAAATGTTGTCGTAAGAAGACACAGAAAGGACACCACCAAGGATCCAAGAAGTCATCTTAGGTAGTGCTGGCACGCCCCCTCCTTCTGGCAGGCATCAAGACGCTGTGTCCAGTCGTTCCTGCCGTCTTGTACATTGTTCCACAGACACGACGCCCCAGCACATCAGTGTCGTCATTTCTCACAGTAACTTGTCATCCAGTCTTCAGATGTTACCTGACACCGGTGCTGACGTCTCAGTAATTGGTCCAAAACACTTAGCAAGTTTGGGAATACCCCGGAGCAACCTACAGCCCCCTCCTCAGACAACGAAACTGACAGCTGACGGTTCCAAGATGGCTCCAGCTTTGGGATCTTTCTGGGCTACCCTTACCTTTGGTAAGCAGTCTTGCTCAGCTCGGATTGATGTTCATGATGGTATCCCGACTCCGCTTTTATCATATGGCCATTGTCAAGAGTTGGCCATTATTTCCAAGGAATTCCCCAAACCTATTTTAAAGGTCACCCATGTCAACAGGTTGAAGGAACTCCCTATCTCTACTAACACTTCCCCTTCCGATGTAAGAGCTTACCTTCTCAAGGAGTTTGCTGACGTGTTGGTTACGAAGAAATCTTTAGGATCCACACCACTCAAGCCGATGGTGGGTCCACCTATGAAGATTCATCTTAAGGATGGTGCCACACCTTTTGCCATCCACACCCCTCGTTTGATTCCTCACGCCTACAAGGAGCTAGTTAGACAAGAGCTTGACTCCATGGTTGCTCAGGGAATCATCAAGCCGGCCGGAGACAAACCTTCACCTTGGTGCCACCCTCTCGTCCCCGTCGCCAAACCTCGTGGTGGAGTACGAATCACCACCGATCTGTCAAAACTTAACCAGCAAGTTTCCCGTCCAGCCCACCCTTCACCCACACCCTTCGCAGGTGTTCGAAATGTGGACCCGAAGGCGAAGTTTTTTACAACGATGGACGCCTTATGTGGTTATTGGCAGATCGAGTTGGCCAAAGAAGACCAGCATTTGACTACATTCATCACACCATATGGAAGATATCAGTATTGCAGAGGCCCCATGGGATTTGCCACTACGGGCGATGCATTCTGTCAACGTGGTGACGCGGCCCTTCAAGGAGTCACGAATTGTGTCAAGGTGGTTGATGATATTTTACTCCATGACGAAGATTACTGTGCCCACCTCTCCCGAATATATGAAGTTCTCACCAGATGTCGAAAGTACGGGATTACCCTCAATGCTGACAAGTTTGTAGTCGCCGCACCATCAGTGAACTTCTGTGGGTACTCTCTCTCAGCATCAGGTATCGCAGCTGACCCGGAGAAATTAAGTGGAATCGGGGATTTTCCAACCCCTGCCAACCTGACAGACCTCCGTTCATTTTTGGGTCTGGTCAATAAGCTGGCTGAATTTTCACCTGACATCTCCGCAGCACCCCAGCCGTTACGCCCCCTGCTGAGCCCCAGGAGGACATTCCTGTGGACCCCAGATCATCAAGAGGCCTTCCAGCGAGTCAAGCAGGCCCTCTTAAGTCCACCTGTCCTCGCCTGTTACGACCCAGCCCTACCCACCGTCCTCCAGACTGACGCCTCCAGACTCTACGGCGTTGGTTACGCCCTTCTGCAGGACCATGGCGGTGGACAACTCCGCTGAATTCAGTGTGGATCCCGGTTCCTGACGGACGCCGAGACCTGATATGCCACGATTGAGCTGGAGACGTTGGCTGTTGTCTGGGCGATGGCGAAGTGCCGCTTCTACCTGATAGGACTTCAGCACTTCACCCTCTTCATGGATCATCGCCCTCTTGTACCTATTATCAATCACTACTCTTTGGATGCAGTAGAGAATCCTCGCCTTCAACGTTTGAAAGAGAAGCTCTCGCCTTATCTCTTCACGGCTGTGTGGCGTGCGGGTAAGCTGCTGTGCATCCCGGATGCCCTGTCCCGCGCCCCTGTCAGTTGCCCCACCCCAGAGGACGAGATGTTGTGTTCTACAGCTGCTGCATCCCTCAAGTCAGTAATCTCATTGAAGGCCGTCTTCACATCAGAAGAGTCTACAGCACCGGATGCAGACAAGACCCTTGAAGATCTCCGCACCGCAGCCCGGGCCGACCCTTCCTCCATCCGGCTCGTCGACTGTGTGTCCCAGGGATTTCCATCTAACCGATACGACCTTCATGAATCGCTACTCCCGTACTGGAAGATACACGAGGACCTCTATTGTGACGGAGACCTCGTCTTGTATGGTCCACGAGTAGTCATTCCTGCTGCCCTATGCCGCCGTACCTTGACCCGCCTTCACGACAGCCATCGAGGAGTGGAGGCCACCAAGCGACGGGCGAAGCAGACTGTCTTTTGGCCCGGAATCGACGCGGACATTGCAAGTACCGTCCGTGCCTGTGAGCCGTGCCAGATTCTGCAACCCAGCCAGCAACAGGAACCTTTAATGTGCGACGATAACCCTTCAAGACCCTTCGAGTCTGTGTCGGCCGACTTCTTTGCAGTGGCAGGGAAGTCCTTCCTCGTCATTGCCGACCGATTGTCTGGATGGCCTGTTGTCGTCCCCTGTGGTAGTGATACAACGGCTACTGCTACCATCTGGAATTTCAGACATTACTTCAGAGAAGTTGGTGTTCCCCTCCGCCTCAGGACTGATGGAGGACCCCAGTTCACCAGCCACGAGTTCCGGGACTTCATGGACCGTTGGGGAGTCCGTCATGTCGTGACCTCGCCCCACTACCCCCACGTGAATGGACACGCTGAAGCCGCAGTCAAGACTGTTAAACACCTGATCCTTATGGTGTCACCCTCAGGAAATATCGACTGCGAGGATTTCAATCGAGGTTTGTTAGAGTTACGCAACACCCCGAACTTCACCGGACGCTCCACAGCCCAGGTTCTATATGGACATCATCTCAGGTCTTGTGTTCCTGCCCACCCGAAGTCTTTTTCTCAAGAATGGCAAGCCAAGACTGAAGAATGTGATCGCCGTGCAGCAGAACGAGCCGCAGAGGTCGCTGCTCGGTACGACTGTCATGCCCGCCCCCTTCCCAGGTTGAGTATCGGCCAGCGGGTCAGGATTCAAGATCCGGTATCTCACCGCTGGGACAAGGTTGGGGTTGTCATGGGTATTGGCCGGTCCAGGGACTACCAAGTGCGTCTTCCTAGTGGTAGAGTATGGTGGAGGAACCGTCGTTTCCTCCGACCTGTGGAGCTGCCAAGTGTTGACCCTTCCCCAGTAGAGTCCCCTAATGTTGATGTCTTTACAGTAAATCCATCCCCACCTTGTGTTTCTGCCCCGGTACTCCGCAGGTCCGAGTGACTCAGAAACAAAAGGTCCGCTCAAGATGAAACTATGAGCGTATAGGGGGGAGGGAGGTGTATAATATGGACACGAAGTAGTACCTTAAGCTGTGCATTCTTATATTACTCTTTTAATTATGTATAGTAAAGTATTACAGAACATGTATTAATCGTATGTAATATTTCCATTTATTATGCACCATGTTATGTATGTGAATTATCATATTTACATATTATGTATTCAGCTTGTGAATGCTGGCATCTGTACATGCCAGCGCGGAGTGACAGAGAGAGTTGAGATCGCTAGTCCTTATGGTGTGGAAGCCCACTGTCTATTTGTTTCCTCTGTATATCTCCCGTACGAGAATAAGAACCTATTTTCAAGATAACAAGTGTTTGCGTATACCCTCCGTAGTGTAGAACATTTTGGGGGTATCAAAGACAAACATAGAAATATAAGTTTGATTAGAACCTAAATAACATAAAATTTCATGTGAAATTCACATTACAATGATTTGGGGATATGTGACAATAAAAATTTTTTTTTTTTTATTAATATAACACATCTTTTCCCACTATGCTGAAAGGTGGCCAGAAACAAGAGCAAAATCACACTTATCATTTGCTGGAATTCATTCACTCTGACTACTGTAACATCCTTGTAAACTGTGGGAGACTCAGATGATGCTTCCAATCAGGGATAAAGGAAACACACTGGTGTCAAGTTCGTAAGTTCTATTTCTGGGACGAACACACAAAAGGAGTTAAGACAGGGTAAACAGCGTCCTGTCGTGGAATCTCTCTCTGGGTATCTCTCTCTGCGCATGCGCGTACAGCGCGCATGTGCTCAAAGTCTGAACTACACTCAGTGACAAAAGAGGGTATGATTATAACATATAATATAGAGACCTGAATCAATAATGGTAAATAGTACAGTTACATATTACAGCATATTCGTCTCATATATCTACACCTCCCTCCCCCTCACGCTCGTAGTGCAATCTCGAGCGGACTCTTTTTCCAGGAGCCTTTGAGAGCGACGTGGGAAAACTGGGGGGTCACTGAATGAGGACTTACTTTTCTCGTCCAAGCAAGGGTTCACAGGGATGTGGGGGAGGGGTTCACCACTAGGGGACGGGACTGAACGAAGGAAGCGGCGATTCCGCCACCATACCAGACCACTAGGGAGACGGACCTCGTAATCCCTGGTCTTGCCGCAGCCCATGACAACCCCGACCTTGTCCCAGCGGTGAGACGTCGGGTCTTGAATCCGAACTGTTTGCCCGATACTCAATCTGGGAAGGGGTCGGGCGTGCTGATCGTACTGTGCCTTTACCTGGTCAGCACGGGCGGCTGCACGACGATCGCAGTCCTCGGTCTTGGCCTGCCACTCCCTCGAGAAGGACTCAGGATGGGCAGGGACACATGACCGTAGTGGGTGGCCGTATAACATCTGTGCTGGGGAGCGACCTGTGAAGTTGGGGGTATTCCGCAATTCCAATAAACCCCGGTCAAACTTCTCACAGTCAATGTTGCCTGAGGGTGCCGTCTTGAGGATGAGATGCTTGACGGACTTTACGGCAGCCTCGGCATGTCCATTGGACTGGGGATAATGTGGCGAGGACACCACATGATGAACTCCCCATCGCTCCATGAAGTCCCGGAAGTCGTTGCTGGTGAACTGGGGCCCGCCGTCAGTCCTCAGGCGGAGAGGGACACCAACCTCCCGGAAGTAGCCACAGAACATACGTACTGTATGAGAGGCAGTAGTGTTGCCTCCGCAGGGAATGACAACAGGCCACCCCGAGAGCCGGTCGGTGATGACGAGAAAGGACTTTCCCGCCACAACGAAGAAATCCGCAGAGACGGATTCAAAGGGCCTCGTAGGGTTGTCGTTGTTCATGAGGGGTTCCTGCTGCTGACTAGGCTGCAGCACCTGGCATGGCTCGCAGGCTTGAACGGAACTAGCGATGTCGGAGTTTATGCCTGGCCAAAACACAGCTTGTCTCGCCCGGCGTTTTGTAGTTTCCACACCCCTGTGGCTGTCGTGCAGGTGGGCTAGGGTGCGGCAGCGGAGGGCGGCAGGAACCACAACTCTTGCTCCGTACAAGACGAGGTCGCCATCAGCATAGAGGTCGTCCCGCATCTTCCAGTATGGGAGTAAAGAGCTGTGTAAATCGTACCGGTTGGAAGGAAATCCCGAGGTCACGCGGTTCAGTAGACGGATGTACGAAGGGTCCGCTCTTGCCGCGGCTCGGAGTTCCTGAAGAGTCCTGTCGGCGTCCTGCGGTAGAGACTCTTCTGAGATGACCGTGTTCACGGTCACTACAGTCCTGAGGTGTGCCGTAGCATCAGCACATGCGATCTCGTCCTCTGGTGTGGGGTGGCTGACTGGGGCTCGTGACAAAGCATCAGGGATGCAGAGCAGCTTGCCAGCACGCCACGCAGCTGTGAAGAGGTAGGGCGAGGTCTTCTCCTTAAGGCGTTGGAGGCGGGGATTCTCGACCGCATCCAAGGAGTAGTGGTTCAGGATCGGGATGAGTGGCCGATGGTCCGTCATGAGGTTGAAGTGTTGTAGGCCGATCAGATACAACCTACATTTGGACATGGCCCAGACCGCGGCTAACAGCTCCAGTTTGATGGTGGCGTAGCGAGTCTCGGCGTCAGTAAGAAACCGAGAGCCACACTGAACCAGACGAAGGCGTCCATTGCCGTGGTCCTGTAGCAGAGCGTATCCAATCCCGTAGAGGCGAGAGGCATCAGTCTGGAGGACAACTGGCAGGGCCGGGTCGAAGGACGCGAGAACAGGTGGGCTGAGGAGAGCTGTCTTGACGCTACGGAATGCCTCATCATGGTCAGCTGTCCAGGTGAATGTTCTCTTGGGGCTCATCAGGGGGCGAAGGGGCTGTGCTGCAGCGGCGATGTCGGGGGTGAACTCAGCCAACTGGTTTACCAGGCCCATGAACGAGCGGAGGTCGGTCAGGTTGGCAGGAGTTGGGAAGTCCCGGATCGCGCTGACCTTTCCAGGATCAGCCGATATGCCCTTGCCTGAGAGGGTGTACCCACAGAAGTTCACACTAGGTGCGGCGACCACAAACTTATCCTTGTTGAGGGTGATCCCGTACTTGCGGCACCTTGTGAGCATCTGGTGAATACGCTCAAGATGCGTGGAGTAATCCTCGTCATATAGGAGCACGTCGTCGATGACCTTGACACAGTTCGCCACACCCTGAAGGGCCATGTCACCGCGGAGGCAGAAAGCATCGCCTGTAGCGGCGAAACCCATAGGTCCTCTGCAGTGCTGAAATCGGCCGTACGGTGTGATGAACGTCGTGAGGTGCTGATCTTCTTCCGCAAGTTCCATCTGCCAGTACCCACATAAGGCATCTGCTGTAGTAAAGTACCTTGCCTTCGGGTCCACACTTCGTATAACGGCGAAGGGTGTTGGTGAAGGTTGGGTAGGGCGGGAAACTTGGCTATTCAGCTTGGTGAGGTCGACGGTGATACGCACTCCAGTAATGTTCTTGGCGACTACTACCATGGGGTGGCACCAATCCGAGGGGTCGTCCCCCGCCGGCTTAATGATCCCCTGGGCTACCATAGAGTCGAGTTCCTTCTTAACTTGGCTCTGGAAAGCGAAGGGTATCCGTTGCGGTGTGTGGATGGCAAAAGGTACTGCGTCATCCTTCAGGTGTATTCTCATGGGGGAGCCAGCCATTGGCTTGAGTGAGGCCGTCTTTAGGTCCTCCTTGGAAACCAGCACGTCCTTGAATTGCCGTAGGAAGAGCTCCCTGGCTGCAGAAGGTGACGTATTGGGTGGGAGGGGCAGCTCCTTGCACCTGTTGACATGTTTTACTTCCAGAATTGGCTTAGGGAAGTCTGAAGATATTATGGCCAACTCTTGACAGTGGCCGTATGACAGTAGTGGCATCTGAACACCTTTGTGGACCTGAATCCTGGCAGAACATGACTGCTTACCTAGGGTGAGGGTAGCCTGAAATGTACCCAGAGCAGGTGCCATTGTAGAACCGTCTGCAGTGAGCGTTGTAGAAGTTGACGGTGGTTGCAAGCTGCTCCTAGGGATCCCCAGAATGTCGAGGTGTCTTGTGCCGATGACTGTGACGTCCGCACCTGTGTCAGGAAGCATCTGGATACGGGAAGTAATGTCGCCGTATGACAGGTGAACACAGATGGGCTGAGGTGTCTTGCTGACAAGAGAAGATGATCCCACGCGACAACAGATCTTGTTCTTCGCCGCCTGAGACTTGCAAGTAGTATCCTTTTTCTTCCGTGACTGACAGCATTTGTCAAAATGTCCAATGCGGCTACAGGAGCGGCACTGAACGTTGTTGGCAGGGCACTTCAGTGTCCTAGCCCAATGGCCACGACGGCCACAGTTATTGCAGGTGCTGTCAGCGGCAGGGTATTCAGAACCATGCCGACGAGTACAATACTGGCAGGGGTGGCCTGGCGTCGAAGTCTGAAGTGATGCGAAGCTGAAGTCGGATGTGAAGCTGAAGTCGGATGTGAGGCTGAAGTCCCGTCACGTCCTTTGTTCTTCTTATATGCGGAGATGGCACACAGCTGGTTAGATGGAGCACGAATAGCAGAAGTCGCACTTCTGGTGGCTTCGTAAGAGCGGCAGGTGGTGACAACATCCTGTAGAGAGGAGGCAGTGTTGAGGGAGATAAGCTTCTGAATAAGCTCTTCGTCCCGCACACCCATGAGGATAATCATCTTCAGCTGTGTTTCCTCACAAGTCGACGAGTTCCCCGGACAAACGTCAACCTCCTCAGCGATGCGTCTGAGTCGTACGTAAAAATCTGCAAATGACTCACCCTCCAGCTGCTTACAACTGAGAAGCTCTCTCCTACGCAGAGCTTCGTTGCGGAGACCCTTGATATGCGTCTGTAAAGCATCCAAGACGTCCTTCACGGTCTTGTCTGTGTTGTGGGGGATTTGCAGGGTGTGCTCCAGGATACGTTGCGTCTCTAGGGTGAGACACATCCTCATCTGGATAAGCTGTTTCTCCCTAGGCAACCTCGATAAGTCGACCATCATCGAATAATCGTCCCATCTCCGACGCCATTCACGGAATACCTGGAACGAGGCATCAGCTTGGAGTGGCGGTGGACTCTGAGCGAGTGCTTTCTGTGGGGGGGGCAAAGAAGTTGGAGAGGACCCTTCGGGCGCGCCTGTGGACGAAGGGGCAGGTGTGGCAGCTGCTCGAAGGTTCACAGGTGTCAACAACTCGATCATGGCACTGAATCTGTCATTTTCTTGTTGACGCCTGTGATCCTCTTCCTGTTGCCTCCTGATGTCGTCTTGTCGTCGGTTTTCTTCCAAAAACTGAATTAAACGAAGGAAGTCGCCGCCTGTGGCAGGTTGCGGACATGTGTAGTGGGGGCTAAGGGTGGGTGGGGCCGCTTGATCCACTTCCCGCTCCACTTGGAGTCCACTTACTGCACCGACATCAGTCTGATGTTGGGCTTGTTGGGTATCTGGAGAAAACCCAATAAATTCTTGATCTTCCATAAGGCCTGGTTTATTTCTCTCACAATTACTGTAATTAATAAGTGAGCAGAAAAGCAATTGTCTTTAAATGGAAGATATCTGCGAGCGTCTGTGAGTGAGTGAGTGTGTGTGTGTGTGTGTGTGTGTGCGTTCGTTCGTGCGTGTACTCGGAGCAGGCTGGCCAGAGAGCGGGTGGCTGGCGGTATAGCAACTCCTCTCGCTCCCTCACGCCAGTTCCAGCCGAGTCATGAGCGGGGAAGGATGTCAAAACTTGAGCTCTCCCCTAGGTCTTAAATGGGCTTCCCTCTTTTGTAAAAAGTGCAGGAACACGGGGAAACACTTTAAAGACACTAAAGGGCACACACAACACTGAAAAAGCACTTCACAACACTGCACTGTAAATCCAGGAATATCTTGAGAGGTACGCGCCGATATTCACTGGGCAGGAGGAGTTGACAAGATGGCGGCTCCGAGAGAGATTCTGCGTCCACTCCAATTCTGAATAATGTGATGTCCCAGCTAATCACTGCGCCATGTGGGAGACTCAGATGATGCTTCCAATCAGGGATAAAGGAAACACACTGGTGTCAAGTTCGTAAGTTCTATTTCTGGGACGAACACACAAAAGGAGTTAAGACAGGGTAAACCGCGTCCTGTCGTGGAATCTCTCTCTGGGTATCTCTCTCTGCGCATGCGCGTACAGCGCGCATGTGCTCAAAGTCTGAACTACACTCAGTGACAAAAGAGGGTATGATTATAACATATAATATAGAGACCTGAATCAATAATGGTAAATAGTACAGTTACATATTACAGCATATTCGTCTCATATATCTACATAAACCACTAAATATCATGCACTCAACTTATCTATATGCATTGGTGCTTCATGAATGTCTATCTACCTCACTTCTAGAAGGGCTTAATTTCATCCATCCATCCATCCCCTTCTTGGTCTTCTCTACCTTTTACGTTTACTGTACTTTTATACTTTTAGCCTCTGATTGGCTTATTAACTGCTTGGGAAGTCAGTCACGTCTCTGTTATACACTGTTGGCAAGTACTGGGCATATACTGACTCCAGAATGTATCTGTAACTGCATCAGTGTTGGTAAAATCTAGTCTTGAATTAGGTCACACCTGGTGTCGTCCTAACACTCTCTGACAGATTATTCCAAGAATTTACAATTCTCATTCTAAAAAAAGTTTGCCTTGACAATTTTCCAAACTTGTGACCCTAAGTGGGGCAGATGTCCATCAACTCCAGGTATGGACATCAACCGAGTACTGTCCTCGGGGATGTTTATAAGTTTCAATTAAGTTACCCTTTGTCCATCTATAGTATAAGATAGGCAGTTGTAGTATCTTAATCTCTCTCGGTAACCGAGGTGCTGTGGTGCAGGCGTCAGTCTGGTGGCTTTCTCTTGGAAATTTTCAATCAACTGACAGTCTTTAGCATATCTTGGGGTCAAGACAGGTTGACAGTACCATTTATGTTTGAATTATACTGAACACTCTATACTCATCCTATATTTATCATTCTCTCAATGTGATCACCAAAACTCTCTCTCCAACTCTTCTGTCATTTCCACATCTGTCTAATTTCTGTACAGTATTACACCAGTACCTCAACATAGGCAAGTTCAACTCTCGCAAATTCGATTATCCGCGAAATGACCTCAGAGGATTTTATCCACTAAAATAACATAAAAAGGTAAGGTGCTTATTTTAAAAAACACAGGCATCTGCCATGATGTGATGTCATGGCATTGTGCTGCCTCCCATGCAGCTGTTCTCTCCCGCCAGTCTCATCTGAGAGTTCTCCCGCATCGCCCGCCAGTCTTGTGTGAAAGCAATTCTAACGTTAATTATAACTGTCATAGCTCCTAAAAGGCTATTATCTGGAGGTAGTGCATCTGGAGCAAAGAGAGTGAAGAAAGTCATGACTCTGACACAGAAAATTGAAGTGTTAGATGAACTTAATTGGGGCATGAGTGTGTCAGCGGTTCGCTATGTGTTTGAAGTGAATGAGTCAACTGTTGGTTCCATAAAGATGAAAGGCAAGGAAATTAGAAGAAGTGTTGCTAATAGTGCACCACACAGTGCTAAAGTTACACATCAGATACGTGATAAAGGTATGAAGATGATGACGAAGGCATTGAGTGTATGGACTATGGACATGAGTCAGGTGTGCCAAAAATTTAACAGATATGATTTACACTATGACCCATCAATGGAATTAAACATGAAAATGAAGTGGAATATTGAGAATGTTTTACAAACTTATCAAGAAATTTATAGAGAACTAAAAAGAAAAGCCAAACAATTGCTAATAACAATGTTTTTAACACCGAGATCCACCCACTCCCCCCTCCACCACTCCCATCTCTCTCCTCACCAACCAGCTCAGCATCATCTGCATCACCCCTACCATGCTCACAGCCTGTCTCTTCCCTTCACTCCACCAATATGGCTTCCTTACCTGCCAGCCCTTTATTGGACAATCTGGATGATCTCAGTCAAGAGATAAGAAAAGCAAAGAGGAATTATGAACTGAAGATAGCAGGGTAGGGGGCAGGGAAAAAACACTTTTATTTGAGTTGCAGGCTGCACTTTTCAGGCATCGTTTGTATGGCTGTAATAAACACCTGTGCAAAATTTCATGCCATTTCATGCATACTTACCCTGCCGCATCGCGAACGACTTTTTGTCAACTTTTAGTGTATACCAAAAATTAGGTGTCATTTAATGTTTTCCAGGATAATGATAAATTTTACATGGGTGACATCGATTTAATTCACATGTTATTTTACAGGTACACCGTATAGAAAATCATTAAAAGTTCATATTGAAATTCTTTTTTGTGCGGAACCTTGGCATCATTTTCCTAGGCAATAATCTTTGCCTAATATATCCATCTCTCGATTCGTATCCCGTCACTTCAGTGCAAGCTTCAGTCATCACTTTTATGCCTCTCTCGACCGCCTGAGTGCTGTTTGGCCACTTGGGCACCACTAATGGTGTCTCAAGAATGTCATTAACCTGTAGATTTGACAGAGAAGCAATGTAAGGAGGCTCAGTCTTGAGTTCATTCCTCCAGTTAATCATGGAATGATAGTTTTTTGCTTGCCACTTTAGTTTCGGAGTCACCACCTTTCTCATGTTGACTACAGGAGGCACATCCTCATTCCCATCTCCATCTTTACCCTCCTCATCAGTATAGTTTAACAAATTCTCGTCAACAGCAGCATCAGAATCTTCCTCCTCCTCTTCAGATCTGCCAGTGCATTCTTCCTTTTGCTGATTCTCCTCTCTAATTTTTCTTATCATTGAGACAGCTTTTTCTCTAACAGTCATGTCCTCATCTGCACACATACCAAGAAGAAGTTGATCTGTGTGGGCGAAGTATGCATTTCTCTGGACAGCCTTCTTCACTATCGTCTCCTCCTCACTATTCAGGTGTTTCATATATAGCAGGGACTGGAATACGTTCCTTGAGCCGTGTGTTACGTAGGGGTGTATTTTGATGTAAAACCACATTGGAGCACTGAACTTTATTATTGTAATGACAATTCTTTTCAACTCATGGCTGGGTCTTGATGTTGCTACATACAGCCTGAGGATTCTACTCCATAAGGTGTTCCACCTTGACACACAGGGAGGACCTGGCTCAATAGCAGCCAAGTCATCTTCAACAACACCTGTGATAACTCCTTTACAAATCCTATACAGGTATTTCTGATCCCAGGACAGATCTTTCTCCACTTCATCATTAAACACAGGGAAATCAGGGAAACTGACTGGCTGGAAGGCGACAACTGGAAGCTCAGACAAAGACTCCTTGATCTGCTTTCCAATGGGACCACGCCAATGCTCAGGACCACTTGGTTTACCATCATAGTGATAAGAAACTGCGCGGAAAGGCATCAAAATCAATTTTCCCCCACTCTAATCAAGACGTGCGGCGTCTCAGAATGACTGCTTATGGGTGACTGAGGAAGCACGTGCTGATCCTGCGGTGTGAACTGCCTAACGGTAACTATTTGAATAATTTCAAGTGCGCCAACTTACCCAGGTCTCCCCTACATTACAGTACAGTAACACAACATTGAGAAATGAAATGAGAAAAGGCTGATAATCAATATAGACATAGCACCATACTCATCTGCAACAAGACAACTTAAATGAAATAAGAGATATGAAAAAAAAGTTGATAAACACTGAACAGAACATTGCACCGCCACAGCGGCTGTTTGGCTAGTACTGTAGGTAAATTTAAAAATTTCAGTAGAAAATGCGGCAGACTAAACCTCGACATATCAGCTTCAAATTTGGCATGGAGTCTTAGATATGTATAAGGAACAATGCCTGAAGAGTGCAGCTTTGAGCAAAATTTCACTGCCCCCTATAGCAGGGGAGGCAAAGACAAACCCCAAAGGATTCTACCAAATGTATCAAACTAAAACACGAGATAAGATTGGACCAATACGTTCAGATACCGGCGAGCTAACTGATAACGACGGAGAAATGAGCAATAATCTGAATAAATATTTTTCAACAGTTTTCACCACCGAAAATTTAAACATGATACCCGAAGCACCGACTCTATTTAGAGATAGTGAAGAAAACAAATTGAGCGAGATAGTAGTGACTAGTAACGGTGTTAATAAGCAAATAGACAAACTGAAGCCTAATAAGTCACCTGGTGCCGATGAGATATTTGCCAGAGTATTAAAGGAATGTAAGGAAGAGCTTAGTATGCCCTTAGCAAAGTTGTTTAACATGTCATTAAAAACAGGTGTAGTACCAGAATCCTGGAGGATAGCAAATGTAATACCGATTTTCAAGAAGGGGGATAGATCACTATCCTATAACTACCGCCCAATCAGTCTAACATCAATACTAGGCAAATTACTAGAATCAATCATTTCAAACTCTATTCGAAACCACCTGGAGAAGCACAAGTTGATCAATGATTCCCAACATAGCTTCACAAGCGGGAGTTCATGTCTAACTAATCTATTAACATTCTTTTCATCAGTTTTCGAATCGGTGGACGAGGGGCACAATTATGATGTGGTATATCTCGACTTTAGCAAAGCCTTCGACAGAGTCCCCCCACGAAAGACTAATTAGAAAGGTAGAAGCGCATGGCATCAAAGGTAATATCCTTAAATGGATTAGGGCATGGTTAAGGGACAGGAAACAGCGAGTGATCATAAACCGGCACTAAATCGCATTGGAGCAACGTCACTAGTGGAGTTGCCCAAGGCTCAGTACTTGGACCATTATTATTTATTATACTGTATACATAAACGACATAGATATCGGCATAGACAGCAACATAAGTAAATTTGCTGATGACACTAAAATAGGACGTGTAATTAAATCTGACGAGGACTCTGCAAAACTACAGGAAGATCTAAGCAAATTTTTCGAATGGTCGGAAAAATGGCAGATGAAATTCATTGTGGACAAATGTAAAGTACTCAGTATAGGAGATGTAAACAGGGAAACCAGTTACCAGATGAACAATGATGCCATTGTGGAATCCGACTGCGAGAGAGATTTAGGAGTAATGATAAGTAGGAATCTTAAGCCAAGTAAACAATGTGTTTTTGCTCGTAACAAGGCTAATAAAGTAGTTGGGTTCATAAAAAGGAGTGTTAGTTACAAGACTAGCGAGGTCATCCTAAAATTATATCTAGCGCTTGTGAGACCTCACCTGGATTACACAGTTCAGTTCTGGTCACCGTATTACAGAATGGATATAGAATCCTTGGAAAGAATCCAGAGGGGATTGACAGACTAATCCCAGGCATTAGGAACCTTGAGTACAGAGACAGGTTAAAGCATCTTAATTTCCACTCCCTCGAGAGACGTAGAGTGAGGAGCAACATGATAGAGGTGTATAAATGGAAGTCAGGGTTAAACAAAGGGGACATTACGAAGGTACTCAAACTATCCAACCAGGAGCGAACTCGTAACAATGGTTTTAAATTAGACAAATTTAGATTTCGGCGTGAAATAGGTAAACACTGGTTTGGAAACAGAGTAGTGGATGAATGGAACGAGTCACCAAATATCATCATTAACTCGAATATGCTGGATAACTTCAAACATAGGTTGGATGCTTATATGAGCAATAGGGGTTGGGTATAAACGGGACTGCCCAGTATGGGTCAATAGGCCCGCTGCAGTTTCCTCCATTCTTATGTCTTAAAGGAGGAGCAGTAATATTTTCATTATCATTACTGAGGTGTCTACAGCAGTTTATTATGAGGTAAGAAAAGTACACTTTATATACGTAAGTAACACTGCTAATGATTGGGTAATATATATATTCTTCCCAGTCCTAAGTTTGTTAAAGGAAAACCTAATATTCAGTATGTACGCTTGTTTCATTCACAGCATTGCGTGTCAGGTGTGCGTTTGTGCGTGTTTGTTGATGGCGCTGTGGTGGTGGTGGTGGTACTGTACGGGCCGTGTGAGGCAGGCAGCAGACGATGTGTCGCCACTACTGCAAGCCAGTTGACTTCCCTAACATCACACCACATTTACTTGCTTTTCATTTAATTTATTTTTTATTAACATGCAATACAACTGTATAGACTAACTGTACATACCTGTGTAGTATTTAGAGGGCCTAAATAAATTTTTTTTCTAATTTAAATTTTTTCTGGTCCCTAATTTATGGTACACTATAATATTAGAGATAAGGTATTAAGGAAACTGCCTGAGGCAATTAAATGGACAGTTAAATGCGCCCCCCCCCCCTCACGTGTGTGCTCTAGGTCATTCTGACACATATCAACAACCTCTAGTAAAATAGTATTCATAGAAGTAAACAAGAAAAGATAACCAACTTCTGTTTTCTCTGGTGCTATCTGGCATCTTTTTGTTATGCTGCTGTGATGTGGAGAGATGGAGGGAGGATGGAGGAGGTGCTGGACTAGCTGGGGAAGTCAATATGCTCTCGACTGTGGAAGTGGTCAGACGTATACGTTTCATAACGCCACAGCCCTTGCTCCAGGGCATACCCAAAATAGATTTTTTATGGCATTTTCAGATATTTCTCCACCATTTATGGGCCAATTTAAAAAAAATAAGGTCTCATTTCAAAGGCCAAAGAAATAAAAAAAATTTGTTGGCCATTCTTTTTTTTATATTAAAAAAGTAGATTATGAGAGGTTGAATATTGTATAAAACAAAAAATATAAAAATAATAATTTGCTAAATACAAAAAATAAATAAAAATAAAGTAATTCCAACAATTCGTTAATTATGTTGATAACTATCACATAAATAATTTGCAAGAAAATTCTTCATGGGATGGCAGAGATATGCCAACATGAAATTTCTTGATTTTATTTATTTTTTTAATCAATACTGTTTAGATATACTGTACACAACATTTGTAAAAATCATGAATATCAGATGATAAATAAAATTGTCCAAGTCAGTATCCATAAAGGCTGTTATTTGCAAAATTCTACATTTGAGGGTGTCCCAGGAATCTATCCTTTGTGAATGCTGGGATACTAGTGTACTTATTTCCTGCATCTAATGCCCATGATTCATTCCCACACACCCTACAAAATATGGTGACTAGTGAGTTTAGTAAACGGGGCAGTTGCTGGGAAAAGTGGGTGGCCGGAGCCTTTACCAAGCTCGGAGTCGCTGATGAGGACTGTTACCTACTTGAGAGTCATGTAATACACTAATACTGACACTTTTCTTCACAAGAGAGCAGAGTTGGAAACCTTACTCAAGACCTGCCAATATGCTATAATAGGCGCTGTTGAAGTGTTGTGTAAGAACAGGAGGATCGACCTGGAGGGTTGTGATTTTAATACTGTATAGAGGGATATGACTCTTTTATGAACCTTTCTCAGGCAACTTGGAAGAGGGATGTTGTTATTTATGCTAGACAGGACCTTAGAACCAGATAGGTGAGAGTGCAGGGGAAGGACACTTTTGAAGAATTGCAGTGGTGTAAAATTAAACTATGGTACGTTGGATGTATCTATAGATCCCCGAATTGCAGCTTATTAAACCAAGGGAACTTAAGAACCTTAATCAGAGTTGCAAAGTAACTAAATAAATTCAAAATTTTGGCTATTTACTTTTTAAAAAGTAATAAATTTTTTTAGTACTTTTACTTTTACTTAAGTATGACTTTCTAATACTTTTACTCCAATACAATTGAAAAAATATATTTATTCGTTACACGCAAACTAATCATATATTTTTCAATTAATTAATGAATTATTAACCATAGTATAAGATTTGTGAGGGTGGATGGTATGGTATGGGTGGAGCCGTGAAGGGTATGGTGTGGGTGTGGGGAGACACCATGCGGTCACATACCTAGAGGTCTCGTGAGGTAAGATGACGTCAAGTCAGATCAGATGGGAGTGGCCATGACAGCGGACTTTCCCTTTGATCTTCTTGTGTCCATTAGCACTGTGACCACCCATCTCACCCTCTTATCCCCCTTTTATCCTCTTATCCCCCACCTTTCCTTCAGGGGGTTGGTCTTTCCATTAGATGTCAGTTGCTCTTTGCATATACTTGTACCTAAAATGAATTTGAAAGAGGCTGTGATTCTTAAATGCTTTACATAATTCTGTCTTAGATATAAAGCTTGTATTTATACATATATGTGAGACTGAGTGTACAGTAAGTCCTCGCTTAACATCATCCCGTTTAACGTTGTTTCGGTACTACGTCGCTGAACTTTAGAGACCAAAAATCCGCTTAACGTCCCGGTGATCCGATAATACGTCTTTTGCGTTGTCACGGAGGTACTTTCTACGGCGCATCACCCGCTCTTGTCTGGCCATACTACACTCTCTCAGTTCGGTGCGCTGCCATCACTCGCGGAACGTCACAGCGACGCCAAGCCAGTTCTCTGTTACGACTTCACATCATTCGTGAGTGCTTAAGTGTTTTTGCTCTAAAACTGTACTATAACCATTTGAAATGGCTTCCAAGCACCCATCAAGTGCTACTGATGCTAGTGTAGTGAAGAGGCAACGTAAGACCATTACCCTTGCTACGAAAATGGACGCATTAACCCGATTTGAAAAGGGGAATGTGCTGTGGACATAGCCGCTGTGATTGGTCTAACTCCCACAACGGTGCGTACTATCCGGACCAGTGCTGACAAGATTAAGGTTAATGCTGGAAGTGGTTCTTCTCTGAGCGCCACTAAGATGACTCGTACAAGAAGCACTGTGATAGAGATGGTGGAAAAGATGCTGGCAATGTGGATGGAGGACCAGAATCAACGCAATGCCCCTGTGAGCCTTATGGTTATCCAGCATAAGGCCAGATCCTTGTTTGACGACATGAAGTAAACAGAGGGTGGAGAATTGAAAGAAGAGACCTTTACGGCCAGCCGAGGATGGTTTCAATGATTTAAGCGTAGGTAAAACTTCCACAACATAAAGATGATTGGTGAAGCTGCCAGTTCAGATACGGTTGTTGCTGAGACATTCCCGCCAACAACAGAAGAGGAGCAAGCAGCGGCAGAGGAACCCCAGTCAGGAGAAGGAGGAGGAAGCCGCAGAGTCTCAGTGACTCATCACCCTCCTCCTCTCCTGCCCTCCTCCGCTACCACCCTCCTCCTCCTCCTCCTCTCCCACCATCCTTCTCCTTCGCTCCACTGCCTACCACACACTCGCTCTACCACCTCCACCCATCGGTAAGTACCAATACAAACTTAGTACTATAGTTCTATATGCTACTTTCTATAGAAATGGCATTGATTTTCTGTATATGTAACTTTTTCCATGGGGCAAAGGGAGGCTGGGGAACGTAACTCCCGTATTTTATCTATTTCGCAAAGGGAAAATTGATCCGCTTAACGTTGTTTCGCATAACATCAAGTTTTCAGGAATGTAACCCCGACATTAAGTGAGGACGCCCTGTATTCTTGTATGATCATATGATCAATCCTATTTTGGTGTATGTTTTATGACAAATAATATAACATACAGAATTAAATAAATAATAGAACAAAATACAATATACAGTAGACCCTTGCCATTCGCGGGTTTACGATTCGTAATTTTGAAGATTTGCAGTAAGCAGCTGGTGGCCCTGGTGGCTAGTATGCGCAACGAGTCACCTTAATCGCCAGCGGCATCTCAGTCTCCGTCTGTTTGCCCTCACCCAGTACCCGTGACCTAGCATCCTGTGTCATACTCTCAAAACTTTTGTGTTTCTTTGTACAAATTGCCCTGAATAGTGTCAGTGATAGTGGAGTGAAACAGAAAAGGCAAAAGTCAGTGATGACTCTGGCAAAGAAAATTAAATTATTAGACAAGTTAAAAGAGGGGGTGAGTGCTGCTGCAGTTGGTCGGTTGTTTGGTGTGAACGAATCTGTAGATATATGAGACGAATATGCTGTAATATGTAACTGTACTATTTACCATTATTGATTCAGGTCTCTGTATTATATGTTATAATCATACCCTCTTTTGTCACCGAGTGTAGTTCAGACTTTGAACACATGCGCGCTGTACGCGCATGCGCAGATAGAGATACCCAGAGAGAGATTCCACGACAGGACGCTGTTTACCCTGTCTTAACTCCTTTTGTGTGTTTGCCCCAGAAATAGAACTTACGAACTTGACACCAGTGTGTTTCCTTTATCCCTGATTGGAAGCATCATCTGAGTCTCCCACATGGCGCAGTGATTAGCTGGGACATCACATTATTCAGAATTGGAGTGGACGCAGAATCTCTCTCGGAGCCGCCATCTTGTCAACTCCTCCTGCCCAGTGAATATCGGCGCGTACCTCTCAAGATATTCCTGGATTTACAGTGCAGTGTTGTGAAGTGCTTTTTCAGTGTTGTGTGTGCCCTTTAGTGTCTTTAAAGTGTTTCCCCGTGTTCCTGCACTTTTTACAAAAGAGGGAAGCCCATTTAAGACCGAGGGGAGAGCTCAAGTTTTGACATCCTTCCCCGCTCATGACTCGGCTGGAACTGGCATGAGGGAGCGAGAGGAGTTGCTATACCGCCAGCCACCCGCTCTCTGGCCAGCCTGCTCCGAGTACACGCACGAACGAATGCACACACACACACTCACTCACTCACTCACTCACAGACGCTCGCAGATATCTTCCATTTAAAGACAATTGCTTTTCTGCTCACTTATTAATTACAGTAATTGTGAGAGAAATAAACCAGGCCTTATGGAAGATCAAGAATTTATTGGGTTTTCTCCAGATACCCAACAAGCCCAACATCAGACTGATGTCGGTGCAGTAAGTGGACTCCAAGTGGAGCGGGAAGTGGATCAAGCGGCCCCACCCACCCTTAACCCCCACTACACACGTCCGCAACCTGCCACAGGCGGCGACTTCCTTCGTTTAATTCAGTTTTTGGAAGAAAACCGACGACAAGACGACATCAGGAGGCAACAGGAAGAGGATCACAGGCGTCAACAAGAAAATGACAGATTCAGTGCCATGATCGAGTTGTTGACACCTGTGAACCTTCGAGCAGCTGCCACACCTGCCCCTTCGTCCACAGGCGCGCCCGAAGGGTCCTCTCCAACTTCTTTGCCCCCCCCACAGAAAGCACTCGCTCAGAGTCCACCGCCACTCCAAGCTGATGCCTCGTTCCAGGTATTCCGTGAATGGCGTCGGAGATGGGACGATTATTCGATGATGGTCGACTTATCGAGGTTGCCTAGGGAGAAACAGCTGATCCAGATGAGGATGTGTCTCACCCTAGAGACGCAACGTATCCTGGAGCACACCCTGCAAATCCCCCACAACACAGACAAGACTGTGAAGGACGTCTTGGATGCTTTACAGACGCATATCAAGGGTCTCCGCAACGAAGCTCTGTGTAGGAGAGAGCTTCTCAGTTGTAAGCAGCTGGAGGGTGAGTCATTTGCAGATTTTTATGTACGACTCAGACGCATCGCTGAGGAGGTTGACGTTTGTCCGGGGAACTCGTCGACTTGTGAGGAAACACAGCTGAAGATGATTATCCTCATGGGTGTGCGGGACGAGGAGCTTATTCAGAAGCTTATCTCCCTCAACACTGCCTCCTCTCTACAGGATGTTGTCACCACCTGCCGCTCTTACGAAGCCACCAGAAGTGCGACTTCTGCTATTCGTGCTCCATCTAACCAGCTGTGTGCCATCTCCGCATATAAGAAGAACATAGGACGTGACGGGACTTCAGCCTCACATCCGACTCCAGCTTCGCATCACTCTTCAGCATCACTTCAGACTTCGACGCCAGGTAATTCATGCCAATATTGTGCTCGTCGGCATGGTTCTGAATGCCCTGCCGCTGACAGCACCTGCAATAACTGTGGCCGTCGTGGCCATTGGGCTAGGACACTGAAGTGCCCTGCCAACAACGTTCAGTGCCGCTCCTGTAGCCGCATTGGACATTTTGACAAATGCTGTCAGTCACGGAAGAAAAAGGATACTACTTGCAAGTCTCAGGCGGCGAAGAACAAGATCTGTTGTCGCGTGGGATCATCTTCTCCTGTCAGCAAGACACCTCAGCCCATCTGTGTTCACCTGTCATACGGCGACATTACTTCCCGTATCCAGATGCTTCCTGACACAGGTGCGGACGTCACAGTCATCGGCACAAGACACCTCGACATTCTGGGGATCCCTAGGAGCAGCTTGCAACCACCGTCAACTTCTACAACGCTCACTGCAGACGGTTCTACAATGGCACCTGCTCTGGGTACATTTCAGGCTACCCTCACCCTAGGTAAGCAGTCATGTTCTGCCAGGATTCAGGTCCACAAAGGTGTTCAGATGCCACTACTGTCTTATGGCCACTGTCAAGAGTTGGCCATAATATCTCCAGACTTCCCCAAGCCAATTCTGGAAATTAAAAATGTCAACAGGTGCAAGGAGCTGCCCCTCCCACCCAATACGTCACCTTCTGCAGCCAGGGAGTTCTTCCTACTGCAATCCAAGGACGTGCTGGGTTCCAAGGAGGACCTCAAGACGGCTCCACTCAGCAGTCAGCAGCAGGAACCCCTCATGAACAACAACAACCCTACAAGGCCCTTTGAGTCCGTCTCTGCGGATTTCTTCGTTGTGGCGGGAAAGTCCTTTCTCGTCATCGCCGACCGGCTCTCAGGGTGGCCTGTTGTCGTTCCCTGCGGAGGCAACACTACTGCCTCTCATACAGTACGTATGTTCTGCCGCTACTTCCGGGAAGTTGGTGTCCCTCTCCGCCTGAGGACTGACGGCGGGCCCCAGTTCACCAGCAACGACTTCCGGGACTTCATGGAGCGATGGGGAGTTCATCATGTGGTGTCCTCGCCACATTATCCCCAGTCCAATGGACATGCCGAGGCTGCCGTAAAGTCCGTCAAGCATCTCATCCTCAAGACGGCACCCTCAGGCAACATTGACTGTGAGAACTTTGACCGGGGATTATTGGAATTGCGGAATACCCCCAACTCCACAGGTCGCTCCCCAGCACAGATGTTATACGGCCACCCACTACGGTCATGTGTCCCTGCCCACCCTGAGTCCTTCTCGAAGGAGTGGCAGGCCAAGACCGAGGACTGCGATCGTCGTGCAGCCGCCCGTGCTGACCAGGTAAAGGCACAGTACGATCAGCACGCCCGACCCCTTCCCAGATTGAGTATCGGGCAAACAGTTCGGATTCAAGACCCGACGTCTCACCGCTGGGACAAGGTCGGGGTTGTCATGGGCTGCGGCAAGACCAGGGATTACGAGGTCCGTCTCCCTAGTGGTCGGGTATGGTGGCGGAATCGCCGCTTCCTTCGTTCAGTCCCGTCCCCTAGTGGTGAACCCCTCCCCTACATCCCTGTGAACCCTTGCTTGGACGAGAAAAGTAAGTCCTCATTCAGTGACCCCCCAGTTTTCCCACGTCGCTCTCAAAGGCTCCTGGAAAAAGAGTCCGCTCGAGATTGCACTACGAGCGTGAGGGGGAGGGAGGTGTAGATATATGAGACGAATATGCTGTAATATGTAACTGTACTATTTACCATTATTGATTCAGGTCTCTGTATTATATGTTATAATCATACCTTCTTTTGTCACTGAGTGTAGTTCAGACTTTGAGCACATGCGCGCTGTACGCGCATGCGCAGATAGAGATACCCAGAGAGAGATTCCACGACAGGACGCTGTTTACCCTGTCTTAACTCCTTTTGTGTGTTTGCCCCAGAAATAGAACTTACGAACTTGACACCAGTGTGTTTCCTTTATCCCTGATTGGAAGCATCATCTGAGTCTCCCACAGAATCCACAGAGCGGTACATAAGAAAGAATAAACAAGTAATTCATGATTCTGTTCAAGCTAGTGCTCCTTTAAGTGCTAAAGTGGCACAGGTTGTTCATGACAAGAACATAGTGAAAACTGAGAAAGCACTGAACATTTGGATTGAGGACCAGCTCCGCAAAAATGTTCCGATCAACAGCAGCGTGATTTGCGAAAAGCTAAAAGTCTTTATGCGCATTTTTACGAGTCAACAGGTCGTGAAGGGGCTAGTGCAGTGACTGAACCAACTTTTAGTGTCAGTAAAAGTTGGTTCAAGAATTTTAAGAAGAGATTCTCGCTCCATAATGTGAAGATGACTGGAGAGGCCACATCAGCTGACCACACAGCTGCAGATACATTTCCTGCCAAGCTAAAGAAAATAATAGAAAAGAAAGGCTATAGCCCACAGCAAGTGTTTAATGCCGATGAATCTCGTTTATATTGAAGAAAATGCCTGGTAGATCATACATAAACAAGCAGGAGAGGTGTGCCTCTGGGTTCAAGGCAGCCAAGAACAGAGTCATTCTCATCTTCTGTGGCAATGCGGCTGGCTACATGATCAAGCCTGGCTTGCTTTACCACTCAGCAAACCGTAGGGTTTTAAAGGAAAAAACAAGAACCTTTTGCCAGTGTTTTGGCAGTCAAACAAAAAGGCATGGGTAACTGTGCAAGCATTCCTGGACTGGTTCCATAAATGCTTCGTCCTGGAAGTGGAAAAATACCTTGCTTCCAAGAAGATGGAATTCAAGGTGTTATTATTGATAAACAATGCACCAGGCTAACGGAGGTGGTGTTCCTACCCTCTACCACCACTGCTCTTTTCCAACCCTCGATCAGGGTGTAATACATACCTTCAAGGCATATTAATCACGCCGCTTTTTTTGTCGTATCCATAGTGCCATGGATGAAGACCCTGACCTTGATGTTAGCAAGTGTTGGAAGAAGTACAGCATTGCAGACTGCATTACCAACATCAGTGAAGCATCAATGAACTCAAACCAGAAACAGTGAATGCTTGTTGGTGCACCCTATGGCCTGAGTGTATGAATAACTTTCAGGGATTTCCGTCCACAGTAAAGGATGTGAATGACATTGTGAGTGTTGCACGCCACTCCACCACCCACCTCTCCACCAAATGCCACTACACCACCCTCTTCCACCAGTGATCCTGATGATCCACCCATGCTTCAGTAACCAAATATTTCCCTATGTTCAGTGCACCACTTCATGAAGTTCCAGACTTCCACACACGAATGTAAGTACCAAAGGTGGGCAGCTGCGCCGCATATTTTTCCAGAGAGTTGCGGCACAACTTTTACAAGCATTTTCAAGCTCAACTCGCAAAATTTTTCGGCAATAATTGAAAATTGGAATACAACCGCGTAAACAAACTGGCATCCCTAGAGCCGCGCATTACAAAAATCTATGTTTCTGACGGAATGAGTCAGCATACACATGATACAGGTCGGGCAGCATATTTCTGAACTGTAAACTAGATGAGACCCTCTCCGACCCCCCTCTTCCGTCACTCCCTCACTCCCCTTCACTCGCTGTAGTTGCCAGATTTCATCTTTCACATAAACTCTAGAAACTAGAGTTAATGTGAATGATGAAATTTGGCAACTGCAGCGAGGGAAGGGGAGGGAAGAATGATTCATGTCATAACCAGCCGGGCAGTCAGTAGCACTGCAGTTATGGCGTCAGTTTCTTTTTGTTTTGTTTCTTGTTATTACTAGTATTATGGATCATTTTGTGACCAGGAGGAGTCTGTGGCCGGCAGCAGTGATCCTGCCTCTGCCGACCAGGACATGGACATGGAAGTTGAAGTGACTGACGAGACTGTTGACAGCCAGTCCACCGAAACTGAGGCCAGTGGCAGTGAGACATTTTTTTCTAATAAGATATTGATAATATTAACTTTTTTGTATTAATTATATTTTGTTTTACTTGTAAATAGGCATTTTTTGTTCAATCCCAGAATGCGACGCTTAGCTTTAACCTAGGTATGTTAATGCCTAGCAATAATTCACCAGGCCAACATACAGGCAATTAAAACATCTAATAATTACTTCATAAGTAATATTAGGAGGATACGTCGCTACCTGGCATTTAATTGCAACTGTCGAAACCCCCTCCTTCAACCCCCATCGCACGCACTGCCACCTTCATCTCTTGCCTGGCGATTCAGCTATAAGTAAACACATTGGAGAGCTCCACGAATTTGTGTTATAATTGCTGAAATACTAAGCTCCGCGAGGATTTTATCTACGGTATTTGTACTTATTAGCACAGTGAGGAAGTAGAGTGACTTTTATTTTGTTATGTCTCTCAATTATTGTAATTGGGATAATTTCTTATGCGATCTCTGGTTAGTCATGGCGACAACAACACGTCTTCTTTGTGAAGTCGTTTAGGTCGATGTGACTATCCCTTGCCCTTAAGTCACTCAGTGAATGTCGCTGCGCCCTCCCGGGCTCGTCTTCACTGAAAGAGAATATGTGAATAATCTATTTATACAGTATATACATATATATGTAGACTGTTTACAGTTTTCTTTGTCCTAATTATTCACGTGCTAGTATGAATGCTATGACTGTCTCTCTTCCTATTCTTATGTTCGTTCACAAAAAACCTTTGGGCTTCCACCCTCCGTTTCTTGTATTATAAATAAAATTGCTCTCAGCATAAAGACCAGATTTGAGTTTTCTCTTCATAACTTTATTTTTTTATGTCCTCAGTAGCGGGTTCAGTCTTTCCAGGCGAACTTGAGCGAGGCTGCTAGACATAGCGTTCTTTCCGGAATGTTGACCTTCCGGTCTTCCTAGCAATCTAGAGTTATGTTGAAATGGACTTTACATCCTTATATGGGTTATATGAGAACAATTCAGGGTGGAATTCTCAACCCAATAAGTATTGCTAGAGTAATAGTGAACGCTGTTGCCAATAGAGTGCTATGTTAGCGACTCAGCACTGTCAACCCTGCCGGGTGATAGTGCGCAAGTAGAGATTCTCGCTTAAGTTATTACTTGGGGGATAATGTCTGTGCCCCTGATTGGCAGCAAATAGAGACATTGATGATCCCTCTAAATAAATTGTTCTAAATGAAATTATTTTATGTAAAAAGAAAAAATTCATTGAACTAAGGGATACTTGAGATAAGAGTCGGGAAAGAGATACATCATGGTGGGTTAAATGTTTATAATTGTCAAATGAGTGACTTATATAACAATAAGAGATCTTAATGAATTAACTTACTAATAATATGATAATTTTGAGTCATACTGATTAAGTTTGGGAGAAAATGTTTTCTCCCTTATATTTTTATAATGATATGATGTGACTCATGGTGTCCTCCTAGATAGTATTGAGTGAAGAGCTACAAAAACTAGAAAGTTCAGCTCATACACTACATACAAGGAATTGATAGTATTGAGTGATGAGCTACAAGGACTAGTAAGTTTAGCTCAGGCACTACATACAAGGAATTATCTGTCAGTAAAGAAATTGAATTCAGTAGTAGTACTTTCACCTAAGACCCAAGGGGGCAATACTACATGTAATTATAAAAAAATGTAGAGCCACTTGGATTACTAAGATAGATCCTCATGTGGCTTGCATAATTCATGGCAGCTGTGTCTCAAATACAGTTGGTCCTCCTATTACGCGGTCCCGCAATCCGCGTTTCACCGTTAACGCGGTGCCTTGCCAGAACCTAACATTTTCACATTCCGTGGTCGTGAACCCCATTACGCGGAGAGCGGCTGGCAAGCCGCGCCATTTTTGGATCCAAACCTCCCGCCATCCGCCATGTTGTGTAAGAGGCGCGAAAATGGTGCGCACAAGGTCGCCCAGTCATCAAAACATTACCGAGTTCTTCACCCGCCACCCACTACAGCCGGCCCAAGTCAGTGATAGTGATAATTATAGTGAGGATATGGACTTATATGAACTTTGGGGGGTTTGACAAAGAGGCCCTGCAAGCCTCTGTGGTGGATAGTGATACAATTGATACAAGTGATACAGGTGAGGGCCAACAATCTGCCCTCTGCCTCGGAACCAACCGCCCATCCCCGTGTGCCCAGCCATCTTTTCTACTAATGTAAGTGTTAAAAAACCTAATATTATTGATATTTCTCTTAATTATTAATTGTGTGTGCATGCCATCATAAAGTTAAGATAATATTTTTACTACAACATAGTTGTGTGTCGTCAAAAAGTGGAGTTTGGGGGTCGGCCCGGACTCCATTTCAATTAATCCCATATGTTATGTTGTTCACTTTACGCGTTCCTCACTTTCCGCGGTACCCTCCGGGTTACATTAACCACGTAATACGAGGACCAACTGTAACCTACTTTCACTAATGGATTGTTCAGTTTGTTATGATCAAATTTTTCAATTTCATCAAGCTACAGGTGATAAGAAAAAATTATTGCAGGTCCAAATTCAAAGTAGGTGGAATAAGGCCTTGAAGAGTAAATTTTTAAATGTAAAACAATAAAAAGATCCCAAGTTGGCAGAAAGTTTAGGTTTATTGGTGTTAAGTAAGAGACTCAATCCCCAATTAGACAAGCCTGTTTCTGCTAAAAAAAAAAAAGAAAAAAAAAGTTACTGGACTTTCCAGACAATGGGGCAATAGGAAGTCTCCAAAAACCTCTATCTACTACTCAGTCTGATTTCAGTGGATTCCAGGATCAGGACGATAGGCTGGTTCTAATCACAGTATTCAGTCCTTTGAGCAGGAAGAATCCGTTGAGACTGACTTCATCCTATCCACATTTTGGCAACCACTTCCACCTGGGGCAAGAGTGTTGGTTGCTATGAGTGGAAACAGGCTGCTGTCAACTGCCACGCAGCTGATGGATAACATTGAGTGTAAAGATGATCCCAACAGGTCTTGGATAACATTGGTAAGATCTAAGTCTTCTGTGGATTCCTTATTCAAGGTATTTTACGAAATGTTTCTAAACTTCCTGATTCTCAGCACTTACAAAGAGACAGGAAGGACAAGCAACTGTGGGTCATCATTCATTATTTTTGGTAGGTGGTACTACACTTTCTTGGCCTCATATTTGTCCAAAGATGATCTCTGAAATAGACGAAGTCTAGCTAATGTATTGAAAGACTTAACATTCATTCCCACAATTGTGATGTGTCAGTTATTAACTAAGCTTGTGCTGGACTTTGAAGAAAATTCAGAACTGGACAAATGTTTCACTGCTGCTTTACAAGGGACCCCATATTCCCTGTTCAACTCATTTTTGATATGTTGTTGAAAGCCCTAACACTAAAGTCCAGCTAAGGGAGTAAGCCACAAATAATGCTTCAAGTGGTCGTGCTTATTTATTGCTATGTTCTTCCACTCTTTCTCCTGCTTTGTTTGATGAACAAACATTGGTAAAATGTAGATCTGCTGTTGAGCAAACTATTAATATTACTGTTCCCAGGAGTCCTCAGACCTTTTGGAAATCTATAAGAGGAAGGTTTTACAGGGGAACAGGACCAGCTGCTCGGTTCAGTTATCAACCTAGAGGAAACTTTAGAGGAGGAACAATCAAAGACGTAGTAAGGGTGGCCGTTTGTTCAGAAGTGGAAGGAAACCTTATTCCACCACAACAGCGACCACTCCCTTCCAATGAAGCCGGACAGCTGGGTCGTCTAGGGGGTTGGGAAAACAGGTGGACTTCTTCCATATAAGCTTACAAGACAATCAAAGGGGGGCCTCACATGGACTTGGTTGAGGCACCCTCCCCTAACGTTTCAAAAAAAAAAAAAAAAAAAAAAAAAAAGGGTCAACAACCAACCCCTTACTTACAGAATTTGTAATTCAACTATTAAACAGAAGTATCAGAGAACTGCTACAGTCAGAAAAATGTTTCATGTCTCGCCTATTCCCAGTCCCCTAGAAAGGCAGCGACAAATTAAGATGGGTTTTGGATCTTTCAGTTCTGAACAAATTTATTAAAAAAAAAAAAAAAAAAGTTTCAAGATACTCACTTACGATCATCTGAGGCATCTACTTCCGCCCAATGCTTGGATCTCAAAGTGGATCTCGAAAATGCCTATTATCACGTTCCTGTTGCTCCCAGGTACAGAAAGTTTCTAGTGTTCAAAGTAGGGGATGTAAGTTATCAATTCACAGTGATGCTATTCGGTCTGACGATTGCGCCAAAAGTCTTTACAAAACTGGCAAACATTCCCAGAAAGATCTTTGCGAAGGAGGGCATAGGAACCTTTGCTTATCTAGACGATTGGCTGATAATGGGAAACTCTTTCGAAGAGTGTCAAAGGGCGACCCAACGTACACTAGTACTATTTCAAAACCTTTGTTTAAAGATAAACCAGGTCAAATAAAATTTAATACCATGTCAAAAGTTGGATTGGTTAGGTCTCCAGTGGGGTATAAATCAGCAGTCAGTCAGTTTACCAGGAACAAAAGTAACAGATTTGTTAAACAAAGTAGACGCCTTTTATGTAAAGCACAAGGTTTCTTGGCACGATTGAGAAAAACTTCTGGGTCTGTTGAATTTTGCCACAATAGTGGTTCCATTGGGAAAGTTAAGGAAAAAGCAACTTTCTCATCTGGGCTCGAAGTTGCTCCACAGAAGCACAAATATTGCTTCTTCTCTCCCTATTCAGATAAAGAATCGTCTGTTATGGTGGACAAAGTTGGACAATCTAATCGGTTCCTCTCCCTGGGCTCCGCCTCAAACAGGTCTGGTCGTTTGTACGGATGCATCCGAAATAGGATGGGGATATCATTCCTCAATAGGGGAATTCAGTCAAGGGAAGTGGAGCAACTCCCTTTGGGACAAACACATAAATATAAAAGAATTAGCAGTGGTCCTATTCCTTTGTCGGCAAACCCAAATTTACAGAATATAACGATCCTGTTTGCCGTGAGCAAAAAAAAAAAAAAAAAAAAAAAGGGCAGTGTTTTGTCTCGACCAGGTCTTGGCCCCTTCTACAACTGTCAGAAAAAATCTTCAGTGTTTGCATAACACAAACACTTTACCTCAAAGCAACTTATATACCGGGAGTACAAAACAATTGGGCACATGCACTGTCCCGTCTCCGGCCAGTATCGACAGAAACAGAATGGTCCCTTAAGGTAATAGAGTTCAAGAGTTTAGTGAAGAAGTTTGGAACTCCAAAGATAGATCTCTTTTCCTCCCTAACAATCACAAGATGCAACTTTATGCATCTCTGGAGAGGTCGAATCCCTGAGGAAATGCACTATTCTTAGATTGGAACCTTTGGAATTCAATCTATCTGTTCCCACCTGTGAAAATATTGCCCACAGTGGTTCACAAACTCAGATCCTTTCAAGGCAAGGTCCTCTTAATTGCACTATATTGAATCATACAACCTTGGTGTCTGGATCTGTTGGACTGGTGCCCGAATCCGCTACAATTGCAACAAGGATGTTGTTACGAGTTGGGGATTTAGAATATAGTTATACGTCTACCCAGATCCCAACAGGTAACAACAAAAAAAAAACAAAGACAATCGGACTTAAAAAAGGGTAGACAAAGGATGCGAGTTTTCGTTGTATATAATAAAGTATACTCCTGCTTTCTGGCACACTTCCAGACACTTCACTCTGGGAAGCGACCACAGGATCACCTATCCTGGAAACCTACGGCACAGTGACTACCTACCGTCTTCTACCATACTCAGCCTTGCCCGTCAGCCATCTCAGCTCCTCACTTAAGTATTTGTAATCTTGTATTGCCTCTCCTCCCTCCACATTGCTTCACTATTGTTTTATTACTATGTATATACTGTTCGTGTTTAGGTTAAGTTTGGTTAAGGGTAGTTTATAAGCTGAATATTTTGTTAAGGAATTTATGGTACTTTATTATATACAACGAAAACTCGCATCCTTTGTCTACCCTTTTTTTAGTCCGATTGTCTTTGTTTTTTTTTGTTGTTACCTGTTGGGATCTGGGTAGACGTATAACTATATTCTAAATCCCCAACTCGTAACAATGTCTAGACTAGGTACTACATTCTCAGTTCGAGATATCCTTGGCACTTCACGCTTGGGGTTTCTCAAAAGGAGTTTAAATAGTTTGTTGGGTAATCCCAATATAGCTAACCAAGTATTAGCAGGTCATAGACTTCAAACTTTCATGCAAAATGAGAAAGCTTGGAATCTTTTCCAACAATTTATCAATTCAACAACTCCAGAATCATTGTCGGAAACAGTTGTGTTAGAATTTTTAGAATTTCTGTTCCGAGAAAGGCCTTCAAGGATCGACAATTGCATCTTATAAATCAGCATTGGCTGACCCTCTGGCTTGGGGTTTTAATATTACTTTGAACCCAAGGATTTATTAAATGCTAAGATTTTCCTTTTTCATTCAGAGAACCCCTCGGCTTAAGAGAATCCCACCTTGGTCTCTGTAAAAAGTTACTAAATTTCTTATGGGGCCTAATTACAATATAAATCTAAACAGGGATAAATTACTACAGAAGGCAGCCTTCCTTCTAGCATTAGCCACAGGTATGAGAAAAAGTGACCTGATTTCAATTTCCAATAATCCATCATTATTGGTACTTTCTGAGTAGGATGTTACCCTTTTTCCTACGGAGATCCTAGAAAAAATGAAAGGGAAGATTTCCAAGCTCAACCTATTAGGATAAAATGCCTAATGGATGAAACAAGGGTTCCTCAAATATTGTGCCCAGTTAAAAATCTTCAGGAATGGTTATCCAGATTCCCTAATCGAGGCCCTTATGTTTCCTCATCCAGGGATGGTAAGAAATTGTCTTCTAGTCAAATGACAAAGTCTTTATCTCAATTAGTGAATCAAGCAGACTCTGGCAAGAAATTTTTGGCACATAACACAAGGAAATAAGCAGGGTCTGTGGCCTTTCTGCGGCGTATGAGCCTCAGTTAGATCTAGGAAATGGAGATCTTCTTCATCACGATAATAAAGTGAGTATCCTAATTGAGATATGTAAATTAACCTTTTACCTTTTGGTAAATGTTCCTAATTTTGGAAATATTCTACACGGTTTATAATCATAATCTGGACCTAAGTTAGCGGAGCCCTGAATGCAAGTCACCTCCCTCTCCACCTCTTGCTTGGGTATTCAAAGCTAAGCGTCGCATTCTGGGATTGAACAAAAAGCCGTTTTTTTCTAAAAACCAGTTTTTATGATATGACCCAGAATGCAACGCTGATAACCCACCCATCTCCACCCCTCGAAAGTTGACTTATATTTACTGCTCGCTCTAAGGCAAGAGATGAAGGTGGCAGTGCGTGCGATGGAGGGTGAAGGAGGGGGTTTCGACAATTGCAATTAAATGCTAGGTAGCAAAGTGTCCTCCTAATATTACTTATTAAGTAATTATTAGATGTTTTAATTGCCTGGTTGTTGGCCTGGCGAATTATTGCTAGGCATTAACATACCTAGGTTAAAGCTAAGTGTCGCATTCTAGGTCATATCAGAAAAACTGGTTTTTAGAAAAAAACGGCTTTTTTTATTTTATAATTTGTTCATTTATTTTTAAAGTTGCGGTTGTGGCAAATCTTTTTGAAAATGGTTGCGGGTGCGGCAAAACTATTTCAGCAGAGTTACGGTTGCGGCGCAAGAAAAGTTGTATGTGCCCACCTTTGGTAAGTACAGTATTGTGGCATAAGTTTCTCATACACAGTATAGGTACAGTATACAGTAGGGTCGGGATATATCACCAGATAGGGTCCAAGGATGTTCGCTATATACTAAATCGCGATATATAATTACACGTAATCAATGGGGAAAATAGGGTTAGGTTCTGGAGGCCAATAAAAGTGACTAAACTTGACAAAATGGCACAGACTAAAGTTAGCAGAATATAAATTGCATTGCTGGAATCCTTGCAAGACAGTGAATAATTCTAATATAATGTAGTGGATACTCTCCCCTACAACTGCTGATGGTCACTTGCCATCCGCTTACCAGCCAACCAGCGGAGAGTTCCACAAACCAGCCCTCGTGTTCGAACTGCGTGGTGATTGGTCAGTTGCCGCCTTGATCTTAGCCAATCAGCAGCGTTTCTCATCTTTGCATTTCAACTCTTGATCCGGCAGAATGATATAAATACTCCCCTGCCTCGCTGTGAAGGTCAGACTACACCACCCTATTAAGCAGGGAAGACCTCCTCTAATGAAGCTCCTCCACAGCAACTCCTCTCCCACGCAACAACTTCCCAGCACCTGACTGCTCTGTACATATACTGTAACATATATAAAGATAACGCCATTGGGAGTTTCCATCCTCATTGTGAGATCTCCTACATGTACGTATGTATGTGAGCCAAACAAAGAGAAAATAGACAAACACAAAGAGAAATTAGACTACTGGCCACATTCACTACGCTACAATAGGCATCATATATTTTGCACAACAAATAAAATTTTTAGTCTTTCAGAGTACTGTACATTTAAGTACCGTACAGTTTTTCAACTCGTATTTTTGGGGCAATTTAGGGGGGTTTTAGGAGTGTTTCTGACTTTATACGGTTTTTGGCTTTATGTGAGGTCCCAGGAACATAACCCCACGAATGTTGTGAGTATACTGTAAATAAATTTATCACTATATATTGGAAAATGTTGATAATTTTGGTAGCCGCGATATAAATTTTTTTATATAAAGTTGCTATATATCCCAACCCTACTGTACCTGTATATTAGTGCACTAAGGTATTATATAAGTGGCTATTTGCGGTATGGCCAATTCGCACCATTTCTTGGAACCTATCCCTCGCGAATAACAAGGGTCTACTGTAAATAATTTGACTTCAAAATAAAACAACAAGCTAAATCAGTGGTTGGTGGTGTGGCAATACCGAGGGAGGTATGACTCAGCAGCAGGTGACACAAGTTCTCAGCAACATTGAGTGCTGAATCCAGCCTGCAACAAAGTGACATTACCAGGAGTTTATTAAACACAACCACCAAGCTCTCATCACCACCTATTTCACACCTCAACAATTCAAGGAGAATCTAGTGACGATGATTCTGCCACTCTGGAGATTGGTAATGAAGCTGGAGTTGCTTTACAAGCGTCTGCAGTTGATTTTGAAGTCTTCGAATGCCTACACCCCATAGTCTCCAAGAGGTTCCCACACCTCTAGTGTTTGGTGAAGACCATGGGAGTATTGCATAATTAACTTCCTGGGCTTTCTTACAATATTTAATAATGTAAATGCAGTTTATGTGACATTATGTGTCATTTTTGGAAGGCTAATTTGGTAACCCAAAGTTGGTCTAAAGTAAAGGTCCACAGTAGAATATAACGATTTTAACACATGTTAAAGAGCATTGCTTGAGCAGCTTTCTGATGCACAGACGTGTAGCAGTATGATATACCCACACAAAATGAGACTCCAGCATATTTGGTTCCAAGCTGATATAACTTTTAGTGTATGGGAATTATTTAGGGTTCTCAAATAAAAAATTATCCTGTAGAATGAATACAGGCTGTCACAGGTACAGAACAGTACATATACAGAAACAATGAATGTAACCATACAAAATAAGAGTACATGGTACAGTGCACAAATAAATTCCATTAACATGAGTTCGTGTACTCACGTTCAGTGAAGCGGTCAGTGTGAAGGTGATGGGCCTGTTTCTGGACCTTCCTGCCAGGAGTAGGATGCAAGGTGGCACCCTCTTTACCATAAGCCATTAGCTCCTGGCACCTCTCCTTGGATCCAGGGCCATACTCTGCCACCAGAATGCAACTCTTGTAAAATGAACAATAAAGGAAAAGTACTGTACCAAGAAATGGACCACTAAACCATTTACAGTATGTACACTTGTACAGTGTTTTTTCTTGAAATGCAAACCTAACCTAACTTAGCCTAAATGATTCTGAGGCCCATGCATGGTAACAATTCACTCTTAAAGATACAATAAAGTTACACACCAGCTCTTTCTAGGTAATTAAGAGGAAATTCCTTGATCAGTGTCAAACCATTTCTGAGGCCCATTCTCAAAGACTCCTCAGTGTCAGGGCTGTGTCAGTGGAGCGGCAAATCCTAAGTATCAAGCTCTAGCGACAGTCCTGAACCAAATATTCTAAGAGATACAGAGTTTTTTATCACCTGTCTGAGGCCATAAGGTCAGATGGTATTTTTGAATTGTACAGTGTATGTGTATAAGTCAAAATGTCATTTCTTACTTGCCACAGCCTGTATGGGAAAATGTTTAAGATCAGTACTGCCAGGTGGCATTTTTGATGATGCCAGAATACTATTGTTAATATACTTTTATGCAAAACAATTGGTTGGGCTATGGAATTCAACAATAAAAATGTTCTCTCAGAGATAAAAATTGGAACCAAATTTGTGGACTTTTAATATACAGTAGACTCGCAACTTACGTGTATTTTTCTTATGCTGTATCAACTATACGCGGATTACCCCGGGGGCTGGGCTACAATTTCCAATTTCAAACTCAAAATTAAAAAAATGGGTCGTACACGTGTCAAACGCTAGCCCACCAAAGCTCCAATCCTGCATTTCAAGCTCTGTCTACATAAAGTTTTTCAACTAATATTTTTGGCTCGATATATGTAACTTTCTTCATTTATTTTTACTAATTTACATGCACACACTGTCCTAAGGGCAAAGCTGTAATGTACATGTACTCAAAATAATATACAAAATTATTAAAAAATATTTTGTCTAGTGCAAACTATTGCATGATTACAGCTCCTCCCTGACTTACGACGGGGTTAGGGACCCAAATCCAGGTCGTAAGTCGAAATGGTCATAAGTCGAAAATGCTTAAAATAATACATAGAAAATCTAAAATCGGTGTCTCTTTTTCTTCTCAGCACCACAAAACTCTCACTTTTAAGCTTGATAGCCATTTTAAAGAGAATTACAAACAAAAATTGTGTCTGTGTACTGATGTTGGGACTCGAAAATACATAATTTGACAAAATTTTGGTACGACTGAGGCAGGTCGTAAGTGTGGGTGGTCGTAAGTCAGGGAGGAGCTGTATATCAAAATTAATCACTATCTTAAAAGAATGGCAGCAATGTAAATTATATTCTCCCCAGTCAGTTCAGTGACATTTTATAAGGGAAAAACAAAATCTCAATCTAAAAGACATAAATAAACAAATAAATACTACACTAGACCTTCGGTGCCAACTGTCAAACTTGTCACTGTTACCTCACCTCCCCCCTCTTCCCAGCCAGGGTTTGCTAGTTATAGGCTTACAGTTCTTATCTTATATAATATAACAGACTAAAGTTAGGAGAATATAATTTGCATTGCTAGAATCCTTGCAAGACAGCGAATTACATATATATATATATATATATATATATATATATATATATATATATATATATATATATATATATATATATATATATATATATATATATATATACAGTCAATCCTCACATTGCGCGGTGCCGCATTCCGCGTTTCACCGTTAACGCGGTGCCTTGCCAGAACCTAACATGCTCACATTCCGCGGTCGTGAACCCCATTACGCGGAGAGCGGCTGGCAAGCCGCGCCATTTTTGGATCCAAACCTCCCGCCAACCGCCATGTTGTGTAAGAGGCGCGAAAATGGTGCGCACAAGGTCGCCCAGTCATCAAAACATTACCGAGTTCTTCACCCGCCACCCACCACAACCGGCCCAAGTCAGTGATAGTGATAATTATAGTGAGGATATGGACTTATATGGACTTTGAGGGGTTTAACAAAGAGGCCCTGCAAGCCTCTGTGGTGGATAGTGATACAATTGATACCAGTGATACAGGTGAGGGCCAATAATCTGCCCTCTGCCTCGGAACCAACCCCCCATCCCCGTGTGCCCAGCCATCTTTTCTACTAATGTAAGTGTTAAAAAACCTAATATTATTGATATTTCTCTTAATTATTAATTGTGTGTGCATGCCATCATAAAGTTAAGATAATATTTTTACTACAACATAGTTGTGTGTCGTCAAAAAGTGGAGTTTGGGGATCGGCCTGGACTCCATTTCAATTAATCCCATATGTTATGTTATTCACTTTACGCGTTCCTCACTTTCCGTGGTACCCTCCGGGTTACATTAACCGCGTAATGTGAGGATTGACTGTATATGTATATATATATGTATACATATATATATATATATATATATATATATATATATATATATATATATATATATATATATATATTCAACACCTCAACCCACCAAGATTCGAACCCACGGCCCACAAGCCTATGACTGTGACCGGGGAACACTAACCGCTGGACCACCAGGATACTAAAAGCAGTCCTAGACTTTGTTATATTTCACACAAAGCCTGTTCAACGAGCTTAAGGCGCCGTGAACCTCTAATGGGGACCACCCGTATCACTTAGGCGGTCAGAGTAACGTTTTACCAAATCCGGCTTCGAAACACGAGGATCCATATATATTTCATTAGCCCAATAAAGCACGCGAAAGGCTTTGTGTGAAATATAACAAAGTCTAGGACTGCTTTTAGTATCCTGGTGGTCCAGCGGTTAGTGTTCCCCGGTCACAGTCATAGGCTTGTGGGCCGTGGCTTCGAATCCTGGTGGGTTGAGGTGTTGATTGTATGTAGAAGTTCGCGTGCTTTATTGGGCTAATGAAATATATATGGATCCTCGTGTTTCGAAGCCGGATTTGGTAAAACGTTAATCTGACCACCTAAGTGGTGCGGGTGGTCCTCATTAGAGGTTCACGGCGCCATAAGCTCGTTGAACAGGCTTTGTGTGAAATATAACAAAGTCTAGGACTGCTTTTAGCATCCTGGTGGTCCAGCGGTTAGCGTTCCCCGGTCACAGTCATAGGCTTGTGGGCCGTGGGTTCGAATCCTGGCGGGTTGAGGTGTTGATTGTATGTAGAAGTCCGCGTGCTTTATTGGGCTAATGAAATATATATGGATCCTCGTGTTTCGAAGCCGGATTTGGTAAAACGTTACTCTGACCACCTAAGTGGTGCGGGTGGTCCCCATTAGAGGTTCACGGCGCCATAAGCTCGTTGAACAGGCTTTGTGTGAAATATAACAAAGTCTAGGACTGCTTTTTAGCATCCTGGTGGTCCAGCGGTTAGCGTTCCCCGGTCACAGTCATAGGCTTGTGGGCCGTGGGTTCGAATCCTGGCGGGTTGAGGTGTTGATTGTATGTAGAAGTCCGCGTGCTTTATTGGGCTAATGAAATATATATGGATCCTCGTGTTTCGAAGCCGGATTTGGTAAAACGTTACTCTGACCACCTAAGTGGTGCGGGTGGTCCCCATTAGAGGTTCACGGCGCCATAAGCTCGTTGAACAGGCTTTGTGTGAAATATAACAAAGTCTAGGACTGCTTTTAGCATCCTGGTGGTCCAGCGGTTAGCGTTCCCCGGTCACAGTCATAGGCTTGTGGGCCGTGGGTTCGAATCCTGGCGGGTTGAGGCGTTGATTGTATGTAGAAGTCCGCGTGCTTTATTGGGCTAATGAAATATATATGGATCCTCGTGTTTCGAAGCCGGATTTGGTAAAACGTTACTCTGACCACCTAAGTGGTGCGGGTGGTCCCCATTAGAGGTTCACGGCGCCATAAGCTCATTGAACAGGCTTTGTGTGAAATATAACAAAGTCTAGGACTGCTTTTTAGCATCCTGGTGGTCCAGCGGTTAGCGTTCCCCGGTCACAGTCATAGGCTTGTGGGCCGTGGGTTCGAATCCTGGCGGGTTGAGGTGTTGATTGTATGTAGAAGTCCGCGTGCTTTATTGGGCTAATGAAATATATATGGATCCTCGTGTTTCGAAGCCGGATTTGGTAAAACGTTACTCTGACCACCTAAGTGGTGCGGGTGGTCCCCATTAGAGGTTCACGGCGCCATAAGCTCGTTGAACAGGCTTTGTGTGAAATATAACAAAGTCTAGGACTGCTTTTAGCATCCTGGTGGTCCAGCGGTTAGCGTTCCCCGGTCACAGTCATAGGCTTGTGGGCCGTGGGTTCGAATCCTGGCGGGTTGAGGCGTTGATTGTATGTAGAAGTCCGCGTGCTTTATTGGGCTAATGAAATATATATGGATCCTCGTGTTTCGAAGCCGGATTTGGTAAAACGTTACTCTGACCACCTAAGTGGTGCGGGTGGTCCCCATTAGAGGTTCACGGCGCCATAAGCTCGTTGAACAGGCTTTGTGTGAAATATAACAAAGTCTAGGACTGCTTTTAGCATCCTGGTGGTCCAGCGGTTAGCGTTCCCCGGTCACAGTCATAGGCTTGTGGGCCGTGGGTTCGAATCCTGGCGGGTTGAGGTGTTGATTGTATGTAGAAGTCCGCGTGCTTTATTGGGCTAATGAAATATATATGGATCCTCGTGTTTCAAAGCCGGATTTGGTAAAACGTTACTCTGACCACCTAAGTGGTGCGGGTGGTCCCCATTAGAGGTTCACGGCGCCATAAGCTCGTTGAACAGGCTTTGTGTGAAATATAACAAAGTCTAGGACTGCTTTTAGCATCCTGGTGGTCCAGCGGTTAGCGTTCCCCGGTCACAGTCATAGGCTTGTGGGCCGTGGGTTCGAATCCTGGCGGGTTGAGGTGTTGATTGTATGTAGAAGTCCGCGTGCTTTATTGGGCTAATGAAATATATATGGATCCTCGTGTTTCGAAGCCGGATTTGGTAAAACGTTACTCTGACCACCTAAGTGGTGCGGGTGGTCCCCAATAGAGGTTCACAGCGCCATAAGCTCGTTGAACAGGCTTTGTGTGAAATATAACAAAGTCTAGGACTGCTTTTAGCATCCTGGTGGTTCAGCGGTTAGCGCTCCCCGGTCACAGTCATAGGCTTGTGGGCCGTGGGTTCGAATCCTGGCGGGTTGAGGTGTTGATTGTATATAGAAGTCCGCGTGCTTTATTGGGCTAATGAAATATATATGGATCCTCGTGTTTCGAAGCCGGATTTGGTAAAACGTTACTCTGACCACCTAAGTGGTGCGGGTGGTCCCCAATAGAGGTTCACAGCGCCATAAGCTCGTTGAACAGGCTTTGTGTGAAATATAACAAAGTCTAGGACTGCTTTTAGCATCCTGGTGGTTCAGCGGTTAGCGCTCCCCGGTCACAGTCATAGGCTTGTGGGCCGTGGGTTCGAATCCTGGCGGGTTGAGGTGTTGATTGTATATAGAAGTCCGCGTGCTTTATTGGGCTAATGAAATATATATGGATACTCGTGTTTCGAAGCCGGATTTGGTAAAACGTTACTCTGACCACCTAAGTGGTGCGGGTGGTCCCCATTAGAGGTTCACGGCGCCATAAGCTCGTTGAACAGGCTTTGTGTGAAATATAACAAAGTCTAGGACTGCTTTTTAGCATCCTGGTGGTCCAGCGGTTAGCGTTCCCCGGTCACAGTCATAGGCTTGTGGGCCGTGGGTTCGAATCCTGGCGGGTTGAGGTGTTGATTGTATGTAGAAGTCCGCGTGCTTTATTGGGCTAATGAAATATATATGGATCCTCGTGTTTCGAAGCCGGATTTGGTAAAACGTTACTCTGACCACCTAAGTGGTGCGGGTGGTCCCCATTAGAGGTTCACGGCGCCATAAGCTCGTTGAACAGGCTTTGTGTGAAATATAACAAAGTCTAGGACTGCTTTTAGCATCCTGGTGGTCCAGCGGTTAGCGTTCCCCGGTCACAGTCATAGGCTTGTGGGCCGTGGGTTCGAATCCTGGCGGGTTGAGGTGTTGATTGTATGTAGAAGTCCGCGTGCTTTATTGGGCTAATGAAATATATATGGATCCTCGTGTTTCGAAGCCGGATTTGGTAAAACGTTACTCTGACCACCTAAGTGGTGCGGGTGGTCCCCATTAGAGGTTCACGGCGCCATAAGCTCGTTGAACAGGCTTTGTGTGAAATATAACAAAGTCTAGGACTGCTTTTAGCATCCTGGTGGTCCAGCGGTTAGCGTTCCCCGGTCACAGTCATAGGCTTGTGGGCCGTGGGTTCGAATCCTGGCGGGTTGAGGTGTTGATTGTATGTAGAAGTCCGCGTGCTTTATTGGGCTAATGAAATATATATGGATCCTCGTGTTTCGAAGCCGGATTTGGTAAAACGTTACTCTGACCACCTAAGTGGTGCGGGTGGTCCCCATTAGAGGTTCACGGCGCCATAAGCTCCTTGAACAGGCTTTGTGTGAAATATAACAAAGTCTAGGACTGCTTTTAGCATCCTGGTGGTCCAGCGGTTAGCGTTCCCCGGTCACAGTCATAGGCTTGTGGGCCGTGGGTTCGAATCCTGGCGGGTTGAGGTGTTGATTGTATGTAGAAGTCCGCGTGCTTTATTGGGCTAATGAAATATATATGGATCCTCGTGTTTCGAAGCCGGATTTGGTAAAACGTTACTCTGACCACCTAAGTGGTGCGGGTGGTCCCCATTAGAGGTTCACGGCGCCATAAGCTCGTTGAACAGGCTTTGTGTGAAATATAACAAAGTCTAGGACTGCTTTTAGCATCCTGGTGGTCCAGCGGTTAGCGTTCCCCGGTCACAGTCATAGGCTTGTGGGCCGTGGGTTCGAATCCTGGCGGGTTGAGGTGTTGATTGTATGTAGAAGTCCGCGTGCTTTATTGGGCTAATGAAATATATATGGATCCTCGTGTTTCGAAGCCGGATTTGGTAAAACGTTACTCTGACCACCTAAGTGGTGCGGGTGGTCCCCATTAGAGGTTCACGGCGCCATAAGCTCGTTGAACAGGCTTTGTGTGAAATATAACAAAGTCTAGGACTGCTTTTAGCATCCTGGTGGTCCAGCGGTTAGCGTTCCCCGGTCACAGTCATAGGCTTGTGGGCCGTGGGTTCGAATCCTGGAGGGTTGAGGTGTTGATTGTATGTAGAAGTCCGCGTGCTTTATTGGGCTAATGAAATATATATGGATCCTCGTGTTTCGAAGCCGGATTTGGTAAAACGTTACTCTGACCACCTAAGCGCTTTCGTGTAATTACACGAAAGCGCTTGGGAACTTCGTGTTTTCTTCTTTCCTGGTGGTTATCAGCATATACCTAGATCACGCGAACCTACAGTGATATATATGTAAATCCACAGGTCCCTGTGGATCAGGTACCTGTGCCCGGGATGGCTAATCCCCGTGTAGTAAAAAAAAAAAAAAAAAAAAAAAAAAAAAAAAAATGGCCGGGAACCCATCAAGAACTGATGTCTGGTCTCAACATAGAATGAGAAACAATCACTCAAAACTATCTATAACCAAGTGATGGGGCGATGTCAAAGAAGTTATAGGTACAGATAGGTGCCAGAGCTAATTTCTTTGGAGTTAGAACTGTGAACGCTTGCAATAAACTGGTTCAGGTGTATTCAAGAGCCCGAACATATCCAGTACTGTACTTACCTCCAGTGTGTAAAGGAGCCACTCAACTGGCTAAAAAGCTGAAAAATTGCAAAGAGCCAGAGTAAGGAAATTAAAGTATTTTACTGTACTCACTTGGGGGTGGAGGGACGTAGTGCATGTTAGGTTCATACAGTCCCATCTTCTTGATTGCCTCATGAGACCGTTTGGTCTGAATGTGTGGTGGTGGAGTGTTGGAGGTGGAGATAAGGCAGCGGGTCCTGGGAGTGGCTTGGCTGGGGACTGTGAGTGCTTCCTGTCGGGGCAGTGACCCACCACCCCCTACCCAGCGCTCAATATGCCGCTGATGCTGCGAATTGACTGCCGCTTCCTGAAGGAGCTCTGAGTGGGCAATATCTTTGTAGAAATTTTTCTTCAAATGTTTTGAGTACATGATAATTATATTCTTCATTATAATTAAGTAATGAAATGTAATTAGTATAGAACTATAGTCATGTGCCGATTAATGTCTCAGATACGTTCTTGGAAACGTGACGTTAACCGAAATGGACGTTGTCCGATAATTACATAAACTTTTTATTTATGCTTATGTGTATGTGGAATACTATATACGCACATATACACTTTTACAGTTAAATCACTACTGTAATGTGATACAGGTGATTAATTTTTATCTCTTGTGCAAAATACATGACGTTTATATTAAAATTATTCACTGTTTTACAAGGATTCCAGCAACGCCGAGCAGATGGGGGAGAGGGTGGGAGGGGGCATGGGGGGAGGGGAGGTAGTACGTTTGACAGTTGGCACAGGCCCAGGTCTAACGCGTGTATATTTATCAGTTCTTAGGTGACTAAGCTTCTCTCTTATAAAAAGCCAGTGAAATGACCTGGGTGAATATAATTAACATAGCTGGGATTCTTGTAACATACTGATTAATTTGAATATAAACATGCTATAATTTGCACTAGACAAAACAATTTTAGTACCGTAATCAAATTAGTACATGTGCACTCCAGCTTTGCACTAACGTCATTTATTTCTATTACGTTTCTTTTAGTATGGTGTGTGCATGTAAATGGATGAAAATAAATGAAGAAATCTATGTAGATCTACCCAAAAATACAGTTGAAAAACTTGTTTATAAAATGTACTACAGTACTGTACACTAATGTACAAAATTTTTTATCTCTCGAGCAAAATATATGACGTTTATATTCAAATTATTGGCTGTCTTGCAAGGATTCCAGCAATGCAAATTATAATCTCCTAACTTTAGTCTGAGATATTATATAAGATAAAAACTGTAAGCCTAAAAGCCTGGCTGCGGAAGGGGGGACTGACGGCTCAGCCACCCAGCGAGGGGTTGGGGGGTTGGGGGGGTTGAGGTGATAAGTTTGAGGCGAAGGTCTCTGTGTGTTTATTTAACAGTCCTACCAAGCTTCTCTCATTTTAAAATGCCAGTGATATGAACTAGCAAAATCTAATTAACATAGCTGGAATTCTTGTAAGATACTGATTTATTTGAATATAAACATGTTGTAATTCACACTAGACATAACAATTTTAGTACCATAATCAAATTAGTACATGTGCAGTCCAGCTTTGCACTAATTTATTTTACGTTTCTTTTAGTATGGTGTGTGCATGTAAATGGCTGAAAATAAGTGAAGAAATTTGTGTAAATCTACCCAAAAATACAGTTGAAAAACTTTTTATAAAATGTACTACAGCATTACACTAATGTACTACATTTTTTATATATTGAGCAAAATATATGACGCTTATATTCAAATTAATCTCTGTCTTGCAAGGATTTCAACATTGTAAATTATATTATCGTAACTTAAGTCTGAGATATTATATAAAATAAACATAAAGAAATCACCAATCTTTTATCTTGAACACGAGGGTGGTGGGAAGAGGGGGGGGGGGGAAGAGGGGGGCGGGAGGTGAGGTGACAGAATGTCTGGCATTTGTTTGTTTATTTATTTGAGATAAGATTTGACAGTTGGCGCTGAAGGCCTGCCTGCGTGTTTATTTATCATTACTTAAAAGTGACTAAGCTCTTCTCATAATTTTCCACCCAAACGACCTGGGTGAATATAACTTACATTGGAGGGATTCTTGTAAGATAGTAATTTATTTGAATGGTTTTTTTTTTCAATTTAAATTTTAATTGTTTATTCCTTGATAGAGGAAGCGGGATCCTAGTGCTGTCACTTGGTACCCCTGTACCATAGCACCAGAAGCAACTGGCCAGTGTCACAAGTATATACAGTACAGTACAGTCATCCCTTGGTTATCGCGCCTAATTGGGACCCCGCCGATAACGAAAGTACAGAACCACGGGATTTATTCTAATTGGTTCATTTACCCAAGACCCAACCCCAAGTTTCACATTTTACGACCATTTAGACCCACTAAATATATATATAATGTTATGGTAAATATCATAAACACACATAGGCATGGCTAGGTTTATTACAAAGTGATGAAAAGGGTACGCTTACTACTGTAGTCCACAAAACATGTAGCTATGCTTTTTTTATTTGGTCCCCCGTCATACGAGTCCGTTTTCTCTCACATCAGGACGCCTGAGTCCTCCGTTTTCTCTCTTAATATTAGAGTGCACCAGAAACTTTACTATTTTTAGTAATGCCACAGAATTTGAAATTGCAACCCCAATTGCAACTGGGGTTGCAATTGTTGATGCAACTAGATATGTCTGATTACAGCAAATGTGTTATTGTCAATTTGTAGGTGAAAGATTTTATCCTCAATAGATGAAGGTTAACATTTCACCTGTAGGCAAATGCTTAAACAAAGCCTAAGTAAGGAAGCATATTCCTTTAACACATAATATCTGACCAGTATGGGGAGGATCATCATGTCTCCGTTAGGGGGGTCGTGGAGTGGTGGTCCAGCATGCGTCACGTTTTATTTTGGGGGGGGGGGGGGCATGGATGTACATGCGATCGGACGTTGTTCGGTCGGACGTTAACCGGCGCATGACTGTATTAACATATTTTACGGCATATCAGATGCACTTTTTTGTCTGAAAAATGTCTAAAAAATTGGCCTGCATCCTATATGTGAACTTGTGGTCTCCCGTAGGATAATGAATCCCCCAGTTGCTGTCTCCAGTAGACTAAATTCTACCTAACCCAACTCCAGAATTAAAAACATATTATTGCTCAATAAACACATTATTTTTGTTCAATCCAGAATGTGACGCCTAGCTTATACCTAGGTATGTTAATGCCTAGCAATAACTCGCCAGGCTAACATACAGGCAATTAAAATATCTAATAATTACTTAATAAGTAATATTAGGAGGACATGTCGCTACCTGGCATTTAATTGCAATTCTCAAAACCCCCTCCGTCACCCTCCATCATACGCACTGCCACCGTCATCTTCTTGCCTGGCGAATCAGCTGTAAAGACACACAAAGAAGGCCCCTCAAATTTGTGTTGTAATTGCTGAAATACTAAGTGCCACGAGGATTTTATATACGGTATTTATAAATCTTAGCACAGTAAGGAAATCTCGAGTGACTTATTTTGTTTATGTCTCTCAATTATTGTGTTTGGGGCAAATTCTTATATGATCTCTGGTCAGCATCATGGAGATCACAGCGCATCTTCTTTTATGAAGTTGCTAGATCATTAGTGACTACAGTAAGCCCCCGCTTTACGTGGTTTCACTTTACGCGTTTCCACGTTTACGCGGTACCCTGCCGAACACGGAATGCTCACTTTACGCGGTGTATGTACCCTCTTATGCGGAGAGCGGCTGGTGGTCCTCTCGCGCCACGCCATTTTTGGATCCAAACCTCCCACCATGTTGGGTAAGCGGTGCGAGTAGGTTGCGCAGTGTATGTCTTTGTTGCGTTATCGGTGACGTCATATGACATATCGGACTGTGAGTGGGCCTAGCATCCTTACCTCCCTCCCCGCTAGCTGTGATTGGTTTAATGTACTATGACGTGCCCCGCCGCGGGAGCGTTCAAGCCCCTTGACCTACCCGCGTCAGTTACACCCCTCCCGGACCACCACCACAAAGAAACCTTGCATTACCTGGACCCAGCCGCCTTAAGCCAAAGAAGATACGACGTTCCTTAAGCTACGAAATTAAGTACAAGATCATACAAGAGTTGGAGAAAGGAACAAGACAGGTTGATCTCGCACGCCAGCATGGTGTTAACGAATCAACTATGAGGACAATTAAGAAGGATGCAGCCAAGATAAAGGAGCACATGAACATCACAAAGTCTACAGGTGCTTCTATGATCAAGTACTGCCACAACCAGGTGCTTCTCAAGACGGAGAAATTACTTGTGAGCTACTTGGTTCGTCAGGCGCGACGGAACATGGCGGTGGACACGCGCTCAGTTAAGAAGTACGCACTTGAACTGTATGCTGCAGTGTCACGTAAGATGGGAATTGCAGAGCCCAAACCCTTTAATGCTTCTTCTGGGTGGTTGCAGAGTTTTAAGAAGAGGAACAAGATCACCAATATTAACATTGGTGGTGAAGAAGCTAGTGCTGACCGTGTTGCCGCTAGGGAATTTCCTCAGTTTTTACGAGAGATTATGGAGGAAGGACAATATACCGACGACCAGGTGTTTAACATTGACGAATCTGGTTTTTTTGGAAAAAGCTACCTTCCAAGACCTTCGTTGTGAAGAATGCCAGCAAGTGTCGGGGCCGGAAGTTGCAGAAGGAGCGCATCACCGTCCTGTTTACCACCAATGCCTCCACTACCTGTAAGCTCAAGTTATCGGTGATCCACACAGCACGCAAGCTGCACGCCTACAAGAGCATGGACATGACCAAGCTAAATGTCCACTGGCTGACCGCACATAAGGCGTGGATGTTCTCTACTCTGTCCCTCTCCTGGTTTGATGACTGTTTCGTTCCTGACGTGAAGAAATTCTGTGAGCAACACAATGTTCCATTCAAGATTTTGTTGCTGCTTGACAATGCACCAGGACACTCGCCCCTACTGTTAGAGCGTCACCCCAACGTAAAAGTGGTCTTCCTTCCTCCCAACACTACACCTATAATACAGCCCATGGACCAAGAATTGATCTGTAATGTGAAAGCTGCATTCTCTGCCAAGAAATTTAAGCTCCTAAACGACTACACCAACACCAAGGAAGAGTTGCGTAACCTGAGTGACACCGATAGCAAGAGCGAAGACGACGAGGAACAACAGTTGGCAGAGCAAGAAGTACTTGTGAAACACTTTTTGAGGAAATTCAACGTCAAGAAAGCTGTGGACTTCTTGGCGGAGGCATGGGATCAGCTGTCTGTAGCAACGGTTCGTCACGCATGGAGATATGTGTTGCAAGGTATCCCAGGTAGGAGGCAGAGTCAATCTGTGACTGGTGAGGGTCAGACTGTTGCAGTAGCAGTGGACCTTGCCAGAGAAGCTGCGCAGAGTGTTACAGCTGCAGGCTTCTCCGAGACCACCAACGACGACATCCTGGAGGTGATAAGGGATCCTGATGTGACTACCGACGAGATGCTAGATGATGATGACGTCAGTGAAGAGGCAGGTGGAGCGTCATCCCAACAAGAACGCAAGTTATCCCATAGTAATGTAAGGGGTGCCATCGAGTGTGTCGAGAAAGTCAAGCTCCTCCTTTCTGACGACCCTGACTATAACCGGCATGAAATCTTCACTACCCAGCTGTTGCAGACTATGGAGCCCTACATCGAGGTGTATCACGACAACATAAACACCAGCCGTCAGCAAAGCATAACCGATTTCTTCGCCCGCAACCCACCACAGCCAGCCCAAGCCAGTGATAGTGACAGAGGCAGAGACAGTGATGATGACTTTGAGGGATTTGTCAGGGAGGCACTAATAAGTGTGGATGACAGTGATGAAGACTCACCTGAGGGCCAGTAGCCTGCACTCTGCCTCAGAACCAGCCTCCATTCCCGTAGGCCGACCCATCTCTTCTACTAACGTAAGTGTTAACCCTAACCTTGTTTTTTTCTAACCTAACCTACAGTATATTATCCTCTTATTGATTGTTCCCTTCTATATTATGTGTGTGTGAATACCATCATAAAGTTAAGATGTTATTTTTATAAAACGTACGTATTGTGTCAGGAAAAAGTGGAGTTTGGAGGTCGGCCCGGTCTCTATTTCAATTATTCCCATATGTTATGTTGTTCACTTTACGCGGGCCGCCGTGGGTTCAATTGACCGCGTAAAGTGAGGGTTCACTGTACTATCCACTTCTTTCAAGTCACTCAGTGAATGACGTTGCACCCTCCCGGGCTCGTTTTCACTGAAAGAATATATACAGTATATAGTTACATATAGGTATATAAAAATTTATAGACAGCGCCTCCCCAACTTACGAAGGGGTTAGGGACCCAAATCCAGGTTGTAAGTCGGAAATGCAAAAAAACAAAACATACAAAATCTAAAATGAAATACAGTACAGTAAAAGCAATCAATAATGAAGAATGGATACAGTGTGACTGAGCACTTACCTTTAATGTAGTCAGGTGAATGCCCACGGGGCCCTCATAATTTTCTATTTACAGGATACATGAAGACTATATTAATTGGATGAAGCAGAGGAGAAGACAGGGCTGGGTGAGTCATCAATGTCGCTTTCTTCAGACAGATTTATGTACAGTGGGAACTTGCTGGTTGAAGGGATTGGATCATCTTGAGGGAGTGAAGAGGCAGTACTGGTGGGGCGTGAGGAGACAGCACTGGGGGACTTCTTAAAATAGATGTCCAATTTAGACTGCATAGTTTGCTTTTTCTTTTCGTTATAAATTTCCCTGTAACAAGCAAGTGCATCATGGACCATTCTGCAAACTTTGGCAAAACGCTCATAATTTTGACCCATTTCGTCAAACATTTGCATCCCCTTATTAATTGTAGCAAATGCCTCTGCCATTTGCTTCACTGAAAAATTTTTGGGGGGTGCAGGTCCTTCTTCTACATTTTGACTCGCTTCTTCCTCTGCATTTTTGTGTGCTTCCAGTTCGATAAGATCCTCGATACTTAGATCTTCTGCTATACTTTCAAACAACTGTTCAACATCTTCATTATCAATTTCTAACTGAAGCTATTTACCTAACTCCACTATCTTGTTACTAATCTCAGAGATAACTTCATTTTCATTAAATCCTCTGAAACTGCTCACATATCTTTTCAGTCTTTTCTTCCATATTCCATTCATGCACTGTTGTGTAACCTCATCCCATGCTGCAATAATGTTCTCTATACAAGTCAAAATGTTGTACTCCTTCCAAAACTGTCTGAGCGTTTTCTCACCTTCAGTAGCACCAACAGCCTGAGCGAAGGTTGTACGTAAATGACTTGCTTTAAAAGCTGTAATAGCACCTTGATCCATGGGTTGGAAGACAGAGGGAGTGTTGGGTGGAATGTAGACTACCTTAACATCAGGGTGCATGTGGTCCAGGTGTGGTGGGTGTCCCGGAACATTATCTAAAGTCAGCAAAATCTTGAATGCAATCCTTTGTTGCAGACAATACTTCTTGGCTCAAGGAATGAAACAATTCATGAACCAATCCTCAAACAGTACTAGGGTCATCCAGGCTTTCATGTTACTGCGATAAAACACTGGCAGTGTGTGCTTGCTGACATGTTTAAAAGCCCTGGGGTTCTCTGAATGATAGATAATGAATGGCTTGACCTTGAAACCAGCAACATTCCCCCCCCCCCCCAACAGAAGTGTAATTCGGTCTTTGAATGCCTTGAATCCTGGCATTGTTTTCGTCTCTTTGTGGATGTACAGTTAACCCTCACTTTACGCGGTCCCGCATTCCGAGTTTCCACGTTTACGCGGTGCCTTGCCAGAACCTCACGTGCTCACATTACGCGGTACGTGAACCCCATTACGCGGAGAGTGTCCAGCGCGACGCTATTTTTAGATTCGCCCCACCCGCCCGCCTGCCTGCCTGCCTGCCTGCCTGCCTCTCCCTCCTCCTCCCTCCGCTTGGGCAAGCGGCGCAGTAAGGTTGCGCAGTGTGTGTCTTTGTTGCGTTATCACTGACGTCATATGACGGATCAGACCTGTGATTGGCCATGCACCCCTACCCCCCTCTGCTGCTAGCTGTAATTGGCTTAAAGTATTATGACCTGTCCACCCGGGGGAGGGATGGAGGGAGGGAGGAAAGACGACGCTTGACCTAGCCGCGGCAGTTTCATCCCTCAAGGCCACTCCGTGTAAACGCGCATCCATTGTTCCGTAAAATGGCTTCCACCGGACCACCACCCCCAGAGAGAAACCTTTCCTTACCTGGACCCAGCGGCACTAAGCCAAAGAAGACACGACGTTCCTTTAGCTATGAGGTGAAGTATACCATCATCCAAGAGTTGGAGAAAGGAACAAGGCAGGTCGATTTGGCGCGCCAGCATGGTGTGAACGAATCTACGATCCGGACTATAAAGGAGCACATGAAGATCACAAAGTCTACAGGTGCTTCTATGATCAAGTATTTTCACAACCAGGTGCTTCTCAAGACAGAAAAATTACTTGTGAGGTACTTAGTGCGTCAGGCGCGACGGAACATGGCGGTCGACACGCGCTCTGTTAAGGACTACGCACGTGAACTGTACATGGCAGTGGCACGAAAGATGGGAATTACAGAGCCCAAACCCTTTAATGCTTCCTCTGGGTGGTTACAGAGGTTTAAGATCCAGAACAAGGTCACCAATATAAACATTGGTGGTGAAGAAGCGAGTGCTGATCAAACTGCGGCTCGGGAATTTCCTCCGTTTTTACATGAGATTATGGAGGAAGGACAGTACAGGTAGTCGTCGACTTACGACCTAGATTGGTTACGGCCGACCGGTCGTAAGTTGATCTGGTCGTAAGTCGGCCTATGTTATAATTACCTTACGTATATTATACTGTAATGTGTAATGATAATATAATCATCTTTAAGTCATATTTTATCAACATTTTCTTTGTTCATTATTGTTACGGTCGTCAGGTTTAAGTAAATCACTGCATACTACAGTACAATTGGTTTATTATTTACACTGGGGCTGGGGCCAAAACTGTCGTACCGCCGGTCGTAAAGTCGAACAGACGTAAGTCGCATAGGTCGTAAGTCGACGACTACCTGTACAGTGACGACCAGGTGTTTAACATGGACGAATCTGGTCTTTTCTGGAAAAAGCTACCTTCCAAGTCCTTCGTTGTGAAGAATGCCAGCAGGATTCGGGGCCGGAAAATGCAGAAGCAAAGCATCACCGTCCTGTTTACCAACAATGCCTCCGGTACCTGTAAGCTCAAGTTATCGGTGATCCACACAGCCCGCAAACCGCACGCCTACAAAACCATGGACATGACCAAGCTAAATGTCCACTGGCTGACCGCACGTAAGGCGTGGATGTTCTCTACACTGTCCCTCTCCTGGTTTGATGACTCTTTTGTTCCCGATGTAAAAAAATTCTGTGAGCGACAGAATGTGCCATTCAATATTTTGTTGCTGCTGGACAACGCACCAGGACACTCGCCCCTACTGTTAGATCGTCACCCCAACGTAAAAGTGGTCTTCCTTCCTCCCAACACTACGTCATTAATCCAGGAGTTGATTTGCAATGTGAAAGCTGCATTCTCAACCAAAAAATTCCAGCTCCTGAACGACTACACCAACACCAGGGAAGAGTTGCGTAACCTGAGTGACACCACCACCGATAGCAAGAGCGAAGAAGATGAGGATCAACAGTTGGAACAGCAAAAAATACTCTTCAAACAATTCTGGAGAATATTTAACATCAAGAAAGCTGTGGACTTCTTGGTGGAGTCATGGGATCAGCTGTCTATTGCTACAATTCGTCACGCATGGAGACATGTGTTGCATGGAATACCAGGTGAGAGGAGGAGTCAATCTGTGACTGGTGAGGTTCAGAATGTTGCAGTAGCAGTGGACCTTGCCAGAGAAGCTGCGCAGACTGTTACAGTTCCAGGCTTCTCCGAGACCACCAACGATGACATCCTGGAGGTGATCAGAGATCCTGAAGTGACTGCCGACGAGATGTTGGAAGAAGAACACATCAGTGAAGAGGCGGAAGAAGGTGCGTAATTCTCCGAAGAACACAATTTAAGTCATAGTGATATTAAGGGTGCCATGGAGTGTGCAGAGAAGATGAAGTCCTTCCTTTCCCGCGACAATGACGATGACCGCTATGAAGTCTTCCATACCCGGCTGGTGCAGGCAATGGAGCCCTACATCAAGGTGTATCACAACATCAACACCAGCCGTCAGCAAAGCATAACAGATTTCTTCGCCCGCAACCCACCACAGCCAGCCCAAGCCAGTGATAGTGGCAGTGAAGATGACTTTGAGGGATTTGTCAGGGAAGCCCTGACAACTGTAAGTGACAGTGATGGTGATTCTCCTAGTAATGGTGATTCACCTGAGGGCCAGTAATCTGCCCTCTGCCTCGGAACCAGCCTCCATCCCCGTATGCCGACCCATCTCTTCTACTACCGTAAGTGTTACACCAAATTTTTAGTTTTCTAACCTAACCTTTATTTTTCCTATGTTAACCTTTATCTTTCCTAACCTAACCTCTTCTATATTACTTGTTTTTTCATACCATCATAAAGTTAAGATAAAATTTTTACTAAAACATAGTTGTGTGTCGTCAAAAAGTGGAGTTTGGGGATCGGCCTGGACTCCATTTCAATTAATCCCATATGTTATGTTATTCACTTTACGTGTTTCTCGCTTTCCACGGTACCCTCCGGGTTACATTAACCGCGTAAAGTGAGGGTTAACTGTATATATATATATAATATATATATATATATATATATATATATATATATATATATATATATATATATATATATATATATATATATATATATATATATATATATATATATTTGTGTAATAAATGTATGTAGTAAGTATGTGCAGTAATCGTTTTCACTCAAATCCTAATGAAACACTATTGAATTAGAATACTGTAGCTGGTGGAAACAGTCAGAACAGTCCCATCACCGATTGTCTCTCGTGAAGCAAGCTTATAAATTAAAGAAAATACTTGCAGTGTGTTTAATATATTACAGTATGTTATAAATAAATAAATAAACAAATAAATCGGTAAATCCATTTCAAGTACAGTCAACCCTCGCTTTACGCGGTCCCACTTTACGCGTTTCCACATTTATGCAGTACCCTGCCGAAACCGGATTGCTCACTTTCCGCGGTGTGTGTACCCTTTTACGCGGAGAGCGGCGCGAGCAGGGTGCGCACAAGGTCACCCAGTCATCAAAACATTACCGAGTTCTTCACCCGCCACCCACCACAGCCGGCCCAAGTCAGTGATAGTGATAATTATAGTGAGGATATGGACTTATATGGACTTGGAGGGGTTTGACAAAGAGGCCCTGCAAGCTTCTGTGGTGGATAGTGATACAATTGATACAAGTGATACAGGTGAGGGCCAATAATCTGCCCTCTGCCTCGGAACCAACCCCCCATCACCGTGTGCCCAGCCATCTTTTCGACTAATGTAAGTGTTATTTTTACTAAAACATAGTTGTGTGTCGTCAAAAAGTGGAGTTTGGGGATCGGCCTGGACTCTATTTCAATTAATCCCATATGTTATGTTGTTCACTTTACGCGTTCCTCACTTTCCGCGGGACCCTCCGGGTTATATTAACCGCATAATATGAGGATTGACTGTATAATGCATTCATGGAAATGTAATATTTTTGCTGAAATGACGTACGTATTACAGTGGAAAGTGGGTTAGAATCGTGACGAAAATAATGACTTTCTTTCATTCAAAAGATGTTACCGTAGTCGCTTTTCGATTGGTTTTCAGTTAAAAAACTGTTGTATTACAATAATATTCTATCCTAATTGACTTGAATTAATACTACGATACCATATTTCTAAATATTTTCATTAAAATCCATCAAAATGAATTTCCTTGTCATCGTCTGCAGCACCAAACAGCTTCTCCCAGTCCTCTCCTTGAACAGGGCTAGAGGGTACGTGTTTTTCGAATCGTTTTCAGTTAAAAAACTGTTACAACACACGTATATATTTTACCTAAACTGCGCCTGAATGAATATATTCTCGGAAATAAATAGTAGTTTTGCTGAAACGTGATGTATTTCAATGTAAAATAGGATAAAATACATGACGAAAACAAAAGACTTTACCTAAGCTTTCGATGTTCATGAGATGTTATTCGTTTTTTTACTAGTTTTCGGTTAAAATACTGTTATATTACAATGATATTCTATTCATACTGTGCTTGATATAATACATTCACGGAAATGTAATATTTTTGCTGAAATTACGTACATATTACAGTGGAAAGTGGGATAAAATCATGACGAAAATAATGACTTTGAAATATAATGCAATATTAACCCCTAAATCGGTTAATTCGTACAATCGGCTAAAACGGGCATCTTCCCCCCCCTGTTAGTCCAAATTAGCGAGGGTCGACTGTACTGTACTTATATCATTGCTCACCATTTATTTATTTTTTAATTTTTGTATTTCTTTATAGTTCTTTATTATTATTATTATTATTATTACAGTGTTATTTTTTATTATTGTTATCATTATTATTTTATTTTACTTTTTATTATAAATTTTATTTACTAAGAATAATTATTACATTTTCGCCACCCAGGCCCTGATGTGGGTCAGTGACCTGTGCCTGGGTGGACTGATCCCCGTAAAAAAAAAAAAAAAAAAAATACTTAAGAGTGTCCAGGAGCATCATCCATCACCAGGATCACTTTAAAGTCAATGTTCTTCCTCTGGCAGTACAGTACTGTTGGGCGTCAGGAACAAAATGCTTGTCAAACCAATCAGTGCATAAAGACGTTGTAACCCAAACTTTCTTATTAGACGTCTAATAAACATTGAGCTGCGACATATTGGCATGACGGTAGGCTCTAGGACGGGCAGCACGATTAACAACCAGGGGTTCAATCAAGAAATCTCCACTTGCATTAACTGTGAAAAAAACTATAATCCTGTCCTTTGAAGTCTTTACACCCCTTGCCTGTTTTTCATCCTTGGAAATGAAAGTGGTCTTAGGTGAGCGCTTCCAGAAAACGCCAGTTTTGTCACAATTGAAGATCTGGTCTCGGCAATAACCACCCTCTTTCACAAGAGCACGAAAGACAGGTAGATATTTTTCTGCTGCTACGGCATCAGCCGATGCACTCTCCCCATGGTAATGGGCAAACTTGACAGCATAACGCTTCTTAAAGGCAGCCAACCAACCAACAGAAGCATTGAACGATGGTGGAGAGTTAATGCGTTTCTTTTGTGCAACTGCAGCATAATAAACACGTGCCTGATGCCTTACCTGTGGCCCAGACTGGTCACCTTGTTCACTGTTTTTGCTTTCCACACGCTTGTGAAGGTAATGTTCTGTGATAACAAACTGTAGGTTTCGTTGTGAAGTATCGAAGAACGTCCTGCTACTAGACAATCTTGAGAATACTGTACATTCACAGAAGCAGTTAAGGCTTCCTTGTTCTTCTTCAGGGAACGTATGGTTGATTCGGGTCAGTTGAACCTATGCATGATTTCACAGGTACGAGCACCACTTTTGATTATTTCAAGCATCTCTCGTTTCATTTCAAGGGTGTATTTCCTCTTCTTGACACCCCTTACGGTAGTCACGCTTGGCTTGGGGCTTTCCTTGTTGACCTTCTCTACAGCCATCATTACCACCAGAACCACTCCCGACATTTACATTGTGCACTTCACTCATCGTTAATACATAATAATCGCTCATACAAAATAAACGTTAATACACAAGAATCACTAATGCACAATAATCGTTAATACACAAGAATTACTAATACACAATAATTGTTAATACACAAGAATTGCTAATACACGAGAATCGTTAATAGTTAAACAAGAATCTTGTGAAACGTAAGCACAATGGGTTATATGATCCAAGGTTACTGCACTGCTCGCTCATTCAAACTAACTGCCGTTATGCCGTAAACAAAAAATACTCGGCGGGTCGACGGATAACAAAAGATCATGACAATACGCACTGTCCACTCAACAATGACTCGCGAAACTGGTAATGAAAATCACTATTCTTGAGAGGCTGGAAATTCTAAAAGTGACACGAAACATATGAATCGCAAATCCAAAGCTAGCTAAACTTGAGATCCTACTGTACTGTGATGCAGTATATGAAAGGTTTAAGGGTATCTGTGTTGTTTTGTATACTGAACTTGTATTAAACTTTGTAAAGAGACATTTGTTTTGGTTTTCATATGAGCATAATTATCATCTGTAGGGAAAACAAATGCAAATTTGGTGGACCTATTCTATAATATGCTGTGGATCACAAAAATGAGCGAGGAGAAAAAAAGGGAAGAAATTCGGCAAGCAAAAGCTTAGCAAGGAGCATGGCATCTCAGAGAGTACTCATTCACCCAGATTGCACGGTAATGCAGAGGGAGCAGCACAGGAACATAAGAATGGAGGAAACCGCAGGAAGCTCCTGCAGGGCTTGAAGCAAAGGAGGGAGGCATCGAAGAGGAATGGGGACGGATATACATGGGTTATATCCTGGGGAAGGGTAGTGGAAGCAAGAGCGCCTGCACACAGCCAGGGGGACAGCGGCACACCCTCCACCCGCTATACCTCCCACCCAGGAGAAGGCGAGCACCATGTAAACAATGACATTTCTAACCAGGTAGTAGGCAGCTGTCAAACAGGGAGGTACTACCGCCTGGGAAGATATTGGAAGCATAATGTGTTGTCTAATGATAGACTCTGCTGCCATATGACATCACAAAAATTGTGACCAAGTCCCAGGTTGCTGATCTGACTTTCTGCCTCATTTACATACAATTGCAGGGTCTCAATTGTTTCTCTTACTATTACCAACACAACATACAGTATATCGTTTCTCACTATTGATTTTTTTTTCGTTTTTGTATTTCTTTATGGCTCTTTATTATCACTATTACAATGTTGTTGTTATTATTATTATTATTATTATTATTATTATTATTATTATTATTATTATTAATATTATTATTATTATTATTACAGGTATTATTATTATTATTATTATTATTATTATTATTATTATTATTTAATTTTAAATTTTTTATTTTTATTATAAATTTGATTTACTATGAATTATTATTATTATTATTAGTTTTGCCTCCCAGGCCCCGATTTGGGTCAGTGACCTGTGCCCAGGTGGGCTAATCCAAGAATTAAAAAAAAAAAAAAAAAAATGCAAAATACAGTGTACAGTACTGTAATTTGCAAATGCTGCAGCTGCTGAGAATGAAGGGGGGCAGGAGTTACTACCGAGAGCAGAGACATTACCGAGAACAAATTCCGGCTTGAATGTCATGTACAGTACCCTAATACTGACACGTTCCTTGATTGTAAAGGCCTGGGACTTAGGGATAGAAATCCCTTACCAGACTAATCAGGTTCTTAATAAAGGAAAGTCAAGGACCATGGTTTTCTCAGGAATAACAAACAACCGTTTGAGATTGACATCTCTTTACTATAAAAAATATAACACAAAACTCTGACATCACTCAACAAACATCAAATAATTACGGGAGTCAAACAATTAATGCAGTCAATAGTTAATGGAGTTAAACAATTAAGGGAAGCAAACAGTTAAAGGAATCAAACAATTAATGGGAGTCAGCAATTAATGGAATCAAACAATTAATGGGAGTCAACGATTGATAGAATCGAACAATAAAGGGGAGTCAGCAATTAATGGAATCAAACAACCATAGAATCAAACAATGAACAGATATTTCCTAGGTCAGTGGCCCTGGGGGAAGGTTCTGGAACAAGGTGATCCACACTCAGGGTAGGGAAGCATCCATTCAACTTCACACTCGAGCGACAGATGTCTTGAAATGGCAGGAGAACACCGGGGCGCAGAAGGAGATGAACTGACGGTCGTGGTAGATGACCAGAGAATTGACAGTTGATAGGTGAAGGTTTGGGAAAACAGCCCACGAGTCCAGGACCTATGAAGAGATCACAGCCAGAACTTGACGAACAGCGGGGTAGCCAGATAGTGACTGTATGGCGGTTGGGGTGAATCTGCCGGTGACACAGGTAGCAGCGAACCTCCTCACCTCCATCCAAACCCCCCCCCTCCCCTAAGTGGGGGTCGCGCCAGCAAATGAGAGAGTTAGCAGCGGTAACGAGCAGGAAGATCAATTTCACCCTTACATTGATAGACAGAGGAGTTTGAAACACTACAGAAGGTACACTAACCGGATAATGTGGGAGTTGAAGAACTCTTGTACAAGAACAAGAGAATAGACCCAAAGGAACGCGAGTTCAGTATTGACGGATATGACTAATTTATGAACCTTTCTCGAGAGACTTGCAAGAGGGGTGTGGTTATCTATGCTAGGCAAGACCTTAGAGCCAAACAGGTGAGGGTACACGGAGAGGATGTTTTTGAAGAATTTAAGTGGTATAAAATTAAATTAAAGCAAGGAACTTACTTATTGAAGGTGTATCTACCGATCCCCAAGCTGCAGCTTACCAAACCAAAGGAACTTAAGATCATTCATTAGTAGACAATGCAGCGATGCTCAACCCTAGCCACCTCCTTATCATGGGGGGACTTTAACTATGACGACATCAACTGGAGAAACGAGTTCACGCAAAATGACTTAAATAACCCCACTACTTTTTTTGTAGAAACTCTGAGAGATAATTTTCTGTTCCAACATGTTAGAGACCCGACACATTACAGAGGGGAGCAAACAACCAAGCCCCTGGACATCACTATAACAAACAAGGAGGGCATGGTGGCCAAACTGGAACATTTAGCCCCACTTGGCACCAGCCACCATGTAGTGTTGTCATTCAGATTTAACTGTTACTTAGTTCATGACAAAACCAGGCCAAGGAGCAAATATTACAAGGGAAATTACTTCGGGATGAGGGAGCAGATGAGGGGTATCCACAGGCCTGACTCACTAAGGCATAAGAACGCAGAAACTACAGTCAGTTCTGCTATACTAACACGATAGTTGTGTTCTTGTAAAACATCGTGTTATAGAAATTCGCGTAATAGAAATAACAGGGCTTATGGAGGAAATAGGGTTAGGTGCAGATTACTACTCGAAATCGAAAAAAATTTAGTAGTTAGCCTAACACAAAGGATAGCACAGTCTAAATAAATGTTACATTCATATCTAATAATAAAATCATACAGTAAATGTAACACTTTACCTTGAAAAAATATGAATATAACTTGATGGGGGAGAAGGGTGATTTTGAGGTTGATAACATAGAGCTTCTCTTCAAGGGTTATTGCCTTTCTTTTACGATCATCACCGGGAATGCGATCACCAGAACGCTTCTTGGAGATATTCTTCTTTACCATATTCACAGTTAATACCACAAAATTGGAGAAATAGTAAGCAAAAATCGCATTACAGCAAACAAGCGTTCGCGTTATACAAATATCGTTCCTCTATTCATAAATCGCGTTAGAGCCAATTCGCGTTGTCAAAACACGCGTTTTATGGCAGAGCTCACTGTACGCTGAATATAAATAACTAGTAAAGTGAACCATTTGATCGATAAATATATACCCAAGACTAAACCCAGTGCCTCTAGGAAGACAAGGAGACCCTTACACATGAACCATGCGGCGGTCGACAAAGTTAAGAAGAAAACCCAGAAATTCAAGGCGTGGGTTAGGTCAAACGATGAGCAGGACAGGAGGATGTATGCAAGAGCCAGAAACCAAGCAAAGTCAAGAGTGTAGAAGGGCTCAAAAGGAGTTCCACAGGCTGGTTGGAAGCGAGGTCAAGTCAATCCCAAAGGCATTTTACCGCAATGCAAAGTCAAAATTAAAAACGCGAGTAGGAGTATCAGACCTGAGGCTTAAAGATGGTAGTTATGCAGCTTCTCACCAGGACAAAGCTGAGGCATTGAACAGTTTCTTTTCCTTGGTGTTCACAATAAAGGATGCGATTAACCTTCCTGCATTTGAGGACAGACGGTTCGACACAGCACTGACCCACATTGTGTTCACAGAAGAGGTTATAAGAAATAAACTGTCAAAACTAAAGGTTCATAAGAGTCCCGGCTCTGACACGATGCATCCCAAAGTACCAAGAGAGTTGTGCAACGAGCTTGCTGAGCCCCTGATGATCTTGTTCTGTAAATGCCTGAATGAGTAAAAGGTACCCTGTGATTGGAAAGTGGCTTATGTGAGTCCTATCTTCAAGAAGGGCGATCGTCACTCCACGAACAAATATGGACCGGCAAACCTGACCAGCATAGCATGTAAGGAATTTGAGAGCATTATAAGAGATGTAATGATGGGACATCTACTACGAAACAACCTTATAAAGGATTGCCAACACAGTTTTATGCCAGGGCCTTCCTGCTTAACACAATTACTCAAGGTACTGAATATTTGGACCCAAATTCTGGAGCAGGGTGGCAATATCGATAATATATACAGTCAACCCTCACTTTAAGCGGTTAATGTAACCCACAGGGTACCGCGGAAAGTGAGAAACTCATAAAGTGAATAACATAACATATGGGATTAAATGAAATAGAGACCAGCTGACCCCCAAACTCCACTTTTTCCAACACAATACCGATGTTCTAGTAAAAATAACATCTTAATTTTATGATGGTACATGCACACAATTAATACTTAAGAGAAATAGAGAAATACAGTCGCCAAGTTAATGTCCATTCAAATAATGGACTCCACTCCCTCCCCCTCTTCTCACAGTACACTCACTGGCTCTTCCCTCTGAGAAATTTTTGGGGGAAAACCAGGTATAGTAATAAATAATACCTCAAACTAAAGTTAGGAAAAAATAATTGACATTGCTGGATTCCTTGTAAGACCAGGAATATTTGGAATATAAATGTCATATATTTTTCACAAAAGATAACATATTTACTCAGAGTAAACATTACATCTAAAATTTGTATGTCTAATGCAAAACCTATGATATTTATATTCAAAATGATCATCAAATTGTAAGAATTCCAGCAATGTAAATTATATTCTGGCCGGGTAATTTGTATGAATTTTATGAGCTAAAACAAATATCTTCAGTTAATAAAAAAAAATATTCTTCACGACACTATCTGTTAATCAAAGTACCCCACCTTGCCCCCCCCTCTTCCAACGAGCCAGATGGTCAGTCCGACCCAACCCTCCCCCCCACCTCCCACCAACCATCCCTTCAAGAGAAAGAGTGGGTGAAAAAACTAGATTTTAACATTTAGTATTAAATAATACCTCAGATTAAAGTTAGGATAATATAATTGACATTGCTGGATTCCTTGTAAGACCAGGAATATTTTGAATATAAATGTCATATATATTGCACAAAAGATAACATATTTACTCAGAGTAAACATTATATCTAAAAATTTTATGTCTAATGCAAAATATATGATGTTCATATTCAAAATGATCATCAAATTGTAAGAATTCCAGCAATGTAAATTATATTCTGGCCAGGTAATTTGTATGAATTTTATGAGCTAAAATAAAAATCTTCAGTTAATAATAAAAAAAATATTCTTCACACATGCCAGGTGGTCGGTCGCCGGTCCCTCCCACCCACCACCAAGCCTCCCTACTAGATAAATGTGTGGTAATACCAGACTGTTTACCTTTTTAGTAATAAATAATAAATCAGACTAAAGTTAGGATAATATAATTGACATTGCTGGATTCCTTGTAAGACCAGGAATATTTTGAATATAAATGTCATATATTTTGCACAAAAGATAACATATTTACTCAGAGTAAACATTATATCTAAAATTTGTATGTTTAATGCAAAATCTATGATGTTTATATTCAAAATGATCATCAAATTGTAAGAATTCCAGCAATGTAAATTATATTCTGGCCGGATAATTTGTATGAATTTTATGAGCTAAATAAAAAATTATACTTCACCCGTTTAAAGGGGTACACCCACCGCGGAATGTGAGCATCCTGGGTTCTGGCAGGGCACTGCGTAAACGTGGAAACGCGGAATGTGGGACCGCGTAAAGTGAGGGTTGACTGTACCTACATTTTGCCAAGGCTTTCGACAGTGTACCCATAAAAGACTGAAAATTAAAGTGGAAATGTCCTTGCATGGATTGGAGACTTTTTCCACGACTGCAAGCAGTGTGTGGTGATTAATGGCACGAAATCATCATGTGTACCCGTCACAAGTGGGGTACCACTGGGTCAGTGTAATGGGCCCACTGTTGCATAAATGACATGTCTGACATTGTTCATTCCTCCATACAAATGTTTGTGGATGACACCAAGTTATTTCGGAAATTTAAGAAACAAACAGACTGTGAAGAACTGCAGAAGGATCTCTGTGAGCTTCAAGAATGGTCGAATAAATGGCTGCTAAAATTCAATGTCACAAAGTATAAGAGACTGCACCGAGGATGTACCAACCGTAAGGAGGCGTATCATATGTCCCAACGGGACAAAGAAACTGCATTAATTGAGACTGACTGTGAAAAGGACCTAAGTGTATGTTGACAATGAAATGAAGTTCTCGGGCCATTGTTAGAAGAAGGTGAATCAGGCAACTAAATTACAGTATTAGGTCTTCTAAGAAGGTCGTTCAAATATCTAGACGGTCCGTACCTCGTAATGATCTTCAAGAATGAAGTGCTTCCCCATCTAGAGTACTGTCACCCCGTTTGGTCCCCGAGATATGCTAGGGACTGTCAGTTGGTTGAAAATGTCCAAAGGAGGGTCACCAGATTGGTGCCAGCACTACGATACCTTAGCTACCCTGAGAGACTAGAGTGCGTGCAATTGCCTAGCTTATACTATAGACAGGCAAGGGGTGACCTAGTGACCTAATTGAAGTGTATAAACACCTTAAGGGGCACTATTCAGTGAGTACCCTTACTTGGAGCTGACAGACGCTCGCCCCACAAGGGGTCACAGCTCAAGGTTGAAGAAGCCACAGGTCCAGAAAACTGCGAGGGCAAACTTTTTCGGAGTGAGAGTTGTGAACTCTTGGAATAATCTACCAGAGTGTTGTGATGGCAACGAGTGTGAGCTTTTTCAAGACCAGACTTGACCAACACTGGAGCAGGTTCAGGTACATTCAGGAGACGGTGCATGCCCAGTACTTGCCAACAGTGCGTAACAGATGTGACCGATTGCCCAAGCGGCTAACGAGCCGATCATTTGGTGAAGAGGATAAAAGTAAAAAGTATTTGTCTGATAGTAGGTAGTAGGCAGCTAACAAACAGGGAGGTGCTACCGCCTCGGAAGATACCGGAAGCATAATGTATTGTCTAATGGTAGACCCTGCTGCCACATGGCATCACAAAATTTGTGACCAAGTGCCAGGTTGCTGATCTGACTGCCTCATTTACATGCAATTGTTTCTCTTACTTTGACAACACAACATACATATATCATTTCTCACTAGCGATCTTTTTTTTAAATTTTTCTATTTATTTATGACTCTTTATTATTATTATCATTATTATATTCTCACCCCCCCCGTCAGGCCTCGATGTGCGTTAGTGACCCGTGCCCAGGTGGGCTAATCCCTAGTAAAAAAAAAAGTAGTTTTTTAAGAATGAGTTGAGAGACTTGAACGAAATTTCGTGGAAACGTTAATTACAATCGGTAAAGGTGTAGATAACGGCTACCACAAGAAGGAATTGTCCAATTTGGTTGAAAAAATGTCTATACACTTATATCAAGATATTAAACACAAAAATGGAAACGACAATCCATAGAACCTAATAGAATCTGACCTAACATACCCCATAGAACCTAACCTAATATACCCATGGTTTGTTAGGTGTTGTTAGTCATGTCTTAAAAGGTTAGGTAAGTTACTTTAGGTTAGGTTTGTTAGGTCAAGTACTTATAGGGTCTGTGCATTCTCGTTTCCATTTATCTATTTAACAGATTGTAAATAACGTTTTAACAAATATCCAGTGTATGTAACACCAGGATGTAAATTGATAAAGTTTTAATGGCAAAAGCCCCATGAGTAAATACTGTGAGTGAAAGTAACTGAGAATTGTTAGTCATAGGAATCAATGATATATAACTTTCTTTTATGCAGTAAACACTTTCATTCTAGCTTTAGTTAAGCAGAGCGATGGTAAATACTGCCTGGGAGGGATTCACTACATCATTTTAATATCCATGCAGGAAGACATTCCATTCTCTAGCTGATAAGGGAATAATTTCCAACAGAAGTAATATTGTAATTACCCTTTAGCAGTAGTCTTGTAGATTCACTGTAGGACACTCTAGGAAGATCGTACATCCCTCCCTTAGCTACATTATGACGTGAGGTTGACGCCATGTTGTTTACACCGTTGCTATGGTAACGCCCTTCGTCATGTGATTGGTCGTCACTCCTTGTTTTGATGTGACTATATTTAAATTAGTACGATTGACTCTTTTAAAGACATATCTATAATCACACTCGGCTGCATGGTATATTTCAGGTTTTTTAATACATATTTAAATCTTTATTGTTTAATTATATGAATTTTAGGTAATAAATAAGCCACATAGAAGTACCTATTCTCTACAAACGTTCGTATTATTGGAACGTATGGCGTAGATTCGGCAGGTGACTGGAGAGAAATGTCATACAGACGTAGTTGGAGATTTTAAAAGGCATTTCCCTTATTTGAAAATCACCGCAATGAATTTAGGACCTAAAAATCCATATGGTAACGGCCTAGCATATGCTGGTTTCAACCAAGATCAAGGTGAGAATGATAAGGATGGCGTCGCAAGTTCACATTGGCTTCCTATATTGTTATCTCTGAAAATGAATAGAAAATTTATCCGGTAGTCTTCCTTTTAGTGCTTCTTGAATGAAATGTATTTAGGTAACCCACTAGAAGTAACATTGTGTACATTCAGTGATGAGTTTGATCTGTGTGCTTGGGGTATTAATGTGATATTAACATATATGTCAACCTTATCTTTGATGAGGATGGCTATATTATTAGTTTCTGTTCTTTTAAAGCTTTCAGGGTAATACTCTAGGACACTTTTCTATGAATGACCAAGTTGACAAAAAACTTATATTGAAGAAAATTGTTTCTTCCTCAAGAATATCCAAGTCAAAGTGGCTGTGTCTTTTCTCGGAGCTTTGCTATCTACCGCTGTGTATCTGGCATTAGTTCTGATTCGTCAAGGCTGATGATGTCATTGTGCATTTGAGATTACTAAATTCAATCACTTAAAAACATGGTGACTGTGGATGCAAACATTTTGTTTGTAGGTGGTGCTTTTAAATTCTTTGAGGAAGATTAGGTAGAGTATATGAATGGGAACCTATTTGTATGTAGTGGATATTTTACCGTGACCAGGGGGTCAGCCCCCGGTTAGGAAGTTAGGTAAGGTTAGGTAGGTTTCTTTGGTTGCTTAGGTCAGGTTCTAGTAAATGTTGCCTTTTTTCTAATGATAAATTTCCATGCACAACAGAAATATAGTTAGTTATGTTTATAGCTACACAATGATCGACTCATGGCGAAATAAATGACAAATGCCACAACAGTCACTGTCAAATATCGTTCTCACGTTCGCCGGTAATGGATGATTTGCCATCACAGCGCACTCACGGTAAAATAACATTAGTAGGAACTTAGCCGGTCATGGGATAATATCCGCTGCCTTATTTGTATGTAGGATGACAGACCGTAAAGGTAGAGGAGACAGTTAGCACCACAAGACTTGTGTACGTACTCAGTATTTCTTTCATATTTTCAACATTTGTTTTTTGGATGATATTAACAAAAACACTGATATTACAACTTTTATTTTAATTATGATTTTTTTCCTTATTTCTTTATACTGTATATGATCATGAATCACCTGTAGTGGTCAGGCCATGAAAGAAGAGGGAATTAATGGGGTAAAAACACTGCAAATACTGATCATATGGCAGTAATCTCATGTCTACTGTACTTGATTTGTGGCTAAAGAAAAAATTATTTACTGCACTGTAATTATGGCAATATCGGATCTCCTGTGGCGACCACATTTTGGGTCACATTGACTGCTATACGGGAGCGTCCACAGTCTTTATTTACAAGTCAAGAAACACTCAACGATCTCGTTGTGCATGTTTATTGCAATTTAAATTGGATTTAATTCGTTCATTTTTTCTAGAGATGTTTAGATGATAGTACTAAGTGTAAGATGGTGTAGTATTATTATGATGAGGTATGCTATGTTTTCCCATGTGTGGTGAGGTGGAGATGTCTGTAGCGGCGCCCGACACTCTGATCTTCTCCATCTGCTTCACACCAAAAGCTCTCTGATGCTCATCCTCACTGCAAAGGAATGAAGCCAGGATGTTCTCAGGATGTGCATGGTAAGCTCCTCTTATCACTGCAGCAGAGATGGTGTTCCTGACCTCGAGAGTCTGGTTCCTCAGCAGCCTCAGGCTTGAAACGTGTTTAGGATCAAACTTGAGGTGGTGCTTCACTTTGATGTCGTCGTACATTTTGAAGTAGAAGTTAAGACAGAACTTCACGAGGACCTCGAGCCTCCTCAACACCTCCCCCTTCAGTCTGTGCTCCCTCATCCACAATAGCAAGATGGCTTGTGCAATAGTGAGTCACCTGTATTGGTTCAGAGGTCTGCATTTGAGACCAGCCAACTGTGGACTGAGACTTTCAGACCTGATGGCTTTGATCAGAAGATAGTGGTTGTGTTGGTCTTTAGAGAGAGATTTGACTATCTCTACTGGCAGCTCTATGATATCTTCAGTTCATTCCACTGGTTTGAAGTTGACCTCAAGTTCATTCACTTTCTCAAGAAGTTTTCCAATAGGCCCACTGAAGCCTGACTGGGGAGTTACAGGGCCGTCCAGCTTGATGATTAAGTGCCTCAGGGGGAGCTTGTTCACATGGAGCTGACAGATCATCCAGTGGCACTTGCGACCCAGCATCTTCTCCAATAGGGCTATGGCGTCTCCAGACCACCCCATGTTGGTGTTGGCAGAATCTCCTCCAATCATTACAAGGCTCTCGTCAGCTCCGTGATCCAGAAGCCACTCATGCAGGCCCTTCCTCAGGTTCCTCAGGAGTGAAGTGGAAGAGGTACTTTCCTTGAGGCTCTCATGTGATAGTAATGCCCCTCGATCACTTTGCCAGGATGAAATCTCACTGTCACTTCATCATATTTCAACACCTTTGTGTTCCTATCCTGCTTGCCATCAAAGAATATTCCAGAGATCTTATCCTCCTCTGTCCTTTACGTGAGAGCTTCAACTCATTATTTCCTCCTTGGTCCTCCAGATTTTCCGGCCATCTGTGGCCAAGTAAGCCTTGTCTTTAGAAAGATGACTGGCCTTGATGAGGTCGTTCAGGAAGCCAGTGGCAACTGCAGCTGCCGGAACATTTGCCACCTTGTACCTCAAAGCTGCTGAAGCTGTCCCTTGGATATTCATGTAGTTTCGTGGAGCAAAAGTTGGAGTTTCGGCAGGTTCTTCAGCGGGAACGTCCATAGGAGCTTCAGAGGCTTCTTTTGCAGCTTCTTCCAAGTTTGGCTCTTCGTACTCCTCAAAGTCTTTCATGAGAAGCTTCTCTTTAGTAGCCTGCTCTTTCTTCTTCCTCTTCACAGCAGAAGCATCTTCAGTTTCCTTTCTCTTTGCTCTTTGATCTGTCTCTTGCTGTCTTTGAAGTCTACAGAAGACATCTGGATTCCTGAAGTTTTAGAAGTCTTCACTCTCTGGTAGTACAGCCACTGAAGGTCCAGTTTAGGAATCTTCACCTCCAAAGGACAATTACAGTTCACATGGGCCTTGAGGGAGCATCCTGAGCATCCACTTCCCTCTGGGCTGCACAAGAAGATCTGATACTTGCAAATGCAGACTTCACAGAGTTTATCCAGATCAGCCATCCTCTTCTCTTGGGTAGCAGACTTAACTCTCCCATTCTCAACGTCTGTCATCTCCTCCCATTACAACAAGATCTTATATGAGAGCGATTTTTCCGTGATTGTCACAGGCGGGGAGAACTTAACATTCGACGTCCTCCACTGAGTCATCACGAGTGAAGCCAGCTCATCAGTCATCTCTCATATAGGGTATTTAGACCTTTGGATGTCATCAATGAGGAGCTTTTCCTCATGCAGACGAATCCCTCTCTGAAGAATGGCTCTCCAAGTCGACACCTCGCTGGGAATGAACTCCTTCCCCGGGCCCACAACATACGAGAGTTTTGGTCTGATATTTTCCTGGTTTTGGGGGCAGATTCGGCCATCACGTCTAGTCAGTGCTTATTCTCGCTCGTGTCTATTGCCAGATCTAAAGAAAAAAAATTGTGATAAATCACTTTTTTTATTTTTTGTAACTAGTAAAATTAAAATTCTAAAAATATATATTTATTTAGTCAAACAATTTTATTTTACAACAATTACTTTACCAAAAAATATTTATAACAATTATTAATACAATGTAATTAATTTACAAAAAATTAAATTGTACTCTAGTTTTTTAAATACAGTCAACCCTCGCATTACACGGTCCCACTTTACGCGTTTCCACGTTTACGCGGTACCCTGCCGAAACCGGAATGCTCACTTTCTGTGGTGTGTGTACCCTTTTACGCGGAGAGCGGCGCGAGCAGGGTGCGCACAAGGTCGCCCAGTCATCAAAACATTACCGAGTTCTTCACCCGCCATCCCACCACAGCCTGCCCAAGTCAGTGATAGTGATAATGATAGTGAGGATATGGACTTATATGGACATTGAGGGGTTTGACAAAGAGGCCCTGCAAGCTTCTGTGGTGGATAGTGATACAATTGATACAAGTGATACAGGTAAGGGCCAATAATCTGCCCTCTGCCTCAGAACCAACCCCCCATCCCCGTGTGCCCAGCCATCTTTTCTACTAATGTAAGTGTTAAAAAACCTAATATTATTGATATTTCTCTTAATTATTAATTGTGTGTGCATGCCATCATAAAATTAAGAAGTTATTCTTACTACAACGTAGGTATTGTGTCTGAAAAAGTGGAGTTTGGGGGTTGGCCCGGTCTCTATTTCAATTAATCCCATATGTTATGTTGTTCACTTTACGCGTTTCTCACTTTATGCGGGCCGCCGTGGGTTGAATTAACCGCGTAAAGTGAGGGTTCACTGTACCTTTTTCTCATTTTTATCATATTTTTATACCAATAATATAGGGTATGTTTTGATTTTTTCTACCCTGTCATTGTGTATAGAGATGACTCATGCATTCAGTACTGATTCAGCTGATCATTTGGTTTGGCTCCATGGCGCAGGCTGTACAGTGTACATAACACAACGTTACTACACATCTCGCCTATATTCGGTATTTCAACACAGAACAGAGAACTGCAATTTTGAACATGATAATGCAATTTTTTTGAAAAGTTGCAGAAAAGAAATCCCTCGTAGAATTAAATTTTACATAAGAATACATATGAGCCAGAGTGAAGTTTGGACTTGGAAAAGTACGATATGCCCTACCAGCCAGCCCTCCACAACCCCCCCACCACAGTCCCCCCACCACGCACTGTGGGAACTGTGGCGTGACACATGCCCCGGGCAAGAACAACTGCCCTGCAAGTGGGGCCACATGCCGCAATTGCTCTAAGGTTGGTCACTTCAAAAGGTGTTGTAGGAGTAAGTCAGCCCTAAGTGCTTCTGTGGATGTGTCAGGTGCTGTCACAGTGGCGGCAGCCCAGCTATCCTGCCACCCCAGGTTACAAGTGTTCATGGCCCAGGCTGGGGGCAATGCCCCCCGCCACCTCTGTGCTTGCTGTGGCTGACACGGGCGCTATGGTGTGTGTGGCAGGGCCATCCCTGCTCCAGGACATCGGTATGCGGGTGGGGCAACTTTCGGCCCACAATGGCTTGAGGGACGTGGTGAACACGGGGGTATGGTAGGTGACACAGAGGCATGGTAGCTGACACAGAGGCTTGGTAGGTGACACAGAGGCATAGTAGGTGACACAGAGGCATGGTAGGTGACGCAAATGACGGAAATGATGGGGGCATTTACATACAGCATACTCTACTGTAATGTACTGTACATTAATTTGTTCACTTATATAAAATCAAGAATTTTACAGGTACAGATACAAAGTATTTTCATTTACAGTGCCGGATTTAGACCTGTGGAGGCCCATGGGCAGCCTCTTTGTGGAGGCCCCCCTCATTATAACTACCCAAGAGGGTGGGGTGGCGAGTGAAGCGAGCCTAAACATCTGGGAGTTCCGGGGGGCGCTGTAAGCCCCCGGGATATTTTTGAAATTTGAACACTTCTTTGGAGAATTTTGAAGCCATATGCAGTTATATTGAGGAAGTTAGGACATTGAGAATTTTTTAATTAACTGTATATTTATTGGTAGTGTACAAATTCCCATGAATTTTAAAGAATGAAAATAAAAATAATCCAAATGAATAAACAAATAAATAAAATATTGTAATATGTGGAGGCTCCCAGATTGTGGAGGCCCTTGGGCAGCTGCCCACTTTGCCCACTCCTGAATCCGGCCCTGTTCATTTAAACACTAGAATACAATACTGTACAGTTTTTTCACTTAAACACTATAGGGTATTTTTACTTAAACACTACAGGGTATTTTCACTTAAACGCTACAGGGTATTTTCACTTAAACACTACAGGGTATTTTTACTTAAACACTATGTTAACACTATGAGATGTACAGTACACTGTATACAGTAATCACTCACTGTCGGATGACAGCAAGACATGTGGCACTTCTGGGGAAATACTGTGTGGGAAACTGGCACTGCTGGAAGTGTCTGAGGAAGAGTATCCTGATACTGAAGGTATCACTGAGGAGGCTTCACTGCTGGAGGAAGGCCGACTGGCTCTTGGAACCCTAGACACAGGTTTAAAGAAGTCAGATATATTCCCTTGCTTGAGGTTGGTGTGTTGACATTTTATGACATCTGCCCTGATGTCTCTAAGAGTTGAATAGTGTTTCTCTAGGTCAGGCAACTGCCTCACTAAATCCAAGGCCTTGTCCAAGTGAAATTTGAGATCAGATAGCTTAGGCCGTCGACTGGGATCTTCGTCATCACATTCGTTATCTTGTTCTTCTGTCATTTCTTCAGAGACACTTGCAGCTATCTCCTCCACTGTGTCGTGACGGAGTCCTTGTCCTACGTTGTCTACCTCCAGCAACTCCAACCGCTTGTACACAGCTTAATCTAAATCAGTCAATTTTGCCGGATTAATTCTTTTTTTGCACTTTATGAGCTGCCAGCGTCTTCTAGTGTTATTCTACCACCTGGGTGGGTGGAGGGGGTGTTTGGACGAGACATGTTTGAACTAATACTTCTCACTACTTTACTAAACTTATCTAATACTGTGTTGATCGGAACACTAGATGATCTATGCCTTAATTTATAACCATGGCCCATAGAGAAAGTGTTTGTTACTCGTAGAAACTATAACTTTTGACTGGGAAAGTTCATATAAGGAACTCTTTTTGTCATTGCATTGGAACTTCAAAAACTAAACTTGTGAGCACTCCTATCTGTGGGAACGAATCTTAAGTCTTTCAATGTATTAGCCCAGACTTCATCTATTTCAGAGATAATTTTGGGCAAATATCAGGCCAAGAAATTGTAGTATCACCTTCTAAAAACAACGAATGATGACCCACAGTTGCTTGGCCTTCCTGTCTCTTTGTAAGTGCTGAGAGATCAGGAAGTTTAGAAATATTTTCATAAAATATCTTGAATCAGGAATCCACAGACTCGGATGTGGTTGAAAACAAAGAAGACTTAGATCTTACTAATGTTACCCAAGGCCGGTTTGGATTATCCTTACACTCAATGTTCGACAGCAGCCTGTTTCCACTCATAGTGACCAACACTTTTGCCCCAGGTGGAAGTGGTTGCCAAAATGGGGACAGGATGAAGTCATTCTCAACAGGTTCTCCCTGCTCTAGTGACTGAACACTATTAGTACCACCCATAATTCTAAACTTTATGCCAACTTGGGATCTTTCCAGTGTTTTACATTTAGAAATTTACTCTTCAAGGCCTTATTCCATCTATTTTTAATTTGGATCTTCAATAATTCTTTCTTATCTCTTGCAGCTTGATTAAATTTTAAAATTTGATCACAACAAACTGTACAATCCAATGATGAAAACAGGTTGTCTGAGACACAGCTGCTATGAATTATGCAAGCCAAATGAGGATCTAACTTGGTTATCCAAGTGGCCCTACATCCTTGATAGTAGTATGGTCCCCTTGGGTCCTGGGTGTAACTACTACTACTGAATTCACATCCTCTAGTGACGAAGACTTCCTTGTATGTAGTGTATGAGCTGAGCCATCCAATCTTTGTAGCTCCTCACTCAACGCTAACTCCCTATGGACAGTTCCGTGGTGTCCTCCATCATTTAGCACTCCAGACAACTGTCCTTCATCCTCCAGTTGCACATCACTCATCTAAACTAGGAGGAACACCATGAGTCACATTGTATCATCATAATAATACAAGGGAGATTACATTATCTCCCAAATGTAATCAATATCTCTTTTGTTATATGAGTCACCAGTGTGACAATCATAAACAATAACTCACTATATCATACACCCTTCCCTTCTCTTATCTTAAATGTCCCTCAGCTCAATGAATTTTGTTTCTTAATCAAGCTAACTTTATTTTAGAACACTTATATTTTGGGGGATCTCTAAGTTCTCTGTTTGGTGCCAATCAGGGTGCACAGGCATCACCGCTTCAACTAATCATGCTTGAGCGATAATTCCTGAGTGAGCATCAAGTCACCCGGAGGGTTGACAGTCCTGAGCTGCTACCATAGTGCTCCATTGGCTAACATCGTTCACCATTACTCTAGCAAGATGTATTGGGCTGAGAATTCCACCCAGAATGGTTCTCATTTAACCCATACTGAGGATACAAGGTCCATCCCAACATAACTCTAGATTGCTAGTAAGACCGGAAGGTCAGCGTCCGGAAGGATCACTAAGACTAGCAGCCTCACTAAAGTTTGCCTGGAAAGACTGAACATGCTACTGAGGACATTGATAAAATAAAGCTATGAAGACTTAACTGTGGCCTGCATGCTGAGAGTAATCAGAAAACCCAGGGTGGAAGCCCGAAAAGTTTCGTGAACGAAAATGAGAAGAGGGTGAGTGATGGCGACATATATCATGGTATTCATTATTTGCACGTGTATACAGTAATTGTGACAAATAATTTGTTTTTAATTTTTTATACAGTATATATATATATATATATATATATATATATATATATATATATATATATATATATATATATATATATATATATATATATATATATATATATATATATATATATATATATATATATATATATATACACATACATACAGTGAACCCTCACTTTACGCGGTTAATTCAACTCACAGGGTACCGCGGAAAGTGAGAAACGCGTAAAGTGAACAACATAACATATGGGATTAATTGAAATAGAGACCGGGCCGACCCCCAAACTCCACTTTTTCAGACACAATACCTACGTTGTAGTAAAAATAACTTCTTAATTTTATGATGGTATGCACACACAATTAATAGTTAGGAGAAATATCAATAATATTAGGTTTTTTAACACTTACATTAGTAGAAAAGATGGCTGGGCACACGGGGATGGGGGGTTGGTTCCGAGGCAGAGGGCAGATTATTGGCCCTCACCTGTATCACTTGAATCAATTGTATCACTATCCACCATAGAAGCTTGCAGGGCCTCTTTGTCAAACCCCTCCAAGTCCATATAAGTCCATATCCTCACTATAATTATCACTATCACTGACTTGGGCCGGCTGTGGTGGGTGGCGGTTGAAGAACTCGGTAATGTTTTGATGACTGGGCGACCTTGTGCGTACCCTGCTCGCGCCGCTCTCCGCGTAAAAGGGTACACACACCGCGGAAAGTGAGCATTCCGGTTTCGGCAGGGTACTGCATAAATGTGGAAACGCGTAAAGTGGGACCGCGTAAAGCTAGAGTTGACTGTACTTGAAATGGATTTACCGATTTATTTGTTTATTTATTTATTTATAACATACTGTAATATATTAAACACACTGCAAATATTTTCTTTAATTTATAAGCTTGCTTCACGAGAGACAATCGGTGATGGGACTGTTCTGACTGTTTCCACCAGCTACAGTATTCTAATTCAATAGTGTTTCATTAGGATTTGAGTGAAAAAGATTACTGTACATACTTACTACATACATTTATTACACAAATATATATATATATATATATATATATATATATATATATATATATATATATATATATATATATATATATATATATATATTCACAATATTTTATAATCGCAGTCATGTACTGAATATTCTATGTAAAAAATGTAAATTTTAAATGAATTATTTCCAGTGTGGTCAACTTCCTACACAAAGATGGCTATAAATAGCCTTCTTATCTCCCCTCCCCCTCCATCCCTCTGTTCTCAGAGAGAAGGTCTTGGTAAATAACTTTTGTTTGTTTATTTTCATTGTTTGTCTAATTTATCATGTTGTATCAAAGTAATATTACTAAAAATTTTAGGCAGCTACCAAACAGGGAGATACTACTGCCTGGGATGATATTGGAAGCATAATGTTACAGTATTGTCTAATGGTAGACCCTACTTCCATATGGCATCACGAAAATTGTGACGAAGTCTTAGGTTGCTGATCTATCTTTCTGCCTCATTTACACACAATTGCAGAGTTTCAATTGTTTCTCTTCCTTTGACAACACAACATACATACAATATAATGTTTCTCACCTTTGATCTTTTTTCCTTTTTGCATTTATTTATGGTTGGTTATTTAAAATAAGGCCAATTCACTTAAAGTATTGGCATCAAATTTTACCGGCTGGTATACACTAGTGCAGTGGTTCCCAAACTGGGGGCCATAAGCTGAGGCTATGTACACATAAAAATCCCAAGCTCCACCACACTAGAACAGCCAGTCAGCAGCTGAGCCAACCAGAGATATGGATTGGGAGATGGGGCCCATGGATAAGGATCATATATGAAAAGTGGGTAATGATCAGAAAAAGTTTGGGAACCACCGCACTAGTGACTCACTTAAGCGTCAGTTATTTAACTGGAACTAATGTCGGTGTGAGTAAAATATTTCCATTTACTTGAAATAGATTTGCTGATTTATTTGTTTATTTATTTATTTATAATATACTGTAATATATTAAACACACTGCAAGTATTTTCTTTAATTATATACTTGTTTTGCAAAAAAGGGAGGCTACCATTATACCTGGTAGGTGAAGTTGACCAGACATTTATGGCGATCATTGAGGACCAAACTCCGAATCCATGACGTGACTTCTGTTCATCATTTATAACTCAAATTTACCACTGTCGGTAGTTTCAAGAATTAACACAGTCATTTACTGAATATTCTTTGTAAAAAAATTAAATTTAAATTAATTATTTATAGGAAATAAGTACAGCTAGACCCCGACTTATGACTGCTTGGACTTACGACCGTCAGGACATATGACCGCCGCAGTTGTGACCATTTTTTTTTTTCAATTTTTTTTTTTTTTTTTTTTTATTCAAATGACACACGCATTTTCTATACCAATACGTTTCCAGTTAATGTAGTATCCATGTATTATTAGAAAATTATGGGGACCCCATGTGCATTCAGCTGACTACATTAAAGGTAAGTGCTCAGTCACACTGTATCCATTCTTCATTATTTATTACTTTCACTGTACTGTATCCATTCCTTATTATTTATTACTTTTACTGTACTGTATTTCATTGTAGATTTTTTATTTAAAATTTATTTATTTTTTTTTTTCTTATCTGTTGCACTTATGACCATTCAGACTTAGGACCTGGATTTGGGTCCCTAGCCCCGTCGTAAGTTGGGGTCTAGCTGTATTATGATCAGTAAATATACAGATATGCATTACTGACCACCTCGAACACAAGGACGGCTAGAAATAGCCACAGGCGGTCACAGTCAAGGGGGGGAGGGTGGGGTGGTGATGATAGCAGCTGTGTTTATTACCGGGGTATATTGTTCTTTTACGGTATGTTAGACTGGTTTATAATACATTTTTATTATTTTAATATACCGGTAATCTTCATTTTAATCCAGCTTCCCAAATGTAAGTTTCAGTATAAAGTAATTAGTGGTAGGACCTTGTGAGTGGTTTACCATGTTTCCATCACCACTCTTGACACGCTAAACCGCAATATTTAAGAGGTAAGAATTTTATATGTGGTGCTTAAGACGACCCCCTAACTTTGGGCTGATTTTTGTATGGTTCAAATTCCATCTTATAGGCCGAGATATACGGTATATATATATATATATATATATATATATATATATATATATATATATATATATATATATATATATATATATATATATATATATATATATATATATGTATGTATATGTATATATGTATATATATATATATATATATGCAAGTAAATCACTGTAGGTGCGCGTGATCTAGGTATATGCTGATAACCACCAGGAAAGAAGAAAACACGAAGTTCCCAAGCGCTTTCGTGTAATTCACATCTTCAGGGGTGAGTGTTTCTTCTTTCCTGGTGGTTATCAGCATATATATATATATATATATATATATATATATATATATATATATATATATATATATATATATATATATATATATATATATATATATATATATATATATATATATATACCTAGACCCCGACTTACGACGGGGTTAGGGACCCAAATCCAGGTCGTAAGTCCGACATAGATAAAAAAAAAAAAAAAAAAATTTTTTTTTTTTTTTTTAATAAATAATCTACAATGAAATACAGTAAAGTAAAAGTAATGAATAATGATGAATGGATACAGTACAGTGAAAGTAATAAATAATAAGGAATGGATACAGTGTGACTGAGCACTTACCATTAATGTAGTCAGCTGAATGCACATGGGGCCCCCATAATTTTCTAATTATACATGGAGACTACATTAACTGGAAACGTTTCGGTATAGAAAATGCGTGTGTCATTTGAAGGAAAATTTTTTTTTTTTTTTTTTTTTTTTTTTTTAATAAAAAAAAAACAATATATATATATATATATATATATATATATATATATATATATATATATATATATATATATATATATATATATATATATATATACAGTTAACCCTCACTTTACGCGGTTAATGTAACCCGGAGGGTACCGCGGAAAGCGAGAAACGCGTAAAGTGAATAACATAACATATGGGATTAATTGAAATGGAGACTGGCCCGATCCCCAAACTCCACTTTTTGACGACACACAACTATGTTGTAGTAAAAAATTTTTCTTAACTTTATGATGGTATGAAAAAACAAGTAATATAGAAGAGGTTAGGTTAGGAAAGATAAAGGTTAACATAGGAAAAATAAAGGTTAGGTTAGAAAACTAAAAATTTGGTGTAACACTTACGGTAGTAGAAGAGATGGGTCGGCATACGGGGATGGAGGCTGGTTCCGAGGCAGAGGGCAGATTACTGGCCCTCAGGTGAATCACCATTACTAGGCAAATCACCATCACTGTCACTTGCAGTTGTCAGGGCTTCCCTGACAAATCCCTCAAAGTCATCTTCACTGCCACTATCACTGGCTTGGGCTGGCTGTGGTGGGTTGCGTGCGAAGAAATCTGTTATGCTTTGCTGATGGCTGGTGTTGATGTTGTCGTGATACACCTTGATGTAGGGCTTCATAGCCTGCACCAGCCGGTTATGGAAGACTTTATAGCGGTCATCGTCATTGTCGCGGGAAAGGAAGGACTTCATCTTCTCTGCACACTCCATGGCACCCTTAATATCACTATGACTTAAATTGTGTTCTTCGGAGAATGACGCACCTTCTTCCTCCTCTTCACTGACGTGTTCTTCTTCCAACATCTCGTCGGCAGTCACTTCAGGATCTCTGATCACCTCCAGGATGTCGTCGTTGGTGGTCTCGGAGAAGCCTGGAACTGTAACAGTCTGCGCAGCTTCTCTGGCAAGTTCCACTGCTACTGCCACATTCTGAACCTCACCAGTCACAGATTGACTCCTCCTCTCACCTAGTATTCCATGCAACACATGTCTCCATGCGTGACGAATTGTAGCAATAGACAGCTGATCCCATGACTCCACCAAGAAGTCCACAGCTTTCTTGATGTTAAATATTCTCCAGAATTGTTTGAAGAGTATTTTTTGCTGTTCCAACTGTTGATCCTCATCTTCTTCGCTCTTGCTATCGGTGGTGGTGTCACTCAGGTTACGCAACTCTTCCCTGGTGTTGGTGTAGTCGTTCAGGAGCTGGAATTTTTTGGTTGAGAATGCAGCTTTCACATTGCAAATCAACTCCTGGTCCATGGGCTGGATTAATGACGTAGTGTTGGGAGGAAGGAAGACCACTTTTACGTTGGGGTGACGATCTAACAGTAGGGGCGAGTGTCCTGGTGCGTTGTCCAGCAGCAACAAAATATTAAATGGGACATTCTGTTGCTCACAGAATTTCTTTACATCGGGAACAAAACAGTCATCAAACCAGGAGAGGGACAGTGTAGAGAACATCCATGCCTTACGTGCTGTCAGCCAGTGGACATTTAGCTTGGTCATGTCCATGCTCTTGTAGGCGTGCAGCTTGCGGGCTGTGTGGATCACCGATAACTTGAGCTTACAGGTACCGGAGGCATTGGTGGTAAACAGGACGGTGATGCGTTCCTTCTGCATTTTCCGGCCCCGAATCCTGCTGGCATTCTTCACAACGGAGGACTTGGAAGGTAGCTTTTTCCAGAAAAGACCAGATTCGTCCATGTTAAACACCTGTTCGTCACTGTACTGTCCTTCCCCCATAATCTCATGTAAAAACGGAGGAAATTCCCAAGCCGCAGTACGATCAGCACTCGCTTCTTCACCACCAATGTTTATATTGGTGATCTTGTTCCGGATCTTAAGCCCCTGTAACCACCCAGAGGAAGCATTAAAGGGTTTGGGCTATGTAATTCCCATCTTTCGTGCCACTGCCATGTACAGTTCACGTGCGTAGTCCTTAACAGAGCGCGTGTCGACCGCCATGTTCCGTCGCGCCTGACGCACCAAGTACCTCACAAGTAATTTTTCTGTCTTGAGAAGCAGCTGGTTGTGAAAATACTTGATCATAGAAGCACCTGTAGACTTTGTGATCTTCATGTGCTCCTTTATCTTGGCTGAGTCCTTCTTTATAGTCCGGATCGTAGATTCGTTCACACCATGCTGGCGCGCCAAATCAACCTGCCTTGTTCCTTTCTCCAACTCTTGGATGATGGTATATGTACTTCACCTCGTAGCTTAATGAACGTTGTGTCTTCTTTGGTTTAGTGCCGCTGGGTCCAGGTAAGGAAAGGTTTCTCTCTGGGGGTGGTGGTCCGGTGGAAGCCATTTTACGGAACAATGGATGCGTGTTTACACGGTGTGGCCTTGAGGGATGAAACTGCCGCGGCTAGGTCAAGCGTCGTCTTCCCTCCCTCCCTCCCCTGGGTGGACACGTCATAATTCTTTAAGCCAATTACAGCTAGCAGCAGAGGGGGGTAGGGATGCATGGCCAATCACAGGTCTGATACGTCTTATGACGTCAGTGATAACGCAACAAAGACACACACTGCGCAACCTTACCGCGCCGCTTGCCCAAGCGGAGGGAGGAGGCGAGGAGCACAGGCGGGCGGGTGGCGGGTGGGGCGAATCTAAAATTAGCGTCGCGCCGGACACTCTCCATGTAATGGGGTTCACGTACCACGTAATTTGAGCACGTGAGGTTCTGGCAAGGCACCGCGTAAACGTGGAAACGCGGAATGCGGGACCGCGTAAAGTGGGGGTTAACTGTATATATATACCGATTTACGCGGTCAATTGAACCTGCGGAGGTCCGCGTAAAACGAGAAATGCGTAAATGTATTAAAAGAACATATGGGATTAATTGAAATAGAGACTGGGCTGACTCCCAAACTCCACTTTTTCCGACACAATGCCTATGTTGTAGTAAAAATAACATCTTAATTTTATGATGGTATGCACACACAATTAATATTTAAGAGAAATACAGTCGCCAGGTTAATGTCCACTCAAATAATGGACTCAACTCCCCCCCACCCTCTTCCCATGCTTGCTGGCTCCTCCCTCTCTGAGAAATGTTTGGGTGAAAACACTAGATTTTAAGGTATAGTAATAAATAATACCTCAAGCTAAAATTAGGATAATATAATTGACATTGCTGGATTCCTTGCAAGACCAGGAATATTTTGAATATACACGTCATATATTTTGCACAAAAGATGACATATTTGCTCTGTGTAAACAAATTCTTACTTAAGATCTAAAATTTATATGTCTAATGCAAAATCCATGTTGTTTATATTCAAAATGATCATCATATTGTAAAAATTCCATCAATGTAAATTATATTCTTGCCGGGTAAGTTTTAAGAATTTTATGAGCTAAGTAAAAAATTATACGTCACCCACGTATATGAGTAGATGCACCGCGTAAAGTGGGAATTCCGGTTCTGGCAGGGTACCGCGTAAATGTAGAAACGCATAAATGAGAACCGCATAAAGCGGGGTATTACTGTATATTCTTTCATTAAAAACGAGCCCGGAAGGGCATAAAACAACATCATTCACTAAGTGACTTGAAAGCAGAGGAAATTAGTCACTAAAGATTGACTGTCTTCCTAGAGATAGAAGACGAGCCGTGGTCACTGTGCTTGACCAGACTGTACGTAACAAACAAATTGCCCCAAACAATATCTGAGAGACATAATCTAAATAAAATTCACTTGATTTCCTCACCGTGCTAAGATGTATAAATCTTTGACCACTGAAGAGTCGAGATGTACCTGGCGCTTCTCTGGGAGCAGCCAGGTCAACTGTTTTGTTGGCCCATACCAACTTCCATCCCCTGAACCCCTCCTCTACACTGGAATATCAACAAGTTCTCGCCTGAAGTTACAATTTCATTTAGGAAAGGAATGAAACCAGCGTTGAACAGAGGTGAACAGTGGTTAAGTCAATGAGAACAACTCAACAGTTACAGCTGAGTCGTATCCAAGTTAACCTTCACACAGTGAGGTCCAATGTACCCAGTGATAACTGCCGTGAGACCCAACAACAACCAGCGATGTTTTAATCCGTCTACGATAGGAAGGCCTGGGACCACACCTCACTCATATAACACCATCTGTGAGGGAATTACTACACCAGATCAGGCCCCTCATAAGACCATCTGTGAGGGAATTCATACACCACATGATGCCCCTCACAACACCATCTGTGAGGGAGTTACGACACCACATGATGCCCCTCATAACACCATCTGTGAGGGAATTACTACACCACGTCAGGTCCCTCCTAACACCATCTGGGAGGCAGTTACTACAGTACACTACGTGTTTGCTGTTCAGCACCTACAGGTACATTAATATGTATGTTCACTGTATGTTCCTTTACATTTCTCTAATGAAGGCTTTTGTTAAACCATCAATGTCAATGTATGTAATAAGTCATTTATGTCCAATGTATATTTTCAGCCTTCAGGCTGCAGAACTTTTTCAATAAACCATTAATTATTATTATTATGTATTATTAAATACCAAAAATAAAATCCTAGTGGCACATAATATTTCAGCTATTATAACACAAATTAGCAGAGCTAATTTGACATTGCTGGATTCCTTGTAAGACCAGGAATATTTTGAATATAAATGTCATATATTTTGCACAAAAGATAACATATTTACTAGAGAAAACATTTTATCTAAGATTTGTATGTCTAATGCAAAATATATGATGTTTATATTCAAAATGATCACCAAATTATAAGAATTCCAGCAATGTAAATTATATTCTGGCCGGGTAATTTGTATGAATTTTATGAGCTAAAACAGGCAGGGTGGGGTGTGGAGCAAATCTAAAAATAGCGTCTCGAGCCGGACACTCACCGCGTATATGTGGAAAAAATCCGTGTTAAGTGAAAGTTCAGCTCTGGCGAGGCACCGCGTATATGAAAAAACGCATTAAGTGAAACCGCGTTAGGCGGGGTAATACTGTATACTGGTACTGCAATAATTTGTATTTATTCCATTCACTAAAGTTGTTATTTTTTGTTTATTTTACCATGCTTCATATACTGTACTGTATTACCTTTTATTCATGTACAGTATGCACTAATAAGCATCCTTGATATAATATCGCAATAAAAATTTTTTAACAAAATATAAGTTGTACTGGTCCTGATATTCATATATTGTTTCATAATGAACAGAGTTCTTATCAACATTCCTTGTACAGTAGGTTCTCAAATTTCGCATGTTTTGAATTCAACGTATTTTTTATTTGGACACGAAAAAACACTACACAATTTTAATTTTTGATGGCGGAAACTCGAATTTCGATGGGTTTGAGCGGCCTGCCAATGTTCAGACGTGCACAATCGTTTAAACAGCGTCATTTCTTTTATGTACAAAAGACTCATTACTGTTTATTACTGAATGTCTTTTTGATTGAATTAATGTTTATGAGTGCAAAATGAACAATACAATTCATTAATAATACGTGGAATATTAAAACACACGAGGAGACGAGACGGCATTGTTTTCGTTAATGTTTACAAAAACAGTGACTGATTGGTTCTACATATAAAACAGAAGAAAATAAGACCCTTGTTGTAGCTGTAGTAAAATTAATGTAAACATCTTAATATGGTTGTTTTAAGTAATGTTATTTAATGTTAATAAACGGAACAATATAAGTAGCTAACCATTAATGGTAAAGAAAAAAGTGAGATCGCGTATGTAAGTACGCACATGTGAAAACATATTGTCATTACTCTACATAAGAATATGAAAGCAACACTTATTTACTGTTCATATATGTTTTAATTAATGTTTCTGAATTTAAAACAAAAATTCTACCCACCAGTGGTTGTAAAGTTGAAAGCATAAGGACAGCCATTGTTGTTGTCTGTGTTTTTACTCGGATGACGAAGTTGCCAAGTCATCAGGTTCAACTCTAGCTGAAGCTGTAGAACATAAAAACTTTTTCTGTGTTGTTTTTAGTTTTATTTAACTTTATCTGTGTTATTTTTGTTGGTTTATTAGGGTGTTGCTTTATAACTGGTAGTAATTCACCAAAAAAGTAGGGTAAATAAGGCAAAATTTAGCCAAACATCGAAAGTACCAGACTCAAATTAATTTCTCCATAGGAATTTGTATTTAAATTTGGACGATTTGAATTTTGCGAGGTTTTTACAGTCTAAATAGGTGTCCAAATATGAGAGCCTACTGTAATCTTTTTTGGCAATAAATATTTCAATCGTTTCAGTGCATTGTATGAACTGGAATTTATCAATATGACTTGTGTCATTTACAAAAATATGCTCGTGATTTGTTGTTTACAGATATTTTGTTTTTGCATTATTGGACATTGACTTTATCAGAGTATCTTCCTGCTTCTAGTGTGAAGGAAAAAAATATTATCTTGAACTAGACATTATTACCTTGTCCAGCCACCATCTTTCTCAATGGGTCGTATTCTTAAACCTTAGTGTCAGGAATATGGGTTGCTGTGATGAATGAACAAGAGGCAAACAAGCATTATGTAATGAAATAGTGAGCGGAACGCCCATGCGTGCATAGTGTCAACAAAGGCTGTATGATACTGCTCCTTAAAAGTCGTATTTCTGACGAATTCAGTGAGTCTACCAATCCCAGCCTGTGCAGACAACTATAGCAAGACCCAGTTATCAGCACAGTGGCATATATTTTTTTTTTTACTTTTGGACTTTGTCATTTTTTGGGGGATAAAACATCTGGTCCTACCACCCGATCCCTCTGAGCAAAGTTTTTCAAGTTTGCGCAATGTGATAGTGTGACGTAGCAGTGACGTCATTACCACTCCACCTGACTGCAGTGTTGCCAATGTGCCCTATGCCCGCCGTTAAACGCTCCCGTTCGTTGGAAAAGGCGGCAGTAGGTGACAGTGATGCTGACGACTTTCTTTTTGAAGACACGTCAAAGAAGAAGCAGAAACCTCAAAAGTCAGGGTCTCCAGCAGGGGGCCACTGCTCCCCCTTGCACCCCTTCTGGGGCTGTAGAGGGTGGCCTCCTCCTGTCATCGGGGTCCCCAAGTGAGCTTACATGTGGCTCAATGACCGACCCTCCGCCCCGTCGCGCCTTCGTCGTCTCGCCTTTCCTCGGGACTTGCCTCTGAGCACACGGATGACCTGTTTCTTCCGTCACTGCTCTCCACTTCAGGACTCAACACTCCGCCTCCGCCGAGGTCCCACAGCCGGGATAGTCACCACACAAATGGACGACAAGATGGTACGCCTGCTCACTCAGGTGGGCTTTCCTGCTCCCCAGGGGGAGGTGATGCTGAAGTTCACCACCATCACCCCAGAAACTCGTCGTACCAAGGTAATGGTTCGCCACGTACCCTGGGAAATCCCTATCGACGATCTTCGCCCTCTTCTCCCACAACTATTGGACATGGAACGCCGCATCAACCCGGTCTCCAAACGTCCATCCAACGAACTCATCGACTGGTGGGTGGGCCCCTTCCCTCCGAAGATGAATGTCGGACCAATTCACAACTGTCCTCTCGACCGATTTATCGGAACCCCGAAAATCTGTGGTCGTTGCCAATCGTGGAAACACTGCACCTGGGAGAGCACGAGGATGGTCGCCTGTCGTTTCTGTGCTGGTCCTCACGACACAGTGGAATGCAAATCGAAAATTCAGAACAAAATGCCAGTTATTCCACAGTGTGTCAATTGCCATGGCAGTCACCATGCCTGGAATGCCAATTGCCCACAGCCCCCTGGCACTCTCCCAGGGAAAACTTACTTTGTTCCACCGCCCTTGTCTCTGACGAAGCCCCTGTCAACCAAACCTCACTCCTATCCACCACCGCCTCTTCCATCCACCAAGGATTTCCCATTGATCTCCTCTCCTCTACCATTCCCCCCTATCACCCTTACCACCCATCCTTTCTCCCCTTCCTCCCTCTCCCTACCGTTCTTGGAACAAGGTCGTTGCCGGCCCTGCCACACAGTCACCACCATCTCCTGCCCACCCGGACCCCCGCTGTCTCTCACCAGCACCACCACCTCTTACTTAACTGAACCCTCACTGTCCCTCTCCGTCGCTACCACCACCACATGCCCAGTCGGGCCCTCGGCAATCCTCGCCGCCACCTCCAGCTCCTGCACAGGTACAACAAGTTGGTTCTATGGAAACAATCACTCTCCGTCTGGATCGCCACTCCAAGCAAATCAACCTTCTCTCTGCCCAACTCGACTTGTTTGTGAAAACAATTGCGACATTGCAGAGGCAACAACAACTCATTCTGAACACCCTGACCCAACAGGGGCGCACTTTGCAAGCCGTAATGATCCGCCTCCTTCCATCTCCCGAGATGGAGGATCCATCCCTCGCCCTCCCACTCCTCCCTCTCCATTTTTCTCAACAGAATTTGGTACCTCCTCTGGAGCCCTGTCTAGCCCCACCGACTCATCTCACACCGGAGGCCGTTCCCTCCTCTTCTTACAATGGAACATCCAGAGACTTAGACCTCGCCCAGTTTGTGCTCTCTCATCAAGTAGATGTTGCTCTACTTCAGGAAACCATCACAGACGATGTTATTCCACTCCGCCTCTCTGGCTATACTGTTTACACCCTGCCTCGGTACCTTGGGCAGGCTCTTGGCCTCCTCACCCTTGTGCATAACACCATTCCATCTGTTCGTCTCCCTTCACCTGACTCACATGGACCCCCGTCTGAATTACTTTTTGTCTCCCTTACTCTTGGTGACCGGACCCTTCGTGTAGTCAATGTTCATTTCAAGAGTGATTCTCTGGACCCCCAGGTTCTTCACGACCTCCATGATGGGGTTCCCACTATTGTTCTTGACGACTTTAATGCCCGCCATCCCACTCATACTCCGGATCATCCCACTCCGTGTACCCTTAACGGATCACATCTCTCACAGTTTCTTAATGGGGATGATGATGTTCGCTTTCTTTGTCCTGACGATCCTACTCGCCTCCCCCACAGTTTCCTTGATGTTGGCTTACTATGGAACGGTCATACCTCCTTTCATCCTACCGTCTGCACCGAGCCTGCTCTGTACAGTGACCATCTTGCCGTTACTACCCATCTCAGGCTCTCCTTCTCTGCCCCGACATCAGCTCCTTATCGATCCCCTCACCTTCGTCTCACACAAGATGCTGTTCCTTTCTTTACCCAATACCTTTCTACCTGAGCGGATTCTTATGTTGTCCCCTAGTCCGTTGATTCTTACAGCGTTGATTTTGTTGATGCCGTGTATGACTCTGTCAATCGCGCTACCCCTCCATGCCCTCCCCGTCACCCCAGAAGTGCCACCAACTACTGGTATCGTATCCCTGCCATGAGACATCTCCGGCAGGTAACCCGTGATCTCCACTCTGCCATACGGAGGTCTCGCTCTCCAGAGGACTGGGAAGACTAAAAAAATTGGTGCTCCTTTGCAACTCAAGAGCGCCGTCGGATTCGTGAGGCGGACTGGCTATCCTTCACGGGGTCTCTATCGTTCCAGTCGTCACCCTGTTATGTATGGAATCGGATTAATGCTATACGGGGTACTCGACGGAGGCCTCCTCCCCGTCTCCCTTGCCTGCTCTTTAATGGAGGACTGGGCACGAGCTTCCTCCCCTGAGGCACTTCCAGAGCCTGTTGTTCATGCTGCTCTTACCTTCCCTGCCCCCACTGATCATCCGATCACACAGTTCGAGCTTGACAGTGCTCGTCGCTCTAGAATAGACACCTCTCCTGGGGATGACCAGATAACCTACTCCGTCCGCAACGCCTGTACTAATATTCCTAACGGCCCCTTGCTTGCTCTCTACAATATGTCTTATGAACATGGGGTTCTCCTGTCTAACTGGAAAAATGCCACCATTATCCTCGCGTTGAAGGCTCTATATCTTCTGTTCAAGAAATGAACCTCAGCACCCCTCAAGGTGAAGTCCTGAGTCCCACCTTGTTTAACACTCTCATGCACTCCATTGCATCTCATCCGTGGCCGACAGAAGTTGTCCACTCAGGATATGCCGACGATGTCCTCCTCCAAGACCCTGACTACCTCAGCGTGCAGGAAGCCCTTGATCTGGTCTCCAGAGAGTGTGATTCACTTGGTTTCCTTCTTTCAACTGCAAAAACAAAAGCCATGTGGCACGGTCGTGTTGTACCTCCACCCCTTCTCTTATCAGGAACGCCCTTGGACTGGGTTAATGAGACAAAATACCTGGGTGTGTATGTAACTCGCACACGTTGTCAGAGCCCTGAAGTTCGCTATCTTCGAGACATATGCTTTCGGCGTCTCGCTCCCCTCTCTACCATGTGCAGTGGTTCCCTTGGTGCCACCATCCCTGTACTTCTCACCATGTACAAGTCCTTTGTCCGTTCCTGTGTCGACTACGCCACCCCTGCCCTCGTCAACATTAGTCGGACTGCTGTCAATCGTCTCGAAGTTATCCAGAGGAAAGCTGCTCGTATCATCCTTGGGGCCCCTCAGTGGACACGCTCTACTTCTCTATATACCGAAATTGGTCTTTCCCCCTTACAGGATTGTGTCCAGGAGTTTTACCTAAAAACTGCCGTTTCCATTCTACGGGACCCTCGGGGCAACTATGTCCAAGCCAACTTGACTCCTGCTGTCCGAGGCCGACCTCCAACTAGAAGACAGTGGCGAGGGTCACTCATCCGAGCCCTTCAGGAACACGACCTCTGCCTGATATTGTTGTCATCCCTGCTGTTGGTTCGTCTCCTTCTCCCTGGCTGGATTTTCAACCTGAAGTGATTGCCCTCGGTGGACCGCTCCCGAAATCCCAGGTGAACCCTGTTATTCTCTGCAAATACCACCTCTCCAGGATCGCCCACTGGTCCCCAGGTAGGGTCGTCCTCTACACTGATGGTTCTGTTGACCCCGCTACAGGTAGGGCCGGGGCTGGTGTCTACATCTCCTGTCCTGATGCCCCTGAGCCTATCAAACTGTCTCTCAGAGTTTCTGACGGGGCATCCTCCACTCAGGCTGAACTAATAGCCCTCCTTGCTGCCCTTCTCGCTGAGGAAGAAGCAGATGGCTTTTGCCCCTTGCTTGTCTGCTGCGATTCCAGGTCTGCTCTCGACGGGATCGCATTTGGATCAGGGGAAAATAAGGACCTCATCCTCCGAATACGAGGGTTAACAACCACACTTCAGGATGCAAGCCGTCCTGTGACATTCTTATGGATACCCAGTCATGTCGGTATCTTGGGGAATGAGGCAGCAGATGGCCTTGCCAAGACTGGCTGCAACAAGGCCACACCTGACTACGTTGTTCCTCGAACACTTTTACAGCTTAGGACCCAAATTCGCCGCAAACAGAGAGAAGCTCGGGAGGCAGCCATCCCCCTGGATTCCCTGCCCACCTGGTACGATGTCTCTGTAAACTTCCTGACTTCTCGTATGTCTATGGGAAAGGGTCGCGAAAAGGGGACGTGATTGCTGCCAGTATCATCATTGGGTATGACTTTGCTTGGGAGATTGGTATCCCCGCACCCCATGAGCAACGCTCTTGTGCATTGTGCAGAAGACCCGACAGCCGCTCCCTTATTCACTACCTCCTAAGATGTCCCCACACACAACACTTCCGTGACGCCTGCTGGACCACCACCCCTAACCCCCTGACGGAGACACGATGATCCTCCCCATACTGGCCAGATATTATGTAAATAACATTGATTATGTGTTAAAGGAATATCCTTTCTTCCTTAGGCTTTAGTAAGCCCCTTTATAATATTTATACTGTATATACTTGTCATACTTGCCAGATGCTTCTGGTGTTACTGTACAGTAGGGAGTGACAGTTTTGCAAAAGTTTTCAAAATCTAATTGCTTGGGTTGGATTATTTGTCTATCGGCCACGCTAATTCCGAATATGTTTGAGTTTTTTACATCATTGCATTAGAAGGTTTGTGGATACTTTTGGGTTTGGCATGAAAAACGCGAAAAAATTGTATATAATAAAGGGACTGGCAATGTGGCACAACCTGTTAAAATCAAGTTATTGAATTGGATTATTCGACTACTGTGTACACTGGTTCATAATATGCTATTGTTTTACAACTCAATGCGCTACAAATTATGCCGATATTTTTGCTGCAAGTCACCACATACGTATATTTCGAAAACCAGGGCCCAATATTACCAACGGCGTGGATAGATTCCGTGGAATGAATTCAGGACATTCCCGCTCATGGAACATTACCAAACTCCATTTATGTGCCAATGGCAGGCCAATGGCAATATTTACAGAGTTTGTTGAGGCTCCCTGGACGGGAATGCCCTGAATTTATTTCACGGAATCTATTCACGCCGTTGGTAATATTCGTCCCAGGACTGATCAACGAATTCAGCCCAAGTAGCTTGACTTGGACAGTTAAGGACAAAATCTCAGTCCGTACTTTTGAATAAAATATTGTTCAATAGGTGGTGATATTGAAGTGCTGAAAGTTGTTTTTTCTGTGTTGTTTTGCAGTTAGTTCAAAGGGCCGCCACCAAGATGGGTCGTCCTAAGATTAGCAACACTCAGCTGCGCCAGGGTAACGATAAGGTGTTCGGGGTTCGGATGCCTCTGCCATCTAACAAGTTGCCTCTGAACAAGGAAGTTGGAAGTGCCCTGGCTTATGAAGCAGAAAACGAGAGGTTAAGAAGAAGAACAAATGCTTTTGATTATATGGATGCCACCAACAAGGTGACTGAGAAGGTACTGGATGTGTATAGGAAGGCCACTGTCCCCACTATCTCTGAAATCAGGGTGAAAATGAGAGTCCACGACCTGTGGAGGATGCGGAGGGAGACGATGATGATGAAGGGAAATGGACAGAAACAGAAAAGGAAGAAAACGAAGAACGGGAAGCTGAAGATGAGCCTCGAACCTCATCTTCAGCTTCCCGTTCTTCGTTTTCTTCCTTTTCTGTTTCTGTCCATTTCCCTTCATCATCATCGTCTCCCTCCGCATCCTCCACAGGTCGTGGACTCTCATTTTCACCCTGATTTCAGAGATAGTGGGGACAGTGGCCTTCCTATACACATCCAGTACCTTCTCAGTCACCTTGTTGGTGGCATCCATATAATCAAAAGCATTTGTTCTTCTCCTTAACCTCTCGTTTTCTGCTTCATAAGCCAGGGCACTTCCAACTTCCTTGTTCAGAGGCAACTTGTTAGATGGCAGAGGCATCCGAACCCCGAACACCTTATCGTTACCCTGGCGCAGCTGAGTGTTGCTAATCTTAGGACGACCCATCTTGGTGGCGGCCCTTTGAACTAACTGCAAAACAACACAGAAAAAACAACTTTCAGCACTTCAATATCACCACCTATTGAACAATATTTTATTCAAAAGTACGGACTGAGATTTTGTCCTTAACTGTCCAAGTCAAGCTACTTGGGCTGAATTCGTTGATCAGTCCTGGGACGAATATTACCAACGGCGTGAATAGATTCCGTGAAATAAATTCAGGGCATTCCCGTCCAGGGAGCCTCAACAAACTCTGTAAATATTGCCATTGGCCTGCCATTGGCACATATATGGAGTTTGGTAATGTTCCATGAGCGGGAATGTCCTGAATTCATTCCACGGAATCTATCCACGCCGTTGGTAATATTGGGCCCTGGTTTTCGAAATATACGTATGTGGTGACTTGCAGCAAAAATATCGGCATAATTTGTAGCGCATTGAGTTGTAAAACAATAGCATATTATGAACCAGTGTACACAGTAGTCGAATAATCCAATTCAATAACTTGATTTTAACAGGTTGTGCCACATTGCCAGTCCCTTTATTATATACAATTTTTTCGCGCTTTTCATGCCAAACCCAAAAGTATCCACATACCTTCTAATGCAATGATGTAAAAAACTCAAACATATTCGGAATTTCCGTGGCCGATAGACAAATAATCCAACCCAAGCAATTAGATTTTGAAAACTTTTGCAAAACTGTCACTCCCTACTGTACAGGGGTACCTAGTGACAGCACTAGGATCCTGCTTCCTCTATCAAGGAATAAACAATTGAAATTGAAATTGAATTGAATGAAATAGTCACCAGTTCCCTCACAGTTTCTAAAGGTATTGCTCTATATTTGTCATCCTGTGTTCCTGAAATCGTGCTACTACTTGAAACTAAAGTTTAAGAATACAAACTGAATAGGTGTATTGATAAGGCGAGGGTGTGTGTGTGGGGGGGGGGGGGGTGGGGGGGAGGACAGCAGGCCAGGCCACCATGACATACACTATACCCTTATTACTACGGTACTTGTAAATTTTCATCGCCTTAATATCAGGAAAGACTAGACTATTCTTTCATTATACAGTACTTGGTAACCGTAAATATCATGTTACGATGATCACTAATTTGATCATAAAGACAGATGCAAGGCCCCTATGTTTGACCCACAGGAGGTTAGTTTACATGCCATTTAGGTGTAAAATGTGATGAGCTCACACTACATCAATCTATCTATGAGAGCATATGTAAACAAAGAAGCATATAAAATCATCAAAGTTGCTCAAACAGGTACGGTTCTACCCCGGAAACTGACGCCCCCAATAACGTTGCTTCACATAACCGATGATTCCTCTTGGGGAAATACCCCGCAAGTTTCGTTGATACACCCGGAGATCCGACGTTTGGAAGAGGAGTGGCTAAGCTGTTTTGAATTTGGCAGGCTGTGGCGTGGTACTAATTCTTGCCTTGAGAGGGCTTTTTGCACTGTCTCTAATTCATTCCCACTATCTTTGCTCATGTTTACACCAACCATGTGTCTTTGACGTCGTGTTTTTTCGTTATTTCCTACTTCGTGTTATGCAGTCATGCCTAATCTTTCTAGTGATAGTTTCTCTTGTGCTGAGCTGGATATGATATGATAAGGAGTAATAAGAGTGGTGATGGACCAGCAAAGATTGGTAGAGGCTTGAACTTGTCACCCTAGACTGTCTCTACCATCCTCAACACAGGTAAATAACAGTGTCAAATTGTGCTTTATATTGCTTATTTAAGGCTTATTATGCTTGCTTCATATGCCTGCTTTATTTTCTTGCTTGGCAGAGTGCAGTACAGAGATATATCAAAGGTAGATGGGAGTTTTTAGGAGGTGGCCAGTCCTTAACCCTCTTATTTGTTATGTTCTTAAGGGATTAATTGCTTCAATAACTGTTAATTCACTAACCAACGACTTTTCCCGGTCCCGATATGCATCGGTTATCGGGGATACACCTCGGGGGCACACCCAGGGGGGTTTCCTGGTTGTCCGGAAACCCCCCCTAGGCCATGTTGGAATCCTTCATCAAGACTATTATCCTCTGTGGTTGTCAGAACATTTCTCTGCGAGGTCACAGAGACAATACCAAGGACGTTGCCAGTGATGGGATTGCCAATCGTGGCAATTTTTTGGCACCTCCTTGACTTCCGTGTGGAGGCTGGAGACAGGGTTCTGGGTATGCACCAAAGCACAGCTGCCAAGAATGCTCTGTACACATCTTGGAATATCCAGAACCAGTCGATTCACATTTCTTGGAGAACAGATACATGACCATATCCTACAGAAGGTAAAGAAAAACAAGTTTTTCTCTTATGATAGCTGATGAGGTCACTGACTCTGCCTGTAAGAAGCAGCTCAGCATGGTGTTGAGGTATGTGGACCCTAATGACCACATCAGAGAGGACCAGGTGGACTTTTTGGAATGTGACAATGGGGTAACTGGCAGAATTATAGCAGATAAGGTGACAACCAGCATCACAGGGTATGGACTTGACGTCAACAACCTTAAGAGGTCAGGCCTATGACGGACCCCTTGGCCCTCTACCAGCACTGCTCATCAAATGCCCTCAACCTGGCTGCTGTTAAGTCCATCCAGTTCACCAGTATCAGGAACATGATGGGCATCTTGGACAGGATCTCAACTTTCATGGAAGGGCATCCTAAACATGCATAAGCCTTGGAGGCAGCTGTCCTGGAGACCCACCTTGAATCAAGGAAACACAAGCTGAAAAATCTGTGCCATACACATTGGGTGCAACGCCTAGATGCCCTAGAAACCTGTGTGGAGCTACATCCCTCGGTGGTGGCCTGCATGGAGGGTGGTCCTGGCAGCTGGTCTACACACACACTGACATGCCCAGGCCCAGCTGCTTATCATCACCAGCACAGACTTCATTGTGTCTCTGATCACCAACAATGCACAAGGCTACTTGAAAGGTGTGACCACTAGCCTTCAAGCACAGGCCAAGGATGTAGTTGAGGCCAGCAGAGACGTTAACTGTGTGAAAGCAGCACTACAATATGTCCGAAACAACATGGATGATCACTACATTGAATGGTTTCGTCAGGCAGAACAACTGTGTGAGGCTGTAGGTGTCACACCTTCCATGCCCAGACTGCAAACGCCAACGACACCGAGACAACACATCAGTTGATGGACCAGCTGAATACTACAGGAGAACTGTGGCCATTCCACTCTTAGACCATATCCTGGCAGAGCTGGAGATGAGGTTCACCACCCTGCACCAGAAGGCCTTCCAGGGGCTCAGTGTCATCCCATCCATCTTGGTAACCCTGACACCAGCAGAGGACAGCAGAAGAATACAAGAACTGGTTGACCTCTACCGGGAGGACCTGCCATCTCCTGGCAGTATAAGAGTGAGGTACACACCTGGTGTGTCAGGTGGGAAATAAAGGCCAAAGAACAAGGCCCCACCATCCTTCCAATTACACTGACCACCACCCTCTCCCAGACACCAGGTTCCATGTTCCCCAATGTGAGGGACCTGCTCATTACAGTGGTCCCTTGGTTAACGAACACAATTCGTTCCAGAAGGTCATACGTTAACCGAAAATTTTGTTAACCGAATCCATTGTTTCAATGGGATATTGGGTAATTGGTTCCAGCTCACCGAAAAGTACATACAAAGCAAAAAAAAAAAATGCAGTAAAGTACACTTACTTTGAGGTGTGTATGTAGAAGGTTCCTGGTTGATGATGATGATGGGAATTAGAAGTGGGGGTGGAGGAGAAGGGAGAAGAGAAGGCAGTGGGGTGGAAGAGAAATCATCCCATGCTTCATGCCGCCATTTCACCAATAAAATTTTAAGTTTACTAGGTGTAATTCAAGATTATTTTCTTTAAATCAACACTGCTCTGCACTATATATTGTCAATATGTTAAATAAATTTCAGAATGACCAATAATTGTATTGTAAAAACGTAAAAATACTCTGTGTTCAAAAGACCCACAAGCAAGATGTTTCCTCCACTGAACAGAGACACAAATTGACGCCTTGGTGGGTGAGTGAAGTGGCTGATGGGCGCTCCAAAAACTAGTTCCCTGTACTGCAATTATGTTAAATAAGTGTTAAAATGACTCATAATTTTAATATAAAGCTTGGAAAAATATTGAATAGCACAACCTTCTTGATATTTACTCCAATGGAAACGAATATAAGCCCTAGAACCGATTACCGTATTGGCGGACTAATCCTCCAGTCGGCGAGCAAGCCAAAACATGTTGACAAGTTTTCGTAAGAATTTCGTTAACTGAATTTTTGTTCGTTAACCGAATTTAAGATTCTTATGGAAGGTAATTCGTTAACCGAAATTTTGTTAACCGAGGCGTTCGTTAACCGAGGGACCACTGTATTCTGTGCACCCTGCCAGTAACAACATGCTCTACTGAAAGATCTTTCGGTGGACTGAAAAGAATTAAAAGCACCATTCAGATCAACAGTGGGGAATGAGAGACTGACAGGCCTGACACTAATGCACATGCACCGAGATAGACCAGTGGAAATAAACCAAGTAATTGACACATTTACACATAGAAATCCCAGGAAGGTGAAATTTACAAATATACTTGCTGAAAAGTAAAGATGGTTTATGTTTGTCTAAATAAAATATTTTAAGCAAATTTTATGACCTCTACTATCCTTTACTAACAGTCAGTCTACATATAAACATTAGGATGCAAAATGAAAAAAAGTGTTACACAGTACAGTATTTATGTATATATTTAGCTCAACAAAAAATATTTTGAACAAATTTGGGGATGCATAATTATAAAAGTGTGTTAAACAGTATTCAACTCAATAAATTCATGTATATTTTATGTTTGTGCAAATTAATTATGCCCCTGAAACCCATCTAGTAAGAATTGTTTCTCTAATCGTAGTGCTCTGTGGTTTACCATGTGGGCTCCTCACCAAGCTCAAGTATTTGGAAACACCCCCCCCCCCCCTTTACCCAATTTCTGGGTGTGCCCCTGTATAGTAATAAGTAAAATAATATCATGTTGCTTTGAGCTGATGCATACAAACTCACAACACTTTGTCTGCAATGTTCATAGTGCTCGTTGAATCTTGTAACTGAAAAGTTTTATATAGTGCATTCATAAATATCATTGTTACGGAATATTCTTGAATACAGTACAAATTTTCCAACTACAATTGGGTCGAGATATATCGCGAGATAGGGTCCAAGGATGTTCGTTATACAGTGGTCTGTCGGTTAACGAACACAATTCGTTCCAGAAGGTCATTCGTTAACCGAAAACATTGTTTCAATGGGATATTGGGTAATTGATTCCAGCTCACAGAAAAGTATATACAAAGTAATGCCAAAAATGCATAAAGTCAGAAACACTCCTAAAATTCCGCTGAGGTGTTAGTGTAGTAACTCCCTCACATATGGTGTTATGAGGGACCTCACGTGGTGTACTAACTCCCTCACAGATGGTGTTATGAAGGACCTGACGTGTAGTAACTCCCTCACATATGGTGTTATGAGGGACCTCACTTGGTGCAGTAACTCCCTCACAGATGGTGTTATGAGGGACCTGACGTGGTGCAGTAACTCCCTCACAGATGGTGTTATGAAGGACCTCACGTGGTGTAGTAACTCCCTCACAGATGGTGTTATGAGGGACCTCACGTGGTGTAGTAACTCCCTCACAGATGGTGTTATGAAGGACCTGACGTGGTGTAGTAACTCCCTCACATATGGTGTTATGAGGGACCTCACGTGGTGTAGTAACTCCCTCACAGATGGTGTTATGAAGGACCTGACGTGGTGTAGTAACTCCCTCACAGATGGTGTTATGAGGGACCTGACGTGGTGTAGTAACTCCCTCACAGATGGTGTTATGAGGGACCTCACTTGGTGCAGTAACTCCCTCACAGATGGTGTTATGAGGGACCTGACGTGGTGCAGTAACTCCCTCACAGATGGTGTTATGAGGGACCTCACGTGGTGTAGTAATTCCCTCACAGATGGTGTTATGAGGGACCTCACGTGGTGTAGTAATTCCCTCACAGATGGTGTTATGAGGGACCTCACGTGGTGTAGTAATTCTCTCACAGATGGTGTTATGAGGGACCTGACATGGTGCAGTAACTCCCTCACAGATGGTTTTATGAGAGACCTGATGTGGTGCAGTAACTCCCTCACAGATGGTGTTATGAGGGATCTCACGTGGTGTAGTAGTTCCCTCACAGATGGTGTTATGAGGGGCCTCACATGATGTAGTAATTCCCTCACAGATGGTGTTATGAGGGACTTCTCGTGGTGTAGTAATTCCCTCACAGATGGTGTTTTGAAGGACATGACGTGGTGTAGTAACTCCCTCACAGATGGTGTTATGAGGGATCTCACGTGGTGTAGTAGTTCCCTCACAGATGGTGTTATGAGGGATCTCACGTGGTGTAGTAGTTCCCTCACAGATGGTGTTATGAGGGACCTCACGTGGTGCAGTAACTCCCTCACAGATGGTGTTATGAGGGACCTCACGTGGTGTAGTCATTCCCTCACAGATAATATACGCCAAAACTAAGAAGGAGGCAGCATCTGGGCGCATGGATTGGCCGAGGAGCTGTGACGTAGCAAGGGGAAATCCATTGTGATTGGCTGCCTCGGGGTATGGTCCGAGGAAGGCGCACTGTCATTGGCTCGCGCTCCTCTCTCTCTGAACGGGGTGTAGGCAGTTTCATTGACTGAGTGCACAGCCAGATACTAGCTCCTGGCCTTAGGCAAAATCACACCTTATTTTTTAAGGACTTTCTACCATATTTCTATTCTAGCTAGAGGGTTACATCCAATGCCAACATGTAGAGGAAGGGTGGAAATAGTGATATCCACCAAAAAACATATTTTGGCCGGGGTGTCACTTCTAATGCGGAGTGCCTCAAATAAAGAAAATATAATATAATCTATGCAGAAAAGATCCCTATTATGCACTCCTCAACAGCTGATGTTTATCTCGCTCTAGGCAGTCACGCAACAAGACCCTCACCGGATGCGTGTTGCCTTAATTCCTATGTGTGTGTGTGTGTGATAATAATAATAATAATAATAATAATAATAATAATAAATGGTTTATTAATAGAGTTGCAGCCGGTGGCTGAAAATATACAGACTTACATTTGATTTAGACATAATGATATAATATGCATTGAATACATTTACAGGGCTGTACAGTACACAAATCAGGAGTTGTTTATTATTTTAATAATAGATGGGATGGTGCTATTCTTATATCTATCGGTGCAGGCTCTTATGGGCTGAATTTTGTTGTAGTGGCGGACTGCGCGAGGTGGGCAGGGGGCTGCCGGTGGCAGGTGGTGGCGATGACGAGGGTGGTGCATTAATTGGCTGCCAAACCTTTCCAGTGCTTGGTGGTGGAGGTCACTGAGGGATGGCATTTCCAGGGTGGAGAGAGCATTAGTGTAGCCAGAGTATTCTGCGCCGATAATGATTCTGTAGGCCCTTTTCTGTACCTTCTCTAGCTGACGTTGTTGGGTGGAGTTGAGAGAAGACGACCAGGCTGGTGACGCATATGTTAGTTTGGGGAGAATAAAGGCGTTGTAGATGGTCCTCAGCTCTGGCATGGGTGTCCCAAGTGACCTAAGTCGTAGCATGTAGAGACGGTACGAGGCTGCCTTGACTGTGTTATTTACATGGGCCTTCCAGTCAAGTTTGTTGTCTATAGTTACACCCAGGAGTTTGGCAGACTGCACCAGCTGGAGAGGATGGGCACCCACTGTGACTGCTGGGGCTTGCACTGGAATGGTGGCGGTATTGATGTGCATGACTACGGTTTTGGTGTGGTTGATGGTGACCTTGTTCTCCGTAGTCCAAGATCTACGTGACCTGCACTGTAAACATTAATCTGTATGTTCACTGTATGTTTCTTTACCTTTCTCTAATGAAGGCTTTTGTTAAACCACCAATATACAGTGGTCCCTCGGTTAATGAACACAATTCGTTCCAGAAGGTCGTTCGTTAACCGAAACCATTGTTTCAATGGGATTTTGGGTAATTGGTTCCAGCTCACCGAAAATTACATACAAGTTAAAAATAAATGCAGTAAAGTACTGTACACTTACTTTGAGGTGTGCATGTAGAAGGCTCCTGGTTGATGATGATGATGGGAATTAGAAGTGGGGATGGAGAAGAAGGGAGAAGAGAAGGCAGTGGGGTGGAAGAGAAATCATCCCATGCTTCATGCCGCCATTTCACCCATAAAATTTTAAGTTCACTTGGTGTAATTCAAGATTATTTTCTTTAAATCAACACTGCACTGCACTATATACAAGTATTGTCAATATGTAAAATAAATTTCAAAATGACCAATAATTGTACTGCAAAACTGTGAAAATAGTTTATGTTCAAGAGTGTCTCAAGCAAGATGCTTCCTCCACTGAGCAGACATAAACTGACGCCATTCTGGGTGAGTCAAGTGGCTGTTTGGCGCGCTAAAAACTAATTCCCTGAACTTCAATTATGTTAAATACAGTAAAAGTCCAAAAATCCGGATGCCAAAAATCCGGACCACCCGAGAATCCGGACTTTTGGAAAATAATTTTTTTTTTTTTTTTTGCGGGCTTTGGTGTGTATGTGCGCATGCGTGAGCGCCACAGCTGCACAGCGACAACAAGCGACCACGTGGTCTCCACTTTAAAACGAGCAATCAAACTGTGACAACATACCGTATATACTCATCTATAAACCCCCCTCGTTTATCTGTCGACCCTGATTTTTTGACCAAGAAATCGTTAATTTATGATATTCCTCGTTTGTAGTTCGACCCACGTTTTTGAGGGTAAGCGAACAACAAAACCTTCAGTAAAAACGCTCTACGTCCTATAAACTGAAACACGAGTGCCGAAGGCAAATTGTTTACCATTTGTTATTACGACACTTTACACTGAAACGCGGGTAGTTTCAACAAAAATATTGTATATTTCCATTCAAGTATTTATTCAAGTCAATTAGGAGGGAATATTATTGTAATACAACAGTTTTTTAACTAAACCATTCGAAAAGTGATTACGGTAACATCTTTTGAACGAAAGAAAGCAAGTCATTGTTTTCGTCACGATTTTATCCCACTTTCCACTTTAATACGTACTTCATTTCAACAAAAATATTACATTTCCGTGAATGTATTATATCAAGCACAGTATGAATAGAATATCATTGTAATATAACAGAATTTTAACCGAAAACTATTAAAAAAACGAATAACATCTCAAGAACATCAGAAGCTTAGGTAAAGTCTTTTGTTTCCGTCATGTATTTTATGCTATTTTACATTGAAATACATCACGTTTCAGCAAAACTACTATTTATTTCCGAGAATATTTTCATTCAGGCGCAGTTTAGATAAAATATACGTGTGATGTAATAGTTTTTTAACTGAAAACGATTCGAAAAACACGTACCCTCTAGCCCTGTTCAAGGAGAGGACTGGGAGAAGCTGTTTGGTGCTGCAGACGATGACAAGGAAAATGATTTTGATGGATTTTAATGAAAATATTCAGAAATATGGTATCGTAATATTTATTCAAGTCAATTAGGATATTATTGTAATACAATACAGCAGTTTTTTAACTAAACCATTCGAAAAGTGATTACGGTAACATCTTTTGAACGAAAGAAAGCGCAAGTCATTGTTTTCGTCACGATTTGATCCCACTTTCCACTGTAATACGGACGTCATTTTAGCAAAAATATTACATTTCCGTGAATGTATTATATCAAGCACAGTATGAATAGAACAATATTTTGAGTCTTACTCTTTCCATTTACAGATTACTGTACAAGCCCATAATAATGGCTCCTAAAGTAGATAAACTTCATTGTGTGAAGAGAAAGAAGAACACGTTGAAATTGAGTGACAAACTTGAAATAATTAAGAAATTAGTACGTGGTGTGAGCAATACTGTTCTAATGGAAAATACAACATTGGAAAGTCTACAATTTATGATATCAAGAAGGCAAAGAATAAAATTCTAGAATTCACAGCTTTTTCATTAAAACTGCTCATTTTGATAAATGAAGCATGCTATATTTGCTAATGAATAAGCTATCAAAATGTACCTGTTCATCTCTTCTTTATTCCTCCTTAAATTTTAATTTTAAAAGTACTGCCTGAGAATCCGGAAAATCCGAAAATCCGGACCGACCCAATCCCCAAGCAGTCCGGATTTTTGGACTTTTACTGTAATTGTTAAAATGACTAAAAATTTTAATATAAGACTTGGAAAACTATTGAATAGTACAACCTTCTTTATATTTACTCAAATGGTAACGAATTTAAGCCCTAAAACCGATTACTGTGTTGGCAGATTAATACTACAGCTAGTGAGTAGGCGAAAACATGTTGGGAAAAATTTGTAAGGAATTCGTTAACCGAATTTTTTTCGTTAACCGAATTGAATATTCTTATGGAAGGTAATTAGTTAACCGAAATTTCATTAACCGAGGCGTTCGTTAACCGAGGGATCACTGTATGTAATAAGTCATTTATGTCCAATGTATATTTTCAGCCTTCGGGCTGCAGAACTTTTTCAATAAACCGTTAATTATTATTATTATTATTATTATTATTATTATTATTATTATTATTATTATTACACACACACACACACACATATGTTCTTTATTTTTTTATTTTGTAGTTTTATATTATGCAGTATTATCTTTATTTATAAGCCACATTAGAGTATTTTAATGTTTTTCTACAACTTTTATAGCATTAATGTTCCAGAAATATGGAAGCAGTGAGAAATTTGGCAATAGTGCATCAGCTGTGACCTTGAGGGATGGTAATGCATGTTGCCATTGTTATTTGTTATGGAACTATAAAAGTTGTGGAAAAATCATTTCAATACCTGTACTCTACTGTGACTTAGAAATAAATAAAATACTTTATAAAACCATACAATAAGAAATATGAAAAGCAAGGGTGTGTATTCTGTATGGAAAGTAATCGTTAAGTGGAAGCAGTGAGAGGTTTGTCAATAGTATATCTGGCGCCAGCTGGTTAGGCCTATTTCAATTTAAATAGCACCACATAACCAACTGTACTGTATAAATATCTGAACACTCACCATTCATTCTGGCTCTTCTTGCTGTGATGTTGATGATATTGATGATTATGATAAGTACAGATCCCATGTAATGAATGATATGATGATGGACAACAGTGGTCCCTCGGTTAACGAACACAATTTGTTCCAGAAGGTCGTTCGTTAATCAAAAATTTCGTTAACCGAATCCATTGTTTCAATGGGATATTGAGTAATTGGTTCCAGCTCACCGAAAAGTACATACTAAGTAAAGAAAAAAATGCAGTAAAGTACACTTACTTTGAGGTGTGTATATAGAAGGTTCCTGGTTGATGATGGTGATGATGGGAATTAGAAGTGGGGGTGGAGGAGAAGGGAGAAGAGAAGGAAGTGGGGATGGAGGAGAAATCACCTTTCAGGGAAACATGCTTGATGCAGTCATTTCTCCAATAAAATTTTAAGTTCACTAGGTGTAATTCAAGTTTATTTTCTTTAAATCCACACTGCACTGCGTTATATCTTATCAATATGTTAACTAAAGTTCAGAATGACCAATAATTTCAATGAAAAATGCAAAAATATTCAAGACACCAACAAAATAGATGCTCTCTCCCTGGTTTCAAAACTCAACTGATGCCTTTTAGCCGACTTACGCATCTGATGGGTGCACACCAAACTAGTTCTCTGTACTGCAGATATTATCAATATGTTAAATAAATGTTAAAATGAATAATAATTTTAATATAAAAAAAATGAAAAAATATTTAAGAGCACAACTTTATTGATATTTACTCCATTGAAAACTAATGTAAACATAGAACAGATTACTGAATTGGCAGAGTAGCCCATCAGCTGACCAGCTGATGCTCACAGCAAAACGTGGTTTTCGTAAGGATTTCGTTAATCAAATTTTTGTTCGTTAACTTATTTGAAGATTCTTATGGAAGGTAATTTGTTAACCGAAATTTTGTTAACCGAACCGTTCGTTAACCGAGTGACCACTGTAATGAACGTGAAATAACATAATTAAATACAGGGGGTTCCCAGGTTACGTTCCTGAGGATGTTCCTAAGTCGGATTTTTATCATAGTCAAAGTCCTTATACAGTACAGTTGTACCCCACTTAACGCGGTCAATAAAACCCAGAGGGTACCGTGTTAAGTGAAAACCGCGTTAAGTGAACAACAGAACATATGGGATTAATTCCAATAGAGGCCAGCTGACCCCCAAACTCCACTTTTTCCGACACAATACCTATGTTCTCGTAAAAATAACATCTTAATTTTATGATGGTACATGCACACAATTAATACTTAAGAGAAATACAGTCGCCAAGTTAATGTCCATTTAAATAATGGACTCGACTCCCTCCCCCTCTTCTCACACTACACTGCTGGCTCTTCCCTCTGAGAAATTTTGGGGGGAAAACCAGGTATAGTAATAAATAATTCCTCAAACTAAAGTTAGGATAATATAATTGACATTGCTGGATTCCTTGTAAGACCAGGAATATTTTGAATATAAATGTCATATATTTTTCACAAAAGATAACATATTTACTCAGAATAAACTTTACATCTAAAATTTGTATGTCTAATGCAAAATCTATGATGTTTATATTCAAAATGATCACCAAATTGTAAGAATTCCAGCAATGTAAATTATATTCTGGCCGGGTATTTTGTATGAATTTTATGAGCTAAAACAAATATCTTCAGTTAATAAAAAAAAAAAAAATGTTCTTCACAACACTATCTGTCAATCAAAGTACCCCACCTTGCCTCCCCCCCTCTTCCAACCACGCGGTCAGTCCCAACCCTCCCTTCAAGAGTTTTTAACATTTAGTATTAAATAATACCTCAGATTAAAGTTAGGATAATATAATTGACATTGCTGGATTCCTTGTAAGACCAGGAATATTTTGAATATAAATGTCATATATATTGCACAAAAGATAACATATTTACTCAGAGTAAACAAAATACGTAAAGTAGATCTAAAATTTTTATGTCTAATGCAAAATCTATGATGTTTATATTCAAAATGATCACCAAATTGTAATAATTCCAGCAATGTAAATTATATTCTGACCGGGTAATTTGTATGAATTTTATGAGCTAAAACAAATATCTTCAGTAAATAAAAAAAAAAAAATATTCTTCACTCTGTATCAGATGGTCGGTCGGTCCCTCCCTCCCCCCCCACCCACCCCCCACCAACCGTCCCACCAGATGTGTGGGAAAAACAGAATATTTACCTTTTTAGTAATAAATAATACCTCAAACTAAAGTTAGGATAATATAATTGACATTGCTGGATTCCTTGAAAGCCCAGGAATATTTTGAATACAAATGTCATATATTTTGCACAAAAAATAAAGACGAAAGCTAAGGTACTCCCTTGTTTCCATTTTCCCGTGTGATTTTATCAAAAAATAACATATTTACTCAGAATAAACTTTATATCTAAAATTTGTATGTCTAATGCAAAATTTATGATGTTTATATTCAAAATGATCATCATATTGTAAGATTTCCAGCAATGTAAATTATATTCTGGCTGGGTAATTTGTATGAATTTTATGAGCTAAAACAGGCAGTCAGGCAGGGTGGCGGGTGGGGGGTGGGGCGAATCTAAAAATAGCTCTCCAGCCGGACACTCACCGCGTATATGTGGAAAAAACCCGCGTTAAGTGAAAGTTCAGCTCTGGCGAGGCACCGCATATATGGTAAAACGCGCTAAGTGAAACCGCGTTAGGCGGGGCAATACTGTATACAATACAGTCCATACTTCACTTTAGCCCCTTACGCCCCGGATGACGTTCCAGAACGCCCGACTTGCGCTCCCAGGGTGACTTTCCAGAACACCCAACTAGCGTGCCCTGGGTGACGGTCCAGAACACCCGACTAGCGCGCCCTGGGTGACGTTTCAGAACACCCGACTAGCGCGCCCAGGGTGACTTTCCAGAACGCTCGACTAGCGTGCCCTGGGTGACGTTCCAGAACGTCCGACTAGCATGCCCTGGTTGACGTTCCAGAACGCCCGACTAGCACGCCCTGGGTGATGCTTCAGAATCCGCCACCGTTTAAATGCCCAGTGTGGGTTATCAGGTTCCAGTGTGACTATTTGCCTGTTATGCCACACCTCAGCCACAGGGAAGCCTCCTGAACATAATTACCTATTATTGTTTGTTTCATTTTTATTTTTTGTCTATTTTATCATGTATCAAAGTAACACTGCTAAAAGTAGTGTAGTTGTATTGCAGTGCAGTATTACTGGAAAATAATGCTATGGTTATATACAATAATACCCCGCTTTACGCTCTTCTCGTTTACGAGTTTCTACATTTACGCGGTACCCTGCCAGAACCGGAATTCCCACTTTAAGCGGTGCATCTACTCATATACGCGGGTGAAGTATAATTTTTTTTATTTAGCTCATAAAATTCATACAAATTACTTGGCCAGAATATAATTTACATTGCTGGAATTCTTACAATATGATGATCATTTTGAATATAAACATCATGGATTTTGCATTAGACATACAAATTTTAGATCTAATGTAAGAATTTTGTTTACACAGAGCAAATATGTTATCTTTTATGCAAAATATATGATGTGTATATTCAAAATATTCCTGGCCTTGTAAGGAATCCAGCAATGTCAATTATATTATCCTAACTTTAGTCTGAGGTATTATTTATTACTATACCTTAAAATCTAGTGTTTTCACCCAAACATTTCTCTGAGAGGGAGGAGCCAGCGTGCGTGGGAAGAGGGGGGTGGGGGGGGGGAGGAGTTGAGTCCATTATTTGAATGGACATTAACCTGGCGACTGTATTTCTCTTAAATATTAATTGTGTGTGCATACCATCATAAAATTAAGATGTTATTTTTACTACAACATAGGTATTGTGTCGGAAAAGTGGAGTTTGGGAGTCGGCCCAGTCTCTATTTCAATTACTGAAATCCCATATGTTCTGTTATTCCATTTATGCTTTTCTCGTTTTACGCGGACCTCCACGGGTTCAATTGACTGCGTAAATCGGGGTAGAGTCAGTTCTGCTATAACGCGATAGTTGTGTTCTTGTAAAACATCGTGTTATAGAAGTTTGCGTAATAGAAATAACAGGGCTTATGGAGAAAATAGGGTTAGGTGCACATTACTCGAAATCGAAAAAAAATTTCGTAGTTAGCCTAGCACAAAGGATAGCACAGTCTAAATAAATGTTACAGTCATATCTAATAATGAAATCATACAGTAAATGTAACATATTACCTTGAAAAAATATGAATATAACTTGATGGGGAAGAAGGTTGATGTTGATGAGTCATGCAGACAAGATTTGACAGTTGTCATCGTCATCATCAGTATCATCATCATCAGGTGCAGTTTTTCTTTAGGTCCTCATATATTGATAAGGCTTTCTCTTTAATGGTGAGGAAGCTGGTCCCAGATCGCTTTTTCGTTTGATCTTCTATCCGAACACTTAGAAGCCATTCCATCTCCTCAAGTTCCTTTGGCCGTGATCTCACACTTTTGCTAGCTCTCAAGGTTTTCCAGCAATACAGCTTGCTTTAATCTTTGCTGCATTGACTCTAATGGTGCGTAAAGTAGATTCCTTTATTCCCGTTACACGCACAATATCACATGTTCTTTCCTTATTTTTAAAACGATTGACAACATCAAGCTTTTCTTCAAGTGTTATAGCCTTTCTTTTACGATCACCACCGGAAATGCGATCACCAGAACGCTTCCCGGAGATATTCTTCTTTTCCATAGTCACAAAATTGGAGAAAAAGTAATCAGAAACCACTGAGGACGCTTAAAAACTTCACACGTGTTTCAGACTGATCGTGTGGTGTAAATAGAGCGCTGGTCTAAAACGCTACACATTTTGTTTTTCTCTCTTATTTAAAATTTTACAATTTTCATATACTGTACAGGTATACTGTATACATAAATATTACATAAATTATTTCTGCAATTCTTCACAAACAAAACATAAATCAATTGAACATGTGATGTCAAACGTGAACTGTAAACATTGCATCACCCCGCGCCAAGCCACAACACTGTACAGTACACTTTAAACGCTACGTATTTAGTTTTCTCTTTTATTTAAATTTTTACAATTTACATAGAGATGTCCGTTCTCTATCCACTTCAGGATGTCTTAGTCCTCCGTTTTCTTTTTGTGTACTCGCTCAGGGACTCAAGTATTTCTGCATATAACACAGGATGATAAGGGAATTTGAAATTATGAGTGAATGAATTTATTATACAGTGATCAATTAACATAGTTTTGATGTGTTTAAGTAGTATTCAGGCGCCTTCAGCCTAGTAATGTTACGACATTTGTATCACTCACTCTAAACCACGAATTCCATCCATACAGAGAGAGAGCGAGAGAGAGAGCGAGAGAGAGAGAGAGAGAGCGAGAGAGAGCGAGCGTGAGAGAGAGAGAGCGCGAGAGAGAGCGAGAGAGAGAGCGAGAGAGAGAGAGAGACTCTGTTTACATCACACACACATAAATATTACATAAATTATTTCTGCAATTCTTCACAAACAAAACACATAAATCAATTGAACATGTGATGTCGAATGTGAACTGTTAACACTGTGTGTGATGTAAACAGAGCGCGGGTGTAAAACGCTTTGTAATTTGATTTTCTCTTTTATTTAAAATTTTACAATTTACATATACTGTACAGGTATACTGTACACAAATATTACATAAATTATTTTTGCAATTGTTCACAAACAAAACACATAACTCAATTGAACATGTGATATCGAACGTGAACTGTAAACATTGCATAACCCCGCGCCAAGCCATAACAACCGTTCGAGTGGAATTGCGTTAGAGCAAATGCGTTCGCATTTTACAAATATTGTTCCTCTGTTCATCAATCGCTTTAGAGCCAATTCGCGTTGTCAAAACACGCGTTATAGCAGAACTCACTGTATTACTGTAAATGTATTTATTTGTGGAATTATTATTATTTCATGCATTACTTGCTCTACCAAACACAAAGACAGCCAGACAGCATGGCGACCGACTGCGTGTGTGTTGCTGAGAACTTTTTATGATAAATAATGCAAATAAAATATTCTAAATGAATTATTTATAGCAAATGAGTATTATGATCAGTAAATATATGCATTACTGGCCACCTCGGACATAAAGTCGAGCTCAAAATAGCTGCTACGTGTGTAGGTGACCACAAGCGTCAGCTGTCAAAACAACATTGTCCCTTTATCTCCCCCCCCCCCCCACCCCTCCCTCCCTCTGCACTGCCAGGGAAGTTTGTAGAGGGTCAATATATAGTTTTTATTACTTATATTTATTTTTTTATCTTTTAGAAAGGCTAAAAATTATTTTTTGAAAAGTTAAATTTTCTCGATTTATCCCCGAGTGTAAATAAAAAACAGGAAGGAGATGTATATACTGTATTTCTTCGAAGAGAGTGTGGCTTCTTTGAACAGTACAACAGCATGGGCTTGATAAGGTGGCCCTGTAGCATTACAGCACATGAGGATGGTGACATGATCCTTGGCTGCCTAGAAGACTGGTGCAACTTTCTCAGACTAACTGATGAAGCTGCAACTGGGCATCTTCCACCATTGGCCTGTCTCGTCAGCATTAAACACTTGATCAGGTTTTTTGCCTTTCTCACGAATGAGTGCAGCAAACTCTGGGGGGTAGGTCTTTGCTGCCTCGTTGTCAGCAGATGCTGATTCCCCTTGAATCTTCAAGTTATGAAGGCCATACATCTTTGTAAAATTTTTGAACCAGCCTTTACTGACAATAAAACTCTTCTCACCTTCACAATCACTTTCACCACAGTAGAAATTGTACAAAGACTTGACCTTCTCCCGGAGAGTGAGTGAGTCAAGAGGGATACCTCAGCAGTTGTGCATCTCTAACCACAGACTTAAACTCTTCTCCATCTTGACAATGTTGTCATCTCTTAAAAATTACTACTCTTCTTTGCAGTAGGTGCACAGAAGGACACAGCTCTATGAATATTATCTTGCTTTGCCTTGATAGGTCTCACTGTTGCTTCGTTGATACCAAACAGACGTCCAGAACCAGCGTAGCTCATCCCTTCTTGTACCTTGTCTAACACCTTAATCTTCTCCTCTAATGTCATCACTTTCATTTCCCTCTTCTTCTTAGGTGGGGTTACATTGATAGAACCACTTGCAAGGGGTTTGGGGGCATAGTGAAACACTGAATGCTGCAAAGAAGCCAGCACTGGGAAGACAGCAGACTATAAACAACACTAGGAGAATGGAAACGCGTTCGTCACCTCTTGGCTGCAAGTTCATTCTGACAGCTGATGCTCGCTCTGCACACTGCCCCTCAAACTGTTTTTTTATGGCATCATTTAGACTTGAGGAAATTTTCTTGTGAATCATTGAAAATACCACTTGTGTTTGCTGTAACATATAGCTCCATTCATGCCTGTATTATATAGATCTTCTGTTTTTTGTTAATATATTTATTAAACTAAACTTTCAGATACAGTATTCAGGATTATTTGGGTAAAAAAATGATGTGTAACTTAATTAGAACTGATTTTATTTACTCTGCTATCAAAATTTCTTATATTTGTTATAAAAGAATGGTATTCCTATCATTAAATCATGTCAAAATATTTTGTTAAGGATATCTTATTGGACACGACTTGTAAAGAAATTATTCAGGATCATTATGATATCAAATTCATCTCTCTATTACAATTAGCAGATGCTAGAGCAGGGGTCGGCAACTCCTGGCACGCATGCCAAAGTTGGCACTTGAGAGGGCTGACCATTGCACGCCAAGTGATTTTAAAAACAAAAGGGTTCTCCTCCCACCAACCCGTGACTCTTTCACTCCTCATGATGCAATATTGTTTATTTGTTATTCATTAATTAGTAAAGGTACGTTACTGTAATAATGTGTGCTTATTAATACCTGTACCCTTCATATACAGTACAATACAGGTTGTACCTCTCTAGTCCGGCAACCTCGGAACCTGACCGGTGCCGGACCATGGAAATTCACCCTTTTTCTGGATAGATAGTGACTTGTGCTTATACTTGGAAGCACTAGCACCACTTTCTCTGCATCATGGTCTCTTTGAAGACATATTGAAGGGTTAAATGTCGTATAGTAGCTTCTCAAATTTCTTGAGTTTTTAATTCAACGTATTTTATTGAAACACAAAAAAAAAATAAATAAAAATTTTGACGGCAGAAACTTGAATTTCGACGGGTTTGAACGGCCCGCCAACGTGCAGACGACGTGCATAATTGTGTAAACAGCGTCATTTCTCTTATGTACAAAAGATTCATTATTGTTTATTACTGAATGTCTTTTTTATTTAATTAGTGTTTATGTGTGCAAAATGAGCAATACAATTCATTAATAATACGTAGAATATTAAAACACACGAGGAAATGACACAGCATTGTTTTCATTGATTACAAAACCAGTGACTGACTGGTTCTACATATAAAACTGAAGAAAATAAGTCTTTGGTTGTAGCTGTAGTAAAATTAATATGGTTGTTTTAAGTACAGGTAGTCGTCGACTTACGACCTAGATTGGTTACGGCCGCCCGGTCGTAAGTTGATCTGGTCGTAAGTCGGCCTATGTTATAATTACCTTACGTATATTATAATGTGTAATGATAATATAATCATCTTTAAGTCATATTTTATCAACATTTTCTTTGTTCATTATTGTTACGGTCGTCAGGTTTAAGTAAATCACTGCATACTACAGTACAATTTAATTACCTTACGTATATTATAATGTGTAATGATAATATAATCATCTTTAAGTTTCCTCTTGGTAGACATCTTGGGGGGGTGGTGGTTCAAGAAAAATTTCCAAGACAAAAGAAAGGCACAAGGCAAACAGACACGGAGGGAAGTGTGCTGTACCAGCGAGCGTGTTTGTAATTGAGCGCGGGGATGCGCGCGGCTCCAGCTCCCGGCAGCGCCAGGAGGCTGGGGCCAAAACTGTCGTACCGCCAGTCGTAAAGTCGAACAGACGTAAGTCGCATAGGTCGTAAGTCGACGACTACCTGTACAGTAAGTCCCCAAGTTACGTACATAATGGGGACCAAAAGGTTGTACTTAACTCGAAATGTACGTAACTCGATAATTTCCGCGAGTTTCTTTGGAAAATCCTGTGCTGTTTTCCAATCAGCACTCGCCGCCTCACCAGTCACTCGAACATTATGCAGCTTATTTCGCACCTTGAATCGGTTAAACCACCCATTGCTAGCATTGAATGTCACAGTATCATCAGGGTGATCTTTCTTTAGGTCGTTGAAAAGACTTAGGGCTTTCTCCTGAATCATACTGAGACACAGAGGCTTACGTTTTTGTGTGCAGTCCTCGATCCACAGCGCAAGATATTTTTCCATTTCTTCCAGAACCTTCCCTCTTCTTTTAGTTATAATCGTAGATTGCATTGGCACTGCAGATTTCACATGTTCCTTGATCTTTTCTTTGCCCTTATCAATTGTATTAACAGTTGACCGACTCAGGTTAAATTTGCGGGCAACATTGGTCAACTTTTCACCACTTTCAAGCAGTTTTATTATGTCCATTTTTACCTCTAGTGAGATTGCTTGACGTTTCGTAGCACTCCCACTGGCTTCACCACTCTTACGCTTTACACCAGTCATTGCACACAGAGTAAAGTGTACAAAATAGGGCAGAAATTCACAGGAGAAGTACTGTATGCACAATGACCACACTTGTTGTTTTGGTGTGTCTAGCGTGTCGTCTGCATGGTCAGTGATAGTGGCGGCGCGGTGCGGCTGGCTCGCCCGCCAAATTTAAAAATTGCTCGCCCTTTTAAGACAATATTTTTGCAATTAAAGACTTCAGAAACGATGTACGTATCGGCCGTTTGTACGTAATTCGGATGTACGTAATTCGGGGACGAACTGTAATGTTATTTAATGTTAATAAATGGAACAATAGAAGTAGCTAACGATAATGGTAAAGAAAAAAGAGAGATCGCGTATGTAAGTGCGCACACGTGAAAACATATCGTCATTACTTTTCATAAGAATATGAAAGCAACACTTATTTACTGCTCATATATATTTTAATTAATGTTTCTGAATTTGTTTTTATTGAATTACTGTTTGTGTGCAAAATTAACAATACAATTTATTAATAATACGTGGAATATTGAAACACACGAGAAGGCGTGACTGCTGCCGGCATTGTTTATGTTAAAGCTTGCAAAACCAGTGACTGATTGGTTCTACATATAAAACTGAAGAAAATATGACCCTGATTGTAGCTGTAGTAAAATTAATGTAAAAAAATTAATATGGTTGTTTGACGTACCTGTAATGTTATTTAATGTTAATAAATGGATCAATATATGTAGCTAACCATTAATGGTAAAAAAAAAAGTGAGACTGCGCGTATGTAAGTGCGCACATGTGAAAACATATCGTCATTACTCTGCATAAGAATATATTTACTGCTCATATATATTGAAGGGTTAAATGTTGTACTCTGTATAGACAAGCAGAGAGAGAGAGAGAGAGAGAGAGAGAGAGAGAGAGCAGCCGAACTGCTGGACGTAAACAAACCTTAATTTCCCGCGGCTTTGTTGTTGTTTTTTTTTACGGGGATTAGCCCACCCGGGCATAGGTCACTGACCCACATTGGGGCCTGAGGGGCAAAAATTTAATACTCCTGTAATAATAATAATAATTCAGATAAAAAAAAAAAGAAGAAGAAGAAAGCTGCCTATCTACCTATTGGACAAACTAAAATCGTTCCGGACCACGGGAGTTTCCAGACCACAGAATGCCGGACTATAGAGGTACAACCTGTACTGTGCAGTACTTATTTTGTAATGTGTAAATAAAAAATAAAAAAGTGGGGAACTTCTAATTCGGCTTGTCATTTAATTTTGATGTCAAATTACTAATTATATATTGTATTTTTCTATAGTATTTAATAATTTATATTATCAATGATAAAACATACACCATAGGAGGGTGATCATACAAGAATATATAATGAATACTGTAAATATAAACACTGGGGAATAAGTCAGGGTGTGCTCCCCTCCCTCCCACACAACAACTTTAAACTCTGAATGTTGCATGCATGAGAGAGAGAGACATGTGTGTGTAAGTGGTGTTTGGGGTGTATGGGTGGTGTTGGTGTGTGTGGGTGGTGTTGGGGTGTGTGGGTGGTGTTGAGGTGTGTGGGTTGTGTGTGGGTGGTGTTGGGGTGTGTAAGTGGTGTGTGGGTGGTGTAATGGTGTTGTAATGCATCAAGTGTGGCAGCGGTATGTTAGTGTTAACATGGAGGCACTACTTGCTTCCTCTCGCTTTCAGCTACCGCTTGCATAAGTCCTCCCCTGCCAGTACACACAGTAACTAGCTGGAGGTCTCAGAGCAGCAGTGGGCCCCAGAGGGACAGCACATAGGCCCATTGGCATGTGGACACGCCCAAGTGCCTGCCAACCACTGCTCCGCTGTATTGCGGATGAAACTCAGTAGCTAGAAGTCTACGAAAGTAAACCCCAAACTGAAAATCTCCGGTGGAGCTCCTCATCATGCAGACATGCTTACAGAGCTCCAGTAAGACCTCAACTGCAGAATTGGCAGAAGAGGTGACAAAAATGGGACCCCAACGACTAGATCGGTGCATGATGGACAGACTACTAAGGTGAAACCCAACATACTGGGCTATCGACAGTCCATTGCAACTCTCCCTCTCCTCCAGTCATTGCAGCTACCTGCACCACTGGATCAGCAAAAGGGAGAGCCGAGATGTGTGGTTGCATCCTGCATTCCTGCCTCACCACATATATCAATTCAAGTACAGCCATCATCCAGCTCATCATACTTTTCATCATCAAAACCCCAATACCCCCAAAAGTCCTATGGCGACAGATGAGTGGCGATAGGGACAGGCAGAGATGGCTGCCAGGGAGTCTAGTCACAACACTGCACATGGGCGACATATATGAGATGGTTGTTTATGCACTGGGATCTAGGCAGCAGTGCAATCTGGTCCTGTCTGTGTGACTGAGCAGCCCTTACCAGGAGCCACTCTTCTCACCCCACATGGGGAGGGGACTACAAAACATAGCTTGTCTAAAAAATAATAACTTACTGGGCAACCGTGCCCAGTATGGTCATCCTAATGCAGTCGAAAACATAAATATAATCACAGATCAAAGTAAAAACACACTATATAATATCTTATGGTCACTGCATGGAATGTTAGGACCCTTCTGGGCATTGGCACAAATGAGCGGACTGAAAGAAGAACTGCCCTTGTGGCAAAAGAGCTGTGTAGGTATAACATTGACATTGCAGCCATTAGTGAGTCCCGGCTCCCAGACGAGGGTCGACTCACAAAATGGGGGTCTGGCTATACCTTTTTCTGGAAGGGTAAGCCTGCTGCGGAGAGAAAGTGCATTTATGGAGTTGGCTTTGCCATCCGCTAACTGAAATGCCTATTGAGCTCAACGAGCGCTTCGTGATGCTCTGAGTCCCACTGAATCACTCGCATCATGCCTTCTTCATCAGTGCATATGCCCCAACACTGGATGCAGAGGATGACATCAAGGAGGCCGTTTACACCGACTTTGACAGAGTGCTAACCTCTATCCCCAGAGAAGACAAGGTTGTGCTCCTTGGTGACTTCAATGCCAGAGTTGGCAGAGATGCTGACATATGGCAGGGAACCATAGGGAGAAATGAACTAGGCAAGTGTAATCCCAATGGCCTACTCCTCAGCAAGTGTGCTGAACATAACCTCACTATTACCAACACCTTTTTAGGCAGGCCAACAAGTTCAACGGTTCTTGTCAGTGCCCACGATCCAAACATTGGCGTTATTTGACTACATCATTGTCAGAAAAAGAGATCGCCAAGAAATCCGCATCACCTGAACCATGAATGGCTCAGACCACTGTGACACAGATCATTGGCTTGTCAGAACCAAACTCTCTCTTCATGTCGCCCCAGAACAGCAAAGGCAACAAGCCTCCAGAAGGGATTTCAACACCAAGCTTCTGGAGGATGCAGTGGTAGCACTTGCTTGCAGAAAGCAGTTTGAGGATGGGCTGATAAACAACCTGACAACGAACAACCCAAATCCCAGTGCCAAATGGGATATCCTTGACACTGTCATGACAAAGACCTGGAGAGAGACCCTCTACCTGATAGAAAGAATACACCAGGACTGGTTTGATGAAAATGACCCAGAAATCAATGTACGCGTTGATGATAAATGTGCTGCTTTAGCTGACTGGCAGAACATACCTCAGTCTTGGACCAAAGCTGATACCTTCTACAAGAAGAAAGCGGCGGTCCAACGCGAACTACGCAATCTAAAAAATGAATGGTTGAAAAATAAAGCATGTGAAATGCAAAAAAACTTGCAGATCAACACAAGATGCACAATTTTTTTTATTCTACTAAAACATTTTATGGCCCAACTAATCATGGCACAGCTCCCTTCCGCTCACGATGGTAACTCCCTAATTAAAGACAAAGAAGGCGTCCTTCAGCATTTGAAAGAATGCTAACATTCCCTGCTCAACGAAAACACAGATGTGGATGTCCTGACTACCCAGCAGGTCCCTCATTGATGATACAATATTGTTTATTTGTTATTCATTAATTAGTAAAGATACGTTACTGTAATGATCTTTGATTATTAATGCCCGTACCCTCCACATTCATCAGAAATACACCCCAACATCGCACGCACTCACATAGACCCTCCAACACCACTCACCCACCTCAAAATCACCCACTAACCCCAACATCACCCACACACCCCAACATCACCCACACACCCCAACATCACCCACACACCCCAACATCACCCACACACCCCAACATCACCCACACAACCCAACACCATCCACACACCCCAACATCACCCACACAACCCAACACCACCCACACACCCCCCAACACCACCCACACACGGGTTTTGGCGTGCTGGCCGAGCCGGTTGGCCCTGCACCTTGGTATATCCCAACGCCCTACCAGCCTCACTACACCGGGACTTTCTCAGCAAAACATTCAAGTCATCAATACAATAAGTGATTATCATACAGTGCTCCGATAGTGCACCCCAAGGAAAAGTCAGACAGTGGGCACTTTGTCGGTCACCTTCAAAGTGCCAGTGACAAGGACCACTGGGTGTTTACATATATCGTGAAAACTGTGTCGGCGACCCCAAGCGCCAGGGACAAGGACCCACGGTCTTTACAACTGACAAATATTAACATATGTCTACCAGTGTCAGTGGCCCTCAAAGTGCCGTCAGTGAGTCTATGGCCACCGGAGACAAACACTTCCGTCCGCCCACAACAGATATCAACAGATGGCCACCAATCACTTACTCCTGACGCACTCTGTACCATCTAAAGCGTGGGAACGGTTATCCTGATGGCAGTGTTATTGCGCGACTCAAGTCACTGAACATATTCCAAGCGCGTAGCCATAGACAGGGCCGTCATACACATAAGCCCATTAGGACCGTAACCTCCAGTAGAAAACAGGAGAAACCCACCCCTGACAGACTGTACCATTACACTGAATTTCCACGGATATGGTATGATCTCCCGACTCTACTGCTATCGAACGTCACTTCCCTAGCTAACAAGTTTGACGAGCTGGCAACTACAGTCAGGTCAGCCGCCGCGAGCGTCGTTGCCATATGTGAGGCTTGCCAAATTGTGCCTGAAACGTGTCATATTGAGGGATATCAACTCTTTCATCACCTTCGTTCACATAGACGCAGAGGGGGCATTGCCCTCTTCTATCAAGATGACTTACGCCCGTCACGTTTGGATGTTCAAGTCCCAGCAGATGTGGAAGCATTATGGGTACGTGTTGTGCCACGGGCCCACCCGCACCACACTGCTTCCATCATAATCTGTGTGGCATACCATCCGCCTCGCTCACCCACCAGAGACACTCTTATCAATCATCTCATTACCACCTCAGACCACCTAAGAGTTAGGTACCCATGTGCCAAGTTAGTATTATGCGAGGATTATAATGAAATTGACACCACTGATATCCAGGACCAGCTGTAACTATCACAAGTTGTGAACTTCTCCACACACTGTCAAAATACCCTTGACCTTATCTTAACTGACTTAGCGGACCAGTACCAACCACCTCAACCAATGCCTCCTATCGGGTGTAGCACACACTTATCAGAGCTCTGGTCCCCAGCTGCCACTCCCACTCAAGTACAGAGACCCTACATCAAGACCTACAGGCCGATTACTGACTCTGCAGTGCGCCTCTTCGGGCAGTGGATAGTTCACCATCCCTGGACTGAAGTACTTAGCGTGGATGACGTGGAAACCAAATGGAAAAATTATACCAACACCACCACGGAAGCTCACCACCACTTCTTCCCCGAGAAGTCCGTCAGATCTCACCCAGCTGACTTGCCCTGGATCACACCTCGGATCAAAAGACTTATGCTACAGAGAGACAGAGCCTTTCATCTCAATGACCACATCCGCTACAGGTCCCTTCTCAACCGAGTCATCCGCGAAATACGCACTGCAAAGAAGTCCCACTGCCCAACCAAATTACAACACCTGAAGCAGACCAACATCAGTCAGTGGTATGGTAAGCTTAAAGAACTCTGTGGACTAAACAATAAGACACACCCCCTCCCCTTCCTTAGCCATCTCACTTATGTTGACGCAGCTAAGCAATCAAATAACCATTTCGCTACTATATGCCAGATGCTCCCCCGGCTTGACACAACCACTCTCCCTGCTTACCTACCAGCCCCCATTCCCACTGACTTAGTAGAAGAATTTGAAGTAGCAAAACGTCTGGACGAACTAAAATTAAAACGCTCTACCACCCCTATTGACTCACCAATGAAACCCTTCAAGGGTTTCTCCCCGGAGCTTGCTAAGCCCCTATGCTCCATCATCAATGCTTCTCTCAGTCAAGCCAGATGCCCAGCTGACTTGAAGACCTCTTATGTATCACCAGTGCCCAAGTCAACCAGCCCACAATCCTTAAATCAGCTACGACCTATTGCAATCACCCCAATACCCAGCCTAATCTGTGAAAGTTTTGTGTTCGACTGAGCTTATGCTGATATTGCAGGAGTTGTAGACCCTCAGCAATTTGGCAATATGAAAACTTCCTCCACCACTCACTGTCTTGTCAGCTTTCTCGATTACATATACCGCCATCTCGAAAAATGTCTGTAGCTGTCGCCTTCATTGATTTCACTAAAGCATTTGACCTTGTCGACCACAATATAATCATCAACAAAGCTATTGACCTCGGGCTTCGGAGAAGTCTTATACCATGTCTTACAGACTTCCTCCGTGACCGACGCCAAGCTGTACGCTTCCGAGGGGCACTCTTCACCTTTCAGTCACTCACCTGTGGCGTCCCCCAAGGCACCAAGATGGGACCACTCTGCTTCCTTATGCTTATGAATGATGCCCTAAGAGAAACCCCCGCTCGCTGGAAATATGTCGACGACTCCACCATTGGGATCAGCGTCAACAATTCTGCTCCCGACTATACCGCCCTTCAGGATTTATTGAACAGTCTCCAAAACTGGGCCGCCAACAACCACGTCACCATCAACCATACCAAGACCATGGTTATGCACATCAACCTCTCCTCCGACATTATCCCACCCTCTTCCATTGATTTAGGTCCGAACACACTCCAGGTTGTAGATTCCACGAAGCTCCTCGGCGTCACCATAGACAACAAACTAAATTGGAAACCACATGTCAGTGAAGTTGTCAAATCCTCCAGTTTCCGTCTCCACATCCTCCGCCGACTCAAGTCCCTCGGAGTTCCTGCACCCGAGCTCCTCAGTGTTTACTCAACATTCATACTTCCCAAGCTCACCTATGCCTCCCCTACCTGGTCTTCCTCCCTAAATGCCACACAACGTAAACACCTAGAAAAAGTGCAAAAGAGGGCATGCAAGATTATTCTCTCCCCTTCCTCCTCCACATATCAAGAATCGCTCAACACACTGACCCTCTCGGCTCTCACTGACCATCACCACGACCTCATCTGCAAATTTGGTAAGAAGCTTCTGCACCATCCTCGACACTGGCTCCTACTACCACCTGAGATCCCTCGCCCGAGAATTGCTGTTTGACACCACAACCGCATCCAGCCCATATGTGCACGAACTGATCGCTATAAGAACAGCCCAGTCCCAACCATTGTAAAAATTATCAATAACTTGTAATAAACGAGTGTATTCACTCCCAGTAAATACCACTTCTTGCACTGTCACTATGTTGAAATGCCCTGTAGTTTGAGATTTTCCCCATCTAGTTATTATATATCTTATTTATATCACTTATGTTATTTGTATATTATTTGTAATTCGAAACCCATTCCCCAATTATGTAACTGTATATTTTCAGCCTTCTGGCTGCCAAGCTCTTTCAATAAACCGTTAACTATTATTATTATTATTATTATTATTATTATTATTATTATTATTATTATTATTATTATTATTATTATTATTATTATTATTATTACACCACCCACACACCCCAACACCACCCACACACCCCAGTACCACCCACAATCCCCAACACCACCCACAATCCCCAACACCACCCACAATCCCCAACACCACCCACAATCCCCAACACCACCCACAATTCCCAACATCACCCACAATTCCCAACATCACCCACAATCCCCAACATCACACACACTCACCATCCAACCCCACCCCCACACACCCTCCAACTCGTGGACAGAAATGTCTCAGATGAGATAAAATATTTTTCATTGCTTTGTCTGATTATATTGAATTCAGAGAGATGTAATGTTTTATATGTTACTGACTGTTGTGTCTGGACTCTGAAATAAATATAGCTAGCCTAGATTTAAATTTAATTATAGGAAGACACAATGATCAAGAGAAAAATGTGCTAGACAGGCAGGCACTGACAAAAGAAGCGTGGATTTTTTCCAGGATTAATGTTCTTCGTCAGTGTTGATTACATGACTGATTCAGTTTCTATTATACAGAACAAAGGTGAAGTGTTGTTTTAGTTTAATAAATTTATTGACAAAGCTGGAGTACAGTTTGCCTATTCTGAGTAATTCAGTCAGGTCTTGACACTGAGGATGGTATCACTTCTCACTGCCACGCAGGACAGAGGTTCATACACAAAGAAATACATCATATTCATTAACAGTATATATATGTCAGATTCATGTGGGTGATGTCACTGCTCACTGCCATGCAGGACAGAGGTTCGTACACAAAGAAATGCATCATATTAATTAGCAGTATATAGGTCAGAGTCATGTGGGTGATGTCACTGTTCGCTGCCATGCAAGACAGTGGTTCATATACATTGGATGTCATATTCTAATTGAAGACTAATCAGTGTGGGCTAGCAAATTTGGGATAAACAGCAAGAATGTCCTCAAGCACACCTGATTCAATGTAGTAATTACAAAGTTCATGATACAATAAGCCAGGTGGCCTGAAGTCTTTGACAGTGTCACATTCAATAATATAGTGTTCAAGTGTATGCTTTAAAGGTTTATCACAAAGTTTACATGCTGAGTGTTCCGGTATGGGTACAGCGTTACTAACTTGCCAGATGTGTCTATATCCTAGCCTAATCCTGGCCACGACTACATCACATTGTCTGGTCCTGTCCTTATGCTGGCCATACTGGTACCTTTCATCACAAAATTTGTCATATTTACTAATGCTACAACTGCCAGGTCTCTCTGCATTTCTCAGTTCTTCTAGATCAGAGTTCATGATTCTGACTTGAATGTTTTTTAAATCGTGAAAAAAATCATATTTTCCAAAAAATAATTAAAAAAGATACTGTAATATAATTTAATAAAAAAAATGTCGGGAAAATAGGCGGACGTTCTGGAACGTCACCCTGGGTGCGCTAGTCGGACGTTCTGGAAAGTCACCCGGGGCCTAAGGGTTAAGTACAGCATTGGACAGGCCAAGGTCACGGTCAACATTTTTTTTCTTACATGCCTCATTGGCCAGTCTATCAGCACGGTCATGATACCGAATTCCAACATGGGACGGAATCCACACAAATTCGATACGAGAGTTGTTCTCATCGGCAGTTATCACATTTCTTTTAATATCACATGCAACTTTAGACATAGAACCTGACGGGCTGTTTATTGATTTCAAAGCACTTTGAGACTCACAGAATATCACCCCACCTCCATTTTCTTTAAGGTAGTCTGTAGCTAAGTAGTTTCCAGTTAGTTCAGTTTGCGTTGTGCTGGCCCAGTTGTTCAGCCTTTGCTTGTTTGACACTGTCATATCTTTTTCTTTATATATTACAATTGCACAGCCTGTTCTACCTGCGTTTGTCTGCACAGAACCATCAGTAAAAGCAAAACACTGATTTGATTTAATACTCTCTCTGTGTCTGTTAATACAGTGAACCCTCGCTTTATGCGGTTTCACTTTACGCGTTTCTACATTTACGCGGTACCCTGCCAGAACCGGAATTCCCACTTTACGCGGTGCATCTACTCATATACGCGGATGAAGTATAATTTTTTTATTTAGCTCATAAAATTCATACAAATTATCCGGCCAGAATATAATTTACATTGCTGGAATTCTTACAATTTGATGATCATTTTGAATATAAGCATCATAGATTTTGCATTAGACATACAAATTTTAGATCTAATGCAAGTATTTTGTTTACTCGGAGCAAATATGTTATCTTTTGTGCAAAATATATGAAGTGTATATTCAAAATATTCCTGGTCTTGCAAGGAATCCAGCAATGTCAATTATATTATCCTAACTTTAGTCTGAGGTATTCTTTATTATTAAAAATGTAAATATACTGTTATAACCCAATCATTTCTCTGGTAGAGAGGGAAGGTGGGGGTGAGGGGTAGGGAGGGAGGAACTCAGGGAGCAGGTGGGAAGAGGGGGGGGAGGTGGGGTATTTTGATTGACAGATAGTATTTCGGTAAGTATATTTTGTTTATCTATTGAAGATATTTGTTTTAGCTCATAAAATTCATACAAATTACCGGGCCAGAATATAATTTACATTGCTGGAATTCTTACAATTTGATGATCATTTTGAATATAAACATCATAGATTTTGCATTAGACATACAAATTTTAGATCTACTGTAAGTATTTTTGTTTACTCTGAGTAAATATGTTATCTTTTGTGCAAAATATATGACATATATATTCAAAATATTCCTGGTCTTACAAGGAATCCAGCAATGTCAATTATATTATCCTAACTTTAGTCTGAGGTATTATTTATTACTATACCTTAAAATCTAGTGGTTTTCCCCCAAACATTTCTCAGAGAGGGAAGAGCCAGGAGTGTGAGAAGAGGGGGAGGGAGTTGAGTCCATTATTTGAATGGACATTAACTTGGCGACTGTATTTCTCTATTTCTCTTAAGTATTAATTGTGTGCATGTACCATCATAAAATTAAGATGTTATTTTTACTAGAACATCGGTATTGTGTCGGAAAAAGTGGAGTTTGGGGGTCAGCCGGTCTCTATTTCATTTAATCCCATATGTTATGTTGTTCACTTTAAGCGTTTCTCGCTTTACGCGGGCCTCTGTGGATTCAATTGACCGCGTAAAGTGAGGGTTCACTGTAGTTTCTAGTGTGACACATCTCATCACATCAGTGTTTAACATTTGCTTATTACCAAGAGCAGTGTAATTAATAGGAACTGATATATCCAGCCAAGGAGGAATGGCATTAATGGGTTCTTCTGGGGTGGTTGGGACATTCAGTTTCAAGAGATCTGCAACACTTTTATCAGGGCTGTGGAGTCGGAGTCGAGGAGTCGGAGGAAATTTCGGCTTGTGGAGTCGGAGTCGGAGTCGGTAAAATTGTCCAGACTCCGACTCGCAAAGGTAAAGCGACATCAGAGTGAAAACGCAGCAGCGGTAGACATTAAAAATACGAGATTTCAGCAAGATTTCTTTGGTGCACTGATGGAAGTGGAGAAATTTGACCGGTCTTCAAAAGTGACAGTGGAAGAAGCCATACCTGCTTACCCAGAGATTGTAAAAGATGTAGCTAGAGCTGTGACAGAAATGCCACCCACTCAGGTCAGTGTAGAAAGACTGTTTTCTGCACTGAAAATAATCAGATCAGATTTAAGGGCTTCCATGAAGGAAGATCTGACTGAAGCTATTCTGTTCCTAAGAACAAATATATGAACTCAGGCATATTCATTGCAGTGATTCCACTGATCCCACTAATTTTCTTAAATTATTAAAAGAATTTATTTCCATTTTATAAGCATTATTATGAATTTATTGTAGCAGGCACAGTATAGCACTGTAATTTTGGACGATAGTCTCTTCTTTACCATTTGAAATTTTGAATTATATCAAATTTTGTTTCGTTGAAAACTGCACAGAGGCTCTCAGCTACAAAACAATTAGCTACAACCTGTTTTTGGTGAGATTAAGGCAAATTTAATTTAATAACTTAATCATGTAAGGTTTATCCATTTTCCTTAATAAGGTATTCATTTCTTTAATGTACATAAATATATAACTTTACTTTAAAAGGAATTGTAGGATCATCATTTAGATCCACATCAGATTATGAGCTTAAACAAAATTCATATGCGGAGATCGAACTTTTGATATACATGTAAATGGTGTTTTCTAGTTAATATCTTGAATTCTTAATAAATTTATTTTTCTTTTGATTGAAACTTTGAAAGTCAAGCCTATCATCTTTTTGTAGTTCTTAAATATCGTCCAGATCATTAATAAAGCTGTAGCAGTATAGCCACGGTGTTTTACTTTTTACCTACGCAGGATACAACATACAAATTACAATTAGGATGGTAGACATAGTTGTTACAAATAGGCCAAGGAGTCGGAGTCGGAAGCATAAAAATTTGAGGAGTCGGAGTCGAAGGTTTTGTCTTCGACTCCACAGCCCTGACTTTTATGAAGCCAACCCCCAAAGAGAGTCTTTTGTGGAAGGTTAGCAAGTTAGTCGGGATTACTTAGATAGAACATCAACTCAGTTTGAGCTGTAGTTTGGGGACCATTGTTTTTCAAAACTTTGACACAAAACATGGTATCAAGTAGAGCTATCCTCTCCGATAGGGAGGGCAGTCTGAGCTCTTTACTCATGTTTACAATTTTGGTTAATTTTGGGCATCCTAGAATGATGCACATGGCTTCATTTTGCACTACCTCAAGGCTGTTCAGCTGTTTAGGCAGAATAGTCACAAGATGGAGAGCTTGATAGTCAAATACAGAACGAATGAAGTGAAGATAGAAAGTTTGAGCATAGGTGATGTTAATTCCATATGAGGGGTTTAATGCACTGCATCAGTTTGGCACGAAGGTTGCCGACAAAGTTTGCATCATTCACACAAATTCCAAGATATTTATAAGAGCTACATAGTTCCAAGGGCATGCTGCTAATGTTAAAGTCAATAGGCAGAGGGTGAGCTGGACAAGGATTGAGGACCCTCGTCTTGTTGACAGATATTATGAGACCACATTCCACAGTCCTCCAAGCAAATACATCCAGCAAGGCTTGGAGCCTGAGCTTGGTCTGTGTCATAATGCAGATATCATCAGCATAACATATTACAGCCTCGTTTGGCTGAACTGGAATGTCAGCAATAAGCTTGTGCATCAGTATATTACAGAGCATAGGACTTAACACTCCTCCCTGAGGCATGCCAAGCTCAAATGCTCTCATCACTGTGAAGTGTTGGACAAAGCAGTACTTCTTAAAAAGGCTTACCACTGTAACAGAGGTGAATGTAAACTTGCTTCATTTTTTGGCTTCATTCATTTCCTTTCCCATATCGGAAGCTATTGTTGAGTCTTGAGGGTCAGTAATAGACAGACTCATCAAAAATATATCTATTTTTAACCCTTAAGCCCCGGGTTATGGTGCTGCTGGCAGTACCCCCCCCCCCCCCCCTGGGTTAAATCATGAAAAAAAATCAACTTGCCCAAATTAATAAAAAAAAAAAAAAAATGACGGGAAAATAGGCCGACGTTCTGGAACGTCACCCGGGGTCTAGGGTTAAAGAACAAGACACCACAGCTGCCAACACCATAGAAATGTTGACATTCATGAAGTTAAATGGCCTACCAGCAGGCATAGCCACAAATAGAAAAATGTATCAAAGATCACTATGCTAAATGTAAGGGAGAGCCTCATTTGAAAAGCATTTCTAACACCAGACACTAAGCACGCAGGACACTTTACCTCAATTGTGATTTCAAAAAAAATGTTTGCTTCAAATAAAGAACTTCGTAGCTGCAAATAAAGGCAATTTTGTATTGTTGTTTGTATTATTTGTATATTGTAGGTTACCTAACTTAACTTTGATTCTACCCATGGTACATATGATTTTTTAATAAACTTTAAAGTTACCATTAAAATTTGTGTGTCAAGATAATATGATAAATAAACTAGTGGAAAAATCAGACAAATTAAAAATTTCTGACAGTGGGCCCTCCAACACACACACACACACACACACACACACATACATTCACTCACTCACTCACTCTCGTCAAGACCTATCAAGTGCTGCTGTGTTCAGCCATTCCCTAACTCCCTCTCCGCAACCCATCTTCACCACTGGGATATCAACATAATGAAAAGTGACAATTTCGTTTCGGTAAAGTGGGATAAGTGATGAACAGTGTTTAAGCCAATGATTTCAGCACTAGACAGTACCAGCGAGAGCCATCTATTGAGGAATTGCGAAAGGTTGTCTGCTGGTCTCAAAGCGCAGGAATTTAGGTTTCTTCACACTTGAGTGTCTAGAACTTTGTTCAGTCACATTTTTTTTTCTTTAGACGTTGATATACATGTTTACATTTGCTTACCTTCTACTGATGGAAAATATTTTTCGTTATTGTCATACCGACAAAATCAAGAGAAAGAATGTAAACACTACAGCCCGCTAGATGCGGAGGTGACCAGGTGTAGAAAATGAGTGCTGTATTAAAGATTTCACCTTATACAGATTTTTTATTAAAAATTTATGAAAATGACGACTGATAAGCAGTTCTAAGTGATGATATTCAAAGAGGTATGTGAACTTGTGCCAAAAGGGCTGTATATCAAGCGACGGTGTCACTGCTGTGGTTAGTAAGTATAAAAAGTTTTTTTCCTAGAATTACATTTCCAAAATCAAGGTGCGTCTTCTACGATGCAGTGTCTTCTACGTCACAAAATACGATATTAGAATTGCTTTTACATAGTCCAGTAGTTTAAACTCTTGGAAAACATTCCCTAGCACCCAGAAACATTCTAGGGAGGTGGGCTAGTGTCTGTCTGCAAGATGTGTAGTTTAGACACTCGTAAACTTTTCCCAGTAACCGGAAAAGATTTCATGTCTAAGGAATCCTTCCGGTTTGAGAATGTCGTCTGGTTATCAGGAAATCTCTCATCCAAGGAAGTGCTCTGCACCAGTTGTTCCGGCTTATGTAAAAATAAACACATCCTCCCATGCTGTTCATGTTTCTTATCTTATAGTTTTAAATTATATTTTCTTTATTTCTAAGCTACATCATTTATATAGAGTGGAATAGGTGTTAAAGAAGTCCTTTTTTCTGAGACACGTATTTGGGAAGTCAGCTTGTAGCATCGTGCATTGTAGGATTTATTGGGGATCCTAAGAGTGAGGTTTAACTGGAAAGTCTCTTTATCCGGCACCTCTAAATTTCCATGGGTGCCGGTTAACTTGGGTTTTACTTTACTGTACAGGGGTATGTAGTTTCTTTTCAGATTTTTTTATGACTTGTAAATCCAGTACAGTGGTTCCTCAGTTAACGAACACAATTCGTTCCAGAAGGTCGTTCGTTAACCGAAAATTTCATTAACCGAATCCATTGCTTCAATAGGATATTGGGTAAATGGTTCCAGCTCACCGAAAAGTACATACAAAGTAAAAAATAATGCAGTAAAGTACACTTACTTTAAGGTGTGTATGTAGAAGGTTCCTGGTTGATGATGATGATGGAAATTAGAAGTGGGGGTGGAGGAGAAGGGAGAAGAGAAGGAAGTGGGGATGGAGAAGAAATCACCTTTCAGGGAACCATGCTTGATGCAGTCATTTCCACAATAAAATTTTAAGTTCACTAGGTGTAATTCAAGATTATTTTCTTTAAATCAACACTGCTCTGCGCTATATATTATCAATATGTTAAATAAATTTCAGAATAACCAATAATTGTATTGTAAAAATGTAAAAAATACTCTGTGTTCAAGAGACCCACAAGCAAGATGTTTCCTCCACTGAACAGAGACACAAACAGATGCTTTGGTGGATGAGTGAAGTGGCTGATGGGCTCACCAAAAACTAGTTCCCTGTACTGCAATTATGTTAAATAACTGTTAAAATGACTAATAATTTTAACATAAAACTTGGAAAAATATTGAATAGCACAACCTTCTTGATAGTTACTCCAATGGAAACGAATGTAAGCCTAGAACCGATTACTGTATTGGCGGACTAACCTACCAGCCGATGAGCAAACCAAAACATGTTGATATGTTTTCATAAGAATTTCGTTAATCAAATTTTTGTTCGTTAACCGAATTTAAGATTCTTATGGAAATTAATTCGTTAACCGAAATTTCGTTAACGGAGGCGTTCGTTAACGGAGGGACCACTGTACCATATATATATATATATATACTTCATTTTTAGTCCATATAACACGCGGACTTTGAACATATAATCCACGACCTCACCAGCAGGGAATCGAACCCTCGACCTACTGGGTGGGACTAGGGAACGCTTACCGGCTAGGTAAGCGTTCCCTAGTCCCACCCAGTAGGTCGAGGGTTTGATTCCCTGCTCGTGAGGTCGTGGATTATATATATATATATATATATATATATATATATATATATATATATATATATATATATATATATATATATATATATATATTATTTTGTTTACAAAATTTTTGCATGTTAGAATACAGCAGGTTTTCAGTGCTCTTTTTCTTTTTTGTCCTTCAGGATGTTTTGCCTGTGGAATGGACACAGGCTTTCGTGTTTATAATTGTGATCCTCTGAAAGAAAAGGAAAGGCAGGACTTTTCAGATGGAGGTATTGGATATGTTGAGATGCTCTTCAGATGTAATTATTTGGCCCTGGTTGGTGGTGGGTCACATCCCAAATATCCAACAAATAAAGGTAAGAAAGAAATATTCCATTCTTATTAAAGTACAAAGTATAGGCAGTTACTTTATCTTTTATATTACAGTACAATACTAACATCTTGGAAGTCTTCAAGTGTCTTGTCCAGAAATATTCTCTTTTAGTCCATCAGGTGAGTGATAAATTTGCCTCATGCGAAAGTGAAGGCGACCTTGTAAGATGATCCTACAATTTTGAACGGTTTTATATTGAATATTTCTTCAATCTGCATGACAATGCAAGAATTTTTAATAATATTGTACGTACTCATTAGCTGACTCACCGATCCACCACCAACACAAGAATAGATGGTGAGTGGACGTCTAGTAATTAGTGTAATATTGTATACAGCCTGCCTTTACAATTCGCAGATTTTTAATTTGTGACCCTCGATTATTTGCGGATGACACCCTGGATGTACCCAAGAAGGTCTGTGGGTAATATTAAAGTTGGCGGCATGTTCCCAGGAGGTTGGCCCACACGAGCTCACCCCTCCTCAGTCCGGGATAAACACCTGTCCGTCTTGTGCTTGTGCTACTCTGCTCTCTTAACACCTGTGCTCCTTGTGCTTGTGATGGCTCTCGAATGCCCTCAACCATCTTTATCCAGCTGCGAGAAGGCGCCCAAGCAAGTAAAGAAAGAAAGGAAGGTCATGCCCCTTGTGGAGAAGATACAACTGCTGGACAAACTTAGGAGTGGCCAAATCTTTGCCATATGTGGCCAGGAGTATGGCATCAGTGAGTCAACTGTCTGCTACATCAAGAAGAGAGAGAGAGATTCGTAATGCCGTTGCTCTAAGTGCTCCCTCTTCTGCCAAGGTAGCCATTAATGTGAGGGATGCAGCTATGGTGAAGATGGAGAAAGCCCTTAACATCTTGATTAAAGACTTTAACCGCTGCCACATCCCTCTCAGCCAAAAGTTTATCCGTGATAAAGCCAAAGATCTGTATGACTGATTCCATGCTGAAGAAGGTGGTGAAGGTGGTGCTAGTGCTGGTGGTTCTGGTGATACCACAAAGAAAGGTTTAATGCCAGTAAGGGATGGTTTGAGAACTTCAAGAGGCGCTACAACCTGCTCAACTTGAGGATCACTGGTGACTCAGCCTCGGCGGACGATGTAGCAGCAAGGGAGTACAGTAGGGTCGGGATACAGTGAACCCTCACTTTACGGGGTTAATTCAACCCATGGCGGCCCGTGTAAAGTGAGAAACGCGTAAAGTGAACAACATTACATATGTGATTAATTGAAATAGAGACCTGGCCGACCCCCAAACTCCACTTTTTCAGACACAATACCTACGTTGTAATAAAAATAACTTCTTAATTTTATGATGGTATGCACACACAATTAATAATTAAGAGAAATATCAATAATATTAGGTTTTTTAACACTTACATTAGTAGAAAAGATGGCTGGGCACACGGGGATGGGGGGTTGGTTCTGAGGCAGAGGGCAGATTATTGGCCCTCACCTGTGTGACTTGTATCAATTGTATTACTATCCACCACAGAGGCTTGCAGGGCCTTTTTGTCAAACCCCTCAAAGTCCATATAAGTCCATATTCTCACTATCATTATCACTGACTTGGGCCGGCTGTGGTGGGTGGCGGGTGAAGAACTCGGTAATGTTTTGATGATAATGTTTTGATGACTGGGCGACCTTGTGCGCACCCTGCTCGCGCCGCTCGCCGCATAAAAGGGTACACACACCGCGGAAAGTGAGCATTCCGGTTTCGGCAGGGTACCGCGTAAATGTGGAAACGCGTAAAGTGGGACCGCGTAAAGCGAGGGTTGACTGTATATATCGACTTTATATAAAAAATTTTTTATATCATGGCTACCAAAATTATCGACATTTTCCAATACAGGTAGTCCCCGACTTACGGCTGCTTCAACTTACGTCCATCAGTACTTACGTTCTGCTCTGACCTTATGACCGTCGGGACATACGACCGCGGCAGTCGTGACCAAAAATATTTTCAAATGACGCGCACATTTACTATACCGAAACGTTTCCGTCCCAGGCGAGAGTGTGGCGCGGCTTGGGTCACCGCGTGGGTACACTCACTCAGTACAGCGCCTAGTTGGTGTTTGGCTATAGTATCCTATAATGATCGCGCTGTGAACTTTCGTAATTATCGTATTTAATTGACTTTATAATGACTGGAAAGCGTACGAGTGAGAGTGCTGGTGGTGCTCCAAAGAAAAGGAGACATGCAATTACTTTTGAGATGAAAATGAAGATAATAATGCAGCATGAGAATGGAAAAACTGTAGCAACAATCTCACGTGACCTAGGTTTCTCACACTCGACCATATCCACTATTCTGAAGGACAAGGAATGTATTCGTGATGTAGTGAAAGGAACAACACCTATAAAGGGAACTATAATTTCGAAGAAAAGACAAGGTCCTATTCACGATATGGAAAACTTATTGGTGATATGGATAGAAGACCAGATACAGAAGTGTGTACCCTTAAGCCTTCTAACCATACAGGCTAAAGCAAGAAGCCTGTTCCAAAGCCTGAAGGAGCAGGCAGGAGATGAATGTGATCAAACCTTTACAGGAAGTCATGGGTGGTTTGATAGATTTAAAAAACGCTACAGTCTACACAATGTTAAGGTGAGTGGAGAGGCAGCTAGTGCCGATATTGGTGCTGCCGAAGCTTTTAAGGAGGAGTTAGATGAAGTGATTGTGGAAGGGAATTATTTGCCTGAGTAAATATTCAATGTGGATGAGACTGGATTATTGTGGAAGCGCTTGCCTGAGCGGACATACATCCACAAAGAGGTGAAAACAATGCCAGGATTCAAGGCATTCAAGGACAGAATTACACTTCTGTTGGGGGGGAATGTTGCTGGTTTCAAGCTAAAGCCCTTCATGATCTACCATTCAGAGAACCCTAGGGCTTTGAAACATGTCAGCAAGCACACACTGCCAGTGTTTAATAGCAGTAATAAGAAAGCCTGGATGACTGGATTGGTTCATGACTTGTTTCATTCCACGAGCCAAGGAGTATTGTCTGCAACAACGGATTCCATTCAAGATTTTGCTGATTTTGGATAATGCTCCGGGACACCCACCACACCTGGACGACATGCACCCTGATGTTAAGGTAGTGTACATTCCACCTAACACTACCTCTGTCATCCAACCCATGGATCAAGGTGCTATTGCTGCCTTTAAAGCTTATTATTTACGTACGACCTTCGCTCAGGCTGTTGCTGCTACTGAAGGTGAGAAAACGCTCAGAGAGTTTTGGAAGGAATACAACGTTTTGTCATGTATAAAGAACATTAGTGCAGCATGGGATCAGGTTACAAAACATTGCATGAATGGAATATGGAAGAAAATTCTAAAAAGATATGTGAACAGTTTCAAAGGATTTAATGAAAATGAAGTTATTTTGGATATTAGTAACAAGATAGTGGAGTTAGGTAAAGAGCTTCAGTTAGAAATTGATAATGAAGATGTTGAACAGTTGGTTGAAAGTGTAGCAGAAGAGCACAGTAACGAGGATCTTATTGAACTAGATGCACAGAAAATTGCAGAGGAAGAAGAGAGACAAAATGTAGAAGAAGAACCTGCACCCCCCAAAAAGTTTTCAGTGAAACAAATGGCAGAGGCATTTGCTACAATTAATAAAGGAATGCAAATATTTGATGGCATGGATCAAAATTATGAGCGTTATGCCAAAGTTGGCAGAATGATCCATGATGCACTTGCTTGCTACAGAGAAATTTATCATGAAAAGAAAAAACAAACTGTTCAGTCTAAATTGGACATCTATTTTAAGAAGTACCCCAGTGCTGTCTCCTCACTCCCAACCAGTGCTGCCTCTTCACTCCCTCAAGATGATCCAATACCTTCAACCAGCAAGTTTCCACAGGCCATAAACTTGTCTGAAGAAAGCGACATTGATGAACCACCCAGCCCTGTCTCCTCCTCTGCTTCTTCTAGTTAATGTAGTCTCCATGTATAATTAGAAAATTATGGGGGCCCTGTGTGCATTCAGCTGATTACATTAAAGGTAAGTGCTCAGTCACACTGTATCCATTCCTCATTATTTATTACTTTTACTGTACTGTATTTCGTTGTAGATTTTTTATTTATTTATTTTAATTTTTTTTTTTCAATTTTTTTTTTATCTATGTCGACTTTACGACCAATCGGACTTACGACCTGGATTTGGATCCCTAACCCCGTCGTAAGTCGGGGACCACCTGTATATAGCGATAAATTTCTTTCCAGTAGACTCTCAACGTTCGTGGGGTTATGTTCCTTGGACCTCACATAAAGCCAAAAACCGTATAAAGTCAGAAACACTCCTAAAACCCCCTAAATTGCCCCAGAAATACAAGTTGAAAACTGTACAGTACCTACAGTAAATGTACTTTAAAAGACTACAAATTTTATCTCTTGTGAAAAATATATGATGTCTATATTCAAATTATTTGCTGTCTTGTAAGGATTCCAGCAATGCAATTTATATTCTGCTAATTTTAGTCTATGACATTTTATAAGATAAAATCTTTAAGCCTAAAACCACTTTCAATCTAGCAGGAAGTGGAGGTGATGTATTATGACAGCTGGCGCCAGACTCTGGCTGAGGTTACCTAATGGTATTTATTTATCTGTCATATAGGAGGAGTTTATGTTTTTCTCTTATAAAATGTCAATGAATTGACTTAAGAGAATATAATTAACATTACTGGAATTCTTGTAAGATAGTGATTAATTTGAATATAAACAAGCTGTAGTTTGCAATAGACAAAAATTTTAATAATAATTTAGTACATTTTCGTTCAAAGGACTAAAATTTTTATCTCTTGTGCAAAATATATGGTGTCTATATTTAAATTATTCGTTGTCTTGCAAGGATTCCAGCAATGCAATTTATATTCTGCTAACTTTAGACTGTGCCATTTTATGTCAAGTTTAGACACTTTTGTTGGCCTCCAGAACCTAACCCTATTTTCCCCATTGATTACATGTAATTATATGCTGCAATTTACTATATAACTAACATCCTTGGCCCCTGTCTCGCGATATATCCCGACCCGACTGTATCAGGCTATATTTGCTGAGATTATCCAGGAGAAGGACTACAAGCCGAAGCGGGTTTTCAATGCTGACAAAACTGGCTTGTGGTGGAAGAAGATGCCAGCCATGACATTCATTTCTAGGGAGGAAAGGAGTGCACCAGGCTTCAAGGTGGCCAAAGATCGTGCGTGTCTCCTGCTATGTGGCAAAGCTGCGGGACACATGATCAAGCCCCTGCTGCTGTACCATGCCAAGCGTCCGCGTGTCCCAAGAACAAAGACATGCACCTCCTCCCAGTCTTCTACCACCACAACAAGAAAGCCTGGATGACCGTAGCGTTGTGCACTGACTGGTTTCAAAATTGTTTTGTGAGGGAGGTCAAAGATTACCTGCAGGATAAAGGCCTGGAGTTTAAGGTTCTTCGCATGATTGACAACTGCCCTGGCCACCACAAGGCCCTCAAGGTTGCCAACAAAAATGTCGAGGTGATGTTTCTACCCAAGAACACAACATCATTGCTCTAACCACTTGACCAGGGAGTCATCGCTGTCTTCAAGGCCAAGTACAGTATTTTCTCGATTTAACGAACTAATTCAAGCCACCCCTTTCCGCTAAATCGAATTTCCTTTATTTTCACTCAATTAAGCGAACTTATTCACTAAATTGAGCGTGATCTCATTAAATTCCGCTGCTTGGCATGTGGGGTTTGTTTTCATCTGCTCAGTCTGTGTCTTACCGCCACCGCGTCTGTTGTTCACTGCTACCCCTCGATCTACCTCTCGGTCAACTAACTACTGTGCTCAGCCCCTAAAGGTCTGACGTCATCCCAGAGCGCCCGGCGTAGTAAGGGTCTGATGTCATCAATCTAGCGCTTCATTTTATTAATTTTCCTGCGTGAGTACCGTGACTATTATTGTGGCAATAGCTCATCCCCGCTCCCCCATACTTCTCCTTGACCACACCTTAAGCAAATAATCAGTACAACAGTTGTCACCATGGAGGAAGGTCATGCGTCTACCTCTCGGGATTACCCACTTAGAACTCCAGCTCCCAAGCCCTGCCACTCCAAGCTACAGAGTGGTGAATGTACTGTATATAGTGTAATAATAGGCAACCATGTGAAGGTGTTGTGAAGTTGTAAGAGTATGGAGTGAGTTGGTAGTGCATCACCATTCACTCCCAGATGTATAATAACTGCTTGAGGGGTGGTGAGGTAAGGTGTCTCGCTGACATCTCCGACTGGCTAATAACTGTAGGTGGTGAGTACAGTAATAATTATGTTATTTCCTATTGACTAACATGTGTGTCTTAACATTTCATAAGACTAGAACATTAATTTTATGATTTTAATTTTTTAGCCTACTATTCAGTTTCTGAAGGGAGACTTCCCAAAATTTGTCAGACCTTTAAGGGTTAGACATCATGCCGAAAGTCTCTCAGAAGTCTCAGAAAGGAAGTGGTGTGGGGAGAATGTCAAAAGAGTGTAGCTATCAATTGGAAAAACTTTGGAAATTATAGAAAAAATTGAAAACAAACACTGAACCTCCTAGTTTAACCCTTAGGCCCCGGGTGACATTCCAGAACATCCGACTAGCACGCCCCGAGTGATGTTCCAGAACGTCCGCCCATTTTCCCGCTTTTTTTTTTTATATTAATTATTTTTGGAAAAGTTTATTTTTTTTTATAGATTTAACCCCGCAGGGGGGGGGGGGGGGATTGCCAGAAGCACCCTAACCTGGGGCTTAAGGGTTAAGGTAAGCCATGAATAATGTTTCTATGCACATATGTGTCTGAGGTGTGAGCGTATTAATGGAATTAATCTTGATTTAGTGAACTAGTTCTCTAAATCAAGCGAAAAATAACGGAAACAATTCCTTCCGCTAAATTGAGAGTTCGTTGTATCGGATTCCATTAAATCGAGAGTTCGTATACTGTATATGACCTGCACCTTCAGCAGCATATGGCAGGCCTTGTACGACGACGCACAGGCTGGTGCTGAGTCAGTGAGGGAAATGTGGAAGAAGTTCTCCTTTGCAGACTGCATATCCTTCATCAAGCAGTGCCATGGTGACCTGACAGTTCTCTGTTAACTCCTGCTGGAGGGCCTTGTGGCCAGAAGTGGTGGACAACTTTGTTGGCTTCCCCACAGTAGACCAGGATGTGCAGCACATCTTCCAGCTTGCTTGTCAAGTGGGAGGTGAGGGTTAGACGACCTTCAGGAGGAAGGGGTGCAAGAGGAGCTCCTGGGCCATGTTGGGGAAGAGCTGACTGAGGGAGAGCTGGTCGAGCTTGTCGAGGAGCACCGTCATGAGGATGAGGAAGAAGAAGAAAAAGAAGGTAAAGTAGAGGAGGTGCCCACCTTAACCGTCACTAGCCTCAACTGGTGCTTGCTGGCTAGTAAGGCACTCATAGACATGTTTTTTTACATCAATCCCTCTATCGAGAAATCAGTCAACTTCAAGAGAGATGGAGAAGTTCTTACTTCCTTACAAGGAAATAATGAAGGAACTCAAGTTCCAGGATGCCCAGCCTTCAATCACTATGTTCTTCCTTCCTGCCTTCGTCCACTCCAAGTCCTACACCTTTTACACCTGCAAGAGAGCCGCGGCCTCCTGTTCGTGCACCTCCTCCTCCTGACTGATTCCAACATGGACGACCCTTGTCCTGCCGTCCCCAGGTGTGACCTCCCTCCACTCTCCTCTGCCTCCTCTTCCAGGGCAAATGAGGAGCTCTTGTAACTCTCCTGCCTTCATCATCATCATCATTCATCATATTCATTATTTTCATCATGATATTCATCAGTGGCAGGGGAGAGAGGAATGGGCTCTACACAAACAGTCAGCATGGAATGGTGAGTGTTAATCCATTTTTTATAACAAAGTTATCAATTGTTGTTTGTGGGAATATTAACCCTTAAGCCCCGGGTTAGGGTGCTGCTGGCAGGACCACCCCTGTGGGGATAAATCAAGAAAAAATCAATTTTTCCAAAAATAATAATAAAAAAAAAAGTTGCGGGAAAAGGCGGACATTCTGGAACGTCACCCGGGGCGCGCTGGTCGGACGTTCTGGAACGTCACCTGGGGCCTAAGGGCTAATTCATTCGCTCTAGCAATGATACAATGATAATAATTATGTTATCATAGGAAAATGCATGGTTTATAAAATTTGTTTATCACTATTCCCATCACCATTTTCAAATTGGACTATAAGATATGTATTTCTCTCATACGTATGCCTGGCAACGGGAACGGGTAAGGGGAGTGAGTGACTGCTAGTTGAGTGTCTTATGCAATTGTAACTCCACTCTCTGTCTATTTCACTGGATTTACTGATATTATTAGTGTTTACTGAGAAAATAATGCTTAATATTGATTGATCATGGCATTGTAGCTAGGTTAGACTCATTATTGCAACCACCAGGCTACTGGGCCATGCTGTGAGGTGTTATGGTTATTATTTAACTCATATTTTTGGGTATATATAAGTAACTTTCTTCATTTATTTTTACTTAGTTACAGACACACACCATCCTACATACATATTGTGAAAAAAAAGTTAAAGAAATAATTGTCATAAGAGCAAACACATAAAGGGAATAAACATTTCTTTGCACATGCATTAGCTGGCTGAGTGAGGGAGGGGAGGTGGCGAGGCATGTGGAGATAAGCGTTGCTTGGGAATCAGTGAACGTAGGGTCTGCTGGTGTCATTGCTATTGTAAGGGGTTTGTATTCCAGTCCAATGATTGTTGGAACTGTGCTGTTCAGTGTTGGGTTTCTTCTCTGTATCTGAAGCAGGTGTTGCTCATGGGTAGTTCGAACCGAGTCATAGTGCGGGGTGTAACCATATGGCTGCTCACTTGGCTCCCTTCCTCTGACCCAGTTGGTCATCTGCTTCCTCATTTTATTCATGGTCACTTTAATCGCACACGGTGTGACTGGGTTGATAGGAGAATTATTCAAAGCCGTCCAGTATCACACGACAGTTTTTATTCGGTCATACCTGGAAATACACGTCCCCACTTTCAGTTTTAAGTACTAAACATGCAACAGCACATATATTTGATGTATGTAACCACAACATTACAGTAATTAATCTGGCAAATTAGATTAATCCTACATACAACAACAATTACCAAAATCTCACGAGTGAACGGCCTGAGATTGAGCCATGTGTGTGGGTACAGACTGCAGACAATCGTTAGTGAGTTATCACTGCACTGGTCACTGTAAATTTCACCGTCACCAGCTGTCACACTAAAGCACTGATGTTTGATATTGGTTAAAAGTCGTCTCCGGTACACAGAACTAGACTTCCTTCCTGCTACACAGTAACCCACACACTGCCCACACATGGTCCTGAGTATGGTTCAAAACACACATCTGCTCGCTAATGTACTGGCTGCTGACACGACACCCATCCTTCTTTCCTCTCTCTTCCCCTTTCTTCCTATCTCTCTCTTTCTTCCTCTCTAATTACCACATCACATGTTTCATGGGATGCGGTAAGACTCCCACTGTTGGTCGGTGATGACCAAGATCTTTCCTTCAAATATATATGTATACACCCACCTATCGTTTTACGAGGGGTTACATTCTTGAAAACCACCGCTTAATTAAAAAATGCGTAAATTAAACATAATTTTCCCATAAGAATACATGTAAATGGTACAGGTTAGGGGAACCATCATATACCGCACAGGGTACGAGCAGTGCTCTCACTTAAACCATTCATGCAGCCAACCCCCGACACACACACTCCTCTCTGAAGGCGGATGATCACATTTAATTTCACGTCCATTGTGATTGTTTTTCGTGCCTTTTTAGCTTTAGGCGCCCCAGAGAAGGCAGATAGACATTTTCCAGACATGCTCACTGGGGAAAACAGTGTTTCACACTAAAAAGGTACGTGATAAATACACAATGTTAATGAGAGCACAGAGTAAAAGTAGTGCTGGTGTGAACTGAGAAAGTGATACGCGGGAAGCTTGCTGGACGTCGTCACAGTTGTTGTACAAAATACTTCATTATCATCATTATCTTCATCATTAGTAGTAATAATCTTTATTATTACATTATTATAATAATTATTGTTATTAATAGTAATAATATTGAAATCATTGATGTTGATATGACTCTGACATTATAGTAATAACTTACAAGCACCTCACCAGGCATTACACGTGACTCCACTGCCAGGCGACCATGCGAATACGCGCGGCAAATATAAACTATCTTGAGCGCATTATGTAAAATACAGTGGTCCCTTGGTTAACGAATTACCTTCCATTAGAATCTTCATTTCGGTTAACGAACAAAAATTTGGTTAACAAAATTCTTAGGAAAATGTTTCGACATGCTTTGGCTTGCTCACCAGCTGGAAGATTAGTCCGCCAATACAGAAATCGGTTCTGGGGCTTACATTCGTTAAAATTGGAGTAAATATCAAGATGGTTATACTATTCAATAATTTTGCAAGTTTTATATTAAAATTATTATTCATTTTAACACTTAAATAAATTAACATAATTGCAGTACAGGGAACTAGTTTTTGGTGTGCTCATCAGCCACTTCACTCAACCACCAAGGCCTCAGTTTGTGTCTCTGTTCAGTGGAGGAAACATCTTGCTTGTGGGTCTCTTGAACACAGAGTATTTTTACGTTTTTCCAGTACAATTATTGGTCATTCTAAAATTTATTTAACATATTGACAATACGTATATTGTGCAGTGCAGTGTTGATTTAAAGAAAATAATCTTGAATTACACCTAGTGAACTTAAAATTTTATGGGTGAAATGACGGCATGAAGCATGGGGTGATTTCTCTTCCGCCCCCACTTCCTTCTCTTCTCCCTTCTCCTCCACCCCCACTTTTAATTCCCATCATCATCATCAACCAGGAACCTTCTACATACAGTGAGTTCTGCTATAACGCGTGCTTTGACAACGCGAATTGGCTCTAATGCGATTTATGAATAGAGGAATGATATTTGTAAAACGCGAACGCTTGTTTGCTGTAACGCTATTTTTGCTTACTATTTCTCCAATTTTGTGGTATTAACTGTGAATATGGTAAAGAAGAATATCTCCAAGAAGCGTTCTGGTGATCGCATTCCCAGTGATGATCGTAAAAGAAACTATTGAAGAGAAGCTCGATGTTATCAACCTCAAAATCACCCTTCTCCCCTATCAAGTTATATTCATATCTTTTCAAGGTAAAATGCTACATTTACTGTATGATTTCATTATTAGATATGAATGTAACATTTATTTAGACTGTGCTATCCTTTGTGTTAGGCTAACTACAAATTTTTTTTCGATTTTGAGTAATCTGCACCTAACCCTATTTTCTCCATAAGCCCTGTTATTTATATTGCGCGAATTTCTATAATATGATGTTTTACAAGAACACAACTATCGCGTTATAGCAGAACTGACTGTACACACCTCAAAGTAAGCGTACTTTGCTGCATTTTTTGTTTTTTTAGTTTGTATGTAATTTTCGGTGAGCTGCAATCAATTACCCAAAGTCCCATTGAAACAAATGGTTTCGGTTAATGAAATTTTCGGTTAACAAACGACCTTCTGGAACAAATTGTGTACATTATCCGAGGGACCACTTTATAGGTGCGCGTAAATTAGCTTTTGGTATTAATTGAACAATCGCGTTATTCCCAAAACGCTTAAATCAAACGTGCGTAAAACGCGAGTTACTTGTGTGTGTATATATATGGTACAGTATATATACAGGCATCCCCCGTGTTACGGAAGGGGGTTGCAATTGTTGAGGCAACTTAGGTATGTCTGATTACAGTTGGAATATTTAAGATCCATTGTGAGTGATGTTTAAAGCTTCAACTGTCTTTATGGTTGGTAAAACTTGTCAAGTCTCTTAGTCTGAATGGCATGTGTGAGGCCTTGTGTTTTTTAAAATTTACCCCAATTTCCGTAAGGGCGGATTTACGGGCCGTAACGTGAAATTATTGGTCATAATTTACAAATTCCGTAAGAGCGAAATTCCGTAAACCGGGCTTCCGTAACGCGGGGGATGCCTGTATGTGTGTGTGTGTGTTTGTGTAATAATAATAATAATAATTAGCGGTTTATTGAAAGAGCATGGCAGCCGGTTAACGTCAAATCGAACAACGTCCGATCACATATACGTCCATGGCCACCCCCCCCCCCCCCAAAAAAAAAATTTCGGTGACTCCTGCTGCACCACCACTCCACGACCCATGAACTTGACACGATGATCCTCCCCATACTGGTCAGATATTATGTCTTAAAGGAATATGCTTCCTTCCTTACGCTCTTTTTAAGCATTTGCCTCCAGGTGTAATGTTAACCTACATCTATTGAGGATAAAATCTTTCACCTACAAATTGACAATAACACATTTGCTGTAATCAGACATATCTAGTTGACTCAACAATTGCAACCCCAGCTGCAATTGGGGTTGCAATTTCAAATTCTGTGGCATTACTAAGAATAACGAAGTCTCTCGTGCACTCTAAGATTAAGAGAGAAAACGGAGGACTCAGGCGTCCTGATGTGAGAGAAAACGGACTCGTATGATGGGGGACCAAATAAAAAAAAGCATAGCTACATGTTTTGTGGACTACAGTATTAAGCGTACCCTTTTCATCACTTTGTAATAAACCTAGCCATGCCTATGTGTGTTTATGATATTTACCATAACATTATATATATATATTTAGTGGGTCTAAATGGTTGTAAAAGGGGAAACTTGGGGTTGGATCTTGGGTAAATGAACCAATTAGAATAAATCCCATAGGTTCTGTACTTTCCTTATCGGCGGGGTCCCAATTAGGCGCGATAACCGAGGGATAACTGTATACACTTTACGTGGTCAATTGAACCCGCGGAGGCCCGCGTAAAGCGGGAAACGCATAAATGGAACAACAGAACGTATGGAATTAATTGAAATAGAGACTGGGCCGACCCCCAAATTCCACTTTTTCCCGACACAATACGTACGTTTTAGTAAAAATAACATCTTAACTTTATGATGGTATGCACGCACACATAATATAGAAGAGAAATATCAATAAGAGTATAATATACTGTACCCGGTAAAAGAAAAATCAAGGCTTAACACTTACGTCAGGTTAGGTTAGAAAAAATCAAGGCTTAACACTTATGGAAGGTTAGGTTATGTTTTAAAAAATCAAGGTTTAACACTTACCTAAGGTTAGGTTGTGTTAGGAAAAATGAAGGTTTAACACTTATATAAGGTTAGGTTATGTTAGGAAAAATCAAGGTTACGTTTAACACTTACGTTAGGGTAAGAGATGGGTCGGCGTGCGGGGATTGAGGCTTGTTCCGAGGCAGAGGGTAGGCTCAAAGTCACCATAACTGTCTCTGTCAGTATCACTGGCTTGGGCTGGCTGTGGTGGGTTGTGGGCGAAGAACTCGGTAATGCTTTGTTGACCGCTAGTGTTGATGTTGTCGTGATACACCTTGATGTATGGCTCCATAGTCTGCAACAGCTGGGTAGTGAAGACTTCGTGCCGGTTATCGTCAGGGTTGTCGGAAAGGAGGCGCTTCAGTTTCTCTGCACACTCGATGGCACCCCTAACATTACCATGCGTTAACTTGTGTTCTTCTCGGGATGACACACCACCTGTCTCTTCACTGACGTGATTGTCTTATAACATCTCGTCGGCAGTCACCTCAGGATCCCTGATCACCTCCAGGATGTCTTCGTTGGTGGTCTCGGAGAAGCCTGCAGCTGTAACACTCTGCGCAGCTTCTCTGGCAAGGTCCACTGCAACTGCAACAGTCTGAACCTCACCAGTCACACGTTGACTCTGCCTCCCACCTGGGATACCTTGCAACACATGTTTCCATGCGTGACGAACCGTTGCTACAGACAGTTGATCCCATGCTTCCACCAAGAAGTCCACAGCTTTCTTGACGTTAAATTTCCTCCAAAAGTGTTTCACAAGAACTTCTTGCTCTGCCAACTGTTGTTCCTCGTCGCTCTTTCTATCGGTGTCACCCAGGTTACGCAACTCATCCTTGGTGTTGGTACAGTCGTTCAGGAGCTTAAACTTCTTTGCAGAGAATGCAGCTTTCACATTGCAGATTAATTCTTGGTCCATGGGCTGGTTTAATGACGTAGTGTTGGGAGGAGGAGGACCACTTTTATGTTGGGCTGACGATCCAACAGTAGGGGCGAATATCCTGGTGCGTTGTCAAGCAGCAACAAAATCTTGAATGGAACATTCTGTTGCTCACAGAATATGTTATCTTTTGTGCAAAATATATGACGTGTGTATTCATAATATTCCTGGTCTTGCAAGGAATCCAGCAATGTCAATTATATTATCCTAACTTTAGTCTGGGGTATTATTTATTACGAAAAATGTAAATATACTGTTTTAACCCAAACATTTCTCTGGTAGGGAGGGAAGGTGGGACTGTGGGATTGGGAGGGAGGGAGGGGCCCAGCGAGCGTGGGAAGAGATGGGGGGGGGAGCCGGAGGTGGGATATTTTGATTGACAGATAGTGTTTGGGTGAAGTATATTTTTTTTATTTACTGAAGATATTTGTTTTAGCTCATAAAATTCATACAAGTTACCCGGCCAGAATATACTTTACATTGCTGGAATTCTTACAATTTGATGATCATTTCGAATATAAAGATCATAGATTTTGCATTAGACATACAAATTTTAGATCTAATGTAAGAATTTTATTTCAAAGAGCAAATATGTTATCTTTTGTGCAAAATATATGACGTGTATATTCAAAATATTCCTGGTCTTGCAAGGAATCCAGCAATGTCAATTATATTATCCTAACTTTAATTTGAGGTATTATTTATTACTATACCTAAAAATCTAGTGTTTTCACCCAAACATTTCTCAGGGGAGGGAGAAGCCAGCGAGCGTGGGAAGGGGGGGGGGGGGAGTTGAGTCCATTACTTGAATGGACATTAACCTGGCGACTGTATTTCTCTTAAATATTAATTGTGTGTGCGTACCATCATAAAATTAAGATGTTATTTTTACTAGAACATAGGTATTGTGTCGGAAAAAGTGGAGTTTGGGAGTTGGCCCAGTCTTTATTTTAATTAATCCCATATGTTCTGTTATTCCATTTACGCGTTTTTCGTTTTACACGGACCTCTGTGGGTTCAATTGACCTCGTAAATCGGGGTATTACTACATATATATATATTTATATATTTATATACTGTATATATATACAGTATATAAATATATATATATATATATATATATATATATATATATATATATATATATATATATATATATATATATATATATACAGTAAAAGTCCAAAAATCCGGATGCCAGAAATCCGGACCACCTGAGAATCCGGACTTTTCGAAAACTATTTTTTTTTTTTTTTTTTTTTTTTTTTTTTTTTTTTTTTTTAGCTGGCTTTTGTGTGTATGTGCGCATGCATGAGTGCCACAGCTGCACAGTGACAACAAGCAACCACGCGGTTGCCACTTTAAAACAAGCAATCAAACTGTGACAATATATGTAATTTTAAATCTTACTCTTTTCATTTACAGAGTACTGTACAAGCCCATAATAATGGCTCCTGAAGTAGATAATCTTCGTTGTGTGAAGAGAAAGAAGAACACGTTGAAATTGGGTGACAAACTTGAAATAATTAAGAAACTAGAACATGGTGTGAGCAATACTGTTCTAATGGAAACATACGACATTGGAAAGTCTACAATTTATGATATAAAAAAGGCAAAGATTTGAATTCTAGATTTCACAGCTTTTTCTTTAAAACTGCTCGTTTTGATAAATAAAGCATGCTATATTTGCTAATGAATAAGCTATCAAAATGTACCTGTTCATCTCTTCTTTATTCCTCCTTAAATTTGAATTTTAAAAGTACTGCCTGAGAATCCGGAAAATCCGAAAATCCGGACCGACCCAATCCTCAAGCAGTCCGGATTTTTGGACTTCTACTGTATATATATATACACACACACACACAGTATATATATATATATATATATATATATATATATATATATATATATATATATATATATATATATATATATATATATATAACCGGTAAAAGGAATTATTCTCACTTGACTTGGGTTTTGTAGTGGATGGTAAACGCAGTGGAATCGCCCTTTGGGAGAAAAACCCGAACCAGCACAAACACACTTAAATTTACAAAAAAAAAAAAATTAGTTTTCTGTGTCCCGTGGAAAGATAGCACCTGTGATTGAGGTGAATGAGACGCACTGTAAAATTTAGACACTTCTATTCCCTCCAACACAACAAACACAATCAATAATGGTACACCAACATATGCGCACCTCTTTACCTGGCTTAAAACACTACTCTGGGGAATAAAAGTTATACGTGATATTGAAATTATTAGAAACTTAGAAAATGGCTCTTTAGAAAAACAATAAATTCAGAGTACGCATTAAGAAATGTTGCTTGCGCACGTGAACAGGCCGTAAGGGCTTTCAACAAAATAATATCAATCACTGAGAAAATGGTTTAAAAAATAAGAAATTATTAACTCCACCATGAATAGGCCTTAAGGGCTTTCAACAAAATAATATCAATCACTGAGAAAATGGTATTGGAAATAAGAAATTATTAACTCCTCCATGAATCAGCCTTAAGGGCACTCAACAAAATAATGGTAAACCAATAGATGCACACCTCTCAACCTGGCTTAAGACACTACACTGGGGAACAAAAGTTATACATGACATTGAAATTATAAAGAAATATTATATGCATTAAAGGAAAACTAAATCATAGTATCACTTACAACAGAAAGGAGGAACCTCATCTGAAAACAGTTCCCTCGTTATCTGGCATCAATTCGTTGCACATAAACATTAGAAAACAATACTATCAAAAATATTTAAGGAATATTAACTTATCACAGCAAGACAATATCAGTCACTGAAAAAATAGTGTCACTCTATGAAGAAGTTATTGACTCCACCAATACCCATGAAAACATGCTCCTTAACCTCACACATAGGTTCCGCATGCACCTAAATTTTTCTTAAGGCACAAACAAGCCCTTCACAACCTTGGAGAATGTTCCTCTAAGTACCCACTAGGCTCCTGGTCTCAGTGTGTGACCATTCATTCCCTCAGCTAGCCTCATTTTACACTCAGTACATCCATAAAATGAAAGGGAGTGAGCAAATCAGACCTTGTTCAGTTGAGGGGATTTTTAGGAGTGTTTCTGACTGTATGGTTTTTTCGCTTTATTTTGTATGTACTTTTTCTGTGAGTTGGAACCAATTACCCAATATCCCATTGAAATAACAGATTTGGTGAACAAAATTTTCGGTTAACGAACGACTTTGTGTTAGTTAATCGAGGGACCACTGTACATTATTTAATTTAAGTCTTTATTTTAATTCGGTGACATCTGATCAAGGCTGTTGTGTCGCCAGGGATATAATTACTGTACCACAATAAATCAACAAATTTTACAGAGGTTCCGGCCGGAACTGGAACGTCATAAAAATTGAGGTTCTGGCCGGAAATAACCAACTGGAACTAATTTCAGGTGCATCTCTAATTAAGATATAAGTAACTATAAGAAAAAGAAGTAGCTTTCTTCATACAGTACTTGTTAAATGTCCCTGTATAGACTAAAGTTACCCCATTAAGACAAAGCAGTCAGTTCTGCTACAACGCGATAGTTGTGTTCTTGTAAAACCTCGCGTTGTAGAAATTCGCGCAATAGAAATAACAGGGCTTATGGAGAAAATAGGGTTAGGCGCAGATTACTTGAAATCGAAAAAAAAAATAATAGTTAGCCTAACACAAAGGATAGCACAGTCTAAATAAATGTTGCATTCATATCTAATAATGAAATCATACAGTAAATGTTACACTTTACCTTGAAAAACTTAGAAGCCGTTCCATCTCCTCAAGTTCCTTTGGCCGTGATCTCACACTTTTGCTCGCACTCAAGCTTTTTCCAGCAATACAGCTTGCTTTAATCTTTCCTTCATTGTCTCTAATGGTGCGTAAAGTAGACTCCTTTATTCCCGTTTCACGCACAATATCACTTGTTCTTTCCTTACGTTCAAAACGCTTGATAACATCAAGCTTCTCTTCGAGTGTTATAGCCTTTCTTTTACGATCACCACCGGGAATGCGACCACCAGAACGCTTCTTGGAGATATTCTTCTTTTCCATATTCATAGTTAATACAATACCACAAAATTGGAGAAATAGTAAGCAAAAATCACTGAGGACGCTTCAAAACAACCCATGTGTTTCAACTGATAGTGTGATGGAAACAGAGAGCCCGGGTGTAAAATGCTATTAGTCCGCACTGCGAAACATTATTTTTATTTATTTATTTCATACAGTATTTATGGTAAAAGCTAAATTTGCAAAAAAAAATATGAAATTTATAGAATCCCTATCAAATAATACTTCACAAACAAAACACATGAATCAATTGAACATGTGATGCCGAACGTGAACTATAAACACTGCATAGCCCTACGCCAAGCAACAGTACACTTAAAAGGTTCGAGTGGAGTCGCGTTACAGCCAACACACGTTCGCGTTTTACAAATATTGTTCTTCTATTCATCAATCGCGTTATAGCCAATTCGCGTTGACAAAACACGCGTTGTAGTAGAAATGACTGTACTTGTACTGTACAATACAGTATAGTTCTTCCGTACCATACTGTACTCTACTGTACTCTACTGTACTTTACTCCAAATTTTGTGCTGTTGCTTCTTAGAAGGATAGAAATACCACTTGTTGCTCTTTATCTTTTACAGTGATGGTGTGGGATGACCTGAAAAAGAAACATGTTATTGAATTAGAATTTGCATCTGAAGTGCGTGGTGTGAGACTGCGCCGTGATCGTATCGTTGTCATCTTAGACACCATGATCAAAGTTTACACATTTACTTCTAACCCTCAGCAACTACATGTATTTGACACAGCAAATAACACTAAAGGTAATCATGTACTATTGTGTGTGTTTGGTAGATTCCTGGTTGATGCTTTATAAATTGTTTGTTTTAGATTGTCAGGCTTATGGAGTTCACTGTTAAGTTTTTAGTTGTTGATTATGTAAAATGAATGCAGTGTACCTCTAAGGGAAACAGTATAAGTGTCCACGCTGCTTCTAGTCACGTGTGTGCTGAAGAAGTAAAATATAAGTCCAGGATTTATATTGTGAATGTTGATTCAATGACTTTGTTATGTTCTCTTTATGCTTCACATAATACCATAAATGAATGTGAGGGAAAGTTGGCAAATTTCTCCACAAGTATATACTTACTTTGACATTCATTATTTAAAGTACAGTATTTATGTAATGCTTTGTTTCAAGCTAAACTATTTTTTATAAAATTTATATAATATAGGAGTTACAGTACAAATGGTGTAGGTTTTCACACGAAGTGGATGTTGAAAGAAATATTAAAGTTTGGCATTATTTATATATACATTTATGGTAATTAAAGTTGACATCAAGATAATTTATAACACAAAATTCTATATTTTTTTCCAGGCCTGTGTGTTCTGTGTCCAAATAGCAACAATTCACTCCTTGCCTTCCCTGGACCCCGGGCTGGCCATGTGCTCATCATTGATCTTGCCAACACAGAGAAATCTCCACAAGATATTCTTGCTCATGACTCAACACTTAGTTGTATAGGTAGGAAATTCAATTCTTCTCCTCCTCCTCTTCTTCTTCTTCTTCTTCTTCTTCTTCTTCTTCTTCTTCTTCTTCTTCTTCTTCTTCTTCTTCTTCTTCTTCTTCTTCACTCTATTTGTCATGCTTTTCCCCATAAGAATTTTCAGAATATATTTGAGATATTTTACAGTAAATTATATTGCAGAAAGCATGGATGTAAAGAACAGAGTAAATTTTTAACCTTGCTGCAACTTGAAGTGCAAATTGAAAATTCATTCTTGGTTTACTTAAAATATTATTCTTATTACAACATTTAATTTTGTAATGTTAACACATCAAACTGTATTGAAATTTATTTTTAGAATTTCTGACATCTTCAATTGAGAGTCATGATGTCATTTACATTTTAATTAAATTACAAGTATTTTGACGATGTATGCAACTTTGCTTGGTTGTGAAATTCATTATCTAGAAATAATTATTGTAGGGCCACATTTTACTACCATTTCTCTGGGGATAAGAATTTTGGTCTGGTTGGGATATGTTCTACCACTCTGAGCCAACTAACCAGGTTTCTAGGGATTAAATTATTCATTTAGGGATCTTAAAGGGACACAAGTCATGTATAGTGGTCCCTCGGTTAACGAACGGTTCGAGTAACGAAATTTCGGTTAAGGAATTAGCTCCAATAAAGATCTTCAATTTGGTTAAACAAACAAAACTTCGATTAACGAAATCCTTAACTACAAACACGTTTTGTTGTGAGCATCGCTGACCGGCTAGTCCGCCAATACAGTAATCTGTTCTATGTTTACATTCGTTTCCAGTTGAGTAAATATCAAGAAGGTTGTGTTCTTGAATATTTTTGCATTTTCTATACGTATTAAAATTATTGGTCATTCTAAAATTTAGCCATCCAAGCTCTGTCTACATAAAGTTTTTCAACTAGTATTTTAGTCTCGATATATGTAGCTTTATTTATTTATTGAAACTTATTTACATGCACACACTGTCCAAAGGGCAAAGCTGTACTGTACATGTAATCAAAATAATGTACAAAATGATAACTAAAATTTTTTCTCGTGCAAACTATAGCATGTTTACATTCAAATTAATCACTGTCTTATAAGAATTCCAGCAATGTAAATTATATTCTCCCCAGTTACTTCTATGACATTTTTTAAGCAAGGAACAAAAACTCAATCTAAAGGACATAAATAAACAAATAAATATTTCACTAGACCTTTGGCCCCAACTGTCAAACATGTCACTGTAACCTCCCCTTCCTCCCCCCCCCCCCCCCCCCAGCCAGCCAGGGTTTGGTGGTTATACAGTAGGCTTTAAGTTTTTATCTTATATAATATCACAGACTAAAGTTAGGAGAATATAATTTGCATTGCTGGAATCCTTGCAAGATAGCGAATAATTTGAATATAAACATCATATATTTTGCACAAGAGATAAAAGTTAATCACCTATATCACATTACACTAGTGATTTAAGAGTTCTAGTGTATATGTACGTATATATGTATATTTAGTGATTTAAGGGCAATTTAGGGGAATTTTAGGAGTGTTTCTGACTTTATGCATTTTTTGCTTTACTTTGTATGTACCGGGTATTTTTCTGTGAGCTGGAACCAATTATCCAATATCCCATTGAAATAATGGATTCGGTTAACAAAATTTTCGGTTAACGAACGACTCTGGGGAACGAATTGTTTTCGTTAATCGAGGGACCACTATATTACATAGTGGCTTTTAGGATTTTTTCTCTAAATATTTCATTCATGTGTAATTGTCCTTTGACACTTAAAGTTTTAGGCAGGAATGTGTGTGTTGGCTTGCATCAGTGCATCAGACACTCTTGGTACAAACATACAGCTATATGAAATTTTCTTCTTCATTTTTAGCCCTCAACCTCCCAGGAACAAAACTGGCAACAGCCTCGGAGAAGGGGACTTTGATTAGAATTTTTGACACCGCTTCAGGAACTCAGTTGAATGAACTCCGCAGAGGGGCCAATGCTGCAACTATATATTGGTATGCTTGTTATGATGACTGGCAGTTTTTAAGTTCTATTTATAATATATATGAAAGTAGGGGAGTAAATATAAATAATGTTGAGTACAGTTGTTTTATACATGAAATGAGAATCTAAACTTAGCAAAGGCCTTGAGTTATTACTTATTGTACCATATCTTGTCTATGATGGCTCACTCCCCATAGGAGCTTCCCTCTCAGATGGTGACTGTGGCAGAAGAGCCTCCAGGCCATCTTGTCACTACACATAAGAGCACCTCTCCAGTTTGCTGATTGATACTTCACAAAATGGCTTTGTTTGCACCCCTCCCCCTCCGAAAAGGGTAATTTCTGATACCAGCACTCCCACATGAAGGAGTTGTTTGATTTTGTTAAATTTTCCACAAATGTTCTTATCATTATACAATAGAAAGCATTTTAAAAGAGGTGACATTTACTAGAACCTAATAGAACCTGACCTAACCAACCGAACAAACCTAACCTTACCTGACTTCCTGCCATACTAAACAGAGAGTATACTTATTTTGATATTTGGTACCAATGAAAACATTGTTGTTGAAGCATTATGGTATAATTTATTTATTTACTTATTTTTTTATTATATATAATTTTTTTTCAATATGCGAGTATGCTCGGACCGAGCAGATCTGTTGTAAACAAACAGGGCAGACAACAACACGGAGTATTTACAGTAAATAATTAATTTCATTGAGTACAAAGCACATAGAGATGTCATTTTAGTGTCATGTGATCAGTTTTTCACTGTGTTTTGCCCCGTAATTTCCCTCATCCTTCATTCCCTGTCCACTACAGGTAAATTATGATCATAGATAGATAAAAAATAAAAATAAAATACTTAAAATTAAAATAGAAAGTTGTCGCATCTTTTAAAATACCAACTACTGTATAATTAGAATAACATGAACTGGCCCTTAACTGTTGATTCTTGATGGGTTAATGGGCTAGGACATGTAAAAGTATTTAATGGTTTTTAGTAGCAAAAATCCAGCTGTCTTTTCTGTATTTATTAAGAAAATATATAATGTACAGTTCAAAGTGTACATCACCGTAACCAAATCACTGTAGCTATGAGTGTTAAATGAGGACAGAGGCTATATTAAACAGTTTTTTCTAAAACACATCCTGTTGGTGTGAGAGGTTGAGTGAGAGTGCCTGCAGTAGCCGGCTTCTATGACCAGACCTAGCATTTTAGGGCCGCGCCTCAAGGAACTTACCCATCACGTGATGTGACCATGTCACCTCATAGCCAGTGGAAAGGTACAGGAGGTGATATGATTGTATAAACTGAATGCACAGCCCAACATATATATATAAACACTAAGGGGCTGATACTAATATTTGCGGAAAAATTAAAGAAATCAAACGGCTCCTTCTGGTGGTACAGTTGTGCTGGTCTCAGAAATTACCCAAAAAAGTATTACAGTCATGCGCCGGTTAACCTCCTAGATACGTTCTTGGAAACGTGACGTTAACTGAAATGGACGTTGTCCGATCATCACATAAACTTTTTATTTATACTTAAGTGTATGTGGAATACAGTCGGCCCTTAACATACGCGGGGGTTACGTAACAGAGATACCCGTGGATGTTAAAAATCCTCGTATTTTTGCTGTCCCCCCCATGTCCTTATTTGCCGTATATACCTGTGTGTAGTTCGAGTTTTTAAGACCAAATTATTTGGCAAAAAATTGGGGGTCGACCTCTAAACGGGTAATAGTTTCGTTAGGTTGAAAAATATTTACCAGTAACTACCAGTAAACACTGGAAACGATGCACCAACACACCACCAGCTGTGAGTGTTGGTACAGTTGCCAGGGCAGATCTCTTGCCTCATCATAGTTAGCCCAAAGTAGCCAAATGCATGGTATGGTAGCACAGGACGATGTAAAACATAAAGTATTCATTTATTAAAGTTTATTTATAGATACTGTACATAAATTTTTGTTCATTACATTTGAAACATCAATCTTTGTTAATTAAATTTGAAACAAAAGAAAACTACGATACCGTATTTTCATTAAAATATTACATCACAAGTATATTTTACCTTAACTGTGACTGAATGAATATACGTACAGTCAATCCTCATATTACGCGGTCCCGCATTCCGCGTTTCACCGTTAACGCGGTGCCTTGCCAGAACCTAACATTCTTACATTCCGCGGTCGTGAACGCCATTACGCGGAGAGTGTCCGGCGCGACGCTATTTTTAGATTTGCCCCACGCGCCACCCGCCCGCCTGCCTGCCTCTCCCTCCTCCTCCCTCCGCTTGGGCAAGCGGCGCGGTAAGGTTGCGCAGTGTGTGTCTTTGTTGCGTTATCACTGACGTCATATGACGTATCAGACCTGTGATTGGCCATGCATCCCTACCCCCCTCTGCTGCTAGCTGTAATTGGCTTAAAGTATTATGACGTGTCCACCCGGGGGAGGGAGGGAGGGAGGGAGGAGAGACGACGCTTGACCTAGCCGCGGCAGTTTCATCCCTCCAGGCCACTCCGTGTAAACGCGCATCCATTGTTCCGTAAAATGGCTTCCGCCGGACCACCACCCCCAGAGAAAAACCTTTCCTTACCTGGACCCAGCGGCACTAAACCAAAGAAGACACGACGTTCCTTAAGCTACGAGGTGAAGTATACCATCATCCAAGAGTTGGAGAAAGGAACAAGGCAGGTTGATTTGGCGCGCCAGCATGGTGTGAATGAATCTACGATCCGGACTATAAAGAAGGATTCAGCCAAGATAAAGGAGCACATGAAGATCACAAAGTCTACAGGTGCTTCTATGGTCAAGTATTTTCACAACCAGGTGCTTCTCAAGACAGAAAAATTACTTGTGAGGTACTTGGTGCGTCAGGCGCGACGGAACATGGCGGTCGACACGCGCTCTGTGAAGGACTACGCACGTGAACTGTACATGGCAGTGGCACGAAAGATGGGAATTACAGAGCCCAAACCCTTTAATGCTTCCTCTGGGTGGTTACAGAGGTTTAAGATCCGGAACAAGATCACCAATATAAACATTGGTGGTGAAGAAGCGAGTGCTGATCGTGCTGCGGCTCGGGAATTTCCTCCGTTTTTACGTGAGATTATGGAGGAAGGACAGTACAGTGACGACCAGGTGTTTAACATGGACGAATCTGGTCTTTTCTGGAGAAAACTACCTTCCAAGTCCTACGTTGTGAAGAATGCCAGCAGGATTCGGGGCCGGAAAATGCAGAAGGAACGCATCACCGTCCTGTTTACCACCAATGCCTCCGGTACCTGTAAGCTCAAGTTATCGGTGATCCACACAGCCCGCAAGCCGCACACCTACAAGAGCATGGACATGACCAAGCTAAATGTCCACTGGCTGACAGCACGTAAGGCATGGATGTTCTCTACACTGTCCCTCTCCTGGTTTGATGACTGTTTTGTTCCCGATGTAAAGAAATTCTGTGAGCAACAGAATGTCCCATTTAATATTTTGTTGCTTCTGGACAACGCACCAGGACACTCGCCCCTACTGTTAGATCGTCACCCCAACGTAAAAGTGGTCTTCCTTCCTCCCAACACTACGTCTTTAATCCAGCCCATGGACCAGGAGTTGATTTGCAATGTGAAAGCTGCATTCTCAACAAAAAAATTCCAGCTCCTGAACGACTACACCAACACCAGGGAAGAGTTGCGTGACCTGAGTGACACCACCACCGATAGCAAGAGCGACGAAGATGAGGAACAACGGTTAGAACAGCAAAAAATACTCTTCAAACAATTCTGGAGAGTATTTAACATCAAAAAAGCTGTGGACATCTTGGTGGAGTCATGGGATCAGCTGTCTATTGCTACAATTCGTCACGCATGGAGACATGTGTTGCATGGAATACCAGGTGAGAGGAGGAGTCAATCTGTGACTGGTGAGGTTCAGACTGTTGCAGTAGCAGTGGACCTTGCCAGAGAAGCTGCGCAGACTGTTACAGTTCCAGGCTTCTCCGAGACCGCCAACGACGACATCCTGGAGGTGATCAGAAATCCTGAAGTGACTGCCGACGAGATGTTGGAAGAAGAACACGTCAGTGAAGAGGAGGAAGAAGGTGCGTCATTCTCCGAAGAACACAATTTAACTCATAGTGATATTAAGGGTGCCATGGAGTGTGCAGAGAAGATGAAGTCCTTCCTTTCCTGCGACAATGACGATGTCCGCTATGAAGTCTTCCATAACCGGCTGGTGCAGGCTATGGAGCCGTACATCAAGGTGTATCACGACAACATCAACGCCAGCCGTCAGCAAAGCATAACAGATTTCTTCACCTGCAACCCACCACAGCCAGCCCAAGCCAGTGATAGTGACAGTGAAGTTGACTTTGAGGGATTTGTCAGGGAAGCCCTGACAACTGTAAGTGACAGTGATGATGATTCACCTAGTAATGGTGATTCACCTGAGGGCCAGTAATCTGCCCTCTGCCTCGGAACCAGCCTCCATCCCCGTATGCCGACCCATCTCTTCTACTACCGTAAGTGTTCCACCTAACTTTTAGTTTCTCTAAGGTAACCTTCATTTTTCCTATGTTAACCTTTATCTTTCCTAACCTAACCTCTTCTATATTACTTGTTTTTTCATACCATCTTAAAGTTAAGATAAAATTTTTACTACAACATAGTTGTGTGTCGTCAAAAAGTGGAGTTTGGGGATCGGCCTGGACTCCATTTCAATTAATCCCATATGTTATGTTGCTCACTTTACGCGTTCCTCACTTTTCGCGGGACCCTCCGGGTTACATTAACCGCGTAATATGAGGATTGACTGTATTCTCAGAAATAAATATGGAAATATAATATTTTTGCTTGAATGACGTTCATATTACAGTGGAAAGTGGGATAAAATCATGACGAAAACAATGACTTTCGCTTTCTTTCGTTATTCAAAAGATTTTACCGTAATCGTTTTTCGAATGTTTTTCAGTTAAAAAACTGTTGTACTCGTACTGTATTACAATAATATTATATCCTATCATTAGCCTTATAATCCCACAACTGAAAACCATTCGAAAAGCGATTACGGTAACATCTTTTGAACGAAAGAAAGAGAAAGTCATTGCTTTCGTCACAATTTTATCCCACTTTCCACTGTAATACGTACATCATTTCAGCAAAAATATTACATTTCCATGTTCTTAGAACTAATTGGTAGTTTTGTTGAAACGTAATGTGCAGTATTTAATATTAAAATGCAAAAATAGCTATAAAAACAATTAATACACCCGTAATGTACTGGCTGGCATCTCCACTCGTCCCTGCTCCCGCGTCTACGGTCACCACTCCTCCCAACTCGCTCCCTCCTCTGCCTCCTCCTCCACCTCCTCACCGTCACTACTCCCGACAACAAACACAAATGTTTTGTGAATAACTGCACCTCCACTTCCTATGTACAGTACTGAACTGTACTGTGCTGTGCATTTTTGCAAACAATAAACATGGCAAGAAAAGCTATTAAAGAAAAAGAGATAAAAATTTCACTTTACTGTAGCGTACCTCTCCTCGGCGACAGGACGGGGGTCATCGGGCTCATCGTCACTCAATTCCATAACGGGTGGTGAAGTGGGGGCGATGGTGGATTCAGCTGCTTCCTCACTGCCGCCAGTGATTGATGGTTTTGTATCTCTCCTTCGGTGATCAAAGAACATGGTGATGGGGAGTTGTCATCTCTTTCTTTTCATTTCTTCCATGATGTTTTTGTATGGAGCAAAAACGTCATCTGTCCCTCGCATGAATTTCAGGGCACGCACCATGGAGGGGTCCATACTATAGGCCAGGTTTTTCAGTGCCTCAGTATTCCTGGTCATCTCCCCAACTTCTCCAACGTTATTTCTTGGTGCTCTTCCTCATCCTCTTTCCCTTTCGCTTCCTCTTCCTTGCCTGAGTCTGCTAACTCCTGTAGATCCTCCTCGGTCAGCTCAGTGTCGTGCTCTTCAATTAGCTCCCTAATCTCGTCCTCTGCCATGTCCCGGAAGCCTTCAGCAGCCACTTTCCTTGACAGTGCCAGGGTCTTTCTTAATATTTTCATTGAAATCCATCAAAATCATTTTCCTTGTCATCGTCTTAAGCACCAAACAGCTCCTCCTAGTCTTCTCCTTGAACAGGCCTAGAGGGTACGTGTTTTTCGAATCGTTTTCAATTAAAAAAATGTTACAGCACATGTATATTTTACCTAAACTGTGCCTGAATGAATATATTCTCAGAAATAAATAGTAGTTTTGCTGAAACGTGATGTATTTCAATGTAAAATAGGATAAAATACATGACGAAAACAAAAGACTTTACCTAACTTTCCAATGTTCAAGAGATGTTACTCGTTTTTTTAATAGTTTTCTGTTAAAATACTGTTATATTACTTTTTACTTTTTTTTTTACTTTTATCCTCTTCGCCACTGATCGGCTTGTTAGCCGCTTGGGCGATCGGTCACGTCTCTGTCACGCACTGTTGGCAAATATTGGGCATGCACCGGCTCCTGAATGTACCTGAACCCGCTCCAGTTTTGGTCAAGTCTTCTCTTGAAAGAGCTCACACTCGGTGCCTTCACAACACTCTCTGGTAGATTGTTCCAAGAGTTTACAACCCTCACTCCGAAGAAGTTTGCCCTCACGGTTTTCTGGACTTGCGGCTTCTTCAATCTTGAGCTGTGACCCCTTGTGGGGCGAGCGTCCGCCAGCTCCAAGTAAGGACACTCAACTGAGTAGTGCCCCCTGAGATGCTTATAAACCTCAACTAGGTCCCCCCTTGCCCGTCTGTAGTATAAGCTAGGCAAGTTCAGGCGCTCCAATCTCTCAGGGTAGCTGAGGTGCCGAAGTGCAGGCACCAGTTTGGTGGCCCTCCTTTGAACATTTTCAACCAACTGACAGTCCCTAGCATATCTCGGGGACCAGATGGGATGACAGTACTCCAGTTGGGGAAGCACTTCACTCCTGAAGATCGTCACGAGGGACGGACCGTCTAGATATCTGAACGACCTTCTTATAAGACCCAATAATTTATTTGCCTGATTTACCTTCTTCTCACAATGGCCCGAGAACTTCAGCTCATTGTCAACATACACACCTAGGTCCTTCTCACACACAGTCTCAACTAGTACATTTTCTTCATCCTGTTGGGACATATGGTGCGCCTCCTTACCGTTGGTCCGCCCCAGGTGCATCCTCTTACACTTCGTGACATTGAATCTCAGCAGCCATTCCTTCGACCATTCCTGGAGCCCACAGAGGTCCTTCTGCAGCTCTTCACAATCCGCTTGGTTCTTAATTTCCCGAAATAACTTGGCGTCATCGGCAAACATTTGTATGGAGGAGTGTACAACATCAGGCATATCATTTATGAAACAAACAAACAACAGCGGGCCCAATACACTACCCTGCGGTACCCCACTTGTTACAGGTACAGATGACGATTTCGTGCCATTAATCACCACACATTGCTTGCGGTCATGTAGAAAGTCTTCTATCCACGCTAGGACATTACCCTGAATTCCGTACCCTTCCAGTTTGATTTTCAACCTTTCGTGGGGTACACTGTCGAAAGCCTTGGCAAAATCTAGGTAAATATTGTCGATATTACCACCCCGTTCTAGAATATGGGTCCAAATATCCAATACCTTGAGCAATTGTGTCAAGCAAGAGCGCCCCGGCATAAAACCGTGTTGGCAATCTTTTACAAGGTTGTTTCGTAGTAGATGTTCCATCGCTGCATCTCTGATAATACTCTCAAGTACTTTACATATTATGCTGGTCAGGCTCACCGTTCTATAGTTGTTCGTGGAGTGCCTATCGCCCTTCTTGAAGATAGGACTCACATAAGCTACTTTCCATTCACTGGGGACCATTTGTTCATCCAGGCATTTACAAAACAGAATCTTCAGGGGCTCTGCAAGCTCGATGCACAGCTCCCTTAGCACTCTAGGATGCACCATGTCAGGTCCAGGACTCTTATGGACCTTTAGCCTGGACAGTTTATTTCTAATACCCTCTTCTGTGAACACAATGTGGGGTCAGTGCTGTGTCGAACCGTCTGTCCTCAAACGCAGGAAGGTTAGTTGCGTCCTCTCTTGTGAACACTGAGGAAAAGAAGCTGTTCAATGCCTCAGCTTTATCCTGGTCAGAATCTGCGTAACTACCATCTTCAAGCCTCAGGTCTGATACTCCTACTCGCGTTTTCAATTTCGACTTTGCATAGCGGTAAAACGCCTTTGGGTTTGACTTGACCTCGCGTGCAACCAGCCTTTGGAACTCCTTTTCAGCCCTCCTACACTCTATCTTTGCTTGGTTTCTGGCTCTTGCATACATCCTCCTGTCTTGCTCATCGTTTGACCCAACCCACGTCTTGAATTTCTGGGTTTTCTTCTTAATTTTGTCGACCGCCGCATGGTTCATGTGTAGGGATACCCTCGTATTCCTAGAAGCACTGGGTTTGGTCTTGGGTATATATTTATCGATCAAATGGGTCATTTTACTAGTTATGATATTCAGCGTAGTGTCTGCGTTCTTGTACCTTAATCAGTCAGGCCAGTTGATACCCCTCATCTCTTCCCTCATCCCATCGTAATTTCCCTTGTAATATTTGCACCTTGGCCTGGCCTTATCTTGAACTAGGTAACAGTTAAATCTGAATGACAACACTGTATGGTGACTGGTGCCAACTGGGGCAAGGTGTTCCAGTTTGGCCACCATACCCTCCTCGTTTGTTATGACGAGGTCAAGTGGCTTGGGTGTTTGCTCCCCTCTGTAATGTGTCGGGTCTCTAACATGTTGGAACAGAAAATTATCTCTCAGAGTTTCTACAAAAAGAGTAGCAGGATTATTCAAGTCATTCGGGGTGGACTCGTTTCTCCAGTCGATGTCGCCATAGTTAAAGTCCCCCATGATAAGGAGGTGGCTGGGGTTGAGCATCGCCGCATTGTTTATTAAGGTTCTTAAGTTCCTTTGATTTAGTGGGCCACAGTTCGGGGATCTGTAGATACACCCGACGATAAGTAAGTCCCCCTCCCCTTAATTTAATTTTACACCACTTGGACTCTTCAAAAACATCCTCTCCCTGTACCCTCGCCTGGCTGGCTCTAAGGTCTTGCCTAGCATAGATAACCACACTCCTCTTGCAAGTTTCTTGAGTAAGATTCGTAAATGAGTCATATCCAGCAATACTGAACTCACATTCCTCTGGGTCGATTCTCCTGTTCTTGTACAACAGTTCTACAACTCCTACAATATCTGGTTGGTGTACTCTTAGTAGTGTTTCAAACTCCTCTCTCTTATCAAGGAACGTGTCAGTGTTAGTGTACATGACATTCAAGCCAGAATTTGTTCTCGGTAACTTCTCTGCTCTTAGTAATAAACCCGCTCCACCCACATTCTCAGAAGCTGCAGCATTTGCTAAGTACACTGTATTTTGCAGGGTGTGGTTAAAAATGTCATTGTTTACATGGTGCTCATTCCCTCCTGTCCGGTAGGCTGAGCTGGTGCCGCCTCCCGGGTGGGGGGTTGAGTGGGTGGAGGGTGCACTGCTGCCCCCTGGCCCTGTGTCGGCACACTTGTTTCCACTACCCTCCCCCTGAGTATAACCCACGCGCACCTGTCCCCGTTCTTCCTCGACTCCTCCCTCTTCTGCTTCAGGTCCAGCAGGAACTTCTTGTGCTGTTCCCTCTGCATTACCGTGCGGTCTGGGTGAATAAATACATCCCGAAATTTCTCGCTCCTTGCTAAGTTTTTTGTCTGCCGAATAACTTGCCATTTTTCCTCCTCACTCCCTAGTGTGATCCTGAGGGGGCGAGGCTTAGTCCCCTGCTTTTGTCCCAGTCTCCCCACATCCTGAGGGGTTGCTGGAATCTTCAGAACCTCTGTGCAAATATTTTGAAACAGCACCCTGTCGTGTGTTTCCTTACTCACAGTTCCCTCTGCCAGGCTCTCTGGGACTCCAAAAACTATTACATTGTTCCTGCGCTGGAGCCGTTCCTGGTGTTCCTCCTCTCCCCTAACAGTAGGTGCGTTAATTTTCATTTCTTCGACACACTTTTTCAGAGTCCCAATCTGCTGTAGAACCTGTACTGATTCTGCATTACTCTCCGCCCCCCCCCCCGTGGCCCTCCTAATACGTCAGCATAACTCCTCTTAGCAACCACCTCCATTCTATAAGCTACTTCCTCAGTCTTAGCAAGGATCTCTTTCCCAACTTCCTCCAGTTTGTCAACCAGCAGGGCTCCTGCTTCATCTATTTTCGTCCCTAGAGAACTCGTTCCCTTATGGATTGCAATTGCTTCATTCACCTTGACTATGCAGCCAGAGCAATACCAGCAACAGCCATCAAGCTTTACGGCAGTTAGTAACTTCCTAAACGTTGCATTAGTTAGGCCTGTATCCTCCATATCCGACGTCTCCCTGCAGTAATCACATATCAAGCTCATGGTTGTTGTTGTTGTGGGGGGGGGGGGGGGGTGCAGACTGTGTATAAATCTACACCTATTTCAAAGAAAATAAAGAGAGAAAAAGTACTTAGCTACTCTCTGTTGCCTATGGAGTTGTCGTCTGCGACTGCGTACACTGTATCTCCCTGTGAATGGTGTAATGTAGGCACAGTTTCAGTCCTTGAGAAAGCACACAATCAACATAAAATTTAAAGTCTCTGTGGCACCTATGACACGACTTGGTTTCAGCTGGCACGGTGCCTTTCCAGCTTGCTTGCTAGTGAGCGCTCACTTTAAGTTATTTACAACTTCAGCGGTCACTGATGACACTATGAACTATCACTGTGTACACTGTATCTCCCTGCGAGTGGTGTATTATAAACACAGATTCAGTCCTTGAGAAAGCACACAAACAAAATAAAATTTAAAGTCTCTGTGGCACCTATGACACGAATAGGCTGGCAGTTGTCCTTACCAGCTCGATTGCCAATATGTATTCACTTTAAGTTATTATAGTCTCTTCTGCATTCACTGATGACAACTATGAACTGATTTAACTGAAGGCACAGTACTACACTCCCTGGTTGGCCTTTGTCACAGCCGTGACCACAACACCCTAAAAAATAAAATAAAATAAAAGCTTTGTCATGTGGCAGTGATTGTGTGGTTATAGGCCTGTGACCCTGGCTGTACCTCCAACTCGGTGGAAATTGAGTTTTCAAAAATACAATCGTGTCTAGTATGAAAAGTCCGACATCGATTTACACTTTCACCTAACTAAGACGATCTTGACGAACTTATGTAATCACTGTCCAATTTCTGCCGCTCTACATCGAAGGCCCGAATGCCGAACACGCTTTGTTACAAAGACGCAACACGACCCGCCCGCACTACAGCTAAGACTATTCCTACTGTGCTTGATATACTACATTCACAGAAATGTAATATTTCTGCTGAAATGACGTACGTATTACAGAGGAAAGTGACGAAAACAATGACTTTCGCTTTCTTTCGTTGAAAAGATGTTACCGTAATCGCTTTTTGAATGGTTTTCAGTTAAATAAACTGTTGCAACACAAGTGAATTAGGATAGAATATTATTGTAATACAACAGTTTTTTAACTGAAAACCATTCGAAAAGCGATTACGGTAACATCTTTTGAACGAAAGAAAGCGAGTCATTGCTTTCGTCAATTTCCACTGTAATACGTACGTCATTTCAGCAAAATATTACATTTCCATATTCTCAGAAATAAATAGTAGTTTTGCTGAAACGTAATGAATTTCAATGTAAATTAGGATAAACTACATGAAAACAAAAGACTTTACCTAGCCTTCTGATGTTCAAGATATGTTACTCGTTTTTTTAGTAGTTTTCGGTTAAAATACTCTTATATTAGTGATATTCTATTCATACTGTGCTTGATATAATACATTCACGGAAATGTAATATTTTTGCAACTACAATGCTGATGTCAACACAAGCGTGGTTACAGCGAGACTGACTGAGTGGGGGAGAGCTATGCGTGTGTGTGTGTGAGGTTGCGGGAGTGGGCGGTGTCCCGTGTTCGGTGCCGCGCGCGAGTTGAATGTACTTCAATTACTTCAATGTACAGAATATTTCTCCTGCTGGGCAATCCGCGTATTTGTGAATCCGTGAATGCTAAACCCGCGTATGTGAAAGGCCGACTGTACTGTACATTTATGTAATAATCTGTGGTTATTATCCATTAAAGGTCTACCTAACCTTAGAAAGGCTCCCTCCAGAAACTGAATACAGTAGACTAAAAAATTAAAATCATAAAATGAACATTCTAGTTTTATGAAATGTTAAGACATACATGTTAGTCAATATGAAATAACATAATTATTACTGTACTCACCATCTATGGTTATTAGCCAGTTGAAGATGTCAGAGAGATATCGTGCCTCACCACCCCTCGAGCAGTTATTGTACATCTGGGAGAGAACTGTCAGACATGTTGTTGACACACTACCAACTCTGTGTTCTAACATCACAAGACCTTCACTTAGTTCCTTACTATTACACAATACAGTACATTCACCACTCACTTTTGGGTTAGAAGTATGGTTGTGAGTGGCACTCAAGGAAACATGGAATACACAATGGCACTTTGCATTTGGCACACTTATTTGTTTTACTTAAGATATCACTGATCAATTCCTCATAAAAAAACATACAAAAGAAATCACATTTCAGGATGCTATCATTCTGCCAAATTCTAAAATGGATATGCAATGCCTCACCATTTCCTCTAATATGTCATGGCAGCCACACATCCTCAACATTGCTAACGGTGCCTCCGAAAGCTGGGAATGCTGTACAGATGCCGTAGCTACTTCACTCCTGAGCAGTTGCTGTTAGATAGGGTGGAATCAAAGGCATTTTGTCTTATTAACTCTCCTCCTTTAGTTTACAATCCTTCTTCCCTTTCTCTTCGCCGCAATGTTACTTCACACTTTCTCTTTTACAGGTACTTTAACGGGCAATGTTCAGTGGATTTGGCATCCTGTGTATTGCCGGCAAGGTCGTGGGCTCGTAACACAGATCTTGCCCACCATTTCTCTGTGGATGTGTTCCTCACACAGCCAGACTGTGGAATGCTCTGTCTTCTTCTGTGTTTCCATACTCATACAATCTGTCTCGCTTTAAAAAGCTGGTTTTCCGGCAACTTCGTGGTGTAGATTAATAGAACCTTTTCCTTTTCTATTTTTAATTTCTTTTTGTTCTTATTTTTTGGCCCCCTTATGCCCCGTTGTGGGACGTTGACCTGTGCCCAGGTGGGCTATTTCCTAAAAAAAAAATTTTTTTTTATCATCATCCACATTTGTATCTGTAGTAATACCATTATACAGTATGAGGTATCAAAAACATAAGTATTTGGCACATAATTCTGGCAATTATGCCACACAAAGTCACTAGCTGGCACAGGTTGTGGTGCTCGAGTAGGTGCACGTTGATATGGGGGAAAGGCATCTCTTCCCATGCACTTGTGGGCCCCTGCATTGTTTCTTAGCAGGAGGTGGAGGTTGGTGTGGAACAGCAGACCCAGTCAGTTGTATGGCAGGAGATGCAGCCCATGGCAGTGTAGTTGGCATGGGTGATGCTACAGCTTTTGTGCATCGGTGGTCTGGCGCGGGTGGAAGCGACACCACATCCTCCCACTCACTGTCCTCACTGTCTGGGTCATCTATCTCACTTTCTCTCTTACTGGAGAGCTCAGATTCTTCGCTTTTGGAATATTCATCTCTTTAAAATAGTTGCCTACATATTTCAGGTGAAGTTAATAACCACAAAATTTAAAGAAATGGTATTATAGAGGTATCCACAAATTTAAGAATGCAAAATTGTATTTTGCAAATTATCGCAAACCAACTGTACCTACAGAATATGTATATTTATGGTAGGAAATGTTAGCAAAGAACAAAAAAAATTCTGTACAAACAACCCCAAGTTTCTATAAGAGTTGCCTTACTCTTATTTCCTTTTTATCTTTCATTTCACCTAATACTGCTACTGTCTATTTCATTGAAGTCTTTGGATACAATTATATAATTGAAACTTTACATTCTCTCCATACTATTGTGAAGTTTTGTCATCAATATACCCAAACTTTTATGCAAAAACCCAGCTAACCTGGGTATTTAGTACATTGCCTTATTAACCCTCTCGCGCATCATGACGCAGATCATGTAAAATCATTGGGTAGCACTGTTTCCATCAGTGACGCAAATTGCATCAGTTAACTTTTTAAAATTCGCCCCCCCAAAAAAAGAGATTTCAAGATAATTGCGTCAAATTTTCGTGCATCATAGATGACTGCATGATCTAGCGAGGGAAGCTTCCAGAAAGTACCAAAGTGTGGGTGGAGTTCTGCTGTTCATCAGTTTCCCCCCATCAGCCATGCTGGTAGGTCACATTTGTCTCTTTATTTCCCCTCCCACCCTCCCCACAATTACTTTTATCAAAATTCCAAAGCCACTGTTGGAAAGCTCATAAAGTAACACTTATATAACTATTATAATTCCTTGGTAGTTTTGTGAGAAAATGTCCGATATATGCTGGGAAAAAATACTTTTTTCTCTTTTCAGAGTGAATTTTTTTTTTTTTTTTTTTTTTTTTTTTTTTGCTAAAGTACCGATCATGAGAAAATAGCGTGACAGGTTGTTTTGGGCTATTTTTCCGATCCATTACTTATGTAATAAAATTAATGATATGGTATTTATTGTACAGAAGTAGTACAGTATGCAAATAAAAACATGACTTATGAGGATATGCACACTTATAGTCTAAATAAAGTTCTTGGTATTTGCACATGTTAGTGTAAATAACTCATGCGATATTTGTGTAATTTAGTTAAAAATCTACAACGACCACCAGGTGGTGTACACGGTCCACTGAAGAATACCCCTGGGTAGCATCGGGGTGGCTAAACTTCAGGTGGCATACAATGGCGGGGGCCAATCTTTACATGATTACTGAGGTCCAAAGGCAACCTGAAGACTTGAAGAATACCCTCTGGTAGTGTTGGGGCAAATATTCAAGTGAGTACTGTATTGAGATCCATTCACAAGTCTTTATTTTACTTTATTCTCTTTGCCAAAAATCCTCAATTTTGTTACTTTAATTAGTATGTGGATCAGGTATGGAAGGGTAGCTTCAACTATGGGTTGGACAGATATATGAGCAATGGGGTTGGGTGTAAACGGCCCTGCCTAATACTGTATGAGCCAATAGGCCTGCTGCAGTTTCCTCCATTCTTATGTTCTTAAAGTGTGCAAATACAGCATGTGCTATTTTCACTAAAGTGTGCAAATGCTCACTTTGTAAAAAAATATTAGGAATAAATAAAAGAAAGGAAATGAACAAAATACTGTGTTGTCATTTGGCAATTTTCACACACATGGGACACAAGACAAAACAGCTGAAATCCTCCTTCCCTCCCCCCTCCCCTGCTGTCCACATTTATTCCATTTATGTTTTGATGTTTATGATAATTATTTTATAATTATGTTTTTGCACATTCTATATGAACGATTGTGTGTGCATGTAACATTAAAAAAAAAAAAAAAAAAAAAAAAAAAAAAAAAATAATCATATATCTACCCAAAATTATTTCTTAAACAATGGACCGGCAAAATGGCCCAAAACAGCCTGACAAGCTATTTTGCCATGACCAGTAACATAGTCTATTCATATTTTTTTCTGTTTCTGTTAAAGCAAAAACAGGTATGAAGCCAGTGATATATAAATCATGCCCCTAAAAATTCTTGTGGGATAAATTTGCTGCATAAACGAAGATGACCAGACATGACGTGAGTGGTCCTGTATGATTTTTTTGTCGTGTTCATGGAAACTTAAATTTTTTTTAAAGCGCGAGAGGGTTAAATACTGAGTATTTAGGAAGGCTACACTGTTGCCAGCCAATTTTGAGTACTATTCTTGATTTGACATGTTATTTTTCTAGATTGGTAAAGTACAGTAGAGTACAGTACAGCACAGTACAATACAGTCCAGTTGAGTACAGTACAGTACAGCACAGTACAGTGCAGTATAGTACAGTACAGTACAATACAGTACAGCACAGTACAGTACAGTACAGTGCAGTATAGTACATTACAGTACAGTGCAGTGCAGTACAGTTCAATGCAGTATAGTACAGTACAGTACTGTACGGTGCAGTATAGTACAGTACAGTACAGTACAATACAGTGCAGTACAGTACAGTGCAGTATAGTACAGTACAGTGCAGTATAGTACAGTACAGCACAGCACAGTACAGTACAGCACAGTACAGTATAGTACAGTGCAGTATAGTACAGTACAGTGCAGTATAGTACATTACAGTACTGTACAGTACAGTGCAGTATAGTACAGTGCAGTACAGTGCAGTACAGTACAATACAGTACAGTACAGTGCAGTATAGTACATTACAGTACAGAACAGCACAGTACAGCACAGCATAGTACAGTACAGTGCAGTTTAGTACATTACAGTACAGTGCAGTACAATACAGTACAGTGCAGTATAGTACAGTACAGTGCAGTATAGTACAGTACAGCACAGTACAGTGCAGTATAGTACAGTACAGTGCAGTATAGTACATTACAGTACTGTACAGTACAGTGCAGTATGGTACAGTGCAGTACAGTGCAGTACAGTACAATACAGTACAGTACAGTGCAGTATAGTACATTACAGTACAGAACAGCACAGTACAGCACAGCATAGTACAGTACAGTGCAGTATAGTACATTACAGTACAGTGCAGTACAATACAGTACAGTGCAGTATAGTACAGTACAGTGCAGTATAGTACAGTACAGTGCAGTATAGTACAGTACAGCACAGTACAGCACAGTATAGTACAGTACAGTGCAGTATAGTACATTACAGTACAGTGCAGTACAATACAGTACAGTGCAGTATAGTACAGTACAGTGCAGTATAGTACAGTACAGCACAGTACAGTACAGCACAGTACAGTACATTACAGTGCAGTACAGTACAGTGCAGTATAGTACAGTACTGTACAGTACAGTACCGTGCAATACAGCATAGTACAGTACAGTACAATGCAGTACAGTGCAATATAGTACAGTACAGTATAGTACAGTACAGTATAGTACAGTACAGTGCAGTATAGTACAGTACAGTGCAGTATAGTACAGCACAGCACAGTATAGTACAGTACAGTATAGTACAGTACAGTATAGTACAGCACAGTGCAGCACAGCACAGCACAGTACAGTACAGTACAGTACAGTGCAGTATAGTACAGCACAGTACAGCACAGTATAGTACAGTACAGTATAGTACAGTACAGTATAGTACAGCACAGTACAGCACAGCACAGCACAGTATAGTACAGTACAGTATAGTACAGTACAGTACAGTGCAGTATAGTACAGCACAGTACAGCACAGTACAGTACATTGCAGTATAGTACAGCACAGTACAGTACAGTGCAGTATAGTACAGTGCAGTACAGTACAGTGCAGTACAATGCAATATAGTACAGTACAGCACAGTACAGTACAGAGCACAGTACAGTATAGTACAGTACAGTACAGTATAGTATGGTACAGTATAGTACACTACTTTACAAGAGTGTACAGTACAGTATAGTAAAGCACAGTACAGTACAGTATAGTACAGTACAGTATAGTACAGTACAGTATAGTACAGTACAGTATAGTACAGTACAGTAAAGTACAGTACAGTAGAGTACAGTTAGTCCAGTATAGTACAGTACAGTATAGTACAGTATAGTACAGTACAGTATACCTGTAGTACAGTATAGTACAGTACTATATAGTATAGTACAGTACAGTACAGTATAGTACAGTTCAATATGGTACAGTGCAGTACAGTACAGGTCAGTACAGTATAGTACAGTTCAATATGGTACAGTGCAGTACAGTACAGGTCAGTACAGTATACAGGTTGTACCTCTCTAGTCCGGCATTCTGTGGTCCGGAAACTCCCGTGGTCTGGAACGATTTTAGTTTGTCCAATAGGTAGATAGGCAGTTTTTTTTTTTTTTTTTTTTTTTTTTTTAACTTCTGTGAATTATTATTATTATTATTATTATTATTATTATTATTATTATTATTATTATTATCATTATCATTATCATTATCATTATTATTACTACAGGAGTATTAAATTTTCGCCCCTCAGGCCCCAATGTGGGTCAGTGACCTATGCCCGGGTGGGCTATTCCCCGTTAAAAAAACAACAACATAGCCGCAGAAAATTAAGGTTTGTTTGCATCCGGCAGTTCGGCTGCTCTCTCTCTCTCTCTCTCTCTCTGCTTGTTTATACAGAGTACAACATTTAACCCTTCAATATATATGAGCAGTAAATAAGTGTTGCTTTCATATTCTTATGTAGAGTAATGACGATATGTTTTCACATGTGCGCACTTACATACGCGATCTCTTTTTTCTTTACCATTATCGTAAGCTACTTCAATTGTTCCATTTATTAACATTAAATAACATTACTTAAAACAACCGTATTAATTTTACTACAGCTACAACCAAGGTCTTATTTTCTTCAGTTTTATATGTAGAACCAGTCAGTCACTGGTTTTTGTAATCAACGAAAACAATGCTGTGTCATTTCCTCGTTTGTTTTAATATTCTACGTATTATTAATGAATTGTATCGCTCATTTTGCACATAAACATTAATTCAATCAAAAAGACATTCAGTAATAAACAATAATGAATCTTTTGTACATAAGAGAAGTTACGCTGTTTACACGATTGTGCACGTCGTCTGAACGTTGGTGGGCCGTTCAAGCCCATTGAAATTCGAGTTTCCTCCGTCAAAATTTTCAATTGTTTTGTTTTTTGTGTGTGTTCCAATAAAAAACGCTGAATTAAAAATTTGCGAAATTTGAGAAGCTACTGTATGACATTTAACCCTTCAATATGTCTTCAAAGAGACCATGATGCAGAGAAAGTGGTGCTAGTGCTTCCGAGCGCAAGCACAAGTCACTATCTATCCAGGAAAAGGGTGAATTTCCATGGTCTGGAAATTTCCATGGTCCGGCACCGGTCAGGTCCCGAGGTTGCCGGACTAGAGAGGTACAACCTGTAGTACATTACGGTATAGTACAGTATAGTTCAGTACAATTTAGAAAAGTACAGTACAGTACAGCACAGTACAGCACAGTACACAGTACAGTGCAGTGCAGTGCAGTACAGTGCAGTGTAGTACAGCACAGTACAGCACAGGTATTAGGTGAAGAGCGAAGCTGGATATTAAATGGCAGAGATACAGTATTATGTTTTTAACTCGAATTAAAGTCTTTTGTAAATTGTTTGATCGTTGGAACAGAAATCATAAAATAAAAATGGAGAGAAAAGACTTCACATTCATATTTTGATTGATTTTCTTATTTCGGGTTGTTACTTCGTTGGTTGAAATGTATACAAAATAAGAAAATATCCTTCAATATTAATCAGTATTGATACTTTACAGCATCAACTTCAGTCAAGACTCGTCCCTACTGTGTGTGTCTAGTGATCATGGAACTGTGCATGTGTTTGCTACTGAAGATGAAGATAAAAAGAACAAGCAGTCAAGGTGTGTGTTCTTTGTGTTATTGTTTATATTATTAATTAGTCCATTATTTTCTTGTCAGCAATTATGCCTCTTGTCTTTCCTGCCCTGTTAGTGCATATAGATTTTTTTCCATCATGCATTCCTCTTCCTGCTATTGCAAGGTGGCTAGAACCAAGAGTAAACACAGCTTTTTCCTTTATTTGATGCAGTGTTGGGTTTTGGGGTATTCTTTCCCTAGTTCTCTCGTGTTGGTATTCTCCCCACTATGGCATTTATTTTTACTGCAAAGCTGTCTTGTATTTTTCCCTAGATTATTTGTACCCAACCTTATAACAATTATACAATTTTTAGCGATTCTCGTAGTGCTCTCCAGGCCGCAGCCTGTGTCTCATCGCCCCATCCCTTAGTTATAGATGTTTTACAGTGGTTGTTTCTCATCGAACGTCGGGGCCGGCAAAGTTAGTTTTTCCTGGGTTCCGGCCCATGTGGGGGAGAAGGGGAATGAGCGTGCTGATACTATGGTAAAACCAGCTGCTTTTCACCCAGTGGCACATCATTCCCCTCTACAGGTTGTACCTCTCTAGTCCGGCATTCTGTGGTCCGGAAATTCCCGTGGTCCGGAACGATTTTAGTTTGTCCAATAGGTAGATAGGCAACTTTTTTTTCTTTTTTTTTTTACTTATCTGAATTATTATTATTATTACAGGAGTATTAAATTTTTGCCCCTCAGGCCCCAATGTGGGTCAGTGACCTATGCCCAGGTGGGCTAATCCCCTTAAAAAAAACAACAACAAAGCCGCAGGAAATTTAGGTTTGTTTACATCCGGTAGTTCGGCCTCTCTCTCTCTCTCTCTCTCTCTCTCTCTCTCTCTCTCTCTCTCTCTCTCTCTCTCTCTCTCTCTCTCTCTCTCTCTCTCTCTCTCTCTCTCTCTCTCTCTCTCTCTCTCTCTCTCTCTCTCTCTCTCTCTCTCTCTCTCTCTCTCTCTGTGCTTGTCTATACAGAGTACAACATTTAACCCTTCAATATATATGAGCAGTAAATAAGTGTTGCTTTCATATTCTTATGTAGAGTAATGACGATATGTTTTCACATGTGTGCACTTAGTACATACGCGCAGTCTCACTTTTTTTTACCATTAATGGTTAGCTACTTATATTGTTCCATTTATTAACATTAAATAACATTCCAGAAACTTCAAACAACCATATTATTTTTTTTACATTATTTTTACTACAGCTACTACCAGGGTCTTATTTTTTTCAGTTTTATATGTGGAACCAATGAGTCACTGGTTTTGTAAGCTTTAACATAAACAATGCTGGCAGCCGTCTCGTCTTCTCGTGTGTTTTAATATTCCACGTATTATTAATAAATTGTATTGTTAATTTTGCACACACAAACATTAATTCAATAAAAACAAATTCAGAAACATTAATTAAAATATATACAGTAGAAGTCCAAAAATCCGGACTGTTTGAGGATTGGGTCGGTCCGGATTTTCGGATTTTCCGGATTCTCAGGCAGTACTTTTAAAATTCAAATTTATGGAAGAATAAAGAAGAGATGAACAGGTACATTTTGATAGTTTATTCATTCTCAAATATTGTATGCTTCATTTATCAAAACGAGCAGTTTTAATGAAAAAGTTGTGAATTCTAGAATTTTTTCTTTGCCTTTTATATATCATAAATTGTAGACTTTCCAATGTCGTATGTTTCCATTAGAACAGTATTGCTCACACCACGTTCTAGTTTCTTAATTATTTCAAGTTTGTCACTCAATTTCAACGTGTTCTTCTTTCTCTTCACATAACGAAGTTTATCTACTTTCGGAGCCATTATTATGGGCTTGTACAGTACTCTGTACATGGAAAGAGAAGGACTCAAAATATTGTTATATTACAATGGTATTCTATTCATACTGTGCTTGATATACCTGTAATGCATTCACGGAAATGTAATATTTTTGCTGAAATGACGTACGTATTACAGTGGAAAGTGGGATAAAATCGTGACGAAAACAATGACTTTCGCTTTCTTTCGCTCAAAAGATGTTACCGTAATCGCTTTTCGAATGGTTTTCAGTTCAAAAACTGTTGTATTACAATAATATTCTATCCTAATTGACTTGAATAAATACTCCGATACCATATTTCTGAATATTTTCATTAAAATCCATCAAAATCATTTTCCTTATCATCGTCTGCAGCACCAAACAGCTTCTCCCAGTCCTCTCCTTGAACAGGGCTTGAGGGTGCGTGTTTTTCGAATCGTTTTCAGTTAAAAAACTATTACATCACACGTATATTTTACCTAAACTGTGCCTGAATGAATATATTCTCGGAAATAAATAGTAGTTTTGCGGAAACGTGACGTATTTTAATGTAAAATAGGATAAAATACATGACGAAAACAAAAGACTTTACCTAAACTTCCGACGTTCTTGAGATGTTACTCGTTTTTTTAATAGTTTTCGGTTAAAATTCTGTTATGTTACAATGATATTCTATTCATACTGTGCTTGATATAATACATTCACGGAAATGTAATATTTTTCCTGAAATTACATACGTATTACAGTAGAAAGTGGGATAAAATTGTGACGAAAACAATGACTTTTGCTTTCTTTCGTTCAAAAGATGTTATCGTAATCGCTTTTCGAATGGTTTAGTTAAAAAACTGTTGTATTTCAATAATATTCCCTCCTAATTGACTTGAATAAATACTTGAAAGGAAATATACAATATTTTTGTTGAAACTACCCGAGTTTCAGTGTAAAGTGTCTTAATAATAAATGGTAAACAATTTGCCTTCGGCACTCATGTTTCATGCATGGCTAGCCTCAGTTTATAGGACGTAGAGCGTTTTTACTGAAGGTTTTGTTGTTCTATTACCCTCAAAAACGTGGGTCGTACTACAAACGAGGAATATAATAAATCAACGATTTCTTGGTCAAAAAATCAGGGTCGACTGATAAATGAGGGGGGTTATAGACGAGTATATACGGTATGTTAGTCACAATTTGATTGCTCGTTTTAAAGTGGCAACCACGTGGTCGCTTGTTGTCGCTGTGCAGCTGTGGCGCTCACGCATGCGCACATACACACAAAAGCCCGCTAAAAAAAAAAAAAAGAAAAAATAGTTTTTGAAAAGTCCGGATTCTCGGGTGGTCCGGATTTCTGGACTTTCACTGTATGAACAGTAAATAAGTGTTGCTTTCATATTCTTATGTAAAGTAATGATGATATGTTTTCACGTGTGCGCACTTACATACGAGATCTCTCTTTTTTCTTTACCATTATCGTTAGCTACTTCTATTGTTCCATTTATTAACATTAAATAACATTACTTAAAACACCCATATTAATTTTTCTACAGCTACAACCAAGGTCTTATTTTCTTCAGTTTTATATGTAGAACCAGTCAGTCACTGGTTTTGTAATCAACGAAAACAATGCTGTGTCATTTCTTCGTGTGTTTTAATATTCTACGTATTATTAATGAATTGTATTGCTCATTTTGCACACATAAGCATTAATTCAATAAAAAAGACATTCAGTAATAAACAATAATGAATCTTTTGTACATAGAGAAATGACTCTGTTTACATGATTATGCACATCGTCTGCACGTTGGCGGGCCGTTCAAACCCGTCGAAATTCAAGTTTCCGCCGTCAAAATTTTTATTTTTATTTTTTTTTTGTGTTCCAATAAAATACGTTGAATTAAAAACTCGCGAAATTTGAGAAGCTACTATATGACATTTAACCCTTCAATATGTCTTAAAAGAGACCATGATGCAGAGAAAGTGGTGCTAGTGCTTCCAAGCATAAGATCAAGTCACTATCTATCCAGGAAAAGGGTAAATTTCCATGGTCCGGCACCGGTCAGGTCCCGAGGTTGCCGGACTAGAGAGGTACAACCTGTACTTGCCTCTGATATGAAGCCAGTAATAAGAGCTGCCATCCACTCGAGGTTGCAGTGCAGGTGGGGTACTGTCGGAGCAAACAATGTCTGCGACATTAACCCTGCATTGGGTGCTTCAGTATATCAGAGACTGTCCGTTACTCTTTGGTGCTGGGGGTGGGTAGTGTGGCAGGGGAAGTCATCTCCTTCGTGGAGGAAGCCGGCCATCTACACAAGCTTTGATATTTTATCTATTAACGTTTAAATGATTTTTCCAAAACTTCTGTTATATGTTGCTTTTGTTTTTTACCTTGCATTATTTGAATTTAGTCTTTTAAACCTTTATGTTAATTCGGTGACATATTACCTAAGCTGTTGCATTGCTAAGGATGTAATTACCACACTCAACCAATCAACCCCCACCTTGACAATGGATGACCTGACATTATATCAGACAGTCAGTAATATAAGACCACTAATCCCCTTCCCTACTTCTACCAAACATTGATCAGGTCAGCTCAGTAACATCTCCACAATGTAACATTTCTTATGTTTTTCATAAAAGAATTGAGGCCCCATCATTATCATGTTTTTCTGACTGTGGAGTGAGCAGTGTAACTTCGAAAATGTCTGGCAAGCATTTTGCTCACCATCTTTAAGGCCAAATTCTCTTTTGATGTCTCCACTCCACCTTAGCAGTCCCCTTAGCCTTGAAGGGGACATGTGATGATGACTAGACTTGTTCTTAATGATGTGGTGAGTGTTGTTTAACTGTTTTGTACTGCTACTAGTATTGTAGGGTTGTTTTTTTCGGTGACATACGAGGTGCAATCCAAAAGTTCCCGGACTGGCTTCACAAAATCTTTATTTTTCAAGATATTACAGTGAAACTTTTAGTCACCCTCAAAATATTCTGCAGAGGCCTCAATGCAGTGCTGAATCTGCTCTCCCCACTTCTGGAAGCAGATCTGGAAGTCCTCTTTGACGAGGCCAAAGAGCACCTGTGAATTTTCCTGGATCCATTCTGTCCCTGAATTTCTTCCCCTTGAGGTTCAACTTGAACTTCAGAAACAGCCAGAAATCACAGGGGGCCTGATCTGGAGAGCACGGAGGGTGGGGGACCACTGGGTTGTTGTGTTTCATCAGAAAATCATTCACAGAGAAGAGAGAGTGTGCACAGGATGCAGGTGCATTGCCCTGGTGAAGCAGCCAATTGCTGGTCGTCAGTCATAATCTGGTTTACATTTTCATATGAGATGTCCCACCGCTTGGCAATCTCGTGGATGGTCACCCTATGATCTTTATGGACAAGCTGGTCATTTTTCTGGACAATTTCATCATTTCTCTCACTTGAAGGCCGTATGAAGCCAGTCCAGGAAATTTTGGACCACACCTCGTATATGGGCGTCCGTCTAGTTAGGAACCTATACTGTTGAACCCCATGTCATATGAGCCTGATTCACAACATTTCAACCTGCAATGTGGTTTTCAGGAACCTAACCCCATTGCAAATAGAGGCTTGCATTAACTGTATATCTACCTGAAATTACAAGTTAAAACCACTTTATACCTTATGATAATAATTGTACCGGTAATTCTTTCATAATTTTCTTGTTTTTTTTGTTTTGTTTTTTTTTTACAGTGATTAGCCCACCCAGGCACAGGTCACTGACCCACATCGGGCCTTGGGGGGGCAAAAATTTAATAATAAAAAAAAAATAAAAATAAAAAAAAAAAATAATAATAATAATAAAGAAAGAAAAAAGATCAATAGTGAGAAACAATACATGTATGTTGTGTTGTCAAGAGTAAGAGAAACAATTGAGACCTTGCAATTGTGTGTAAATGAGGCAGAAAGTCAGATCAGCAACCTGGACTTGGTCACAATTTTCGTGATGCCATATGGCGGCAGGGTCTACCATTAGACAACACATTCTGCTTCCAATATCTTCCCAGGCGGTAGTACCTTCCTGTTTGATAGCTGCCTACTACTTTCTGTATATACCTAAAAAATGAAATGAAAATTACATATAGTACTGTATATGTATATATCTATCCAAAATTCTGAGTTAGAAAAGAACCATAACATAACAGAGCTCTCAGGTGAGGTATGGTTGGAAATATCCCCACTCGGCCCAGGAATGGATGAGTTGTCGGTCGGAATTTTATTGTAAGATGGCAGGTCAATGGGTAATGAAAGCGCTTAAATTCACTTTGGTAATAATATTTTTTAATAAATTGGGCCAAAAAGTGTAAAAAATAAGGGTTAAAGTAGCTAAAAAGTCACGTGACTGTGAAAAGCTCTGTGATTGGTTGTGGCGTGACAGGTTGGCTCGAGCTGCCGAGCGGGAGCCTGGAGGCAGCCAGCTGTGGTGTAGGTGTTGTTACCAGCAGAAATACAGGACTTGTGGCCATATGCAATGTTGATATACACAGGCATACCTTATTTTTAGGTTAAAATAAATTTCTGCTCAAGATCATCGTATGTATTTACTTGCTGGGTGCCAAAGTAATGCAAAAGACCGATAACTCCAACATGGAAGTTTTCTTCACTGTTCTCTATTTCATGTCTGGAAAATGTAAGTTTTGTCACTGAGGCTATATTTAATGTTGTGGAAGGACTAGGGATGACCATGGCCAGTGGATGGGCTTGAGATGATCAGATGATAGATGTAATTTAACGTGCTTCATAGCTAGATGGCCGAGTTCGTGATAATACTCTACAATCATAAAGACATCTACTTTGTGGAAATTTCTTTCATTTGCCTTGATGAACTCTGGTAGTAGTTGTCCAACCTTCTTGGCTGATCGGCTCTGTAAATAAATATTATTACATAATTGTGCTTTACTGTTCAACAAAGTAATACTACATTGATTATATAAATATTAGTAAGCACTTTAACTAATTCAGTGGATATTAGCTGCCCCTACTACAAATTTCATAGTATAGACATTCCAAACAATATTGGTATTATTTTGGTTTTGGTCGTCTGGGGAACCTTAAGATTCTAACTGTGGGATTAAATACTTTAAACAACAAGACACAGTATCTTTACAGGATTTCTGTAGCAAATTATTTTTCTATCACATAAGAAAATACAGGTCATATGTTAGGTTAGGCTATGATAAGTTATAAGGTTAGCTTAACATACACCAGCAACGGGGGGGGGGGGGGGGGGGGGGGGGGGGGGAAGTAACTTAAAACTCGTGATTTCGATAGAAATCATGTCTTAAGTATAGGGATGACCAAAACTTAAAATTTACCAAATACAGTACAGTGGTCCCTCGGTTAACGAACTCAATTCGTTCCAGAGGGTCGTTCGTTAACCGAAAATTTCGTTAACCGAAACCATTGTTTCAATGGGATATTGGATAATTGGTTCCAGCTCACAGAAAAGTATATACAAAGTAAAGCCAAAAATGCATAAAGTCAGAAACACTCCAAAAATTCCCCTAAATCGCCCTTAGATCACTATATATACATATATACATACATATACACTAGAACTCTTAAATCACTACTGTAATGTGATACAGGTGATTAATTTTATCTCTTGTGCGAAATATACGACGTTTATATTCAAATTATTCGCTGTCTTGCAAGGATTCCAGTAATGCAAATTATATTCTCCTAACTTTAGTCTGAGATATTATATATAATTAAAACTTAAAGCCTTCTGAAAACCCCCAAGCCTTTCTTTGGAAAGTGGGGGGTAGGGAGGGAGGGAGGGATGGGTGACAGTGACATGTTTGACAGTTGGCACCAGGTGTGAAGTATTTACAGGGCCGGATTAAGCTTAATAGGGGCCTGAGGCACAGATCAACTTGGGGCCCCCTGCCCTCAAGGTATATATATATATATATATATATATATATATATATATATATATATATATATATATATATATATATATATATATATATATATATATATATATATATATATATAGATATATATATATATAGCAAGAACAAATTGTACCAAAATTTATCAATGATTTCATCAATATTAAGCTTCTGCAAAATAACACATTCAATGTTCATAAGAGACAGAAAATTGAGACGTTGAGAGGACATCGTTGAACGAAGCTCATGTTTTAAATGCTTCAACTTCGAGAATGTTTGGATTTGGGGGCCCCTTAGAGTTGGGGGGCCTAAGGCCAGTGCCTCAAGTGCCTCATGGTTAATCCGGCACTGAGTATTTAATTGTTAATTTATGTCCTTTAAATTAAGTTTTTGTTTTTTGCTTATAAAATTTAATAGAAGTGACCTGGGTGAATTTAATTTACATTGCTGGAATTCTTATAAGATAGTGATTAATTTGAATGTAAACATGCCATAGTTTGCACTTGACAAAAATTTTAGTAATCATTTTGTACATTACAAGTATTCTGATTACATGTACAGTTCAGCTTTGCCCTTAGGACGGTGTGTGCATGTAAATGAGTTTCAATAAATGAATAAAGTTACATATATCGAGCCAAAAATAGTTGAAGAACTTTATGCAGACAGAGCTTGGATGGCTAAATTTTAGAATGACCAATAATTTTAATACAGTACTGTATAAAAAAAATGCACAAATATTAAAGAGCACAATTTTCTTGATATTTACTCCATTGGAAACGAATGTAAACATAGAAGAGATTACTGAATTGGCTGAGTACCTCCTCAACTTATCAGCTGATGTTCAAAACAAAACGTGATTTTCGCAAGGACTTCGTTAATCGAATTTTTTTCGTTAACCGAATTGAAGATTCTTATGGAAGGTAATTCGTTAACCGAGGCGTTCGTTAACTGAGGGACCACTGTATAACCTATCTCGAATCTAAATATCCAAATACTTATTGCAGTTAAAGTAAAATTTAACCATTAATTAATATAAATGATGATATATCCCAGTGGTTCATTAGTGAATCATCAAAACCATAACAGCACTATGTTGTCATGTTTACCTAGCATCAAGCATTCTCAAAACAAAGTCCAGATAATGTCATTACTTCTAAATTGACTCGTATCTCCATCTAGTACTGATATACTCTGTAAATGCACTGAAAAAAGAGAGACAGTCTACCAGGTATGATTACATGACAGCTGAACTGGTGTGGACATAGAAGTTTTTTATGCCCATAAGCTGCTCTTCACGGCACATTTCTTCACTTAAGAAATGTCCATGACTTAGATTATATAAAAAAAAAAACCCTTAAAACTTACCCAAACAAGGCATTTGGGGTCTGAAGAGGCAATCTTTTCTACTACCCCGACTACAGCGGTGAATTTGTTGGAGAAAGTCGTCTGCGGGGAAACTGGTGACGTCATTGCAGATGGCGGCCCTGTTTCTAGAGAAATAAACTTATCTCTACCATTATAGAAGGACTTTAGACTTTTATTACATATTATATATACCGTATCACTCTACGAACGTGGCAGTGTATTTCTTGTGTTTACCCAGAATCGACAACTCGTCCATTACTTGTCACTCATTTTAAATAGGTCTTATGGGAGAATATCCATAAAGCCGTAAATCCATAACCTGGGGAGTGTCTTCATGAAGTAAGAATTTAGGTACGGTAGGTACTGGGGGGGGGGGGGGGTTCTGATGTGGTATTGCAGCATTCACCAGGTTTATTTATTGATTCAGTATTATTCTTGTATGATCAGTCTGTTACGGTGTATGGTTCATCATGATTAATATAACATCTTTAATAACAGAGAAAAAATACATTACCTGTATGTGGTCCACTGTGGTAAGGTGATTTTTTTTCTGATTATCATTCCTCCCTGGGGATTCACCTGTTCCTCTCACCGAGCAATTGCATCATCACGATGGCTTTCTTTGTTACACAAGACACAGCTTGATCAAACAAAGACAGCGAAACAAGCTCCTCTGAGAGGTGCCACAAATGGCCCTCAAACTTAGTGGTTGTTGACTTGGAGATCCTTGGTTAAGAGTAACCTCGAAGAGCCTGAAGGAAGTTGAGGTCGTTGAGGGGAGTCGTAGAGGCAATTGGTGCAATGATACAAGCTCGCAGATAGACTGTTATTAAAAAGATGCACACATCCCGAAGGTTTGGCTGTACTCTTGCAGTGAGGATCTCAAGTTGTTCCTTAAATACCCACATCTTGATGGCATACAGGATGATGATTGATTATGATAATTACTTCCCTGGTGACGCAACAGCTTCGGTCAAATGTCGCCGAATTAAAATACTAAAATCAAATAATGCAAGGTAAAAAACATAAGCAACAAATAACATTGAACTTTAGTAACAAAAATTTTTTACATTACTGTACTAGATAAAACTCAAAGTTTATGTAGAAGGCTGGCTTCCTCCACAAAGGAGAGGATGTCCCCTCCCACACTGCCCACTACCTCCCTCAGCACCAAAGAGAGACCCGTCTCCTCCCTGACATTAGGAGAGATAACTTATTACGAAAATCTCTGAGACTGGAGCACTCCACCAGGAAGTGTCAAATAGTCAATGAGACCAGGCAGTTATCACAATTGGAAGGGGGCACCCTCTCCTTTAAAAAAACATGAATCTAGCGTGTGTGGCCAATATGGAGGTAGGCCAGTGCAATCTACTGGCAGTAAGACAGTCCCTGATATCCTGATGCACCCAATGCAGGATGGATGTCTCAAAGCTTGTTTGCTCTGACAGCATCCCATCTGCATTGCCAAATTGAGCAGATAGCAGCTCTCATTACTGGCTTCATATCAGAGGCAGGTAGAGGGGAATGATGTGCCACAGGGCGAGAAACAGCTGCTTTTACCACAGCATCTGCACGTTCATTCTTCTTCTTCCCCACATGGGCCAGAACCCAGCAAAAACTGACTTTCTGGCCCCAATGTTAGATGAGAAACAACCACTGTAAAATATTTATTACTAAGGGATGGGCGATGAGACACTCGCTAAGGACTGGAGAGCCCTATGATATTCACTAAAAATTGTAATATTATTATGAGGTTGGGTAAAAATGATCTGAGAGGGCAAGTGAAATACCAGAAAGCTGTGCATTAAAAATTGATACCATAGTGGGGTGACTACCATCCTGACAGAAATCGGGAAAGACCATTCCAAAACCCATCCCTGCATCCGACATAGGGCCAATTGCAAGATCAGCCGTGGTGTACACCATGCCGTGGTATCCGGGTGGTTGTAATACAATGGAGTGAAAATTTTGTGATTATGCTAGATGGGCCATGGTGGTACCCGACTGTCGTTTGTTGTTACTACGTCATCGTAGTGTAGTCAGGTGTACCAGCTGCCGGAAGACTTGGGGGTTGGTATGCTTGCACCCTGAAAACGTTGTCAGTGGCACGAAACGTTTGCACTTGCTACACGATTTACGAGCATAAAAAACTTGAATCCCAAGCTAAGGTGCACCTCATTTTCCTATTTTCTTGGATTAAAATCCAATTCTGGGAATAAAATATGATAATTTACAGTAAATATAGGTAAATAAAGCCTGTGACAACCATAAAAACATAGGAATTGAGTGTAATATCTGTTCCTTTCTTCTTTATCCTTATTAAATATAACAATAAAGTTATAAGTTTTCATGAACTTGGGGTTGGATGAGTGTAATAAAGAGAACTATGGCCTGTTCTGTGGATGAAGTCAGTAGAATATACCAAAGTACAGTATTAGGTACTATAATTTTGTTATGACAGTGATGAACTCACTGTACAGATGAATTGGGATAAAATCTTGAAAAAATGTCACCATAACTGTTAATTTTCTATCAAACAGGAAATTATCTCTATACCAAAATTTTTTCTTTCATATTATACAAGGCCAGTTATCTACAAAATATGAAAACTTGAGATAATGTTTCCTCCTTTTCTCCACCTGATTATAGTAATGCAATAAATACCCTTTAAAAAAACCAAGACATGAACACTTTCCCAATGTCAGGAGTACAAATGTATACAATATGTTAAGACATGGACTAAACCAGAAGTCGGAGAAAAGTCTCTGCTGTTTAAATGGTCTTTTATTTGGAAAAATATTGCATATTACATATAGTTACTGTGCAGACATTTGTTTACAAGGCATATACTCAACTATTATGGAAATGAAGATATGTTAGGTTAGATTAGGTTCGTCTTGTGAGCATATGTCATGGAACCCACATACAGTAGGTATAGTTATGAAATTCTACCAACTAATCAGAGACTAATAATGTTAAACATAGAACAAGATGATAATTAAATGGTTTAAAAATATCCTCAATACAGTCTGCAATGTTAATTGCAAATCATTCCTGCATTTTTTAATGTTTAATATAAACTGTAATAATAATTAGGATAAGAATACAATGATAATGCTTATTTCAGAATATAGCCTTTATTAAAAGCAGGATATGTTATAATATATGGATGATCAAGAGTAAAGTATTTTAAAGGAAAAATCCACAAATTTCACAAATAAATTAATACGTAATATCCACGTATGTATGCAGAGTGTAAAATAAAAATTAAATAATAATAATTATGGCATACAGTATGTTATGATTTCTCCAAGGTATATGTTCAGAAAATTCCAGAAACTGCATATTTTTCTGGTCTATGAGTAATTTGGGGATTTTACGGAAAATCTCCAAATTTTTCTGTTCCGAGTCTGAGAACCAGTTCTGAGGTTAGGTTAGAAAGCAAATTCCAAAATCTTTGCTGGAACCGGAAAAATTACCCATCAATCAAATGATACCAAGATTTATTTCTTCAGTTTTGGTGAAAGGTGAATAGTCAACTGTATCTCTACCTGTAAGTGAAAATAAAGTAATTAATATTGTGTTAGTTAAATTTGCGAATTCTGAAACATCTATATTTATGAGGGTTAATATTTATATGTTTCCAACATCTAAATATTGAGGGTAATTTTGTCTGTTAAAAAAATAAATAATAATAAAAAATTCCAATGGAAACTCCAGATTTGTTTGGTTTGATATGCAACACACACAATTTTTTTTTTTTCTAATGTACTATAGTGTATACTGTTATGGTGATTCCAAAACTTTGATCCCTTTTTGGAGAAATTCATAGAACAAAAATTATAAGCCCCTTTAAAATTTTAATGATCTATATAAAAATGTTAACCTAACTGGAAACTGACTTAACAATCATAAAATAAAGTATACTGTCTTTCATATTTTAAAGGTTGGATTAAGGACAAATTCCCCTAGGTTAATTTCTGGTTACAGTTAATTAGTCAAGTCTAACATATTTCTGTTGTCATCATTAGAATGTACATACTGTATATCACATTTATTGAAGATTCATAATTTCATTATCTTTGAATATCCAAGAATTGTAATATAAAAACAATTAACGGTAAAGGGATTCATATCTGTGATTACTTTCTACAATTATTACATCTAGCTATAATTGAGTGGAGCATCACGGTGAGTTAGGTAAGATACAAGGACTTTAAAGATGAAAATGTATTACAGTCTCTCCTCGACTTATGACGGTGTTCCGTCCCGACAACCAGGTCGTAATACCTGAAATATTGTTATTAAATATTATCATCAATGACTTCTTTTGTTATTAAACAATACAATTTGGTGCTAATTTTTTCCTCTTACATAAAGTAGCTTTAGTGTATAGGGTGAAACATCTATCATGAAGTGATTGTCATTTGAACTTTACGGAGTCTGAATTTGTAAAAAAACAAGACTAATGTTTTTGATCTACCGGGTACTCATAATCAATTTGGTAAAATGAATGTTTAGGTCATCTACCTAATTGGCATGTGAAAAAACATAATTTCAATGTCACCAAACCTAATCTAACCCAACTTAACTAATTTACCGTAACCTATCTTAACTGGTAAAAATCGGTCAACTTAAAATCATTAAATTCGCTGGATGGTCAAAAGATAATAATATCGTCACTTCCATTTACTTTAGAAGGACTTATTCATTTTTGTTGAAATCATGAACATACTGTCAATGGCAAAGTTAATTAATATCACCACTCCAACTGTTGGCCCAAACAAGTCATAAAGTAGTTCTTTCTTGTAATACATTGAGTCACTAAGGGAATAAAAAAATAAAACATGAATTTAGGTCACTGAATTTATCTTATTAGTAGCAAATTGTGGTTAAACTGATACACAAATGAAACATGCCTGGGAAGTACCGAGCACTAGTTACCTGGCATATTTGGACATATTAAAATATGAAATCTAGGCTAATAAGTAATTGCAGTGGTCCCTCGGTTAACGAGCGCCTCGGTTAATGAGATTTCGGTTAACGAGCAATCCCTCGATTAACGAGCCTGCCAACACACCATACAGGCGTCAGTCTTTGTCTTTTTTCAGTGGAGGTAACATCTTGCTTGAGACTCTCTTCAACTAAACGCTTTTTTTCTGTGTTTACAAGCAAATTATTGGTCGTTTTGAAATTTATTTTACATATTGACAATATATAATGCAGTGCAGTGTTGATTTAAAGAAAATAATCTTGAATTACACCAAGAGAAATAAAATTTTATGGGTGAAATGGTGCCATGGGGTGACTTCTCTTCCACCCCAATGCCTTCTCTTCTTCCTTCTCCTCCACCCCCATTCTAATTCCCATCATCATCCAGGAGCCTTCTACATACACACCTCAAAGCAAGTGTACTTTTCTACCTTTTTTGTTGAATTTAGGTAATTTTCGGTGAGCTGGAACCAATTATCCAAAAACCCATTGCAACAATGGTTTCGGTTAACGAGTTTTTCGGTTAACAAGCAACCTTCTAGAACGGATTGTGCTCGTTAACCGAGGGACCACTGTATAACTAAGGAAATAATTATTTTGGTAGTGCTGGACAGATGGACCATTTTGGATTCACCTGGCATTGGTTACCCAGCATATTTGGACTTATTAAAATATGAAATATATGCTACAAAGTATTTATGCTAAGGAAATAATTGTTTTGGTGGTGCTGGACTGTTATTAATTGCCCTCATTACGAAAATTGGGTCGATATTAATTCTGATAAAGGACATCACTCACTATCCCTAAGGAAGCTGTTCTCGCCTCTCTTCAAATAAACCATTTACGACTTTTTTTAGTTTCAATACATTTCTACACATAAATTAGTTGTATTAGTTATCTTAAAGGCTTACCTTTAATGATGGTTAGGCGAATTTGGAGGATATAAGCGGCGATGAGACAAGCAGAGGCTGGCGGCATTTATCATACACATGTGCTGTTCTATATGGAGTATATCGTATAAAAAATATTATTCCTTTGCTGATTTATACATTTTATGTGCATCCAAATCAATTTTCTTTCTTTTGGTTTCAAAAATAGTTCCCTCGTAGTGATCATCGGGCGGGGGGTACGAGTACCACGAAATTTCCCCATGTTCCAATAACGAATCGTACATATTTTTCTTTTTTTTTAGCCAAAAACGCTTCTTGCATAACAACCATGGGAGTACTACAGCATGGTATACACCACGGCTGATCTTGCAATTGGCCTATAGAGTCGTCGGTGTATACAGGAATAGTCCCTCTGTGAGAGGAGGCACCCTCTAAACAAGAGAGAATGAACCACACAGAGAGGGAGTAAGTCCTTCCTTTCATTAAAACACTTAAGGGAGAATCCACAGAGCAGCACTAGGGAACCGCATAGAACATATCTGAACAGGAGGAAAACAAAGAATACTCACAACCTCCCTTATCTTGAAGCCAAAATCTCGTGGGAGGCTTGGGTGCCGAGTGTAGTGTGGGGACATGGTCTCATCAACTACACAAGTGTTGGTTACAGACTGTGGAAGGTAGTGGAGGCAAAACCATCACTGGACCTTGAGATACTGACATCAAAGATCGAAGATCAAGGGGTGGCTTATCAGCATCAACTTGTATATTTGGGATTGGTGAAAACCTGAAGGCACCAGTCACCAGGCGTACCCCAGCATATTGAATAAAGTTCAGTGTATTGAGTCTAGTCTCAGTGGCTGACGAGTACACCTCACACCTATAATCCAGTTTGGGTCTAACTAGCATGTGGTAAAGGTGTAACAGAGTTCCTCAGCCAGCACACCATGACGTGTGCCCCAAAACTCTCAGTAACTTGAGAGCATGCTGGCATGACTCGTTGAGGTAACAAATATGTCTACAAGGGAGAAAGTTTGAAACCATGCTCTGTGGTCCAATGTGACATTCATCCAGTGACATGCAGGAAGCTGCATACCAAATAGCCAAGTTGTCTATATACATTGAGATTGATACACCACCTGGATCCGATGCTACTACCCCATTTATTGCAATGGCAAATAGGGTCCCACTTAAGACACTGTCCTGAGGAACCCTGTCCTCCAAAATTGTGAAGCGCCTTAAGGATGCTAAATCTCCAAGCTGTGTCGTATGGTTTCTCTAGGTCGAAGAAAATGCAAACGAGATGTAACTCTCTGTAATTGTCTTGGAGGAACCTGCTCAACTGTTGGGTGATAAATGCCTCAAGTTCATGTTTAATGATCTTTGAAAAGTGGCCTGACTTCCTCATCATCTACCCCAGTGACAAAGCGGGTTTGGTCGATGAAGCTCCACTTCAACTGAAACCACTTGAAGAGTTGCATATCAGGTCCAGAATGAGAGCCATAGGAAGCATTGAAGACGGCCATCATCACTATCTCCAGGATATGATGTCGACATGTGAAATTGAGGAGGCTCTTCCCAATCTTTTGTTCAAGCAAAACAAATACTCCAGATAGATGCCCATTGTTTGAGGCAGTTGTGTCAAAACACATCCTGATAACAGAGTCAGTGAGCCCCCAGTCCACAAGAAGTTGTTGCACGGCCTTCACTTGATGTTCTCCTGTTCCAGAGCTGAGTTTTGGAACCCCAAGAAGTTGTGATTACCAGCCAGTAGGTGACCACCATGGGGTTAAGAGGCCAAACTTACCTGGGCCTGAGCTACCTCGAAATGTTAACGGATTCCAATGAAATTTTGTGTCACACAAATTTTTATTTATGTATTTATTTATTTATTTATTATTATTATTTTTTTTTGGGGGGGGGGGGGGGGCACCCAAATACAGTACAGGCATACCCCAATAACGGACGTATATAGGGACCGGGAAAAGTTGTTGGTTAGTGAACCAATGGTTATCGAAGCAATTAATCCCATAAGAATATAAAAAATTCAGGGGGTTAGTGACCGGCCACCCTCCAGAAACTCCAATCTACCCTTGATTTATCTTTGTCATGCATACTGTCAAGCAAGAAAATAAAGCAAACATAAAAAACAAGCATAATAAGCCTTAAATAACCTATGTAAAGCATAAATTGAAACTGTTATCTACCTGTGTTGAGAATGGTAGAGATGCTCTAGAGTGGCACATTCAAGTCTCTACCAATCTTTGCTGGTCCATCACCACTCTCATTAATATGCCTTATTATGCCTTATCACATCACATCAAGCTGCCCAGCCTAAGAGGAACTATCACTGGAGCTTTTATGTACGATTGCATAACACATAAAGTTGGTAATATCGAAAAAACACTAAGTCAGAGACACATGGTAAGTGTAAATAAGAGCAAATATGGCAGGAATGAGTCAGAGGCACTGCACAGAGCCCTCTCATGGCAAAAATTTACACCATGCCACCACCCACAAAACATTCGTCCGTGGAAACTATTCGAATGATTAAGAAGGCTTTCGGGGATGATTCAATGAGTGAAACCCAGATAAAATTGTGGTACAAACGCTTCAAAGATGGCCGGGAATCCGTTGAAGGTGATCCACGTTCTGGAAGGCCTTCAACAAGCAAAACACCCGAAAATGTTGAACGTGTGTGGGCTGCAATCAATGAAAATCGGCCATTGACAGTGCGAGAATTAGAAGAAGATCTAGGGATTCCACGGACTAGTGTTTCAGAGATTTTGACGCAGGATCTTGGCATGATACGCATGGCGGCAAAATTCATTCCGCGGCTCCTGTCATGAGAGCAGAATGAATTTCGTGTAGAAGTTGCAGAGGACTTGTTTCAAACTGCTAACAATGACCCACATTTCCTCAAACAGGTCCTAACCGGAGATGAGGCGTGGGTCTACGGCTATGACCCTGAAACAAAATCCCAGTCTTCCCAACGGAAGTCGCCTGCATCTCCAATTCCGAAGAAGTCACGGCAAAGTCGGAGCAACGTCAAGGCCATGTTGACAGTGTTTTTTGATCATGAAGGTGTTGGTACTAACCGATGGGCGGAGGTGGTGGAGCGAGTGTGTGGTGAGTAGTAAAGCCGAGAGGCGGATGGGGGAAGCGGAGGAGGAGGGGGGTTGGAGCAGAGGAGGAAGGTGAGAGCGGAGGCGGGCGGGAGAGGAGGAGGGTGGTGAGTCACTGAGACTGCGGTTGCCTTCACCTCCTCCTGCGCTGACCGGGGTTCCTCCGCCACTGTTTGCTCCTCCTTGGCTGCTTTGTGTATCCTTGGCTGCCAGCTGTTGTGAAGAAGCTGCTTCTACCATCCTACGACGAACAAATGAATCCAGTGTTGACTGCTTGGTGCTACTTTTCTTCTTCTCCTTATAAATCTCAGTGTAACAACCAAGACTGTCGTCAATTCTGCGTTGAACCTTTGAGCTACGTTCTCTGTTTGGGTCGTCATGTAGAAGCATTTGCATTGCTTCCTGGAACATGTTGAACAATTCTGCCAACCTCTTAGTAGTTAGCGTTCATTGAGGTTCTTCTTCTTCATCATCTTCAACTGGACTATGTTCTGTTAATTGTTGCAGATCTTCGTTGGTGAGCTCTCCTGTATAGGATGCCAGGACGTCCTCAATATCCTCTGATCCCAGCTCATCAAAGCCTGCCTGTCTAGCCAAGCTGAGGATATCCTTATTCACAGCTGGGACTAAGTCTGTGAATCCCGTAAAACTGTTGACGCACTCGGGCCACAGTTTACGCCACACACCATTCGGGCAACTTTTTGAAACCTCTTCCCATGCCTTGCCAATGTTGTCAAATGCATGAAGAATGTTGATGCCACGCCAATATTCTTGGATCGTGAGTTTGTTTTCTCCGTCTGTAGCCTTAAGCAGCTGGGCAATGGTACGGCATAAAAAATACGCCTTGAATGTGACGATGACGCCTTGGTCCATAGGCTGCATCAGTGCTGTCCTGTTGGGAGGCAGGAATACAACTTGTGCACTGTCATGCAAGTCGTCGAGATTGGGAGAATGAGCTGGAGCATTGTCAACGATTAGAAGAATTTTGAAGTGAAGGTTCTCCTTGGCACAGTATTCCTTCATTGCAGGGACGGCTTACATCTTTAACCACTGGCTAAATTTGGCCCGTGGGTTAGCAGCGCAAGAAATCGACATCGGCTTCAGCTTGAAGTCACCGGCAGAGTTCGCGCCAAGCAGCAGCGTCAAGCGGTCTTTTGCCGTTTTAAAACCTGGCGCTCTTTTCTCCTCCTTGGAGATATAGGTCCTCTCAGGCGTCCTCTTCCAAAAGAGACCAGTCTCATCCACAGTGAAGACTTGCTTCGATGAATATCCCCCTTCCTGGATAATCCGTTTGAATTCTAGCGGGAATGTCTCGGCAGCAACCGTATCTGAACTGGCAGCTTCACCAGTCATCTTAATATTGTGGAAGTTATACTTGCGCTTAAAATATTGAAACCAGCCTCGGCTGGCTGTAAAGGTCTCTTCCTTCTTCCTTTATGTCGTCAAACAAGGATCTGGCCTTATGCTGGATAACCATAAGGCTCACAGGAGCATTGTGTTGATTCTGGTCCTCCATCCACAATGCCAGCATCTTTTCCACTTTTTCTATCACAGTACTTCTAGTACTGTATGAGTTGTTTTAGTTGCACTAAGAGAAGAACCACTTCCAGCACTAACCTTAATCTTGTCAGCGTTGGTCCGGATAGTACGCACCGTTGTGGGGGTTAGACCAATCACAGCGGCTATGTCCACAGCACGTTCCCCATTTTTGAAATCGGGTTAATACATCCATTTTCGTAGCAAGGGTAATGGTCTTACGTTGCCTCTTCACTGCACCAGCATCAGTAGTACTTGATGGGTGCTTGGAAGCCATTTTGAATGGTTATAGAACAGTTTTAGAGCAAAAGCACTTAAGCACGCACGAATGATGTGAAGTCATAACAGAGACTGGCTTGGCGTCGCTTAGGGACGCTGTGATGTTCCACGAGTGAGGGCAGCGCGCCGAGCCGAGAGAGCATAGCGTGGCCAGACAAGAGCGGGTAATGCGCTGTAGAAAGTAGTCCGTGACGACTCAAAACGACGTACAGTAGAACGTCGATTTAATGTGATTCAATTTAAGATTATTGATTTAAAGCGACACCCACAATTAAGGACAATGTTTTAATTTAAAGCGAATCTTTCCTATTTTGCACGAGTCAATCTGGTGCATCATATTTTAAAATTCACGCCTAATGTTTCTCTGGGCACTCTACACTGTCCTAAGGGCAAAGCTGTACTGTTCATGTGCTCAAAATAATGTACTAAATGATTACTAAATTTTTTGTCTAGTGCAAACTATAGCATGTTTATATTCAAATTAATCGCTATCTTATAAGACTTCCAGCAATGTTAATTATATTCTCCCCGGTTATTTCTATGTCATTTTATAAGCAAAAAACAAGAACTCAGTCTAAAGGACTTAAATAAACAAATAAATACTTCACTAGACCTTTGGCGCCAGCTGTCAAACGTGTCACTGTCACCTCTCCCCCCCTCCATCTCCCCAGCCAGGGTTGGGTGGTTCTAGGCTTACAGTTTTTATCTTATATAATATCACAGACTAAAGTTAGGAGAATATAATTTGTATTGCTAGAATCCTTGCAAGACAGATAATAATTTGAATATAAACCTCATATATTTTGCACAAGAGATAAAAATTTTTAGTCCTTTGTAAAAAAATTAACTAGAACATGTCATTTCAGTGACATTTTATAAGAGAAAACCTTATAGGCACTCTTAGGGACACATAAATAAATAATCACTCGACCTTGACATCAACTGTCAAACATATCACCCCCCCCCGGTCCCCCCTCGCCATCTTCACATCAGCTGATTGCTATTAAACAGACCATTTCACGTCCCATAATTTTAGCTGTGTTGATTCATGAGTATTTGTTTTAACACTGTTTTGTTTATTCTAGGAGATAGGCTGAGGTGCATCTGGGTAGACTCTTAGTCTTTTTAGTACAGTACAGTACGTATTTTGTTTCTCTCAAGTACCAAACTAAATTATTCCATTTAAACAACACTTCGATTTAGTGCGAATTCGGTTTAAAGCGACCTCTCTTGGAACGTATCTCGTGCTATATCGACGTTCTACTGTAGTATCGGATCACCGGGACGTTAAACAAATTTTTGGTCTCCAAAGTTTAGCGACGTAGTACCGAAACAACGTTATACGAGGATGCACTGTACTCTACAATATTACTTAGAAAGTGCTGATAAATACACTACATATTATTTATTAAGTGATGGTAAATACACAACAGTACTGTACCAATTTACTAAGTGTTGAAGACAGGTGTTGTTGTAAGCATGAGTGGTGAAGGAGCTAAGTCAATTAGCTGTTTGCCCTTCGTAAACAAGTGACACGGTGTTGAGTGTGGGATTTTTTTTCTCAGGAAAGTTACTTCTTTTATGATAATATTTTATCAACCTGTTACCAAATGAACCTAAGTGACATGAGAACTATGATGAAATTGCATAAAGACGTGTTAAAGGGGATTTTGAGGAGGGAGCACCCCCCCCCCCCCTACACTGCTCCCTGATCACTCTCATCTACCACTACAATTATTTTTTCGAATTTTTATCTTTATATTACTGTACAGTAGTATACAGTTTTCTCTTTATTCATAAGACAAATCCTGTGGTTACTTATATATACAGTAGGGTCGGGATATATCGCGACATTATGTAATAATTTTTTTATATCGCGGCTCCCAAAATTATTGAAATTTTCCTATATATATATCGATAAATTTTTTATTTCGCGAGGGAAATTGGGCATGAATATTTCAAATGTACCGCCATGGCAAACAAATGCAGTATTTGCTCACCAGAGGTGCCACCATGGCTGCTCACTCACTCATTCATGCTTGCCCACTTAGTCTTTCTGAGTGAGTGACGAGAAAGCAGCGACTCTGCTGCAGATTACGACTTCTAAGGTGAGTGTAAATGGGATGCTAGTTACATGAAAAGTGAAGCGAAGATAATGGAAAGCTTAATGGAAAAGATTTAATACTATAACTAATATTTTTGGTTTGTTCGTTTATGATTGTCAAGTAAGGGTGGCAGTGTGGGGTCTGTTGCCGAGTCTGGTGCTCCCAGGATGGTGTGTCAGCTGCTGAGTCTAGTGTTCCCAAGTCTGGTATTCCTTGGTGCTTTAGTTAGTAGGAAAGTGAACTCGTTAAGTCAAGTTTAGTCACCTTTTTTGGCCTCCAGAACCTAAACCTATTTTCCCCATTGATTACATGTATTTATATATCGCGATTTAGTATATAGTGAACATCATTGCACCCTATCTCGCAAATATCCAGACCCTATTGTAATACTGTACAGCAAACAACAATCATCTCGGTGACAGCAGTAGTTGGCAACCAGACTTATGGCTGATTTTCAACCAAAAGAGTTTTCATATTTTTGTATTGGTAATGTAATAGTGTTTTAATAACCTTGTTATGCACTTAAAGACCTTAGTTGTTATAGCACAATAATACACACACACACTCACGCACACAACCCACCCCCCCCCCCCCCCCCTGTTGGATTCACTTTTTTCAGACGTTCGCATTTTTTGGGTAGGGGGCTGCCCAAATTTGTCCGATTTATCGAGGTTCTTTTGTATAACCAAAGTCAATTTCTCCAATCACAGCCATGCAGCTGGCTGGCCACCCGCTGCAAATTTGCCACATTTTTATTTTTTTTTATTTTACAGTACCTTTTTGTCTACCAAGTTACTCAATAAAATAATATGATTAAAGTTTTGAAACTCAATACAGAAGATGATAAAAAGATACATGTGTGACTAATATTAATTTGCCAAGCCAACCTTTAAAAAGCAATCTATTACACTATAGTGTGTGTGGTTGTGGACTGAACCCTCTGTGTGGATGACAGCAGCGCACGGAATGTAAGATGGTCAAACTCACAAACTCACGGTCGACTTTTGGAATTACTGTTCAGTACTTTTAATTCTGAAAACACTGATTTTTTAGTTCAAATAGATAGATTTATTGAGTTAAATTATACGTTTTTCACATTGGTTCTACATGTTTTATATAATACAGTGGTCTCTCAGTTAACGAACGCTTCGGTTAACGAACTACCTTCCATAACAATCTTCAATTCGGTTAATGAAAAAATTTGATTCACGAAATCCTTACGAAAATCTCGTTTTGTTTTGAACGTCAACTGATAACCTGAGGAGGTACTCAGCCAATTCCATAATCTTTTCTATGTTTACATTCGTTTCCAATGGAGTAAATATCAAGAAAATTGTGCACTTTAATATTTGTGCATTTTTTATACTGTATTAAAATTATTGGTCATTCTAAAATTTAGCCATCCAAGCTCTGTCTACATAAACTTTTTCATCTATTATTTTTGGCTCGATATATGTAACTATTCATTTATTGAAACTCATTTACATACACACACTATCCTAAGGGGAAAGCTGAACTGTACATGTAATCAAACTAATGTACAAAATGATTACTAAAATTTTGGTCTAGTGCAAACTATGGCATGCTTACATTCAAATTAATCACTATCATATAAGAATTCCAGTAATGTAAATTATATTCTCTCCGGTCACTTCTATGCAATTTTATGAGCAAAAGACAAAAACTCAACTAAACACATAAATAAACAAATTAAATACTTCACCAGACCTTCGGCACTAACTGTCATAATGTCACTGTCACCCCTCCCTCCCTCCCAGCCCCCCCCCCCCTCCTCCCAGCGAAGGTTTCTGGTTATACACTGTATCTTATTTAATATCACAGACTAATGTTGCGAGAATATAATTTGCATTGCTGGAATCCATGCAAGACAGTGAATAATTTGAATATAAACATCATATATTTTGCACAAGAAATAAAATTATTGCTCTCTGAAATAAAATTCTTAAATTAGATCTAAAATTTGTATGTCTAATGCAAATTATAGCTTGTTTATATTCAAATTGATCACTATCTTATAAGAATTCCAGCAATGTTAATTATATTCTCCCAGGTCATTTCACTGGCATTTTAAAATGAGAGAAGCTTACCAGGATTGTTAAATATACACACAGGAGACGTTCGGCTCAAACTGCCAAACATATCACCTCACCCTCCCTCCCTCCCTCCCAGGCAAGGTTTTTAGGCTTACAGTTTTTATCTTATATAATATCTCAGACTAAAGTTAGGAGAATAAAATTTGCATTGCTGGAATCCTTGCAAAACAGCAAATAACTTGAATGTAAACATATATTTTGCACATGAGATAAAAATTAATCACCTGTATCACATTACAGTAGTGATTTAAGAGTAATAGTGTATATATATTATATATATATATATATATATATATATATATATATATATATATATATATATATATATATATGTACAGTCAGTTCTGTTATAACGCGATAGTTGTGTTCTTGTAATACATCGTGTTATAGAAATTCGTGTAATAGAAATAACAGGGCTTATGGAGAAAGTAGGGTTAGGTGCAGATTACTACTCGAAATCGAAAAAAATTTAGTAGTTAGCCTAACACAAAGGTTAGCACAGTCTAAATATATGTTACATTCATATCTAATAATGAAATCATACAGTAAATGTAACACTTTACCTTGAAAAAATATGAATATAACTTGATGGGGGAGAAAGGTGATTTTGAGGTAGATAACATCGAGCTTCTCTTCTTTTACGATCATCACTGGGAATGCGATCACCAGAACGCTTCTTGGAGATATTCTTCTTTACCATATTCACAGTTAATACCACAAAATTGGAGAAATAGTAAGCAAAAATCACGTTACAGCAAACAAGCGTTCGCGTTGTACAAATATCGCTCCTCTATTCATAAATCGCGTTAGAGCAAATTCGCGTTGTCAAAACATGCGTTATAGCAGAACTCACTATATACTGTATATATATATATATATATATATATATATATATATATATATACATACATACATACATACATACAGTCATGCGCCGGTTAATGTCCGATCGCATATACGTCCGTGGCCCCTATCCAAAAAAAAAAAAAAAAAAAAAAAATCTTCCGTGGCGCCTGCTGGACCACCACCCCACGACCCCCTGACGGAAACACGATGATCCTCCCCATACTGGCCAGATATTGTGTAGTATAGGAATATGCTTCTTTCCTTAGGCTTTTTTTAAGCATTTGCCTCCAGGTGTAATGTTAACCTACATCTATTGAGGATAAAATCTTTCACCTGCAAATTAACAATAACACATTTGCTGTAATCAGACATATCTAGTTGCCAATTGAGGTTGCAATTTCAAATTCTGCGGCGTTACTACGGAATAACGAAGTCTCTGGTGCACTCTAAGATTAAGAGAGAAAACGGAGGACTCAGGAGTCCTGAAGCGAGAGAAAGCAGACTCGTATGATGGGGGACCAAATAAAAAAGCATAGCTACATGTTTTGTGGACTACAGTAGTAAGCGTACCCTTTTCATCACTTTGTAATAAACCTAGCCATGCCTATGTGTGTTTATGATATTTACCATACCATTATATATATATATATATATATATATATATATATATATATATATATATATATATATATATATACATACAGTAAAAGTCCAAAAATCCGGACCACCCGAGAATCCGGACTTTTGGAAAACTATTTTTTTTTTTTTTTTTTTTTAGCGGGCTTTTGTGTGTATGTGCGCATGCGTGAGCGCCACAGCTGCACAGCGACAACAAGCGACCACGTGGTCTCCACTTTAAAACGAGCAATCAAACTGTGACAACATACCGTATATACTCATCTATAAACCCCCCCTCGTTTATCTGTCGACCCTGATTTTTTGACCAAGAAATCGTTAATTTATGATAATCCTCGTTTATAGTTCGACCCACGTTTTTGAGGGTAAGGGAACAACAAAACCTTCAGTAAAAACGCTCTACGTCCTATAAACTGAAACACGAGTGCCCAAGGCAAATTGTTTACCATTTATTATTACAACACTTTACACTGAAACGCGTGTAGTTTCAACAAAAATATTGTATATTTCCATTCAAGTATTTATTCAAGTCAATTAGGAGGGAATATTATTGTAATACAACAGTTTTTTAACTAAACCATTCGAAAAGTGATTACGGTAACATCTTTTGAACGAAAGGAAGCGCAAGTCATTGTTTTCGTCACGATTTGATCCCACTTTCCACTGTAATACGGACATCATTTTAGCAAAAATATTACATTTCCGTGAATGTATTATATCAAGCACAGTATGAATAGAACAATATTTTGAGTCTTACTCTTTCCATTTACAGATTACTGTACAAGCCCATAATAATGGCTCCTAAAGTAGATAAACTTCATTGTGTGAAGAGAAAGAAGAACACGTTGAAATTGAGTGACAAACTTGAAATAATTAAGAAACTAGAACGTGGTGTGAGCAATACTGTTCTAATGGAAAATACAACATTGGAAAGTCTACAATTTATGATATCAAAAAGGCAAAGAATAAAATTCTAGAATTCACAGCTTTTTCATTAAAACTGCTCGTTTTGATAAATGAAGCATGCTATATTTGCTAATGAATAAACTATCAAAATGTACCTGTTCATCTCTTCTTTATTCCTCCTTAAATTTGAATTTTAAAAGTACTGCCTGAGAATCCGGAAAATCCGAAAATCCGGACCGACCCAATCCCCAAGCAGTCCGGATTTTTGGACTTTTACTGTAGTGGGAAACTTGTGGTTGGGTCTTAGGTGCCTGGAACCAATTAGAATAAATCCCATAGGATCTGTACTTTCGTTATCACGTTTTTCATTATCACGCATTCGGCGGGGTCCCAATTAGGCGTGATAACCAAGGGATGACTGTACTGTACTGTATATACTTGTGACTCTGGCCAGTTGCTTCTGGTGTTATGGTACAGGGGTACCAAGTGACAGCACTAGGATCACGCTTCCTCTATCAAGGAATAAACAATTGAAATTGAAAAAAAATAACATTCAAATAATGGGACTAAGCAAACCTAAATGGCCATAGAGCGGGCGCAGTCACGTTTGCGCCACGTATGCATCGCGTATTCTTGTAGATTGTGCTGCCAGGAGTATAATGATGCAGTACAGTAACTATATATCCATAATATGTCTATTGCAAATATAGTTTGTTTATACAGGTATTCAAATAAATCATTATCTTACAAGAATCCAAGCAATATAAGTTATATTCACCCAGGTCATTTGGGTGGCAAATAATGAGAAGAGCTTAGTCGCTCTTAAGTAATGATAAATAAACACGCAGGCCTTCAGCGCCAACTGTCAAATCATATCTCAAATAAATAAACAAACACCAGACACTCTGGCACCTCACCTCCCGCCCCCTGCTCTCCCCCCTCTTCCCACGCTCGCTGGCTACCTCCCTCCTTGTGTTCCCAGACAAAAGATTGGTGATTTTATTAGGTTTATTTTATATAATATCTCAGATTAAAGTTAAGATAATATAATTTGCATTGCTGAAATCCTTGCAAGACGGGGATTAATTTGAATATAGACGTCATATATTTTGCTCAAGATAAAAATTGTAGTACACTAGTGTACAATGCTGTAGTAGGGTGTCATACGGAGGCGAATTTTTTTTTTTTTGAGTTTGAAAAATCGGCCCATGGTATTAATGATGTAGTTCTATGTGCAGAATCATGTGATATCTTCAAATATGAAAAGTTTTCATTTTTTGCTAGGTAAATTTTAACTTGAAATCTTATGAAAATTCAGTATTCCCACCCTTTTACCAACACCACTAAATAGCTTATTTAAAGTAAAGTAAATGTATCAGGTTAATTTATTAGGATGAAAATGATCCAGAATAGTGAAACGAATGATCTTGACGCATTTATTAAATTTAATATTCCATTAGAAAACAAAATCATCAAATACAAAAACCGGTTTTACTACTACGACCCGGTGTTGCTGCACACCATAGAGAACATGTCTTTCTTGCTTCTGTTTCTACTCATCACCTCCCTGCTGACCACCTGAGCTCGGAAGTACCCTTCCCTCCTCTCCTGGCTGTACACGTGACTGCTGGCCTCGCTCACTTGCTGTACACAACGCTCTATACTCTGGGTGTGCGAGGGCCAGGCAGGGACATGCATGGGGTTGTCCAGGAAAGCTCTGACTTGAACATTGGTGAGGCTGCAGGTAAGAGGGGGCTCACTGCCAGCCTGGATGTTATCCAGATCTATGAGATCAGTGAGGGTCTTGGCACCTAGATTGACTTCAGGAGTCTTCCTGACCCTGAAGGAATCGTCACCAACTGATTCGTCATGCCCAGATCCTCTCATAAGTCTCATATCCAAGATCTTTTTGACTGCCACTCTTCTCTCCTCCTCATCCTTACTGCAGAGCATTGTCTGCAGAACTGCCTCGGGATGAGCATACCAGGAAGATCTCCTCACAGTCTGCTCCACAATCTGAACAACCTTCCTTGGCTGACTCCTCAGGAGCTCAAGCTGGAAGAGAACATGCCTCGGACCTTCGGAGAACGATGACTTGACCTTGGTGTTGAACCAATTTGGCAAGTAGACACTCACGATGAATTGGACAATAAGTCTCAGGTTGTGAAGCTGGTTCCCTTTCAGTTTATGATGAGCGACCCAAATTCTGCAGAACCTGAGAGCCGTTGTGAGCCACCTAGAATGTGAGACTGGACCTCTCTGCAGGTAAGCAAGTCTATCAGGCATGACCCCAGTTTTGATGGCACTGCAAATCATGTAACCATAGTACTGGTCAGTACTCAGGTCGTCAATGACAGTATGTGCAAGCTCAACGAGTGGAGGGCCAACTGTGATTTTTTCAAAGCTCGGATTTATTTCTAACTCAGTGGCAGAGTCCAGCATCTTGCCAAGAGGACCAGACCATCTGTTGTTTGAAAGAGTCTTGCCATCCAGCTCCTGGATCAGATGTCTGAGTGGCAACTCGTTGGTGTGGAGGTCACAAACAATCCAGACCAGCTTCCTCCCAATCTTCCGCTCTACCCACTGTATGACCCCCCCTTGCCACCCTGTGTTCGTGTTGGTGCTGTCCCCTCCAATGGCCTGCAGGGTCTGGTCTACGTTCCTCTCTCTGAGCCAGTTCACAATGTTATCTGCCACTATCTCAGCTGGTTTCCTGATGTCATCTTTCTCTGGAGTGAAATGCCACAAATACTTCCCTCCTGGTTCACTGCAGCAGGAGTAGTGTTCCTCCTTCACCATGGCAGGGAACAACTTGTCAGAATCTCCAACTTTCATGAACACTTTAGTGTCATCCCTTCTCCCATCAAAGAACAAACAATTGATTCCATTTTCTCTTATCCCCTTATCAAACTCCTCTTCTAGGTTACTGACAAGTTTCTCCTGAGCTCTCCTTACTTTGTTATGATCTATCACCAGGTGAACATCATCAGGTGTTATCAAACCAGGCAGCTGTTGCTATCTCTGCAGTTTCTCTGAGACCAGTGTGGTGTCGCATGCTGGCCAGAGCTATGCTCGGGATATCTTTCCAATTTCGAATCTTATGCCTGGAAGGTTTGGGATCATTATTTTCTAGGTTAGGGACAAAGTCACCATTCTCCTGGTCAGCACTCGGATCAGCCATGGGGAAGTCATTAAACTCTGAATCAGCTTGACTCCAATCATCGGCCTTTTTTGCCTCACCCTGGGCCTTCTCAAGTCTCTTTTCCTCGGCAACTCTTCTGTCTCTCTGTGGCAGCCTCCTGTCTCTTGGACTCCGGAATTTCTTGGCTAGAAATCATGAGAGCCCCTATACTGCCAGTCTTCTCTCTCTGTGCTTTGACAAATGCCAGTTCGATCACAGGAATCTTCAGTTCACGCTTGCAAATACAGGAGATGTGGGCCTCGGATTTACAGTCACTATCGCATCCAAACTCAGGACAGAGAACAATTGGGCACTTGCAAGTAATTATGTCAAATAACTGGTCCAGTTGCTTGGCAAAGCTGTCCTTAACTGCAAGTTTTCCTCTCCCAAGAGAGATATCTCTTGCCTTTTCCCAACTGGCTAGCAGTCTCTCAATAATCTTCTTCTGACTTGTTATGACTGGAGGCTTGAACTGAGCGTTAGCCAGAGTGTACTGTGCCAAGACAGCTTTGGTCATATCACTGGCAATATCTTTGTTTGTGTAAGTTCTTTGGTTCTTTTCACTGATTTGCCTGATTAAAACACCGTATCTCAAAGCATCTCTCAATGTAGGCAACTCCGACTTCAGGAGCTCTCTCCCAGACCCAAGATAGTGACTGAGATGGCTGGATTTTTGGTTCCTCGTCCTGACACAAGCAGCCATCGCAAATATTATCAACTTATAAATGCATCAGAATCTGAAACAGAAAAAAATATTGTTAGTTGGGTTGTTAAAGAATGAAGTCAGAAAGCAATGTTCACTATTTAATTGTAATGCACTAATGCAGCCGTACGTTAGATTTTCGATAAATTTCACGCTAAAATTTACCTAGCAAAAGGTTGCAAAATATTGAAACTGAAATTATTTTCTGTTTATATACACTAAAATCTACCAAAAAAGTGATGGGCCATTAGTTTTAGCTGATCTTCTCTCCTATGACACACCCTAATGCTGTAGTACATTTTATAATACAGTATAAAGTTTTTCAACTGTATTTTTGGGTAGATTTACATAAATTTCTTCATTTATTTTCATCCATTTACATGCACACGCCATATTAAAAGAAACGTAAAAGAAATAAATGACCTTAGTGCAAAGCTGGAGTGTACATGTACTAATTTGATGACGGTACTAAAATTGTTCTGTTTAGTGTAAATTACAGCATGTTTATATTCAAATTATTCAGTATATTACAAGAATTCCAGCAGTGTTAATTATATTCTCCCAGGTCATTTCACTGGCATTTTAAAATGAGAGAAGCTTAGTAGGACTGTTAAATAAACACACACAGACCTTCCACTCAAGTTGTCATACATATCACCTCAACCCCCCACCCATAGCTGGCTGGCTGGCTCTGTCCCTCCCGCCCCCTCCCCCCTACTGCTCGGCCAGGGTTTTAGGCTTACAGTTTTTATCCTATATAATATCTCAGACTAAAGTTAGGAGATTATAATTTGCATTGCTGGAATCCTTGCAAGACTGCCAATAATTTGAATATAAATGTCATATATTTTGCTCAAGAGATAAAAATTGTAGTACATTAGTGTGCATTTTATCATATAAAGTTTTTCAACTGTATTTTTGGGTATATTTACATAAATTTCTTCATTTATTTTCATCCATTTACATGCACACGCCATACTAAAAGAAATGCAAAAGAAATAAATGACCTTAGTGCAAAGCTGGAGTGTACATGTACTAATTTGTTTATGGTACTAAAATTGTTATGTCCAGTGCAAATTATAGCATGTTTATATTCAAATTAATTAGTATCTTACAAGAATCCCAGCATTGTAAATTATATTCACCCAGGTCATTTCACTGGCTTTTTATAAGAGAGAGGCTTAGTCACTTAAGAACTGATAAATATACACGCGTTAGACCTGGGCCTGTGCCAACTGTCAAACCGCTCCCCTTCCCCCACGCCCCCTCGCTCGTATATTGTGATTTAAGGGCGATTTAGGGGAATTTTAGGAGTGTTTCTGACTTTATGCATTTTTTGGCTTTACTTTGTATATACATTTCTGTGAGCTGGAACCAATTACCCAATATCCCATTGAAACAATGGTTTCGGTTAACGAACAACCCTCTGGAACAAATTGAGTTCCTTAACCGAGGGACCACTGTACTAAATTTATTAGAGGGAATATTATTATTAAAGAACATGACAGAGAGAGATTTATTGAGTCAAATCATTCAATTACAATAATCTTACATAATTCGTAACCTATAAAATCATGATGCAAAATGCAATAGTTATGGTGAGTGTTGGCGAATGTTAGTGGTGATGGTGGGTGTTGGTGATGATGGTGAGTGTTGGTGGTGTTGAATGTTAGTGGTGGTGTTGAATGTTAGTGGTGGTGTTGAATGTTAGTGGTGGTGGTGGGTGTTGGTGATGATGAGTGTTGGTGGTAGTGAGTGTTGGTGGTGGTGAATGTTAGTGGTGGTGGTATTGAGTGTTGGTAGTGAATTTTGGTTGTTAGTGGTAATGGTGCGCGATGGTCACCACCAACTGATGTTTACAGGATGAGAACGTATTCAAACTGAGGTGACGGAATGGTGGCCTGCAGACTAACAGAATAGACTAAGTTGCTCTACAAGTTGGTAACACGTACAGTGCTTGTTGGTTGTAAATGGTGGGGGGTGTAGGGAAAATGATGCGTAATGATGACAGACACAAGTGAACATCTTGATTTGTATGTATTAAGGATTTTCATTTATTTTTCTAGTAAAAAAAATAAATTGAGTCACAAATGCTCTTGTAGCATACTGTATGTGGCCAGTTGTCAAATTCTCTTTGCTTGTATTATCTCTTTGTATGGGCTCACATACGTACGTACATGTAAGATATCTCACACTCAGGATGGAGGTAGAATAGAAACTCACAATGCATTTTCTGTATATATATTGTATGTACAATGCAGTGCTAGGGAGTTGCTGTGTGGTGAGAAGCTTGCTCAGAGGTCCTGTTGGGTGAAGAGCTTTCTTAGGGAGCTGGTTGGTGAGGTGTTGTTGAGAGGTCTTGCTGGTCCAGAAGAGTAGAGTAGAATGATGTCCACGACCAGGCTGAGGTGTATTTATACGATTCTCCAGGATTAGAAAACGAGGTGCGAACTGTGCGGGGTCCAGTCACTGTGCAGAACCCGAGAGGTGACAGAAGCGCTGATTGGATGCAAGTGTACATGGGCAGAGAGAGTGTAAACAAGCTTGGCTACTGTCAACGAGTCCTGAGTGTTCTATCTCTTTCCTTATGTCTTGTATTCTGGATTTTCCTCAGCATTATGCAGGGTGGGGCTAAATGGAGTGTTACTGAATTATTTGCGACAATTTGAGTACAAATAGTCCGTTATTTTTTTACTTTAACGGACCTGGGTCCATAATCTACGAACTTAGTCTGAATGAGTCAGTGTCCATTAAAGCTGAGGTCTATTATACACGGTGACCATTATATTAGAGGTTTTCTGCCTCATTTAAACACAATTGCAGGGTCTCAATTGTTTCTCGTTCTTTGACAACACAACATACTGTACATACAGTGGTCCCTTGGTTAACTAACACAATTCGTTCCAGAAGATCATTCGTTAACCGAAAATTTTGTAAACCGAAACCATTGTTTCAATGGGGTTTTGGGTAATTGGTTCCAGCTCACCGAAAATTACATACAAAGCAAAAATAAATGCAGTAAAGTACACTTACTTTGAGGTGTATGTAGAAGGCTCCTGGTTGATGATGATGATGATGGGAATGAGAAGTGGGGGTGGAGGAGAAGGGAGAAGAGAAGGAAGTGGGGTGGAAGAGAAATCACCCCATGCTTCATGCCATCATTTCACCCATAAAATTTTAAGTTCACTAGGTGTAATTCAAGATTATTTTCTTTAAATCAACACTGCACTGCACTCTATATTGTCAATATGTTAAATAAATTTCAGAATGACCAATAATTGTACTGTATAAACGTAAAAATAGTTTATGTTCAAGAGTCTCAAGCAAGATGTTACTGCTGCTGACCAGAGATACAAACTGACTCCTGTTTGGTGAGTTGAGTGGCTGTTTGGCCCACTAAAAACTAGTTTCCTGTACTTCAATTATGTTAAATAATTGTTAAAATGACTAAAAAATTTAATATAAAACTTGGAAAATTATTGAACAGTACAATCTTTTTGATATTTACTCAAATGGGAGCGAATTTAAGCCTTAGAACCGATTATTGTACTGGCAGCAAGGCTGGCATTATGGTACGGTACTGTTTATATTTCGTCAGAATGTACGGTATGGAATTACGATACGATATTTTCCTTGAAGTACGGTACGATACGATTTAGGTACCGAAAAATTAGCAAAATTCCGTACCGTACCTTGAGGATTGTGACGCATTTTGACAGTTTATTCTGGCTATCATTAGACACTTTTATGCAGCTTAGGAAGGATTTATGGGAATAGGCAGTATAGACTAGCTGAATTAGCCATCTGTCTATTGTCTTTCATATACCCTTCCTAAATTGAATAAAATCATCAAATAATAGTCAGAAAAGAGAAAAGAAATTTGTCATCGATCTTGAAAGGGTTAATGCGTTGGCGGCTTCAGCGAGTGCACTTACGTGATCGGTACTGTCCGCCAGCTGGTAGTCTGGTACTGTCAGTACTGATCACGTTGCGTCACTCGAACTATTCACGTATAACTTGAGAGTTGAGAGTAGTGTCTCCAACTCTCCACACTCCACAGAAAGTCCTTCCATTGTCGGTACGAAATTACGGTACGGTATTTTAGTCAGGTACGGAGCACGGAAAAATTTTCCGTACCATACCGTACTACCAGCCTTGATTAGCGGACTAATATTCCAGCTGGTGAGCAAGCGAAAACATGTTGAGAGGAATTCGTAAGGAATTCGTTGACCGAATTTTTTTCGTTAACCGAATTAAATATTCTTATGGAAGGTAATTCGTTAACCGAAATTTTTTAACCGAGGCGTTCATTAACCGAGGGACCACTGTACAGTATATTCTGCATTATATGCGGTCAATTGAACCCGTGGAGGTCCGCGTGAAACGAGGAACGCGTAAATGAAATAACAAAACATATGGGATTAATTGAAATAGAGACTGGGCCGACTCCCAAACTCCACTTTTTCCGACACAATACGTACGTTGTAGTAAAAATAACATCATAATTTTATGATGGTATTGACACATAATATCTAAATAAAAAACTACAAATCTAAAGGTGTTTAACACTTACGTTAGTAGAAAAGATGGGTCGGCACACGTGGACGGCGGCTGGTTCCAAGGCAGAGGGCAGATTAGTGGCCCTCCGGTGAATCACGATCACTACTCTCAGAGGTTTGCAGGGCCTCCCAGACAAACCCCTCAAAGTCCATATCCTCACTGTCACTGACTTGGGATGGCTATGGTTGTGGTGGGTTGCGGGCAAGACTAGCATTGATGTTGTCGTGATACATCTGGACATACGGCTCCATAATTTTCGACAGAAGGTTATTAGACACTTCATACCGATGCTTGACTGTGTCTTTGTCAAGGATGAGCTTGATTTTCTCCCCCAACTCGATGATTTCCTTCACATAACCATGGCTTGGTCCAGGTAGTTCAAGGTTTCTCGGGGTTGGTGGGGGTCCAGCGGAAGCCATTGTGAGGGGAATAGCGGGCACAAGAGAGAACAGTATACGCGGAGAACTGAGGACAATGAGACTGGCCCGGCTAGGTCAGCGACTTCTTCCCTCTGGTGGCAGGGCACGTCATGTTACATTAGACCAATCACAGCTAGCGGCGGAGGGAATGCATGGGTGGTAAGGATGCGTGGCCCAATCACAGTCCGATACGTCATATGACGTCAGCGATAACGTAAGAGCGACCTAATGCGCACCCTCCAGGCTCCGCTTCCCGCGTCAATGATGAAATGAACCGCGTAACTTAAAATTTTCATTCTGGCAAGGTGCCGCGTAAATGACCAAACGTGTAAACAAAATCTGCGTAAATGCAGACTATATTGTACAGTATATCATTTCTCATTACAGGGTATTGATTTTTTTTCATTTTTGTATTTCTTTATGGTTCTTTATTATTATTATTGTTACAGTGTTATTATTATTATTGTTATCATTATTATTTTAATGTTTATTTTTAATTTTGTATTTTTTATTAAAATTTTTATTTACTATGAATTATTATTAATATTACATTTTTGCCCTACAGGCCCCGATGTGGGTCAGTGACATGTGCCCGGGTGGGCTAATCCCTGTAGTATATATATAAATCACTACTGTAATGTGATTATGTGATACAGGTGATTAATTTTTATCTCTGGTTCAAAATATATGACGTTTATATTCAAATTATTGGCTGTCTCGCAAGGATTCCAGCAATGCAAATTATATTTTCCTAACTTTAGTCTGAGGTATTATATAAGATAAAAACTGTAAGCCTAAAACCCTGGCTGGGCAGGTGGGGGGGGGGGGGGGGGAGGGAGGAGAGGTGATATGTTTGACAGTTGGCGCCGAAAGTCTAATGAGATGTTTATTTATCAGTCCTTAAGAGTAACTAAGCTTTTCTATTATAAAATGCCACTAAAATGACCGGGGAGAATATAATTTACATTGCTGGGATTCTTGTTAGATAGTGATTAATTTGAATATAAACAAGCTATAATTTGCACTAGATATAACAATTTTAGTACAGTAATCATTTAGTACATGTACAGTACAGGTTTGCACTTAGGTCATTTATTTCTTTTACGTTTCTTTTTGTATGGTGTGTGCATGTAAATGAATGAAAGTAAATGAAGAAATTTATGTAAATCTACACAAAAATACATTTATATTCAAATTATTCACTGTCTTGCAAGGATTCCAGCAATGCTAATTATATTCTCCTAACTTTAATCTGTGATATTATATAATATAAAAACTTAAAGCTTATTGTATAACCACCAAACCCTGGCTGGAAGGGGGGAGTGAGGGCGGGAGGAAGGGGGAGGTGTCAGTGACATGTTTGACAACACTGAGTGTACCAGCCGTAAAAGTCCCCAACTGAACAACAACGGTGTTGAGTTGTATGAAGATTTAGACTGCTTTAATGTTTACTAAAATTCATTATTTAATAAAGTTGATTTTTATTTGATAGGCACTTTACTGTGCAGTATTTATATACAATAGCTATTGGGAAAACTGTAATTTCTCATTAGGTTTATCTTGGACTAGAATCAGTAATGAAATGCTTTTGTTTCATATAAATATAACATGTTTAATTTTTTCTCAACAGCCTAGCGTCTGCATCTTTCCTGCCAAAGTACTTCAGTAGCAAATGGAGTTTTTGCAAATTTGAAGTGCCAGGTGGATCACAGTGTATATGTGCCTTTGGTCCTACTAGCAACTCTGTCATAGGTGAGTACATGTACCACCAAAGAGTAAACTTTCTAAAGTAGTGTTATGGGATGTGTAATTCTGTTTTCTTTATTCTTTTTTCGTGCATTAGCCCACCCGGGCAAAGGTCACTGATCCACATTGGGGCCTGGGGGTGAAAATACAATAATAATAATAAAGTAATATCTTCGTTCCCTCAAATACGGAAATCTCCGATAACCGGAATTGATATTTGCTCGGAAAGTCATTCCCAAAGCCGGAATTTTCCAATAATTTCCGGCTTTACGAACAAATTTTCCAAGGTTGAAAATCGAGAGAATTTTCTGAAAATGTCTTGAATAAAGATAAAAGTTAACGTATTTTTGGGGAGGGGACCTGACCTGACCTGACTCAATGTTGGGTGGAGGTAGGGTGGGGGATTTGTTGTCTCATATTACTGACCTTCTGATGGAATGTCAGGTCACCCTTTCTTGGGTGGGGGATTAGTGGGTCTCATGACCTGGAGATGTCTTGAATAAACACAAAACCTAAAGTATTTATAGTGAGATTGTGATAAGTATAAAGGTGTGGGTAATTAGAGAGATGAAGTGGAACTGAATGTTGCCAAGCGCTCCTCAACAGCTGATTTTTAACTCGCTAGCATGCAGTCACACACACACACACACAGATGTGTCATACAATAAGACCTTCACTCATGCTTGCTGTCTTAATTCCCTTGTGTGTGTGTGTGTGTGTGTGTGTGTGTGTGTGTGTGTGTGTGTGCTGAAGCACTGAAGTGAACCTTTTTGGGGGTGAAGGTATGAGTGTCATTGGTCAGTTCCACCCTCCCCCCCCCCCCCCCTCCACACTCAAGCGTGGCTAATTGTGATAGGGCGATGAATTTGACACCATAATGATCCTTAATAAATTCTTTACAAGATATTTCCACTAACGTATCATTAACCCTTAGGCCCCGGGTGACGTTCCAGAATGCTCGCCTATTCCCGCCACTGTTTAAATGCCCAGCGTGGGTTATCAGGTTCCAGTGTGACTATTTGCCTGTCACGCCACATGCTATGGTTATGTTATAAATGTATTTATTTGTGGAATTTTTATTATTTTATGCATTACTTGCTCTATCAGACAGCCTGGCGACAAACTGCGTGTGTGTTGCCAAGCACTTTTTATAAAAATAATTCAAATGATATATTTGAAATTAATTATTTATAGGAAATAGGTATTATGATCAGTAAACATATGCATTATTGGCCATCTCGGACACAAAGATAAGCTAAAAATAGCTGGCAAGTGGGTAGGTGGCCACGAGCTCAGCTGTCTAACCAACATTGTCCCTTTATCCCCCCCCCCCCCTTCCTCCCTCCCTCTGCACTGCCAGGGAAGTTTCTAGAGGCTCAATATATAGTTTTCTTTCTTATTTTCTATTGTTTTATCATTTAAAAAAGTTAAAAAGTATTTTGGGAAAAGTTGATTTTCTCCATTTACCCCCGAGTGTGGGGTACTGCCAACGGCACCCTAACCAGGGTCTTTAGGGTTAAACAAAATATTTTGATTAGATATACAGTATTACCCCGCTTAACTTGGTTTCACTTAGCGCGTTTTACCATATACGCGGTGCCTCGCCAGAGCTGAACTTTCACTTAACACGGATTTTTTCCACATATACGCGGTGAGTGTCCGGCTCGAGACGCTATTTTTAGATTTGCCACCCGCCACCCTGCCTGACTGCCTGTTTTAGCTCATAAAATTCATACAAATTACCCGGCCAGAATATAATTTACATTGCTGGAATTCTTATAATTTGGTGATCATTTTGAATATAAATATCATATATTTTGCATTAGACTTACAAATTTTAGATGAAATGTTTAATCTGAGTAAATATTTTATCTTTCGTGCAAAATATATGACATTTATATTCAAAATATTCCTGGTCTTACAAGGAATCCAGCAATGTCAATTATATTATCCTAACTTTAATCTGAGGTATTATTTAATACAAAATGTTAAAATTTATTTTTTTCACCCACTCTTCTCTTGAAGGGAGGAGTGGTGGGGGGTGGGGGGGAGGGTTGGGACTGACCACGCGGTTGGAAGAGGGGGGAGGCAAGGTGGGGTACTTTGATTAACAGATAGTGTCCTGAAGAATATTTTTTTTTTATTAACTGAAGATATTTGTTTAAGCTCATAAAATTCATACAAATTACCCGGTCAGAATATAATTTACATTGCTGGAATTCTCATAATTTGGTGATCATTTTGAATATAAACATCATATATTGTGCATTAGACATACAAATTTTATATATAATGTTTACTCTGAGTAAATATGTTATCTTTTGTGCAAAATATATGACATTTATATTCAAAATATTCCTGGTCTTACAAGGAATCCAGCAATGTCAGTTGTATCATCCTAACTTTAGTTTGAAGTATTATTCATTAAAATTTTGTGGTTTTCCCCAAAAAATTTCTCAGAGAGGGAAGAGCCAGGAGTGTAGTGTGAGAAGAGGGGGAGGGAGTTGAGTCCATTATTTAAATGGACATTAACTTGGTGACTGTATTTCTCTATTTCTCTTAAGTATTAATTGTGTGCATGTACCATCATAAAATTAAGATGTTATTTTTACTACAACATAGTTATGTGTCTTCAAAAAGTGGAGTTTGGGGGTCGGGCTGGTTTCTATTGGAATTAATCCCATATGTTCTGTTGTTCACTTAACGCGGATGTCACTTAACACGGTACCCTGTGGGTTTTATTGACCGATATATATATATATATATTAAAGTCCAGTAAAATCCGACAGGTTATATATATATATATATATATATATATATATATATATATATATATATATATATATATATATATATATATATATATATACAGGTAGTCGTCGACTTACGACCTAGATTGGTTACGGCCGCCCGGTCGTAAGTTGATCTGGTCGTAAGTCGGCCTATGTTATAATTACCTTACGTATATTATAATGTGTAATGATAATATAATCATCTTTAAGTCATATTTTATCAACATTTTCTTTGTTCATTATTGTTACGGTCGTCAGGTTTAAGTAAATCACTGCATACTACAGTACAATTGGTTTATTATTTACACAACATACAAAAAAAAAAAATACAGGTGCAAAACATATAAAACATTTTAGTTGCAAAACATACAAACACATACAAACATACAAAAAACATCTTATTGGCCGCTGGTACTTGGCTGTGGATCGTCGATGTCATCAGCTGGGGCAGCCTTTGGGGTAGCCGGAGGAGTTGTTTTTTTCATGAACATGGTGAGCTTTGTCTGAATTGTTCGTTTCTTCTTCTCCTCGTAAATTTCTTGATACGGACGAAACGAATTGCGTGCCATCCGCTCAATCCTTGCAAATCGTTCGATGTTTGGGTCCATTCCTTCAAAATGGGCAAGAAGTTTATTCAGTAGAGATAAACCTTCTGATAATCCCTTAGTGGCAGGTTGAGGAGTAGATGAAGACAGTTTCCTCTTGGTAGACATCTTGGGGGGGTGGTGGTTCAAGAAAAATTTCCAAGACAAAAGAAAGGCACAAGGCAAACAGACACGGAGGGAAGTGTGCTGTACCAGCGAGCGTGTTTGTAACTGAGCGCGGGGATGCGCGCGGCTCCAGCTCCCGGCAGTGCCAGGAGGCTGGGGCTAAAACTGTCGTACCGCCGGTCGTAAAGTCGAACAGACGTAAGTCGCATAGGTCGTAAGTCGACGACTACCTGTATATATATATATATATATATATATATATGTAACCGGTCGGATTTTACTGGACTTTAATTTCTCACTTGACTTGGGGTTTATTAAAGATTATTAGATGGTAATGCAGTGGAAGCGCCCCTTTGAGAAAAATCCCGAACCAGCACAAGAACACTTAAATCTACTAAACAAAATGAATTGTCCGTGACCCGTGGAAGGATAGCGTCTGTGACTGGGATGAATGAGACACACTGTAAAATTTAAACACTTATATTCCCTCCAACACTACAAACACAATCAAATAATGGTACACCAATATGCGCACCTCTTAACTTGAACTTAAAACACTACTCTGAGGAATAAAAGTTATACATGATATTGAAATTATTAGAAACTCAGGGAACAATAAATTTGAAGTACAGTATTACGAAATGTTGCTTGCACACATGAACAGGCCTTAAGGGTTTTCACAAAATAATATCAGTCACTGAGGAAATGGTAATAAAAAATAAGAAATTAAATACTCTACAATGAATAGGCCTTAAGGGCACTCAACAAAATTATATCACCCCAACAGATGCACACTTCCTAACCTAACTTAACCACTACTCTGGGGAACAAGGTTATACCTGAGATCAGAATTATGGAGAAAATTTAGATGCATTAAAAGAATCAAACCCCAGTATCACTCTGGTTCCACTTAATGACTCAAACATTCAAAAAACACTACTATCAAAATTATTTAAGAAATATTAAACTACACACATCAAGATAATATCAGTCTCAGAAATGGTATTAACTACACCCGTAATAAGGGAGATAAAATGTTCCTCTAGGTATCTCCTAGAGTCCTAGACTCACGGTCTCAGTGTGTGACCATTAATTTACTCAGATAGCCTCAGTGTACTCCCAGTGCGTCCATGGGCAGGAAGAGAGAACGCCAGCAGGTGTCTATGGCCAGTAGGTAACACTTCTAGCTGACCGAGGACACGTGGTGTTGTGCACTCGAGTGGTAAGAACTGATCACCCACTGCTGATGCTGGTCCCGTGTCGTTTTAGTTGTCGGGAGCACTCGTTCACTCAAGAGATCCTTTGCTACCCCGCTAAACAGTGACAGGCCTACACTGATCGGTCCAATGGCGACAATCGCCACCCTCAATCATCAACGGCAGTCTCAAACGGCAGTCAATCTCTCGCAGTCAACTCCGGTCAACTCCGGTCAACTCCAGTCAAGTGGGTTCTGACGGAAACCCTGAAATGAACTCACTGACTCACTGTTAGCTCTAGTTAACTTTACCACTGCCCTATCTAAACCCTGTCTGAGATTGAATGAGACTTACTTGTTATACTGCCATAGCGCAGCACAGGTGACTAGGCCACGTGACTATTCCTGTGACGGACGCGCAGGGACGTCTTGTCTGTGTGAATGCTTCCCGCGACTGAGAGAGAGCCAGCGTCGCGTCCTCTCAAGGCGTTAGCTTAGGCCTACGTGACATATTTTCCGCCTAACTAATAACTCCTTGGGACACCCGTAACATTATTCAGACTGATAAACGATCTATAATAATTTCAAATTCAATAATAGTCCCTTACCTCATGAATCGCATCATTATTAATTCGGTAAATTACATTTAATATCATATAGGCCTAGTTCCGCAATCTCTCGCTACGAGCAGGCAGCGCTCTTTTCCCTCCCGCGACCTTGAACGCTCAGTGTTGCCAATGGCGGGGCATTCGAAATTACTCTGAAATTTCTGAGTATTACAATCGACCCCCCTAAAAAAAGACAGCACTGTCCTCATATGCTGAGAAAACATACATACGACCCCCCTAAAATTTTGTTCTAAGGACTGCATCTCACCCCTTTACCGTGCTAAATGCAGCATTTGTCTTCTCTTCTCTCCTTTTCTCTCCCGCTAATATATATATATATATATATATATATGCTGATAACCACCAGGAAAGAAGAAAACACGAAGTTCCCAAGCGCTTTCGTGTAATTCACATCTTCAGGGGTGAGTACAGACTAGATAGAGTAATGCAGAACAAGATGAATATATACAGAGGAGGGTGAGACCAGGTCCACAATGGTCAGGTAATGACCCTACTAATCTTTAAATGGCACACAACGGTTGGTGGTTGGGTCAGATGGGACAGTGACCCGCCCTCTCACCTGATCACAAATCTTCTTAATTACAAAGTTGTCCAGCTTGTACAAGCCGTTACTCAAATTCATGTTGAATGCTTCGGTATGTTTAATAAGACTAGATTCTATGATGTTCCTACTATCAATTGAATTACATGGTAATATTGAGGAGGCATTATCCCACTTCTTCATCTTCTCTACAAGCTGTCCTGGACTGTCTCCTTTCGTTACTGAATACTCCTCTTCGATGATCAAGGCCCACAAATTGAAAATACGTTTGAAATTTCTCCAGACATGCCTCAGTGAAAAAGTTATGCCAAGATCAATCCTCCCACAACGTGTCCTTAAGATGTCTGACCGCCCCTTTGATGAGTTCCAAGAAATCATCCTTAAGAAACATTTTGAAATAAAGAAAATTGAAGTGGATGAAGCCTTCCGTATTGTTAGACAAAAAAAGCGCGCTTTTATCATGACCATACCGAGTTATTGGAAAAAGTTCATGTTGGACTACTGTTTTGATAACCTGAGACGTGAGCGTTCTGATCTTCAAGCCAAGATAGACCACAAATTGGCACTCCTTATTAGAAATAGTGATTGGACTAAGGATGCCAATAACAACTGTGTAGTGAATCTCTCCTCTAAACAACTAGACAATGATACCTTGTGTGCCCTCGGCTATGGTTTAAGTTTTGATGGTTCCAACAAGGGAGTCGACAGTGTTGACATAGCCAAAGCATTTTGCAATTTGGAGAAATTCAGTAATTTGACAAGTGAAGAAGTGAACATGTGTAAAGGTGTTGTGTATGCATCTATGTCCAAGCCTTGTGTTTCAAACTGTCCAGAAAGATTCACCAAAGCACTCCAAGCCCTTAAGAAAAATAAGGATCTACATGTCACTAAAGCAGATAAAGCCAACACAGTAGTGATTTTAAACAAAGATGACTATATCTCAAAAATGAATGACCTTTTATGTGACACTACAACATATTCTAAACTCATAAATAATCCTCTCAACACTGTCAACACCCAGTTCAACAAAAAACTTAAGTCCCTATTGAGAGGCAAAGCTACTCTCATTAAACATCTTACTTCAACGTCCCCTCCACTGCCTTACATGTACGGTTTAATCAAGACCCACAAGCCCAATAACCCAGCAAGACCCATCATTAGCTCTGTTGGGTCAATCTCTTATAAACTATCGAAATGGTTAGTTTCCTTACTAAACCCCCTAGTTGGCAACATTTCTAACTCCAATATCAAGAACAATATGGATCTGGTTGATAAACTCAATAACTTGCACATTAATCATGATTTTAAACTGGTCAGCTTTGATGTAACGTCACTTTTTACAAAGGTCCCAGTTGATGATTTACTAGAGTTCCTCATAGATTCCCTGGATAACATTTCACTGCCCGTCTCGAAAGATGACTTCATCGAACTCATCAAACTATGTATTAAGGATTGCAAATTCGAATTCAATGGGGAATATTATGCTCAAAAATTTGGTATGGCAATGGGTAATCCACTCTCACCTGTATTAAGCAACCTATATATGGAATTCTTTGAAAAGAAACTATTAAGTAATATTTTACCACCCTCAGCAGTCTGGTTTAGATATGTTGATGATGTATTATGTCTCTGGCCATGTAATGAGGACCTAAAAGTTTTCCTACCACAACTTAACAACTTAGCCCCCTCGATCAAATTCACTGTGGAATTAGAGCAAGACTGTAAATTGCCATTCCTAGACTGTCTGATACACAGAATGGGTAACACTTTCAAGTTCAGTATTTATAGAAAACCAACCAATGTGTGTTCATACATTCATTATTATTCTGCCCACCATAATAAAGTCAAACAGTCAGTATTTACAACAATGTTTTTACGTGCCTTGAGAATTTGCAGTCCGGAATTCATCGATGAGGAATACAAATATATATATAATATTGGCTCAAACCTTAAATACCCTAGATCTTTCATAGACAAATGCTTAAACATTACTAAGAAAACTTTTTATAGAACTGATCCCAAGCCCACCCATGACCATAAGAATATCTTAATATTACCATTTCACAAAAATTTCTCACACATTCCGGCACAGCTAAAATCTTGGAACGTCAATGTGGCATTTAAAAACTCATGCACTGTTAAACAAATGTTAATCAAGAACTCCCCCAACAACACAATTGGTTGCATTTATAAAGTTCCTTGCAAGGAATGTAATATGTTTTACTTAGGCCAGACAGGTAAAGATCTTGTAACTAGAATTAAACAACACAAATACAGTGTCAGGACAGGCCAGGAATCCAATGCTCTGTTTGTTCATTTGAGGGATAACAAGCATTGCATTGACTGGGATAATGCCTCCTCAATATTACCATGTAATTCAATTGATAGTAGGAACATCATAGAATCTAGTCTTATTAAACATACCGAAGCATTCAACATGAATTTGAGTAACGGCTTGTACAAGCTGGACAACTTTGTAATTAAGAAGATTTGTGATCAGGTGAGAGGGCGGGTCACTGTCCCATCTGACCCAACCACCAACCGTTGTGTGCCATTTAAAGATTAGTAGGGTCATTACCTGACCATTGTGGACCTGGTCTCACCCTCCTCTGTATATATTCATCTTGTTCTGCATTACTCTATCTAGTCTGTACTCACCCCTGAAGATGTGAATTACACGAAAGCGCTTGGGAACTTCGTGTTTTCTTCTTTCCTGGTGGTTATCAGCATATACCTAGATCACGCGCACCTACAGTGATTTACTTGCATATATATATATATATATATATATATATATACAGGTAGTCGTCGACTTACGACCTAGATTGGTTACGGCCGACCGGTCGTAAGTTGATCTGGTCGTAAGTCGGCCTATGTTATAATTACCTTACGTATATTATACTGTAATGTGTAATGATAATATAATCATCTTTAAGTCATATTTTATCAACATTTTCTTTGTTCATTATTGTTACGGTCGTCAGGTTTAAGTAAATCACTGCATACTACAGTACAATTGGTTTATTATTTACACTGGGGCTGGGGCCAAAACTGTCGTACCGCCGGTCGTAAAGTCGAACAGACGTAAGTCGCATAGGTCGTAAGTCGACGACTACCTGTATATATATATGTATATATATATATATATATATATATATATATATATATATATATATATATATATATATATATATACACACACACAGTTAACCCTCACTTTACGCGGTCTCGCAGTCCGCGTTTCCACGTTTACGAAGTGCCTTGCCAGAACCTCATGTGCTCACATTATGCAGTACGTGAACCCCATTACCCGGAGAGTGTCCGGCACGACGCTATTTTTAGATTCGCCCCACCCGCCACCCGCCCGCCTGCCTGCCTGTGCTCCTCGCCTCTCCCTCCTCCTCCCTCTGCTTCGGCAAGCGGCGCGGTAAGGTTGCGCAGTGTGGGTCTTTGTTGCGTTATCACTGACTCATATGACGTATCAGACCTGTGATTGGCCATGCATCCCTACCCCCATCTGCTGCTAGCTGTAATTGGCTTAAAGTATTATGACGTGTCCACCCGGGGGAGGGAGGGAGGGATGAAAGACGACGCTTGACCTAGCCGCGGCAGTTTCATCCCTCAAGGCCACACCGTGTAAATGCGCATCCATTGTTCCGTAAAATGGCTTCCGCTGGACCACCACCCCCAGAGAGAAACCTTTCCTTACCTGGACCCAGCGGCACTAAGCCAAAGAAGACACAACGTTCCTTAAGCTACGAGGAGAAGTATACCATTATCCAAGAGTTGGAGAAAGGAACAAGGCAGGTTGATTTGACGCGCCAGCATGGTGTGAATGAATCTACGATTCGAACAATAAAGAAGGATGCAGCCAAGATAAAGGAGCACATGAAGATCACAAAGTCTACAGGTGCTTCTATGATCAAGTATTTTCACAACCAGGTGCTTCTCAAGACAGAAAAATTACATGTGAGGTACTTGGTGCGTCTGGCGCGACGGAACATGGCGGTCGACACGCGCTCTGTTAAGGACTACGCATGTGAACTGTACATCGCAGTGGCACGAAAGATGGGAACTACAGAGCCCAAACCCTATAATGCTTCCTCTGGGTGGTTACAGAGGTTTAAGATCCGGAACAAGATCACCAATATAAACATTGGTGGTGAAGAAGCGAGTGCTGACCGTGCTGCGGCTCGGGAATTTCCTCCGTTTTTACATGAGATTATGGAGAAAGGACAGTACAGTGACGACCAGGTGTTTATCATGGACGAATCTGGTCTTTTCTGGAAAAAGCTACCTTCCAAGTCCTTCGTTGTAAACAATGCCAGCAGGATTCGGGGCCGGAAGATGCAGAAGGAACGCATCACCGTCCTGTTTACCACCAATGCCTCCGGTACCTGTAGGCTCAAGTTATCGGTGATCCACACAGCACGCAAGCCGCACGCCTACAAAACCATGGACATGACCAAGCTAAATGTCCACTGGCTGACCGCACGTAAGGCGTGGATGTTCTCTACACTGTCCCTCTCCTGGTTTGATGACTGTTTTGTTCCCGATGTAAAAAAATTCTGTGAGCGACAGAATGTGCCATTCAATATTTTGTTGCTGCTGGACAACGCACCAGGACACTCGCCCCTACTGTTAGATCGTCACCCCAGCGTAAAAGTGGTCTTCCTTCCTCCCAACACTACGTCTATATTACAGCCCATGGACCAAGAGTTAATCTGTAATGTAAAAGCTGCATTCTCAACAAAAAAATTCCAGCTCCTGAACGACTACACCAACACCAGGGAAGAGTTGCGTAACCTGAGTGACACCACCACCGATAGCAAGAGCGAAGAAGATGAGGATCAACAGTTGGAACAGCAAAAAATACTGTTCAAGCAATTCTGGAGATTATTTACCATCAAAAAAGCTGTGGACTTTTTGGTGGAGTCATGGGATCAGCTGTCTATTGCTACAATTCGTCACGCATGGAGACATGTGTTGCATGGAATACCAGGTGAAAGGAGGAGTCAATCTGTGACTGGTGAGGTTCAGAATGTTGCAGTAGCAGTGGACCTTGCCAGGGAAGCTGCACAGACTGTTGCAGTTCCAGGCTTCTCCGAGACCACCATCGACGACATCCTGGAGGTGATCAGAGATCCTGAAGTGACTGCCGACGAGATGTTGGAAGAAGAACACGTCAGTGAAGAGGAGGAAGAAGGTGCGTCATTCTCCGAAGAACACAGTTTAAGTCATAGTGATATTAAGGGTGCCATGGAGTGTGCAGAGAAGATGAAGTCCTTCCTTTCCCGCGACAATGACGATGACCGCTATGAAGTCTTCCATACCCGGCTGGTGCAGGCTATGGAGCCGTACATCAAGGTGCATCACGACAACATCAACGCCAGCCGTCAGCAAAGCATAACAGATTTCTTCGCCCGCAACCCACCACAGCCAGCCCAAGCCAGTGATAGTGACAGTGAAGATGACTTTGAGGGATTTGTCAGGGAAGCCCTGACAACTGTAAGTGACAGTGATGGTGATTCACCTAGTAATGGTGATTCACCTGAGGGCCAGTAATCTGCCCTCTGCCTCGGAACCAGCCTCCATCCCCGTATGCCGACCCATCTCTTCTACTACCGTAAGTGTTCCACCTAACATTTAGTTTTTCTAATCTAACCCTTATTTTTCCTATGTTAACCTTTATTTTTCCTAACCTAACCTCTTCTATATTACTTGTTTTTTCATACCATCATAAAGTTAAGATAAAATTTTTACTACAACATAGTTGTGTGTCGTCAAAAAGTGGAGTTTGGGGATCGGCCTGGACTCCATTTCAATTAATCCCATATGTTATGTTATTCACTTTACGCGTTTCTCACTTTACGCGGGACCCTCCGGGTTACATTAACCGCGTAAAGTGAGGGTTAACTGTATATATATATATATATATATATATATATATATATATATATATATATATATGTATATATATATATATATATATATACACATATATATATATAATCAACGACCTCACCAGCAAGGAATCGAACCCTCGACCTACTGGGTGGACCTAGGGAACGCTTACCGGCTTGCCCACAAGGACACTAAAAGCAGTTCTAGACTCTGTTATATTTCACACAAAGCCTGTTCATCGAGCTGATGGCGCCGTGAACCTCATTGGGAAACTGCCCGTGCCTCGTATGTGGTGTCAGTAGCATTTTACCGAATCCAGCTGGTATGAAACGCGAGGTACATATATATACTTCATTTTTAGTCCATTTAACACGCGGACTTTGAACATATAATCAACGACCTCACCAGCAAGGAATCGAACCCTCGACCTACTGGGTGGACCTAGGGAACGCTTACCGGCTAGCCCACAAGGACACTAAAAGCAGTTCTAGACTCTGTTATATTTCACACAAAGCGTGTTAAATGGACTAAAAATGAAGTATATATATGTACCTCGCGTTTCATACCAGCTGGATTCGGTAAAATGTTACTGACACCACATACGAGGCACGGGCAGTTTCCCAATGAGGTTCACGGCGCCATCAGCTCGATGAACAGGCTTTGTGTGAAATATAACAGAGTCTAGAACTGCTTTTAGTGTCCTTGTGGGCTAGCCGGTAAGCGTTCCCTAGGTCCACCCAGTAGGTCGAGGGTTCGATTCCTTGCTGGTGAGGTCGTTGATTATATGTTCAAAGTCCGCGTGTTAAATGGACTAAAAATGAAGTATATATATATACTGTATATATATATATATATATATATATATATATATATATATATATATATATATATATATATATATATATATATATATATACAGTCAATCATCATATTACGCGGTCCCGCATTCCGCGTTTCACCGTTAACGCGGTGCCTTGCCAGAACCTAACATTCTTACATTCCGCGGTCGTGAACGCCATTACGCGGAGAGTGTCCGGCGCGACGCTATTTTTAGATTTACCCCACGCGCCACCCGCCCGCCTGCCTGCCTCTCCCTCCTCCTCCCTCCTCCTCCCTCCGCTTGGGCAAGCGGCGCGGTAAGGTTGCGCAGTGTGTGTCTTTGTTGCATTATCACTGACGTCATATGACGTATCAGACCTGTGATTGGCCATGCATCCTTACCCCCCTCTGCTGCAAGCTGTAATTGGCTTAAAGTATTATGACGTGTCCACCCGGGGGAAGGAGGGAGGGAGGGAGGAGAGACGACGCTTGACCTAGCCGCGGCAGTTTCATCCCTCCAGGCCACTCCGTGTAAACGCGCATCCATTGTTCCGTAAAATGGCTTCCGCCGGACCACCACCCCCAGAGAAAAACCTTTCCTTACCTGGACCCAGCGGCACTAAACCAAAGAAGACACGACGTTCCTTAAGCTACGAGGTGAAGTATACCATCATCCAAGAGTTGGAGAAAGGAACAAGGCAGGTTGATTTGGCGCGCCAGCATGGCGTGAACGAATCTACGATCCGGACTATAAAGAAGGATTCAGCCAAGATAAAGGAGCACATGAAGATCACAAAGTCTACAGGTGCTTCTATGATCAAGTATTTTCACAACCAGGTGCTTCTCAAGACAGAAAAATTACTTGTGAGGTACTTGGTGCGTCAGGCGCGACGGAACATGGCGGTCGACATGTGCTCTGTGATGGACTACGCACGTGAACTGTACATGGCAGTGGCACGAAAGATGGGAATTACAGAGCCCAAACCCTTTAATGCTTCCTCTGGGTGGTTACAGAGGTTTAAGATCCGGAACAAGATCACCAATATAAACATTGGTGGTGAAGAAGCGAGTGCTGATCGTGCTGTGGCTCGGGAATTTCCTCCGTTTTTACGTGAGATTATGGAGGATGGACAGTACAGTGACGACCAGGTGTTTAACATGGACGAATCTGGTCTTTTCTGGAGAAAACTACCTTCCAAGTCCTGTGTTGTGAAGAATGCCAGCAGGATTCGGGGCCGGAAAATGCAGAAGGAACGCATCACCGTCCTGTTTACCACCAATGCCTCCGGTACCTGTAAGCTCAAGTTATCGGTGATCCACACAGCCCGCAAGCCGCACGCCTACAAGAGCATGGACATGACCAAGCTAAATGTCCACTGGCTGACAGCACGTAAGGCATGGATGTTCTCTACACTGTCCCTCTCCTGGTTTGATGACTGTTTTGTTCCCGATGTAAAAAAATTCTGTGAGCAACAGAATGTCCCATTTAATATTTTGTTGCTGCTGGACAACGCACCAGGACACTCGCCCCAACTGTTAGATTGTCACCCCAACGTAAAAGTGGTCTTCCTTCCTCCCAACACCACGTCTTTAATCCAGCCCATGGACCAGGAGTTGATTTGCAATGTGAAATCTGCATTCTCAACAAAAAAAATTCCAGCTCCTGAACGACTACACCAACACCAGGGAAGAGTTGCGTGACCTGAGTGACACCACCACCGATAGCAAGAGCTACGAAGATGAGGAACAACGGTTAGAACAGCAAAAAATACTCTTCAAACAATTCTGGAGAGTATTTAACATCAAGAAAGCTGTGGACATCTTGGTGGAGTCATGGGATTAGCTGTCTATTGCTACAATTCGTCACGCATGGAGACATGTGTTGCATGGAATACCAGGTGAGAGGAGGAGTCAATCTGTGACTGGTGAGGTTCAGACTGTTGCAGTAGCAGTGGACCTTGCCAGAGAAGCTGTGCAGACTGTTACAGTTCCAGGCTTCTCCGAGACCACCAACGACGACATCCAGGAGGTGATCAGAAATCCTGAAGTGACTGCCGACGAGATGTTGGAAGAAGAACACGTCAGTGAAGAGGAGGAAGAAGGTGCGGCAGTCTCCGAAGAACACAATTTAAGTCATAGTGATATTAAGGGTGCCATGGAGTGTGCAGAGAAGATGAAGTCCTTCCTTTCCCGCGACAATGACCGCTATGAAGTCTTCCATAACCGGCTGGTGCAGGCTATGGAGCCGTACATCAAGGTGTATCACGACAACATCAACGCCAGCCGTCAGCAAAGCATTACAGATTTCTTCACCCGCAACCCACCACAGCCAGCCCAAGCCAGTGATAGTGACAGTGAAGTTGACTTTGAGGGATTTGTCAGGGAAGCCCTGATAACTGTAAGTGACAGTGATGATGATTCACCTAGTAATGGTGATTCACCTGAGGGCCAGTAATCTGCCCTCTGCCTCGGAACCAGCCTCCATCCCCGTATGCCGACCCATCTCTTCTACTACTGTAAGTGTTCCACCTAAGTTTTAGTTTCTCTAAGGTAACCTTCATTTTTCCTCTGTTAACCTTTATCTTTCCTAACCTAACCTCTTCTATATTACTTGTTTTTTCATACCATCATAAAGTTAAGATAAAATTTTTACTACAACATAGTTGTGTGTCGTCAAAAAGTGGAGTTTGGGGATCGGCCTGGACTCCATTTCAATTAATCCCATATGTTATGTTGTTCACTTTACGCGTTCCTCACTTTCCGCGGGATCCTCCGGGTTACATTAACCACGTAATATGAGGATTGACTGTATATATATTATATATATTATATATATATATATATATTATATATATATATATATATATATATATATATATATATATATATATATATATACACACAGTTGGTCCTCATATTACGCGGTCCCGCAATCCGCGTTTCACCGTTAACGCGTTGCGTTGCCAGAACCTAACATTTTCACATTCCGCGGTCTTGAACTCCATTACGCGGAGAGCGGCTGGCAATCCGCGCCATTTTTGGATCCAAACCTCCCGCCATCCGCTATGTTGTGTAAGAGGCGCGAAAATTGTGCGCACAAGGTCGCCCAGTCATCAAAACATTACCGAGTTCTTCACCCGCCACCCACTACAGCCGGCCCAAATCAGTGATAGTGATAATTATAGTGAGGATATGGACTTATTTGAACTTTGGGGGGTTCGACAAAGAGGCCCTGCAAGCCTCTGTGGTGGATAGTGATACATGTGATACAGGTGAGGGCCAACAATCTGCCTTCTGCCTCGGAACCAACCGCCCATCCCCGTGTGCCCAGCCATCTTTTCTACTAATGTAAGTGTTAAAAAACCTAATATTATTGATATTTCTCTTAATTATTAATTGTGTGTGCATGCCATCATAAAGTTAAGATAATATTTTTACTACAACATAGTTGTGTGTCGTCAAAAAGTGGAGTTTGGGGATCGGCCCGGACTCCATTTCAATTAATCCCATATGTTATGTTGTTCACTTTACGCGTTCCTCACTTTCCGCGGGATCCTCCGGGTTACATTAACCGCGTAAAATGAGGACCAACTGTGTGTGTATATATATATATATATATATATATATATATATATATATATATATATATATATATATATATATATATATATATATATATATATATATATATATATATAACCTTTTTCACTCAAATCCTAATGAAACACCACAATTAGAATACGGTGGTAGCTGTTGTATAAACAGTGGGAACACAGTCCCACCACCGAGACGAGGTAACACTCCCACCACCGATCGTCTCGTGTGAAGCAAGCGTATAAATTAAAGAAAATACTTGCAGTGTGTTTAATATGTTTCAGTATATTATAAATAAATATATAAACAAATAAATCGGTAAATCCATTTCAAGTGAATGGAAAAAAAATTTTCGACACCGACATTAGTTCCAGTTACCGGTAAATAGCAGACGCTTCAGTGACACCACTAGTGTTTACACTACACCAGCGGGTAACATTTGATGATATTACTTGAAGTGAATTGGCCTTATTTTAAAAAACCAAGGATGGTTGGTAGAGGACGACTGAGTCAGTGGGTAAGTGTCACATTTGGGGTACTGGTCTTGTACAGCGAATAGAGCTCAAAAGCTACTTTTTAAATGGAAATTTGGGGGGCCGTTTTATGTACCCCGACGCCTTATAGGCCGAGATATCCGGTATATGAAGGGTACTGGTATTAATAAGCTCAACTTATTTCATGTTCTATCCCCTAAGTCTCTATGTACAGAGCTAAACAAAGAATTTATTTGAAATACTCTGTAACATTCGATACTATAATATCCTGACCACTGGGGCTGGTTATGCAGGCTTTTCCCCGTGAAAAAGCCATAATTTTTAGCAGCATATTACTGTACTCATTTTGTCCTCAATATACTGTACTATGCTAAAGGACTAAAATTTTCATATCTTGTGCAAACTATAAGATATTTGTACTCAAATTAATCACTATCTTGCAAGGATTCCAGTAATGCAAGTTATACTCTGTGAAGTCAAGTCTGTGACATTTTATAAGAGAAAACTTTAAGCCTAAAACAAAATTCATTCTATTAAACTTTATCACCGCCATCTGCTCCTCTGCTGGCTGGGGGGAGGTGGGAGGGAGGTGGAGTGCTGACAGCCAGGAGGGAAGATTAACTTGTACTCAAGGATTATAAAAGGAAGGAAGTTTTAGTTTTTCACTTATAAAATTTCACTGATCTGATGTAGCAGAATATATCTTGCATTGCTGGAATTCTTGTAAGATAGCAATTAATTTGAGTACAGTAGAAGTCCAAAAATCCGGACTGCTTGGGGATTGGGTCGGTGCGGATTTTCGGATTTTCCGGATTCTCAGGCAGTGCGTACTTTTAAAACTCAAATTTAAGGAGAAATAAAGAAGAGATGAACAGGTACATTTTGAGAGTTTATTCATAAGCAAGTCAAGCATGCTTCATTTATCAAAACGAGCAGTTTTAAAGAAAAATAAAGTCAACACTTGACAAAAATGTAAACAAACTGTCTAATACCATGACGAGTCTTGAAATTCCTAAGCCAGCCATCACTAAATGCTCGCTCTGATTCAATGTTTATTTGCTCCTTAAAAGACTTTGCTTTGGCAATAAGCATCAGCCCATAAATTGCCATACCTTCTGATCGTTTTAACAAAAACCATTTGTGCAACGCTTTAGCAAGATTTTCTAATTTGGGCCGATGTAAACTTTTTCTTTCAGCAATTTTATTGTAAGGCTTAGAAGAAGCTGTGAATTCTAGAATTTTATTCTTTGCCTTTTTTATATCATAAATTGTAGACTTTCCAATGTCATATGTTTCCATTAGATCGGTATTGCTCACACCACGTTCTAGTTTCTTAATTATTTCAAGTTTGTCACTCAATTTCAATGTGTTCTTCTTTCTCTTCACACAACGAAGTTCATCTACTTTAGGAGCCATTATTATGGGCTTGTACTCTGTAAATGGAAAGAGTAGGACTCAAAATTACATAAGTTGTCACAGTTTTATTGCTTGTTTTAAAGTGGCGATCGCGTGGTCACTTGTTGTCGCTGTGTAGCTGTGGCGTTTAGGCATGCACACATACACAGAAAAGATTTATAGTGCCACAAATTTTACATTTGAGGACAAGCTAATTACAAAACTAACAAAATTAGGTACCTATAATTTACAATTACTTTTATTATTAGAATTATGTAAATTAATTTTTTTAAAGGAACGCCATTCATTCACGTAACCCACAAAAGCCCGCTAAATTTAAAAAGTTTTAAAGTTTTCGAAAAGTCCGGATTCTCGGGTGGTCCGGATTTCTCGCATCCGGATTTTTGGACTCTTACTGTATAAACATCACATAGTTTGCGCTCCATAATAATTTTAGTAATTAATTTTGTACATTTGAGTACAGGTGATAATTTATGCAGTTGCTCAGCAGTTGTGGTTACAGTTGCGAAGTTTCGTGACACCAATATGCCCTGGCTTATTCACTGATCAGTTGTATAAGTACAGAAGTAGCCAAATCGAGTCATCATATATCAATTAATTTTAAAATATAAATTATTTAGTTATATGTTATAAGACAATGGTTTAGTAGTGCTGTTAATGTGTATACTGTGTAAGTGTCTTGGCATGTCACCTCACCACCTGAATCCTTCACCTCACCCTTTGTCTTGTTAGCTCAGTTCAGAATTACATTGATTTATTACTGTATTATTTTACTTTTTTTTAGGATTGCATGTACCTTTAAAGAAATATTTATATGTGCACAGTAATAATATATAGACCCAGAGCAGAAAAATCCAGTGTTACCCAAGCAGTTGGTCTTCCTACTCACGCACCAACCATGTGAGGATGCGGCTAAGCATGATGCAATCTTTCATAATGCTGGGAACCTTTGTCCCCCGGGCCCTGATCAGAAAAGTTTGAAGTGATTTTCTCACAATTTTCTTAGATTATCTGGTAATTGCACATTATTTCATAATCGATATTTGCTCCTAGACCCATAAATAAAAAATTGGACAGATTTTCCAGTTTTTTGTTTGTTTGTTTTTAATCTTTAGAAAATGCTCTACGATTTTCAAACCTGGAATTTAGGGAATTTTTCTGGAAAATTCCGAGCAAATTTCAGTTCTGGCTATTGGAGAGTTTTGAGTTTGAGGGATTCTGGCTAACGGATATATTACGTACTTCCTGGTTCACCTTAGCAACGCAAACGCCACCTCCGTGGATTCCCTAGCAACGCTTCCCTCCCCCCCTTCTCACACGTCCTGCTACCCCAATGAGAGCTAATTTGTCTGCAAAGAAATGTATACAGTAAAGCCTCCGATAACAACGATTCGACCAACAACTTTTCATATTTAAAACCCTAATTAATTTAGGATCCAATTCAATTTATGTTCTTATTTCATTTGTATTTACGACCAAAATATAATATAAATTAAATTAAATTTCATTTTCATATAAATAATAACTAAATCCCGATATGTATTACTGTATAAAAAAATAAAATTACTGTAAAAAAAATTAAGAGCACCTTGCGCAAAGAATCTGCCTTGCAAATAAGTGGTAAACAACAGTTGGAGCTTGGCGGGCCTTTTGTTTTCACACATCTGGAACAGGAACTGGAGAAAAACATTCTCTGGTTTCTTACAGCATTTTTGCATCCCTATTCAACATGAGCAAGAGAGCACCTGATGGTATTGTTGTTTCAAAAGCTAATAGAAAGTGTATAAGCTTAGCCTAAAAACTGGATGTGTTAAAACGATATGAAAAAGGTGAGAGGTCTGTGGATATTATTTGGAGCAAGCAATGAACATATTTTCTGAAGTGAATCCATTAACACAACAAAGCATTAAAATTTAAATAAACGCAAATGACCTCTACATAAAGATGTATAATGAGAAAAGAAAGCAGCTGTGCAAGGTTCTTTCGAAAGCTTTATTATTCAAAGGCCACCATCAACTTCACCATCAAATTCAGCATTATAAGCAGCATCAACATCAACATCAACTTCAGATTCAGTAACAGTTTCAGCAACAGCTTTATGGAAAGCTACAGCTTCAGCCAGAGTTGAACCTGATGACTTCGTCATCTGAGTAAAAACTCACACAATATTCATTGGCTGTCCTTATGTTTTAGACTTTGCCACTATTGGTGAGTAGAATTTTTTTTTTACATTTGTAAATATTATTTAAAACATATATGAACAGTAAATAAGTGTTGTTTTCATATTCATGTGTAGAGAAATGACAATATGTTTTCACATGTACGCACTAACTGATCCTTCATTGGCGTTCCCAATCGTCTCGCATTATTTCTTTACCATTAGTGGTTAGCTACTTCCAGTGTTCCATTTATTAACATTAAATAACATTACTTAAAACACACATACAGGTATTCATTTGTTTTAAATTAAGTTCACCACAGCTACAACCAGGGTCTTATTTTCTTCAGTTTCTTATGTAGAACCATCGTCACTCACGAAAACATTGCCGCCTTGTCTCCTCGTGTGTGTTTTAATATTCTACATATTATTAATGAATTGCATTGTTCATTTCACGTATATAAACATTAATTCAATCAAATACATATTCAGTAGTAAACAATAATTAATGAATCTTTTGTACATATTCTTAAGATAAATGACTGTTTCGTCGAGTGCGCACGTACTGTATACATTGGCTTTCCACTATCAGTCTCACTTTTTATTTAATATCAGTGGTTACTTCTACTGTACATTAAATAACATTAATTAAAACATACATACAGTATTCTTTTACATTAATTTTACTACAACAACAACCATGGTCTTATTTTCTTCAGTTTCAGGTGAATAACTGACATTATGGATGTAAACACTGACAACAATGCCGTCTCTTATCCTCTTGTGTGTTTTAATATTCTACGTATTATTAATAAATTGTACACTCAACCCTCACTTTACGCGGTTAATATAACCCACAGGGTACCACGGAAAGTGAGAAACGCATAAAGTGAACAACATAACAAATGAGATTAATTGAAATAGAGACCGGACCGACCCCCGAACTCCACTTTTTGACGACACACAACTATGTTGTAGTAAAAATTTTATCTTAACTTTATGATGGTATGCACAAACAATTTATATAGAAGAAGTTAGGTTAGGAAAAATAAAGGTTAAGTTAGGAAAAATAAAGGTTAGGTTAGGAAAACTAAAAGTTAGGTTGAACACTTACGTTAGTAGAAGAGATGGGTCGGCATACGAGGATGGAGGCTGGTTCCGAGGCAGAGGGCAGGCTACTGGCCCTCAGGTGAGTCACCATCACTGTCATCCATACTTGTCAGGGCCTCCCTGACAAATCCCTCAAAGTCATCTTCACTGTCTCTACCTCTGTCACTATCACTGGCTTGGGCTGGCTGTGGTGGGTTGCGGGCGAAGAACTCTGTTATGCTTTGCTGACGGCTGGTGTTTATGTTGTCGTGATAAACCTTGAAGTAGTGCTCCATAGTCTGCAACAGCTGGGTAGTGAAGATTTCATACCTGTTTGCGTCAGGGTCGTCGGAAAGGAGGAGCTTGATTTTCTCAACACACTCAGTGGCACCCCTAACATTACTATGGGATAAGCGGTGTTCTTCTTGGGATGACGCACCACCTGCCTCTTCACTGATGTCATCATCATCTTCCATCTCGTCGGTAGTCACATCAGGATCGCTTATCACCTCCAGGATGTCGTCGTTGGTGGTCTCGGAGAAGCCTGCAGCTGTAACATTCTGCGCAGCTTCTCTGGCAAGGTCCACTGCTACTGTAACAGTCTGAACTTCACCAGTCACAGATTTACTCTGCCTAACGCCCGGAATGCCTTGCAGCACATGTCTCCATGCGTGACGAACAGTTGCTACAGACAGCTAATCCCATGCCTCCACCAAGAAGTCCACAGCTTTCTTGATGTTGAATATTCTCCAGAATTGTTTGAACAGTATTTTTTGCTGTTCCAACTGTTGATCCTTATCTTCTTCGCTCTTGCTATCGGTGGTGGTGTCACTCAGGTTACGTAACTCTTCCCTGGTGTTGGTGTAGTCGTTCAGGAGCTGGAATTTTTTTGTTGAGAATGCAGCTTTTACATTACAGATTAACTCTTGGTCCATGGGCTGTAATATAGACGTAGTGTTGGGAGGAAGGAAGACCACTTTTACGTTGGGGTGACGATCTAACAGTAGGGGCGAGTGTCCTGGTGCGTTGTCCAGCAGCAACAAAATATTGAATGGCACATTCTGTTTCTCACAGAATTTCTTCACATCGGCAACGAAACAGTCATCAAACCAGGAGAGGGACAGTGTAGAAACATCCATGCCTTACGTGCGGTCAGCCAGTAGACATATAGCTTGGTCATGTCCATGCTCTTGTAGGCGTGCGGCTTGCAGGCTGTGTGGATCACCGATAACTTGAGCTTACAGGTACCGGAGGCATTGGTGGTAAACAGGACGGTGATGCGCTCCTTCTGCAACTTTCGACCCTGAATCTTGCTGGCATTCTTCACAACGAAGGTCTTGGAAGGTAGCTTTTTCCAAAAAAGACCAGATTCTTCCATGTTAAACACCTGGTCGTCGGTGTACTGTCCTTCCTCCATAATCTCACGTAAAAACGGAGGAAATTCCCTAGCCGCAGCACGGTCAGCACTAGCTTCTTCACCACAAATGTTTATATTGGTGATCTTGTTCCGCATCTTAAACCTCTGTAGCCACCCAGAGGAAGCATTAAAGGGTTTGGGCTCTGTAATTCCCATCTTTCGTGACACTGCAGCATACAGTTCACGTGCGTACTCCTTAACAGAGCGCATGTCGACCGCCATGTTCCGTCGCGCCTGACGCACCAAGTGCCTCACAAGTAATTTTTCCGTCTTGAGAAGCACCTGGTTGTGGAAATACTTGATCATAGAAGCACCTGTAGACTTTGTGATCTTCATGTGCTCCTTTATCTTGGCTGCATCCTTCTTTGTCGTCCGGATCGTAGATTCGTTCACACCATGCTGGCGTGCCAAATCAACCTGTCTTGTTCCTTTCTCTAACTCTTTGATAATCTTGTACTTCACCTCGTAGCTTAAGGAACGTCATGTCTTCTTGGACTTAGGGTGGCTGGGTCCAGGCAAGGAAATGTTTCTCTCTGGGGGCGGTGGTCCGGCGGAAGCCATTTTACAGAACAATTGATGCACGATTACACAGTGTGGCCTGGAGGGATGAAACTGCCGCGGCTAGGTCAAGCGTCGTCTTTCCTCCCTCCCTCCCTCCCTCCCTCCCTCCCTCCCTCCCTCCCCCGGGTGGACATGTCATATTACTTTAAACCAATTACAGCTAGCAGTGGAGGGAGGTCGGGATGCATGGCCAATCACAGTCCGATACGTCATATGACGTCACTGATAACGCAACAGAGACATTCACTGCGCAACCTTACCGCGCGGCTTGCCCAGGCGGAGGCGGGAGCAGGCGGGTGGGGCGAATCTAAAAATAGCGTCGAGCCGGACACTCTCCGCGTAAAGGGGTACACGCGTAAACGTGGAAACGCGGAATGTGGGACCGCGTAGAGTGAGGGTTGACTGTATTGTTCATTTCACATATGTAACGATTAATTCAACCAAATACATATTCAGTAATAAACAATAATGAATCTTTTAAAAATTTCTTATAAAATAAATGACACGGTATCCTTAAATGCGCATGTATATGCTACCGTTCCCAATCCATCTCTTTTTTTTTCTTTGCCATTAGTGGTTAGCTACTTCTATTGTTCCAGTTATTAACATTAAATAACATTACTTAAAACGTATATATATTAATTTTTTTACATTAATTTTACTGCAGCTACAACCAGGGTCTTATTTTCTTCATTTTTTCGTGTAGAACACAATGGCGTCCCATCTCCTCTTGTGTGACCATATTATTTATTCATTTATATTGTACAAGGTGCATTCAGAAACATTATTCAGAGAATATAGTTTGCAATTTTCATTAATTGTATTGTTATTGGGGGAAAAGAGGGTAAAAGGCCCCACAAAAGATATGAAAAGGTCACACTTGGGAACGCATCTCATTATTATTGCTTTATTTTAATTGTAATTAATGATTCACGATAAGATGATTCACCTAACACTGCAATATTGGAGGACACATTAACGTAATTATTCGAGGCTTTACTGCATTCCCTTTATGTGTTTGCCCTTAGGACAATTATTTCTTTTACTTTTTCACGATATGTATGTAGGATGATCTGTACATGTAACTGAGTAAAAATAAATGAAGAAAGTTACATAAATCTACCTGAAAATATGAAATGAAAAACAACCATGACAGCAGTAGCCTGGTGGCTATAATGGTGAGTCTAACCTGGCTACAATGCTGCCAGCGTTGTTAACAGACACATATGTGAAAAGAAAGTTATATGTAAATCTTCATTTGTATCAGGTATTTGTAGATTTAGAAATAAATGTTGCAGGTATGGTATTGTAAGAGTTCAGAAATGGTTACTGCTTAGCTACCTCTGAAGAGTTGGGTGTCTGCCGTTCGGACTTTAATCAACTCGGAATATTTTCCACACTTCACAGGAAAATTTCCATGAGTCTAATCATTGCAACTCGCAGGAGCTGTACTTATTTACGCAAACACCACTGTACACGTACATTATCGTTCATACTGTAAACAAAATAATGTATACAGTCATCCCTTGCTTATCATGCTTAATTGGGACCCCGCCGAGTGCGTGATAACGAAAAACGCAATAACGAAAGAACAGAACCTATGGGATTTATTCTAATTGGTTCCAGGCACCCAAGGCCAACCCCAACTTTCCCATTTTACGACCATTTACACCCACTAAATATAGATAATGTTATGGTAAGTACCATATATCTCGGTCTACAAGGCGACGGGGTGTATAAGACGACCCCAAAAATGTCTATTTAAAAAGGAGCTTTTGAGCCCTATTCGCTGTATAAGACCGGTATCCCAAATGTGACACTTAACCATTGGGAGCTTAGTGACCCAGTAGTCCTTTACCAACCATCCCATTGACCAGTGCTGTTTACTCATCCATGATTTTTTAAAATAAGGCCAATTCACTTTAAGTAATGGCATCAAATGTTACCGGTTGGTGTAGTGTAAACACTAGTGACTCACTTAAACGTCTGTTATTTAACTGGAACTAATGTCAGTGTCGAATACAAATGTTTCATTTACTTGAAATGGATTTACCGATTTACTTGTTTATTTATTTATTTATTTATAACATACTATAATATATTAAACACACTGCAAGTATTTTCTTTAATTTATAAGCTTGCTTCACGGAGAGACAATCGGTGGTGGGACTGTTCCGACTGTTTACACCAGCTACAGTATTCTAATTCAATTGTGTTTCATTAGGATTTGAGTGAAAAAGATTACTGTACATACTTACTACATACATTTATTACACAAATATATATATATATATATATATATATATATATATATATATATATATATATATATATACACAGTGACCCCTCATTTAACGAACACCTCGGTTAACGTAATTTCGATTAACTAACTGCCTTCCATAAGGATCTTTAATTCGGTTAACGAAAAAAAATTCGGTTAACGAAGTTCTTACGAACCGACCTCAACATGTTTTCGCTTGCACTCACCGGGCAACCAGCTTTAGTATCAGTCCGCCAATACATTAATCGGTTCTAGGGCTTAAATTTCTTACTATTTTAGTAAATATCAAGAAGTTTATAGTATTCAATAATTTTAAAAGTTTAATATTCAATTTTTTAGTCATTTTAACAATTATTGAACATAATTGAAGGTAAAGTGACTAGTTTAATGCGCGGCATCCAGTCTCTTAACACAGCAAACAGGAGTTAGTCTCTCTCTGTTTTTACTGGAGGTAACATCTTGCTTGAGACTCTCTTCAACTAAACGCTTTTTTTCTGTGTTGCCAAGCAAATTATTGGTCATTTTGAAATATATTTTACATATTGACAATATATAATGCAGTGCAGTGTTGATTTAAAGAAAATAATCTTGAATTACACCAAGAGAGCTAAAATTTTATGGGTAAAATGGCGCCATGGGGTGACTTCTCTTCCACCCCAATGCCTTCTCTTCTTCCTTCTCCTCCACCCCCATTCTAAATCCCATCATCATTATCATCATCCAGGAGCCTTCTACATACACACCTCAAAGTAATTGAACTTTTCTCCCATTTTTGTTGAATTTAGGAAATATTCAGTGAGCTGGAACCAATTACCCAAAAACCCATTGAAACAATGGTTTCGGTTAACGAACGACCTTCTGGAGTGGATTGAGTTCGTTAACGGAGGGGTCACTGTGTATATATATATATATATGTATATATATATATATATATATATATATATATATATATATATATATATATATATATATATATATATATATATACATATATTTATATATAATATTCAGAAATTTCAGAGTAATTTCAAACACCGCGCAATTGGCAATACTGAGCTTTCAAGGTCGTCGGAGGGAAGAGAGCGCTCCCTGCACATAGCAAGAGGTTGTGGAACTAGGCCTATATGATATTAAATGTAATTTGCCGAATTAATAATGATGCGATTCATGAAGTTAAGGGACTCTTATTGAATTTGAAATTATTATAGATCGTTTATCAGTCTGAATGATGTCACAGGTGTCCCAAGGAGTTATTAGTTAGGCGGAAAATATGTCACGTAGGCCTAAGCCAGCGCCTTGGAGAGACGCGACGCTGGCTCTCTCTCAGTCACGGGGATGCATTCAGACAAACAAGACGTCCCTGCGCATCTGTCACAGAAATAGTCACATGGCCTAGTCACCTGTGTTGCACTATTGCAGTATAACAAGTAAGTCTCATTCGATCTCAGACAGAGTTAGATAGGGCAGTGATAAAGTTAACAAGAGCTAACAGTGAGTTCATTTCAGGGTTTCCATCAGAACCCACTTGACTGCGAGAAATTGACTGCGAGAGTGATGACTGCGAAAAATTGACTGCCGTTTGAGACTGCCGTTGATGATTGAGGGTGGCGATTGTCGCCATTGGACCGATCAGTGTAGGCCTGTCACTGTTTAGCGGGGTATCAAAGGATCTCTTGAGGGAATATAGCCGTCTGGGCGCCCAGCTGACGACGGGACGATCGTTGGGGTCATCAGCTCTCCTCTACCTCGGTTCACAATACCACATGTTTCAAGCAGCTAAGTGAAACCCTCTTGCTAACGGGAAGCTAAAGCTTCTCTCAACTGTACAAGGTCTGATTGGCTCACTCCCTTCCGCTTTATGGATGTACCGGGGGGTAAAGTGAAGCTAGCTGAGTGATACAGGGTCGCACACTGGGGCCAAGAGTCAGTGGAGTTTAGAGGTACACCTTCCAAGGTGGAGAAAGGCTGATTTGGGCCTCCAACTACGGGTGCCTGTTGGTTGTGCCTTAAACGACTACGGAGTGCAGGTGGAATCTGTGTGTGTGTTAGGTTAGGGAGCATGGTTTACGGGTATTGGACTCAGTCACGTCTTTATAATAGTGACAATATTTTTGTGTGTAGTTAATACTATTTTTTCAGTTACTAATGTATGCTGTGTGCATTTAAAATTTCTTTATAATTTCAATATCATGTATAACTTTTATTTCTCAGAGTAGTGTTTTAAGTTCAAGTTAAGAGGTGCGCATATTGGTGCACCATTATTTGATTGTGTTTGTAGTGTTGGAGGGAATATAAGTGTCTAAAATTTACAGTGTGTCTCATTCATCCCAGTCACAGACGCTATCCTTCCACGGGTCACGGACAAGTCATTTTGTTTAGTAGATATAAGTGTTCTTGTGCTGGTTTGGGATTTTTCTCAAAGGGGTGCTTCCACTGCCATTACCATCTAATAATCTTTAATAAACCCCAAGTCAAGTGAGGAAAATAAAGTCCAGTAAATTCCGACCGGTTGCATATATATATATATATATATATATATATATATATATATATATATATATTATATATATATATATATATATATATATATATATATATATATATATATATATATTCACATAATTTTATAATCGCAGTCATGTACTGAATATTCTATGAAAAAAATATACATTTTAAATGAATTATTTATAGTGTGGTCGACTTCCTACACAAAGACGGGCTATAAATAGCCGTCTTATCTCCCCTCCCCCTCCATCCCTCTGTTCTCAGAGAGAAGGTCTTGGTAAATAACTTTTGTTTGTTTATTTTCATTGTTTGTCTAATTTATCATGTTGTATCAAAGTAATATTACTAAAAATTTTAGGCAGCTACCAAACAGGGAGATACTACCGCCTGGGAAGATATTGGAAGCATAATGTACAGTATTGTCTAATGGTAGACCCTACTTCCATATGGCATCACGAAAATTGTGACGAAGTCTTAGGTTGCTGATCTATCTTTCTGCCTCATTTACACACAATTGCAGAGTTTCAATTGTTTCTCTTCCTTTGACAACACAACATACATACAGTATAATGTTTCTCACCTTTGATCTTTTTTCTTTTTTGCATTTATTTATGGTTGGTTATTTAAAATAAGGCCAATTCACTTAAAGTATTGGCATCAAATTTTACCGGCTGGTGTACACTAGTGACTCACTTAAGCGTCAGTTATTTAACTGGAACTAATGTCGATGTGAGTAAAATATTTCCATTTACTTGAAATAGATTTGCCGATTTATTTGTTTATTTATTTATTTATAACATACTGTAATATATTAAACACACTACAAGTATTTTCTTTAATTATATAATTGTTTTGCAAAAAAGGGAGGCTACCATTATACCTGGTAGGTGAAGTTGACCAGACATTTATGGCGATCATTGAGGACCAAACTCCGAATCCATGACGTGACTTCTGTTCATCATTTATATCCCAAATTTACCACTGTCGGCAGTTTCAAGAATTAACACAGTCATTTACTGAATATTCTTTGTAAAAAAATACATTTTAAATTAATTATTTATAGGAGATAAGTATTATGATCAGTAAATATACAGATATGCATTACTGACCACCTCCGAACACAAGGGCGGCTAAAAATAGCCACAGGCGGTCACAGTCAAGGTCACTTTCCCTTTCTTGTCACTGGCAAAGGGGGGGGGGGGGTGATGATAGCAGCTGTGTTTAATACCGGGGTATATTGTTCTTTTACGGTATGTTAGACAGGTTTTAATGCATTTTTATTATTTTAATATACCGGTAATCTTCATTTTAATCCAGCTTCCCAAACGTAAGTTTCAGTATAAAATAATTAGTGGAAGGACTTTGTGAGTGGTTTACCATGTTTCCATCACCTCTCTTGACACGCTAAACCGCAATATTTAAGAGGTAAGAATTTTATATCTGGTGCTTAAGACGACCCCCTAACTTTGGGCTGATTTTTTTTATGGTTCAAATTCCGTCTTATAGGCCGAGATATACGGTATCAGAAAAACACATAGGCATGGCTAGGTTTATTACAAAGTGATGAAAAGGGTATGCGCAATACTGTAGTCCACAAAACATGTAGCTATGCTTTCTTTATTTGAGTCCCCCATCTGAGTAGTCTTTTTTCTCAATGCTTCAGGACGCCTGAGTCCTCCGTTTTCTCTCAATCTCAGAGTGCACCCGAGACTTCGTTATTCCTTATTAATGACACAGAATTTGAAATTGCAATTGGGGTTGCAATTGTTGAGGCAACTTAGATATGTCTGATTACAGCAAATGTGTCATTGTCAATTTGTAGGTGAAAGATTTTATCCTCAATAGATGTAGGTGAAGCAAATGGGTAAAAGCCACCTGGAGGCAACTGCGTGATAATGAAATTCTCGGCTTGAAAAATGCACTATAACAGCAGGCGTGCAGATTTTGATGGAGGCGTGATAACGAAAATGGTGATAACCAAGTGCGCTATAACCAAGGGATGACTGTACTGCAGTTGTGTTAAATTAGTGTTAAAGCGACTAATAATTTTAATGTAAAACTTGGAAAAATATTGAATAACACAGCCTTCTTGATATTTACTCCAATGGAAACAAATATAAGCCCTAGAACCGATTACTGTATTGGTGGACTAATCTTCCAGCTGGTGAGCAAACCAAAACATGTTGACATGTTTTCGTAAGAATTTCGTTAACCTAATTTTTGTTCGTTAACCGAATTGAAAATTCTTATGTAAGGTAATTCGTTAACCGAAATTTCGTTAAGCGAGGGACCACTGTATATACAGGTAGTCGTCGACTTACGACCTAGATTGGTTACGGCCGACCGGTCGTAAGTTGATCTGGTCGTAAGTCGGCCTATGTTATAATTACCTTACGTATATTATACTGTAATGTGTAATGATAATATAATCATCTTTAAGTCATATTTTATCAACATTTTCTTTGTTCATTATTGTTAAGGTCGTCAGGTTTAAGTAAATCACTGCATACTACAGTACAATTGGTTTATTATTTACACTGGGGCTGGGGCCAAAACTGTCGTACCGCCGGTCGTAAAGTCGAACAGACGTAAGTCGCATAGGTCGTAAGTCGACGACTACCTGTATATATATATATATATATATATATATATATATATATATGCAAGTAAATCACTGTAGGTGCGCGAGATCTAGGTATATGCTGATAACCACCAGGAAAGAAGAAAACACGAAGTTCCCAAGCGCTTTCGTGTAATTCACATCTTCAGCGCTTGGGAACTTCGTGTTTTCTTCTTTCCTGGTGGTTATCAGCATATATATATATATATATATATATATATATATATATATATATATATATATATATATATATATATATAATATATATATATATATATACAGTGAACCCTCACTTTATGTGGTTAATTCAACCCACGGCGGCCCGCGCAAAGTGAGAAACGCGTAAAGTGAACAACATAACGTATGGGATTAATTGAAATAGAGACCGGGCCGACCCCCAAACTCCACTTTTTCAGACACAATACCTACGTTGTAGTAAAAATAACTTCTTAATTTTATGATGGTATGCACACACAATTAATAATTAAGAGAAATATCAATAATATTAGGTTTTTTAACACTTACATTAGTAGAAAAGATGGCTGGGCACATGAGGATGGGGAGTTGGTTCTGAGGCAGAGGGCAGATTATTGGCCCTCACCTGTATCACTTGTATCAATTGTATCACTATCCACCACAGAGGCTTGCAGGGCCTCTTTGTCAAACCTCTAAGTCCATATAAGTCCATATCCTCACTATCATTATCACTATCACTGACTTGGGCCGGCTGTGGTGGGTGGCGGGTGAAGAACTCGGTAATGTTTTGATGACTGGGCGACCTTGTGCCCTGCTCGCGCCGCTTACACAACATGGCGGATGGCAGGAGGTTTGGATCCAAAAATGGTGCGGCTCGTCAGCTGCTATCCGCATAAAGGGGTACACGCACCGCGGAATTTGAGCATTCCGGTTTCGGCAGGGTACCGCGTAAACGTGGAATATGGGACCGTCTAAAGCGAGGGTTGACTGAAGTGATTTCAGGGAAATTTAGGGGAATTTTTAGGAGTGATTCTGACTTTATGCATTTTTGGTTTTACTTTGTATGTACTTTTCTGTGAGCTGGAACCAATTACCCAATATCCCATTGAATAATGGATTCGGTTATTGAACGACTCCGTGGAACGAATTGTGTTCGTTAACCGAGGGACCACTATATTAAGTTTGTATTGGTACTTACCGATGGGGGCAGGTGGTGGAGCGAGTGTGTGGTGGGTAGTGAAGCAGAGGAGGCGGGAGCGGAGGAGGGTGGAGAGTCACTGAGACTCTGCGGCTGCCTCCTCCTCCTGCTCTGACTGGGGTTCCTCCACCGCTGCTTGCTCCTCCTCCGTTGTTCTTTGCTCCTTCTTGGATGCTCTGTGATCCTCCTCAGCTGCCAGCTGTTGTGAAGAAGCTGCTTCTACCATCCTACGACAAACAAATGAATCCAGGGTTGACTGCTTGGTGCTACTCTTCTTCTCCTTATAGATCTCAGTGTAACAATCAAGACTGACATCAATTCTGCGTTGAACCTTTGAGCTACGTTCTCTGTTTGGGTCATCATCTATAAGGATTTGCATTGCTTGCTGGAACATGTTGAACAATTCTACCAGCCTCTTGGAAGTTAGCGTTCGTTGAGGTTCTTCTTCGTCGTCGTTGTCTTCAACGGGACTGTGTTCTGTTAGTTGTTGTAGATCTTCGTTGGTGAGCTCTTCTGTATGGGATGCCAGTACGTCCTCAATATCCTCTGATTCCAGCTCATCAAATCCTGCCTGTCTAGCCAAGCTGAGGATATAGCTGTTCACAGCTGGGACTAAGTCGTGAATCCCATAAAAATGTAGACTCACTCGGGCCACAGTTTACACCACACACCATTCAGGCTACTTTCTGAAACCTCTTCCCATGACTTGCCAATGTTGTCAATTGCATGAAGAATGTTGAAGCCATGTCAACATTCTCGGATCGTGGGTTAATTTTTTCTGTCTGTAGCCATGAGCAGCTGGGCCATGGTACGGCATAAATAATACACCTTGAATGCGGTGACGACGCCTTGGTCCATAGGCTGCATCAGTGCTGTCATGTTGTGAGGCAGGAATACAACTTTTACACTGTCATGCAAGTCGTCGAGATTGGGAGGATGAGCTGGAGCATTGTCAACGATCAGAAGAATTTTGAAGTGAAGGTTTTCCTTGGCACAGTATTCCTTCATTGCAGGGACGGCGTATATGTTTAACCACTGTCTAAATATGGCGCCGGTTATCCATGCCTTCTTGTTTGCCTTGTAAATGACAGGAAGGTGATCCTTAGAGTATCCTTTCAGGGCCCGTGGGTTGGCAGTGCGAGAAATCAGCATAGGCTTCAGCTTGAAGTTGCTGGCAGCGTTTGCGCCAAGCAGCAGCGTCAAGCAGTCTTTTGCTGCTTTAAAACCTGGCGCTCTTTTTCTCCTCCTTGGAGATATTGGTCTTTTCAGGCATCCTCTTCCAAAAGAGACCAGTCTCATCCACATTGAAGACTTGCTTGTCAACCTGTAAATGTCAGGTAGCGATGTGGCCTCGTGTCACGTATTTTAAACATTATTAAATGTTTTAATTGCCTGTATGTTGGCCTGGCGAGTTAATGCAAGGCATATAGTTATGCAGGTACAAGCTAGACGTCGCATTCTGGACTTTGTCACAAAAACGTTTTTTCTTCTTCATTATTTGAGAAAATAAATATTTTAAATATAAATGCTCGATTTATAACTACAGTAGAACCTCGATAAATTGGACTAATTGGGGCAGACCCCAGTCTTAAAAATGTGAATGTCCGAAAAAAAGAGTTGTAGATATCACTGCTTATCTGAGCTCTGTTTAAAGAAAATCAGTTGTTGTTATGTTATTACTGCACTTCAACAACTGAGATTTTGAAGTGTATAACAAGGTTATTTAAAGAATATTACATCAACAATAAAAAAAAAATATGAAACAGAACTCTCTGGGTTGTCAACAACTGTTGTCACCGAGATGATTGTTATTTACTGTCTTATGAATAAAGAGAACTGTATACTGTACAGTACTATACAGATAAAATTAAGAACAAATAAGTATAGGAGTATAATGTATGTGGAAGACAAGTGTTTATCTGGGAGCAGCTGGCAGAGGGGTTGGGGTGGGTGGCTCCCTCCCCCTCTCTCCCACAAGATTCCTTTAACACATTTTTTGCAATTCCCCCACAATTCTCATATAATTTAGGATCAGTTTGTGTCAGGTTGATAAAATATTATCCTAAAAGAATCAGCTTTCCTGAAAAAAGAATCCCACACTCAAAGCCATGAGTCATTTCATACTCATTTGTTTACAAAGAGCAAACAGCTGATTGGCTTACCACATTGTCTGTCTTCAACACCTAGTAAATTAGTACAGTACAGTTGTGTATTATCATCATTTACCCCCAGTAATAAATAAAGGGGGTCCCCTCAGTTTGCGGATTTTTACTTTGCGGTTCTCGGTTATTCACGGATGACACCCCGGATGTACCCAAGAATGTCTGTGGGTAGTTTTAAAGTTGCCGTCATTTTTGCGGCTGGGACAGGGAACCATTCGTTCTAGAGACAGTAATTTCCTTTACCAGTACAGTATTGTAAATATATGTGTGTGTGTGTCTCTACACACACACATACACTCATATACAATACTACAGGTAAAAGAAATAATTGTCTTAAGGGCAAACACATAATGGGAATATACATTTTTTTGTACACAAGTAAAAATGTTCCCCCTCCACCCAAATGTTATTCGCGGATTTGGCAATTCGCGGCCATTTTGAGATCCTAACCCCCGCGAATTTGAGGGGCTACCTGTACTATTGCAGTGTATTTATCACCATTTAATAAATGTTATTGTAGTGTATATTCCAAAAAAAACAATTCCAATATATTGAAGTCCGATTTATCGAGGTTTTACTGTACTGTACTAATGATGATAACCTGAGACAATTAAGGTCCATATAGCAGACACCCAACTCTTCAGAGGTAGCTAAGCAGTAACCATTTCTCAACTTTTATAAGCATTACAATTTTTTAATACCATACCTGCAACATTTATTTTTAAGCCTATAAATACCTGATACAAATGAAGATTTACATATGGAACGTAGACTACGTTGGTGAAAGTTTCCAAGTTCCTCGAGGTGCCTCCTGTATATGACCCATGTCTCACTGCAATATAGTAGGGTGGACAGAACCACTGCTCGATATACGTACAACTTAGTGGATAATTTCAGCTCCCTACAGCTGAAGACACGATTTCGGAGTACGCCCAAGGCGTGAGATGCACATCTGATCCGATGCTAAATTTCTTCATCGCTGTCTGCGGTGGTGGACAGGTGGGAGCCGAGATATCGAAAGTGGGCAATATTAAACACACCCTCCAACACACACACACCCCCAACGTCACTCACACACCCCTACCACATCTGCATGTGTGTGACTGCATGGTCACTTCTAGTGTACATTCACTACATAACAGTATATAAGAGCTACATACAGTATTTTTTACATTAATTTTGCTACATCTACAACCATCATTAGTCGAGGCTTTAATGTACATAAAAATCAATACCCACTCATTTCATCCCAAACTATCCAATCAGGAGCGAACTCGTAACTGGTTTTAAATTAGACAAATTTAGATTTAGGCGCGCAATAGGTAAACATTGGTTTGGAAATAGAGTAGTGGATGAGTGGAACAAGTTACCAAACATCATCATTAACTCTAATACTCTGGATAGCTTCAAACATAAGTTGGATGGATATATGAGCAAAAGGGGTTGGGTGTAAATGGGACTGCCCACTATGGGCCAATAGGCCTGCTGCAGTTTCCTCCATTCTTATGTTCTTAGATACTAATGGATAATTGCTTTGGAAAAATCCCTTAATGGCAACTGGAAGCTAACGAGAATCAGTTATGCTCATATGGTATTCTGAGATACCAACTGCACCCGCACTCAACAGGATCACTACACATATGTAAACTGTGTTTACGTAGTTCATGAAACACAAGTCAACTTGTGGCATGAAGGATGACTCATAAATGACTTATAGGGTATAAAAGCAAGAGATTTTCAGGGAATTTCTTGAATATACGTATGTACAGTATACAGTATTTATGAAAAGAATAAAAATAAAAATACTGATGGATCATCAAATTTTTTGCAATTTATTAATCTATTACTGTTTCTAATTTCCATTCATTTTCATTAATGTATTTTATAAGTTTAAAGAAAAGGGCCCTAGCTATTGATACCAATACAGTGGTCCCTCGGTTAACAAACTGTTCGATTAACAAAATTTCGGTTAATGAATTAGTTCCCACAAGGATCTTCAATTCGGTTTACGAACAAAATTTCAATTAACGAAATCCTCGCAACAAACACGTTTTGTTGTGAGTATCAGCTGATCGGCTAGTCCGTCAATACAGTAATCTGTTCTATGTTTCCATTCGTTTCCAGTGGAGTAAATATCAAGAAGGTTGTGTTCTTGAATATTTTTGCATTTTTTTATATTAAAATTATTGGTCATTCTAAAATTTAGCCATCCAAGCTCTGTCTACATTTAGTTTTTCAACTAATATTTTTGGCTCGATATATGTAACTTTATTCATTTATTGAAACTCATTTACATACACACACTGTCCTAAGGGCAAAGCTGAACTGTACATGTAATCAAAATAATGTACAAAATGATTACTAAAATTTTTGTCTAGTGAAAACTATAGCATGTTTACATTCAAATTAATCATTATCTCATAAGAATTCCAGCAATGTAAATTATATTCTCCCCCGTCACTTCTATGACATTTTATAAGAAAAAAACAAAAACTCAATCTAAAGGACATAAATAAACAAATATATACTTTACTAGACCTTTGGCGATAACTGTCAAACATATCACTTTTTTCTCCCCATCCTTCCCCCCCCCCCCCTCCCAACGAGGATTTGGTGGTTATACAGTAGGCTTGCAGTTTTTATCTTATATAATATCACAGACTAAAGTTAAGAGAATATAATTTGCATTGCTGGAATCCTTGCAGGACTGTGAATAATTTGAATATAAACGTCATGTATTTTGCACAAGATACAAATTTTAGTACATTAGTGTACTGTAGTACATTTTAATAATGTACAGTTTTTCAACTGTATTTTTGGGTAGATTTACATAGATTTATTCATTTATTTTTATTCATTTACATGCACACACCGTACTAAAAGAAACATAAAAGAAATAAATGACCTAAGTGCAAACCTGTACTGTACATGTACTAAATGATTACAGTACTAAAATTGTTATGTCTAGTGCAAATTATAGCTTGTTTATATTCAAATTAATCACTATCTAACAAGAATCCCAGCAATGTAAATTATATTCTCCCCGGTCATTTTAGTGGCACTTTATAAGAGAAAAGCTTAGTTACTCTTAAGGACTGATAAATAAGCACACATTAGACCTTCGGCGCCAACTGTCAACATATCACCTCACCTCCCGCTCCCTCCTTCCCTCTCCCCCATCTGCCCAGCCCGGGTTTTAGGCTTACAGTTTTTATCTTATATAATATCACAGACTAAAGTTAGGAGAATATAATTTGCAAGACAGAGAATAATTTCAATATAAATGTCACATATTTTGCACAAAAGATAAAAATTAATCACCTGTATCACATTACAGTAGTGATTTAAGAGTAAGAGTGGATATGTATGTATATATTTAGTGATCTAAGGGTGATTTAGGGGAATTTTGGAGTGTTTCTGACTTTCTGCATTTTTGGCTTTACTTTGTATGTACTTTTCTGTGAGCTGGAACCAATTACCCAATATCCCATTGAAATAATGGATTCGGTTAACGAAATTTTCGGTTAACGAACGACTCTTTGGAACGAATTGTGTTCGTTAACCGAGGGACCACTGTATGTATTCTGATCAGCCACTTATGGTGTATGTTTTATCATTGATAATATAAAATATTAAATACTGTGTTTTCACATGTATAGAAAATTACGAAATATTGCGTCTTGCTCCCGGGTCCTCTGTGTTGGAGGTTTGGGGAGGGAGGGAGGGAGGGAACTGGCGGCACACCCATGCCTGCCATTCCTATTGTAAAATGTCTTACTTTGTTTTTTTTTATTTATTATTTAATAAAGATATGTTTACTGTAATAATTTGTGGTTAATGTGTTTAATATTTTATGTTAACCATGATAAAACATACACCATAAGAGGCTGATCATTGGTGAAAGGGGGAGTGCCAGTCCCTGCCTGCACCTTGCCTCCCTGCCTCTCTTCCTGCACCTTGCCTCCCTGCCTCCCCTCCTGCACCTTGCCTCCCTGCCTCCCCTCCTGCACCTTGCCTCCCTGCCTCCCCTCCTGCACCTTGCCTCCCTGCCTCCCCCTGCCTCTCTTCCTGCACCTTGCCTCCCTGCCTCCCCCTGCCTCTCTTCCTGCACCTTGCCTTCCCCTGCCTCTCTTCCTGCACCTTGCCTTCCTGCCACCCCCTGCCTCTCTTCCTGCACCTTGCCTCCCCCTGCCTCTCTTCCTGCACCTTTCCTCCCTCTGCCTCTCTTCCTGCACCTTGCCTCTCTGCCACCCCCTGACTCCCTGCCTCTCTTCCTGCACCTTGCCTCCCTGCCACCCCCTGCCTCCCTGCCACCCCCTGCCTCCCTGCCTCTCTTCCTACACCTTGCCTCCCTGCCACCCCCTGCCTCTCTTCCTGCACCTTGCCTCCCTGCCACCCCCTGCCTCTCTTCCTGCACCTTGCCTCCCTGCCACCCCCTGCCTCTCTTCCTGCACCTTGCCTCCCTGCCACCCTCTGCCTCTCTTCCTGCACCTTGCCTCCCTGCCACCCTCTGCCTCTCTTCCTGCACCTTGCCTCCCTGCCACCCTCTGCCTCTCTTCCTGCACCTTGCCTCCCTGCCACCCCCTGCCTCTCTTCCTGCACCTTGCCTCCCTGCCACCCCCTGCCTCTCTTCCTGCACCTTGCCTCCCTGCCACCCCCTGCCTCTCTTCCTGCACCTTGCCTCCCTGCCACCCTCTGCCTTTTTTCCTGCACCTTGCCTCCCTGCCACCCTCTGCCTCTCTTCCTGCACCTTGCCTCCCTGCCACCCTCTGCCTCTCTTCCTGCACCTTGCCTCCCTGCCACCCCCTGCCTCTCTTCCTGCACCTTGCCTCCCTGCCACCCCTGCCTCTCTTCCTGCACCTTGCCTCCCTGCCACCCCCTGCCTCTCTTCCTGCACCTTGCCTCCCTGCCACCCCCTGCCTCTCTTCCTGCACCTTGCCTCCCTGCCACCCCCTGCCTCTCTTCCTGCACCTTGCCTCCCTGCCACCCCCTGCCTCTCTTCCTGCACCTTGCCTCCCTGCCACCCCCTGCCTCTCTTCCTGCACCTTGCCTCCCTGCCACCCTCTGCCTCTCTTCCTGCACCTTGCCTCCCTGCCACCCCCTGCCTCTCTTCCTGCACCTTGCCTCCCTGCCACCCCCTGCCTCTCTTCCTGCACCTTGCCTCCCTGCCACCCTCTGCCTCTCTTCCTGCACCTTGCCTCCCTGCCACCCTCTGCCTCTCTTCCTGCACCTTGCCTCCCTGCCACCCCCTGCCTCCCTGCCACCCCCTGCCTCCCTGCCTCTCTTCCTACACCTTGCCTCCCTGCCACCCCCTGCCTCTCTTCCTGCACCTTGCCTCCCTGCCACCCTCTGCCTCTCTTCCTGCACCTTGCCTCCCTGCCACCCCCTGCCTCTCTTCCTGCACCTTGCCTCCCTGCCACCCCCTGCCTCTCTTCCTGCACCTTGCCTCCCTGCCACCCCCTGCCTTTTTTCCTGCACCTTGCCTCCCTGCCACCCCCTGCCTCTCTTCCTGCACCTTGCCTCCCTGCCACCCTCTGCCTCTCTTCCTGCACCTTGCCTCCCTGCCACCCTCTGCCTCTCTTCCTGCTCCTTGCCTCCCTGCCACCCTCTGCCTCTCTTCCTGCACCTTGCCTCCCTGCCCCCCTCTGCCTCTCTTCCTGCACCTTGCCTCCCTGCCACCCTCTGCCTCTCTTCCTGCACCTTGCCTCCCTGCCTCCCTCCAACTCACAGTGTCTCACAAAAGACTGTAAACTAGATGTTGTGTGTATGATATGATGTGGTATTAATTCATGAATAATAAACAATATTGTATTGTTAATGACAGTACAGTAGTTTGATGAATTGTAGTGACAACTGTAGTACGCTGCTACTGTATTCATCAAATGACTGTCATTGATGATACAATATTGCTTATTTATTAATTAATACCACATCACACCCAGACACCCTAACACAACTCACACATCCCCATATTGTATGACATAAATTTATGCGTGGTTAACTACGTGGTGGTGAATTAAAAGATCACCTGTTGAGGAGCTTAGCGCTTGGCAACACTGGTGCATGTTACCACTCCTTTCACTCCACATCTCTGATCATCCACACCTTTCTGCTTTTTCACTCCACATTTTAAAATCTTATGTAACATAATGTTCAAGGAATATAATGCGATAGGTGTAAGTATAAAAAATACTGTATTTTAGCTATCACGTTTATTCAAGATATCTTCAGGTCCTCAGGCCCACTAATCTCCCACCCGACAATGGGTGACGTGACAATGTATCAGGTCAGTAATATGAGACCACTAATACCCCACCCTACCTCCACCTGACATTGTGTCAGGTCAGGTCAGTTACACAAGACCCATGAATCACCCACAGCTCCAAGGGAGTGGAAAATGCTGGTCCTTGCAGTAACACACAGCTTCATTCACAACCCAATCATATAGATTTTTAGTTTAGTCTCTTGGAAAACTCCCCAGCACACAGAAATATTATGAGGATGTGGGCTAGTGTTTGTCTGTGCAAGATGCATAATTTAGACACTTAGAGAGTTTTTTTCAGTAACTGGAAATATTTCCAGGGATGGGGGATTTTTCCGAGTTTGAGAAAGTCGTCCGGTTAGCCGGAAATCTCTCATCCCCGGAAGTGCTCTGCACCAATTGTTCCGGCTAACAGGGATATCACTGTATTGTGTTACCGGGACAGTTTGTGTTTCTGCAGATAGAGGAAAGGTTGGGGAGTACAGATAATACTATAATTCAATTTTGGGGGGATGGGTGGCGTGTGGCACCTTGTCGCACTTGGCGCCTCAATTTACTAAGTGTTGAAGACAGATGTTGTGGTAAGTATGAGTGGTGAAGAAGCTAAGTCTATCAGCTGTTTGCCCTTTGTAAACATATGATTCGTGGTGTTGAATGTGGGCATTTAGGCATGATTGAGTATCACACTAGGTCAGAAATAACAAAAAAATCAAGTCTCTACCAATCTTTGCTGGTCCATCACTGGGGCATTTAGGCACGATTGCATAACACATGAAGTTGGAAATATCGAAAAAATGCGAAGTCAGAGACACATGGTAAGTGTAAATAAGAACAAAGATGGTGGGAACAGCGCACAGAGCCCTCTCATGGCAAGAATTAGCACCATGCCACCGTCCGCCAAATTCAAAACAGCTCTGCCGCTCCTCTTCCAATCGTCAAATTTCTGGGGTGTCAACGAAACTTATGTACATTTTCAACTTAAGAACGTCCCCAGGAACGGAACTTATTCATAACCCGGGGACTGCCTGTATACAAGTTGGGGAAGTGCAGACAGTCGAGTATTGTACCAGCCATGCTGCTTCCTTGTGTACTGAAGGCTTAGTGTACATGATGCTGTATCTACACTGTCCCAAATGAGCAGTCATGCCTATGGGACCCACTTTCACCATGAAACTGTAGGATTATCTCTCACTTGTTATCAATACCATATAAATTATGTGCATTGGCCAAATAGTACTTGTGTTTTACAGTATCCAAAATATTATGCATGGGAATAATAGTTAGGTGTTGGTTAAGTGATCCCCTCTATGAGAGATGCTTACATACTACAACCCAGTGCTAGGTGGTGCTACAATGTTTAACTGTAATAATGTATTATTACCTAAATAGCATCATTATTATGTCATATTTATTATATGTAACATAAATATTCAATAATTTTTTCTTTATTCCCTACAGCAATATGTGCAGATGGCAGCTATTACAAGTTCAGCTTTAGTAGTAAAGGAGACTGTAACAGGGAAGTGTATGCTCACTTTCTGGAGATGACAGATGACAAAGCATAGTGACCAATGATCACACTTACCAAAAGGTATACACCAAATTCTTACCTGATGCTCTTCATAGGCATTTGAACTTGTTCACAGTCATACTTTTTAGGTTGTTGGATCTGGCTCTGTTGCCATCTTGTGCTCTGATTGGTGTGATAGTCCAATGTTATGTGATTTATATGTCCACTCCCTCATTCCATTTTTTATCCCATGTATCGCACCTTGTACTTACAACTCATTGAAATACTGTACGTATTCATAAATATGAATTTCACCCCAAAATGATTGATATTCTCTAATGAGCTTCTTGAATTTTATAAATAATTTCATATTACACTAATTAAAAATGGTGATTACCATGCAAGTCTTGAGTGAAAAAGTAATTGATCGTATCATTTTGTGAAAAAATATATACGTGTGATTTTATCAATATATATATATATATATATATATATATATATATATATATATATGTATATATATATATATATCTTGATAAAATCACACGGGAAAAGGGAAACAACGGAGCACCTTAGCTTTCGTCTTTATTCAAGACATCTTCAGAGGCAACTGGATTACATGGACAGAGAGAGGCTTAAATATACAGGGTGACCTTATTAAACATGAGGTCAGGTCATAATGATGTCATCCACTAATCCCCACACCAACACACACGTAGAGGAGCTTAAGAGAAGGGAGGCGACGTGACAACTCAGGTCAGGTCAAAAATAAGGGACCCACTAAATAACTATCCTACTTCATGATCCAAGGTTTGCAAAGCATTTTTAACCTTGGGCCACTGACAAATAAATTTATGTAACATATCAGTTTTGAACTGACCATCACTAAGGTTTATTGATTTTAATTCCTTAATCAAACTAGCTTCAACCAGAAAGAAGTCTTTCTGTGGCACAAGATGATTTGAATACTTCTAAGCTTTTTTCCCAAGCAATGGGATGATTATTATTCCTAACATGAACGAACAGGGCACTGCTTTCAGATACTGTTCTGATATTGTACTTATGTTGTTTGATTCTGAGCTGCAGTGTTTTTCCTGTCTGTCTTACATAATTACAATTACCTTTGCTACATGGAATACAATAAACACTTCCATTTACATTCAAACTTGGGCTATTTCTTATTAACATATTGGTAATGGTTGAGTCATACTTGAAAACAACATTAATATTTAGTAGTTTGAGGGACCGCACTAACGGGACAAATTCATTACGATAGGGCAGAGTCAAAATATTCTTAAGTGTAGGAATTTGCCTGGTTTAAGAGGGCTGAAAGGAATTTTTTTTTTTTTAGCCCCACTTCTCTTAAGCTCCTCTACGTGTGTGTTGGTGTGGGGATTAGTGGATGACATCATTTTGACCTGACCTCATGTTACATAAGGTCACCCTGTATATTTAAGCCTCTCTCTGTCCATGTAATCCAGTTGCCTCTGATGATGTCTTGATTAAAGATGAAAGCTAAGGTGCTCCGTTGTTCCCTTTTCCCGTGTGATTTTATCAAGATTTATCTTATCCACGTTTTCATAGTGGATCTACATAATATATATATATATATATATATATATATATATATATATATATATATATATATATATATATATATATATATATATATATATATACAGTATATATACTTTATTTTAAAATAAATTTTAAATTTTTTTATAACCAGATAATTGGTTGCAAGGAGACATTTGTATTGTACCATCAAGTTTATGGGTCCAAACACAGGCTTAACCATTGGCATTGTTGGCTGGCATTAATTAAATATTAAGTAAAACTCTCCTGTTTCAATGTTAGGGGGTATTAAAGGCTTAAGCTACCACTGAAGGCTGAGGGATTATGGGTCTTGGTGTCATAGTACAGTAGTTTACACAACTTCACCTACCAGTTTTCACAATTGGCTATATTTAATTTCTAGGAATATTCTTAGCCCATTTGTTTCAATAGTTGAAGACAGACATTGTTTTTGCTGTTTCATTGTTACTGTATTATTGAGAGCTGAATGATTTACCTTATAATTTGTAACACTTAAAAGAGTATTACAAATAAGCTTCATAGTGCCTACTTTTTTAGAGTTTTAACAAACTTTAGGTTTCGTTTACTTTAGGTTGCAAGAGGGATTTTATTGGTACAGTACTACTGTACTAACAATCCAATTGATTGTTCAATCAGTGGCTCCCACACTTCACAGTGTAGTGTACATAATTCAGCCTATTCTTGGAGGATAGCAGTTTTTTTCTTTTTCTAAACCAGATGTTTATGTACCGTCGGATAAGAATTTCTAGTTGGGAGGACAGAATAGGATCCCAGAAGCTGACTTTTTTTTTTTTTTTTTTTATTAAAGATCATCCATGTAATTTTCACAGTAGTCCAGGCCTTTACAGGAAGTTTTTCAGTAGATTTGGTTACCTTGTTATTTCCTCTAGCCCCCAGTTTTCACTATCTATGTCTATTCAGAAATGGTTAGATGGGATGGAGTCTTTTCTCATGCCTATGTTGGGCAATTTAAGGAGAGATGTGTCTATTTTGTAGGAGTAGGCTCCTGAACAAGCTGTCCTCTGATATTTCTTGTCTAACAATAAGGGAGATGGAATGAGGTAAGTATATATAGTAAGTGGAAAGGGTTTGATCTAAATTTGAGTAAGAGAATATTCTGTAGGAAGGATCTTAATATTGTTCATAATAGATTTGAGGGAAATGATCATGGACTAGACCACTGCACTGCAACTCCATCATTGAATCCTTATCCAATGAAGGCAAGGAAGGGAAGGCTTTGTTCCATTGATTTGTCCTCCTTTAGCATCAGTGTGGATTGACAGATAGAGAGAGAATGGGGCTGTTCCTTCTGCCTCTCAACAATAAATGTCATTCATTCTATATGAATTATAAATTAGAGTTTATTTTACATATTTAACAGTCCTCTAACACTCCCTCAAATTACATGTTTTCTTAAACCTTTAAGGGTTTAGGTCTATCCTTTTTTTTTTATTTTGCCTGATATTTACTTTCATATTTTGTTTTGGTTCTTTTAGTTTGACCAACTCTAAGAGTATAGTACAGTAGTCCCTCGATTAACGAACGGTCCAATTAACAAAATTTCGGTTAAAGAATTAACTCCCATAAGGATTTTCAATTCCATTAACGAACAAAACTTCCATTAACGAAAGCCTTACGAGAAACACGTCTTGTTGTGCGCATCAGCTGATCGGCTATTCCGCCAAAACAGTACAGTAATACCCCGATTTATGCGGTCAATTGAACCCACAGAGATCCGTGTAAAACGAGAAATGCGTAAATGGAATAACAGAACATATGGGATTAATTGAAGTAGAGACTGGGCCGACTCCCAAACTCCACTTTTTCCGACACAATACCTATGTTTTAGTAAAAATATCATCTTAATTTTATGATGGTACGCACACACAATTAATATTTAAGAGAAATACAGTTGCCAGGTTAATGTCCATTCAAATAATGGACTCAACTCCCCCCCCCCCCCCTCCTCTTCCCACGCTCGCTGGCTCCTCCCTCTCTGAGAAATGTTTGGGTGAGAACACTAGATTTTAAGGTATAGTAATAAATAATACCTCAAACTAAAGTTAGGATAATATAATTGACATTCCTGGATTCCTTGTAAGACCAGGAATATTTTAAATATACACGTCATATATTTTGCACAAAAGATAACATATTTGCTCTGAGTAAACAAAATTCTTACTTAGATCTAAAATTTGTATGTCTAATGCAAAATCTATGATGTTTATATTCAAAATGATCATCAAATTGTAAGAATTCCAGCACTGTAAATTATATTCTGGCCGGGTAATTTGTATGAATTTTATGAGCTAAAACAAATATCTTCAGTAAATAAAAAAAAATATACTTCACCCAGACACTATCTGTCAATCAAAATACCCCACCTCCGGCTCCCCCCCCCCCCCCTCTTCCCACGCTCGCTAGGTCCCTCCCTCCCTCCCTACCCTCCACCCCCACCTTCCCTCCCTACCAGAGAGATGTTTGGGTTAAAATAGTATATTTACATTTTTAGTAATAAATAATGCCACTGACTAAAGTTAGGATAATATAATTGACATTCCTGGATTCTTTGCAAGACCAGGAGTATTTTTAATTTACACGTAATATATTTTGCACAAAAGAAAACATATTTGCTCTGAGTAAACAAAATTCTTACATTAGATCTAAAATTTGTACAGTGATCCCTCGGTTAACGAGCGCCTCGGTTAACGAGTTACCTTCCATGAGATTCTTAACTTCAGTTTACGAGCAATCCCTCGATTAACGAGTTTTTTTACGAGCCGACCTCAACATGTTTTCACTTGCATTTGGCGGTCCACCAGCTGTTGTATTAGTCCGCCAATACAGTAATCAGTTTAGGGCTTAAATTCCCTACTATTTTAGTAAATATCAAAAAGTTTATACTATTCAATAATTTTAAAAGTTTAATATTAAATTTTTTAGTCATTTTAACAATTATTGAACATAATTGAAAGTAAGGAAACTAGTTTCATGCGCGGCATCCAGCCTGGCAACACACCAAACAAGCGCCAGTCTCTGTGTCTTTTCAGTGGAGGTAACTTCTTGCTTGAGACTCTCTTCAACTAAATGCTTTTTTTCTGTGTTTGCAAGCAAGTTATCGGTCATTTTGAAATTTATTTTACATGTTGACAATATATAATGCAGTGCAGTGTTGATTTAAAGAAAATTATCTTGAATTACACCAAGAGAACTAAAATTTTATGGGTGAAATGGCACCATGGATGACTTCTCTTCCACCCCATTGCCTTCTCTTCTTCCTTCTCCTCCACCCCCATTCTAATTCTCATCATCATCATCATCCAGGAGCCTTCTACATATACACCTCAAGGTAAGTGTACCTTTCTACCTTTTTTGTTGAAATTAGGCAATTTTCGGTGGGGTGGAACCTATTACCCAAAAACCCATTGAAACGATGGTTTTGGTTAATGAGCAACCTGCTGGAACGGATTGTGCTCGTTAACCGAGGGACCACTGTATGTTTAATGCAAAATCTGTTATGTTTATATTCAAAATGATCATCATATTGCAAGAATTCCAGCAATGTAAATTATACTTCACCCGCGTATATGAGTAGATGCACAGCGTAAAGTGGGAATTCCGGTTCTGGCAGGGTACCGCGTAAATGTAGAAACTTGTAAAAAAAAAAAAAAAAAAAAAAACGCGTAAAGCGGGGTATTACTGTAATTAGTTCTATGTTTACATTCGTTTCCAGTGGAGTTAATATAAAGAAAGTCGTGCTCTTGAATATTTTTGCATTTTTAAATTAAGATTATTGGTCATTCTAATTTAGTTAACATCTTGATAATATATACAGTACAGGGAACAGTTTTTGTGCACCAGTCAGCTGTTTGAATCACCCACCAACGCTTCTCAGTTCAACTTTGTTTACAGTGGAGTGAACATCCAGTTTGTTGGTCTCTTGAATATTTTTGCTTTTTTACATCAAAATTATTGGTCATTCTGAAATTTAGTTCACATATTGATAATATACAGTGCAGAAATTAGTATGAAACATGAAGAAGGGATTAGAACCAATGCACTTTGTAAAGAATATGGCATGTCATCTTCGACTGCCTCTACAATCAGCTGTTTGATATGTAAACAAAGCTGCCGGGAATACAAAATACACACCTGAAAGTAAGTTAAAATACTGTATAGTATTCTATTGTTTTTTATTTATTATTATACAGTATACTGTACAGTACAGTACTGCATTTAGTTTATATTTAATGTTGTGTTAATTCTATTACCAGTATACAGTACTTTATATGTACTTTTTCTGTGAGTTGGAACCAATTAACCAGTATCCCATTGAAATAATGGATTCAGTTAACGAAATTTTTGGTTAACAAACGACTCTGTGGAACCAATTGTGTTCGTTAATCGAGGTACCACTGTATATAGTGTTTTTTTAGAATTTGACTCGAAGACTAAGTTGTGAGTTATTTCTTCCCAGGTGTGGAGAGGAAAATCTATTGATTAAGGTGGTGTCTCACTCTCATTTTGTGCGAGTGTTAGCTGCTTATATCTTGATTGGCTTTCAAAGAATATCTGAACATTGTCTGATTTGTACTGTGATCTATGTGTGGTGTTTCTAAAGTCTGTGTCTCTAAGAAGGTGTCTGACTTGGGCAACCAGGCTGTGTTCCACAGGTCTTATGTTCATGGCCTCACAAAGAGATACATACCTGTAAGTGAAAAGGGTACCTAATGCCTATTCTTTGTTTGAAATAAAATCGGTTGGTATTTAACATTTTGTAGTGGGTTCTGCTGAGGAATTATATTAGCTATGGGAAACGTAATTTAAGTATGAAGTACAGTACCTGACTTCAGCCATTTAATTACATAAGTCCTACAGGATGTGGGTTACAGTAACATTTGGAGTGGTATTTCTGCCTCCTCCCTTATAGCTGTCTTCAGATACTGTATACAAGTCTCCTTGGAACCAATGCCTGGTTATAAATGGTAGGCTGATCCTGGAAATATCTTTTTATGACGAAATCAGTAACAAGGAAACACAGAAGACCTTTTCTCCTTCCAGTAGGATTATAATAGAGTTTGGCAGAACTGAGGTTATTCCTGGAAATCCAGTATGGTCAACAGTGAACAGTGGAAGATGAGGTTGTGAAGGGTACTATGGCTCTAAAGATTCATCACCACTCAGCCTACAGTGGTACCTATCACTTATAATACAGGGGGTCCCTGATTTATGAACGTCCAACTTACGAACACCCACCATACGAACGAGGTCCCATAAGGTCAATTATTTTAAGAATTTGACATAAGTGCAACTGGTCCGTAGTATTAACGTACGAGAACTAATTTGTGTGGCGTAGTGGCTAGGCAGAGCGGCACGTGGGGAGTAATGCATCACCCAGTCATGCGCCTTGAGGGACGTCAGTACTCCTTAGCCTCACCGCATTAATGTGTGTGATCAAATGGAAACTGTTGTTTTGGTGCTTATTAACTTTTTGGGGGGGCCCTCATCATGGTTCCCAAATGCAAACCTGATGCAAGTGATAGTAGGGCATCCAAGAAAAGGAAAACAATTACAATGGAAGTGAAAGTTGATGTAATTAAATGATCAGAACAATTTTGAAAGGCAAACAAAAAATAATAATTTTTTTTCTGATTATTTGTGAGAGGATTTTCCCAATGTTATTTATTTGTATGTGTTTTGTGTGTGTGTGTGTGTGTCTACACACACACACATATATACAATACAATACTGTACATATATACATTGAGAAAGAAATGTATTAAAATATTGAGTCTACCCTCAAGTCCACTCCATGCTTTGTAATTAATAAAGCATTTTCCCATTATTATTTATTTGTATGTGTTTTGTGTGTGTGTGTCTACACACACACATTCAATACAGGTAAAGGAAATTACTGTCTCTAGAACGAATGGCTCCCTATCCCGGCTACAAAAATGCCAGCAACTTTAAAACTACCCTTAGACATTCTTGGGTACATCCAGGGTGTTATCCGCGAATAATCGAGGTACGTGAATTAAAAATCTGCAAATTTGAAGGGCATGCTGTTCTCATAGCAATCACCCTTGTTACTGATTGATGTCCCTTCATCAGGGCTACATGGTTCATATATCCCACCCACCAATAGTAAGGTTTACTGAGTCAGATGCTGTGGAGCTAATTTAAAAACAGCCATACACAGCACAGCAGACCCCTCAGTCACTCTACTTTTACTAACTATTACCTCTAACATTTGCACATCTTTGACAATGGCACCTAACAAGTTACAGATCTATTATCAATAATTTCAAAACTAAGTATACAGTACAGACAAATTTACCGAGGTAACACACATGCACTCACTCACAGGCACATAGAACTGTCAATGTCACAACCATGTAGCCAAAACCATAGCCTCTCTTCCCCATCACTATATCATCCATACAGACAACATACTTCCAACCCACAAAAGCTTTCCAATTTCTATCCATCAAAAGATATACAGGGAAGCACTTCATTTATATATCACATTATATAAACAACTTATTACACACTTGCAAGAGAGCTTAAATTGTTTGATGATGTTGGAGACCTTCTCAAAGAGGTTAACGTCCCTGTGAGGTTTCATGCGGTAATGAGATATGACCAGGAATGTCGCTCTCTCAAACAACAAAACTTAGACATTCTTGAGTACATCCAGGGTGTCATCCGCGAATAATAGAGGACCGCAAAATAAAAATCCGAGAATTATCCGGGCATACTGTATATGTAAAAAGATCTACACCAGTGCACTCAACTGCAATAACAAAACAAAGAAGTGGATTGTTAATTGAAATGGAAAGATTGTTAGTGATATGAGTGGAAGATCAAAATCAATGGGATTTGTTCACGGGTTCGATTCCCGGGCCGGTGGAAAGTTGTTTGGACACACGTCTAGCCCCCTTGGTCCCTGTTCACCTAGCAGTAAAGTAAGTAACTGTTGTAAATCAAAAAGTTGCAAATTCGTATTCAGGGAAAGTTTTTGGAGCTTCCAATAACTTGCTTACAAAAACCTATGACTCTTCAGGCTTCTACTCCCTTGACAAAAAACCTATGACCCTTCAGGCTTCTACGCCCTTAACTCATGAGATATAAAGGCAAGCATGAACTTAGCATGCTTCCCAGATTGGCGCTGTAAGTGCTTCTGCGCTTCACCTTGCACAGGATGTAAGGGGGTGCCCAATAAACTAAAAAAAAAAAATGGGATTTGTCTCCAATTCTAGCCTTAATTCAGGAAAAAGCGAAAAACTTGCACTCTGACTTGAAGGCTAATTGTGGTGGTGAAAGCGACGGGGAAAATTTTGTTGCTAGTAGGGGGCTGGTTTAACTGGTTCAAGGTAAGGGCTAATGGTGTTTGGAAAAAACTCTGCCCACAGTTTGTCCACGATTTCAAGGGATTTGAAAATGATGTTGGGGAAGTGACACAGACAGTGTTGACCTTGGGAACCAACTCCAGCTTGATATTCATGAGGATGCCACACACTTGCTTGAGTCTCATGCTGAAGAACTAAGCAGTGAAGACCTGATTGAATTGGAGAAGCAAATTTTGTCAGAGGATGTATAGGAAGCTGAAACTCCAGATCCAAAGAGATTCATTACAAAAAAAATGGCAGAAGGTTTCAGGCTTATTGAAGAAGGATTGTTTAAATTCACCAAGGTTCATAGAGGTGTTACTGAATATCTACAATGCTACAGAGAGATTTATGATGAAAAGCTGAAAGTTTCAGTTCAACCAATCCTATAAAGTCTCTGGCTCTCTTACAAATGCCCATCTTTACATGCAAACCAGTCCCAGGTTTCAATGTAAGTGTTAAACTTTAATTTTTTTTTTTCCTTAACTGTATTTTGTCATTCAGTTTCGTCTTTTCTCTTAAATTAAGTGATTCAGGATATATAAAAGGACTTGGGCTATGATATAGTACACATAGGGTATGTGTTCCGACTTAAGAACGTCCTCAGGAATGGAACTCCTTCGTAACACGGGGACCACCTGTATCTGTTATCTGTTTTTAAGAGCCATTGTTTGAAACTGGAGAGTTGTTTGATTATTGCTGGCCACCAGTGCCAAGAGTACAATATGCAAGTCTCACTCTCACTGACTTAATCATAAAATGGGATTTCCAGGATCAATCCATGATTTTAATTCAAACTGTGAATCTTTTGATAGCTGTGTACTAGATGTCCATCCAAAGTGTAAAAGATAAATGCAAAATGTCACAAATTAGATTTTAAGATTTAGTTTCTTTAAATTTGAGACTATTATTCTATTTGTCCAATATGTATATATTGTAGAAAAATAGTACAGGTATAGTTGAATTGCTATTAATGTGAATAAATACAACACTTTAAACTTAGAAAACTTCTTGGTTATCTGTTTATATGATCATCGTGATAACTGTGATGAAGAATACCTGTATAGGCGACAGAAGCAGGAATAACCAGGAAATAATGAAAAACATTCATCAGGAAAAATATTTTCTGCTCTGGAACATATATACTGTACATGTATCTGGTGATATTGCATCTCATATAGTTGTAAATATTTTACAAAATTTGATAATCTAATACTTAATAGATCTGAAATTTATGCTGTAGGTAAGGTTTGATGCCTGAGTAAAGGTTAGGTTTTGGTTGAATAAAATAATATCTGTTCATATTCAAACATTGGCTTATTTTCTTACCATCGATTAATAATTTCTTCTGATGAATTATTCTGAAAGGAGAGAACCCACTTCACCTGCACCCCTATATGCTTTACCATTCTTGCTCACCTAAATTAGCTATTTTAGATACTTTGGATAAATTTTTCTCACCTCAGGAATATCCTATATCCATCCTAGAAATTGTATTTAGCATATAATGGTTTTTTATGGAGTTTTCTTCCAGAGAAATCATATTTCCACCTGGTCACCACACTGTGAACTGTTGTTTTTAAGTAGAACTACCAGTGTTCATAATGTTTCTCAACATTTATTAACTATTAATTAAGACCTTACTCATGTTTTATTTAAAAAAGAAATACTTAGTACTGCATCATTCTTTTAACACATTGTTACCTACAAATTTAATGGAAAGGCAAAAAAAAGAAGCATAAATTAGATTTTTTATGTCAGGTCTGTCAATTAAAACACTCACCCAATGAGACCCACCTCTTAGTGTTTTTGTTTTTTAATGTTTACCATCTGTCAGAATATTTTTCATTCGACGGTCACTAGAAGTGCACTTTAGGGAAGTACTCCTCTACATACGTACAGTACAGTACAGTACCTACTTTTGCCAATAAATATTATGGTACAAAAGATTTGTATTTGTCTTAAAATGTACATTAAATGTACTGTATGCCCTCATTGTATAAAATATATTTAATATATATTTAATATACATTTAATATATATATATATATACAGTTTTGATGTGATCATGTTCAAGGCTACTCCTTAAGGAAACTGCCAGAGGCGAGATAGTTGAAAAATATTTAAAATAATCGAAATTTTTTTTAAAAATTCTCAGAGCATTGTGCACCCTTCCAGTAGCCACTCGGACAATATCAAAGTTATCAAAGTTACTTACAGAGATTTAAATGGACAGTTAATGCCCCCCCCCCCCACTTTCACATGCATGCTCATGATCATTCTGAAGTGTATCAACAATCTCTTAACAAAATTTCCATAGAAAAGATAACGTACTTCTGTTTTCTCTGGCACTCTCTGGCACTCTCTGGCATCTTTCTGTTATGCTACTGTGATGTGGAGAGAGGGAGGGAGGATTGAGGAAGTGCTGGACTAGCTGGGGAAGTCAGTGCGCTCTCGACTGTCCAAGCGGTCAGATGTACAATTCATTGCTTGCCACAACCCTCGCTCCAGCGCCCTTACTCAAAATAGGTTTTTTTTTATAGCATTTTCAAATATTTTCCCACTACAGTAAAACCTTGATAAATCGGACTTCAATATATCAGAATCCACTTTTTTTCGGACTCTGAGATGCTCTGGTCACCAGAAATACTAAAAAAAAAAGTTTTACGAAAATGGGAAAGATTAAGAAATAAATCTTATGAAATGAACAATTTTTACTGAGTACTGGACAGTGGTCTAATCGGATTTGCTATAGGCCAACTAAGAACTAAGACACTTGAGTATGTATGCAGGCTGGGGCTGATCAGGTGTTGCTCCATTTGTCAGGTTTATTTATTTATTGATTCAGTATTATATTCTCATATGATTGGCCTCTTATGGTTCATCATGAGTAATATAGCATCTTCAGAAATAGAAAAGATACAATTCTGGATGTAATTTATGATATGACTTCTAAAAGGATAATCTGTATCAAAATGTTATTTACTCAAGATGCATTCATGTGAGAGCTTTCAGCAGACCAGCTTACAACAGAGAATCACAATAAAACACTGTACAGTGGTCCCTCGGTTAACGAACACTTCGGTTAACGAATTTCCTTCCATAAGAATCCTCACTTTGGTTAACGAACAAATATTCGGTTAACAAAATTCTTACGAAAACATGTCAACATGTTTTCGCCTGCTCTTCAGCTGGTAGATTAGTCCTCCAATACAGTAATCGGTTCTAGGGCTTAAATTCGTTCCCATTTGAGAAAATATCAAGAAGGTTGTGCTATTAAATATTTTTCCAAGTTTATATTAAAATTATTCGCCATTTTAACACTTATTTAACATAATTGCAGTACAGGGAACTAGTTTATGGTGCACCTATTAGCCACTTCACTCACCCACCAAGGCGTCAGTTTGTGTGTCTGTTCAGTGGAGGAACATCTTGCTTGAGACTCTCTTGAACATAAACTATTTTTATGTTTTTTCAGTACAATTATTGGTCATTCTGAAATTTATTTTACATATTGACAATATATAGCACAGTGCAGTGTTGATTTAAAGAAAATAATCATGAATTACACCAAGTGAACTTAAAATTGTATTGGTGAAATTATTGCATCAAGCATGGGTCCCCTGGAATGTGATTTTTCTTTCATCCCCACTTTCTTCTCTTCTCCCTTCTCCACTCCCACTTCTAATTCCCATAACCATCATCAACCAGGAACCTTCTACATACACACCTCAAAGTAAGTGTACTTTACTGCATTTTTTTTTTTAGTTTGTATGTACTTTTCGGTGAGCTGGAACCAATTACCTAAAATCCCATTGAAACAATGGTTTCGGTTAACGACATTTCCGGTTAACAAACGACCTTCTGGAACGAATTGTGTTCATTAACCGAGGGACCACTGTATAATGCTTGATAAGAAGATACCTTCCTAACAACATAATTTTCTACCTTTGAGTGATATATGATGACTCAATTTGGCTACTTGTACACTTAGACAAATGATTAATGAATAAATCAGGGTATATGCAGATACACAATATTGTACACTACATTATTACATATTGGTATTGATAAATAACTATAATAGGGATTAGGGACCCAAATCCAGGTCGTAAGTCGAAAATTCTTAGATAATACATAGAAAATCGAAAATGGGTCTCTCTTTTTCTTCTCAGCACCAAAAAACTCTCACTTTTAAGCTTGCCAGCCATTTTAAAGTGAATTACAAAAGAAAATTTTGTCTGTGTACTGACGTTAGGACACAAAATACGTAATTTGACAAAATTTTGGTACAACTGAGGCAGGTCGTAAGTGCCGGTGGTCGTAAGTCGAGTATTACGTATTTTCGAGTCCTAAAGTCAGTACACAGACAAAATTTTTGTTTGTAATTCACTTTAAAATGGCTGGAAAGCTTAAAAGTGAGAGTTTTGTGGTGCTGAGAAAAAAAGAGACCCCATTTTCGATTTTTTAAGTATTATTTAAGCATTTCCGATTTACGACCATTTCGACTGATGACCTGGATGTCGGTCCCTAACCCCGTCGTAAGTCGGGGAGGAGCTGTATATACTAGAACTCATAAATCATTACTGTAATGTGATACAGGTGATTAATTTTTATCTCTTGTGCAAAATATATGATATGTCTATATTCAAATTATTCGCTGTCTTGCAAGGATTCCAGCAATGCAAATTATATTCTCCTCACTTTAGTGAGAGCCGGGAGGATAGGGGAGGCGGGAAGGAGGGGGAGGGGACATGAGGTGTTTTGACAGCTGGCGCCAAGGTTTATCCAGTGTATATTTATTTACCGGTATCTGTCATAGGGAGGAGTTTAAGTTTTTCTCTTATAAAATATCACTGAACTGACCTGGGATAATATAATTTACATTGCTGGGATTCTTGTAAGATAGTGATTAATTTGAATATAAACAAGCTATAATTTGCACTCGACAAAAATTTTAATATCGTAATCATTTAGTTCATGTACAGTACAGGTTTGCACTTAGGTCATTTATTTCTTTTAATTTTCTTTTAGTATGGTGTGTGCATGTAAATGAATAAAAATAAGTGAAGAAATTTATGTAAATCTACCCAAAAATACAGTTGAAAAACTAGTACATTACTAAAATGTACTAAACTAATGTACTAAAATTTTTATCTCTTGTGCAAAATATATGATGCCTAGATTCAAATTATTCGCTGTCTTGCAAGGATTCTATCAATGCAAGTTATATTCTCCTGACCTTAGTCTAATAATAATAATAATAATAATAATAATAATTAACGGTTTATTGAAAGAGCTTGGCAGCCAGAAGGCTGAAAATATACAGTTACATATTGGGGAGTGGGTACGAATTAAAATAATATAACAAGAAATAAGTGACAAAATAAGACATATAATAACTTAGTATGGGGGGAACAAGCTCAAAACTACAGTTCAATCAACATAGTGACAGGGTACAGTATTACAAGTTAGTGAAATTTTTACAATGGTTGGGAACGGGCTGTTCTTATAGCGACAGTTCGTGCAACGTATGGGTGGAGCGGTGTCGGTGCGAAAAAGCAATTCTCGAGACAAGGGACCTCGGGTGGTTAGCAGGAGCCGGTGTAGGGGCTGGTTGTAGAAGCTTCTTACAAATTTGCAGATGAGTCTGGTGATGGTCAGTGAGAGTCGAAAGGGTCAGGTGTGAGCGCTTCTTGATGATGTGGAGTAGGAGAGGAGAGAATAATCTGCATGCCCTCTTTTGCACTTTTTCAGGTGTTTACGTTGTGTGGGCATTTAGGGAGGAAGACAGGGGGGGGAGGCATAGGTGAGCTTGGGAAGTATGAAGTGGTAAACACGAGGAGCCGGGCAGAAATCCGAGGGACTTGAGTCGGCGGGAGGAGGTGGAGAAGCGGAAAAACTGGAGGACTGACAACTTCATGACGGGTGAGGTTTCCAATTAGTTGTTGTCTTGGTGACGCCGAGGGAGCTTCGTGGAATCTACACCTGGAGTGGTTCGGACCTAGAAGTAATGGAAGGAGAGTGGACAATGTCGGAGGAGAGTTGATGTGCATAACCATGTCTTGGTATGGTTGATGGTGACATGGTTGTTGGTAGCCCAGTTGTGGAGACTGTTCAATAAACCTGCAAGGGCGGTATAGTTGCGGAGCAGAATTGGTTGACGCTGATCCCAAAGGTGGAGGTCGTCGAGTATTTCCAGCGAGCAGGGGTTTCTTTAGGGCCTCATTGATGAGCATAGGAAGCAGAGTGGTCCCATCCTTGTGCCTGGGGGACCGCACAGTGGAGTGACTGAAAAAAAAAAAAAACAAGTTTGGAGACAGCCCCCCTTTTCGGAAGCGTACAGCTTGGCGTCGTCGCGTCACTGAGGAAGTCTGTAAGCCATGGTATGAGGCTTCTTCGGAAGCCGAGGTCAATCGTTTGTTGATGAGTATATTGTGGTCGACTAGGTCGAACGCCTTTAGTGAAATCAATGAAGGCGACAGTACAGACGTTTTTCGTTTCTCGAGATGGCGGTATATGTAATCGAGAAGCTGACAAGACAGTGAGTGGTGGAGGAAGTTTTTCATGTTGCCAACTTGCTGAGGGTCTACGACTCCTGCAATATCAAGACAAGCACCAGCGAAACACAAACTTCACAGATTAGGCTGGGTATTGGGGTGATTGCAATAGGTCGTAGCTGATTTAAGGATTGTGGGCTGGTTGACTGAGGCACTGGTGATACATAAGAGGTCTTCCAGTCAGCTGGGCATCTGGCTTGGGAATGAGAAGAAGCATGATGATGGAGCAGAGGGGTTTAGCAAGGCTCCGGGGAGAACTCCTTGAAGATTTCATTGTAAGTCAATGGGGGTTTAGAGCGTTGTAATTTAGTTGTGCAGGCGTTTTGCTACGTCCAAATTCTTCTACTAAGTCAGTGGGAAGTAGGCTGTAGGAGCAGGAGAGTGCGTTGTGTCAAGCCCGTCATGGAGGTCTGGCCATATAGTAGCGAAATGGTTATTTGCATTGCTCAGCTGCGTACAACAACTAGTGAGCTGGTAAGAAGGGGATGGGGGTGTGTCTTATTTTAGCCACAGAGTTCTTAAGCTTACCCTTACCATTGACTGATGTTGGTCTGTTCAGGTGTTTGTAATTGGTTGGTAGTGGGACCTTATTCGAGTGGCGTATTTCGCGGATGACTTTAAGCCTAAAATAACCAAACCCTGGCTGGGAATATGGGGGAGGGGGGAGGGAGGGAGGGAGGTGATGTGTTTGACAGCTGGTGCCGGGAGGTTTTTGCTTATAAAATATCACTGAAGTGAACTGAGAGAATATAATTTACATTGCTGGAATTCTTATAAGATAATGATTAATTCGAATATAAACATGCTATAGTTTGCACTAGACATAAAATTTTTGAAAATTTTGAGTTTGAAATTGGAACCCGTGTAATCCGCCTAGAATTGAAACTGCGTGGGAAAAATACGCGTAATTTGCAAGTTTACTGTACACTACAGTAGTATTTATTATGTGATGATAAATACACTGCAATAGTATTTATTAAGTGATGATAAATACACGACTGTACTGTACTAATTTACTTAGTGTTGAAGACGGACGTTGTAGTAAGCCAATCAGCTGTTTGCCCTTTGGAAACAAATGACTCATGGTGTTCAATGTGGGATTCTTTTTTTTTTTCAGGAAAGCCGATTCCTTTAGGATATTATTTTATCAACCTGGTACCAAATGAACTTAAACTATATGAGAATTATGGTGAAAATGCAGAAAGAAGTGTTAAAGGAATCTTGGGAGGGAGTAACTCACCCATGCTACCAAGGAGCTTTAATATAGGTGGAGGCAGCAATCATCCAGCGCGGCCCAGTGGGGAGTGAAGTCAGCCCTGGTCGCCATACTGGTGTAAGTGTTAGTACAAGCAACTTATCTTTAATTCTTCACCTATTCATGATATAAGCACTCTGCATATATTACCTATAATTTCATGAAAAGCAGCTTATGAACCTATTATTTCATAAACTGTGTATAATTTAGTCATAAATGTAAGGTGTCTCATTAAAAATATAATTGTATTACAAAACTGACTCCATTTTATTTGCCAGTGCCAAAAGGTGAAGAAGTAAAGATACCGTATATCTCGGCCTATGAGACGGAATTTGAACCATAAAAAATCCAGCCCAAAGTTCAGGGGTTGTCTTAAGCACCATATATAAAATTCTTACCTCTTAAATATTGCGGTTTAGCGTATCAAGAGTGGTGATGGAAAAGTCGTAAACCACTCACTAGGTCCTACCACAAATTATTTTATACTGAAACTTACGTTTGGGAAGCTGGATTAAAATGAAGATTACCGGTATATTAAAATAATAAAAATGTATTATAAACCTGTCTAACATACCGTAAAAGAACAATATACCCCGGTAATAAACACAGCTGCTATTATCACCCCCCTCCCCCCCATTTGCCAGTGACAAGAAAGGGAAAATGACCTTGACTGTGACCGCCTTATTTTTAGCCACCCTTGTGTTCGGAGGTGGTCAATAATGCATATCTGTATATTTACTGATCATAATACTTATCTCCTATAAATAATTCATTTAAAATTTATTTTTTTACAAAGAACATTCAGTTAATGACTGCGTTAATTCTTGAAACTACCGACAGTGGTAAATTTGGGATATATATGATGAACAGAAGTCACGTCATGGATTCGGAGTTTGGTCCTTAATGATCACCATAAATAAATGTCTGGTCAATTTCACCTACCAGGTATAATGGTAGCCTCCCTTTTTCGCAAAACAAGTATATAATTATAGAAAATACTTGCAGTGTGTTTAATATATTACAGTATATTATAAATAAATAAATAAACAAATAAATCGGCAAATCTATTTCAAGTAAATGGAAATATTTACTCACACCGACATTAGTTCCAGTTAAATAACTGGCGCTTAAGTGAGTCACTAGTGTACACCAGCCGGTAAAATTTTATGCCAATACTTTAAGTGAATTGGCCTTATTTTAAATAACCAACCATAAATACGTGCAAAAAGGAAAAAAGATCAAAGGTGAGAAACATTATATTGTATGTATGTTGTGTTGTCAAAAGAAGAAAAACAATTGAAACTCTGCAATTGTGTGTAAATGAGGCAGAAAGATAGATCAGCAACCTAAGACTTGGTCACAGTTTTCGTGATGCCATATGGAAGTAGAGTCTACCATTAGACAATACTGTACATTATGCTTCCAATATCTTCCCAGGCGGTAGTATCTCCCTGTTTGGTAGCTGCTTAAAATTTTTAGTAATATTACTTTGATACAACATGGTAAATTAGACAAACAATGAAAATAAACAAACAAAAGTTATTTACCAAGACCTTCTCTCTGAGAACAGAGGGTAAGAGATGGAGGGGAGATAAGAATGCTCTTTATAGCCCGTCTTTGTGTAGGAAGTCGACCACACTATAAATAATTAATTTAAAATTTATATTTTTTTCATAGAATATTCAGTACATGACTGCAATTATAAAATATTGTGTATATATATACAGTTGTACCCCGCTTTACGCGGTCAATTGAACCCACAGGGTACCTCGTTAAGTGAAAACCGCATTAAGTGAACAACAGAACATATGGGATTACTTCCAATAGAGACTGGCCAGACCCCCAAACTCCACTTTTTGACGACACACAACTATGTTGTAGTAAAAATTTTATCTTAACTTTATGATGGTATGAACAAACAAGTGATATAGAAGAGGTTAGGTTAGGGAAAAAAAAGGTTAAGTTAGGAAAAATAAAGGTTAGGTTAGGAAAACTAAAAGTTAGGTGTAACACTTACGTTAGTAGAAGAGATGGGGCGGCATACGGGGATGGAGGCGGAGGGGAGGGAGGGAGGAGGAGGAGGGAGAGGCAAGGCAGGCGGGAGCGGGTGGCGGGTGGGATGAATCTAAAAATAGCGTCTCAAGCCGGACACTCTGCGCGTATATGGGTAGATGAACCGCGTTAAGTGAAAGTTCGGTTCTGGCGAGGCACCGCGTATATGAGAAATCGTGTTAAGTGAAACCGCGTAAAGCGGGGTACAACTGTGTGTGTGTGTATATATATGTATATGTATTACTCTCTCTAGTCTGTACTCACCCCTGAAGATGTGAATTACACGAAAGCGCTTGGGAACTTCGTGTTTTCTTCTTTCCTTGTGGTTATCAGCATACACCTAGATCACGCGCACCTACAGTGATTTACTTGCACGTATGTATATATGTACTGTGTATATATATATATATATATATATATATATATATATATATATATATATATATATATATATAAATATATATATATATATATATACATGCAAGTAAATCACTGTATGTGCGCGTGATCTAGGTATATATACAGTATTACCCCGCCTAACGCGGTTTCACTTAGCGCGTTTTACCATATACGCGGTGCCTCGCCAGAGCTGAACTTTCACTTAACGCGGGTTTCTTCCACATATACGCGGTGAGTGTCCGGCTCGAGAGCTATTTTTAGATTCGCCCCACCCGCCACCCTGCCTGACTGCCTGTTTTAGCTCATAAAATTCATACAAATTACCCAGCCAGAATATAATTTACATTGCTGGAATTCTTACAATATGATGATCATTTTGAATATAAACATCATAGATTTTGCATTAGACATACAAATTTTAGATATAAAGTTTACTCTTGAGTAAATATGTTATCTTTTGTGCAAAATATATGACATTTGTATTCAAAATATTCCTGGTCTTACAAGGAATCCAGCAATGTCAATTATATTATCCTAACTTTAGTTTGAGGAATTATTTATTACTATACCTGGTTTTCCCCAAAAAATTTCTCAGAGAGAGAAGAGCCAGCGAGTGTACTGTGAGAAGAGGGGGAGGGAGTCGAGTCCATTATTTGAATGGACATTAACTTGGCGACTGTATTTCTCAATTTCTCTTAAGTATTAATTGCGTGCATGTACCATCGTAAAATTTAGATGTTATTTTTACTAGAACATAGGTATTGTGTCGGAAAAAGTGGAGTTTGGGGATGGGCCAGTTTCTATTGGAATTAATCCCATATGTTCTGTTGTTCACTTACGCGGTTTTCACTTAACACGGTACCCTGTGGGTTTTATTGACCGCGTTAAGTGGGGTACAACTGTATATATAGTGTACAGTAATCTTTTTCACTCAAATCCTAATGAAACACTATTGAATTTGAATACTGTAGCTGGTGTAAACAGTCGGAACAGTCCCACCACCGATTGTCTCTCCGTGAAGCAAGCTTATAAATTAAAGAAAATACTTGCAGTGTGTTTAATATATTACAGTATGTTATAAATAAATAAACAAATAAATCGGTAAATCCATTTCAAGTAAATAATACAATTGTATTCGACACTGACATTAGCTCCAGTTAAATAACAGACGTTTAAGTGAGTCACTAGTGTTTACACTACACCAACCGGTAACATTTGATGCCATTACTTGAAGTGAATTGGCCTTATTTTAAAAAACCATGGATGTGTAAACAGCACTGGTCAAAGGGATGGTTGGTAAAGGACTACTGGGTCATTAAGCTCTCAATGGTTAAGTGTCACATTTGGGATACCGGTCTTATACAGTAAATAGGGCTCAAAAGCTTCTTTTTAAATGGACAATTGGGGTCGTCTTATACACCCCGTATCCTTGTAGGCCGAGATATACGGTAAGTTGCTTGTATTGATGCTCACACCATACCCCCTACCAGTATGGCGGCCACCAGCCCATGCCAGCTTCACTCAGCGCGCTTCAATGCTGTCTCCGCCTATATTAAACCTCCTCCCCTCTTCCAGCTGCTCCCAGATAAACACTTGTCTTCCACATACAATATACTCCTACACTTATTTGTTCTTATTTTTATCTTTATAATACTGTACAGTATACAGTGGTCCTGTGGGGTACGGGTTGTTTTGTTTACACTCAGGATGGGATGGAGAAAGGAAACTTGCAATGTGCTCTCTCTATACATATTGTATTGGATGTACAGTGCAGCTTAGTGCTGGGAAGTGGCAGCGTGGTTACAAGCGTGATGTAGAGAGAGCTGGTTGGTGAGGATGCTCAGAGGAGGACCAGCTTGTGGGTGGCCATGCTCGCCGGCGGGAGCGAGGGCCGCCAGGCAGGAGGAGGAGGAGGTGTTGCTTGCTGGGGTGTAGGTAGAAAAGAGAGCGGTCACCACGAGGTCAGGTCTTATATAGCAGAGGTAGGCGTGGCTTAATAGTTGACCTCTCGTCATGTAAGGTGGCGCTGGTTGACCTAGACCACGAGGCATACACTGGGGAATTTGCGGGGTCGGCTACTCAGCGACAAGCGTTTGTAGGGGAGGAATCCACTACAATACTCCCCCTTCCCTCCAGGCGGTGTAGGAGACTTGTTGTCTGCAGGGTTGCATGGCACATGTGAGGCAGAACTGACGGTGCATGCCAGATGTGAAACATAACGGCGAGGGCGTCGATGAGCCGGCCGCTAGAGGAGACAACTGTCTAGATACACAACATCTGTGGGAGTAGAGAGGGAGAAAAAGGGTGTGTGGAGGCGATGAATGTTGTGCTTCCCTCACGGCAGGTACAGAGTCCTCAGATGCGCCTGCTGGGGTGTGTGGGCCTGGGTCAGGAGCAGGGGCTGCGTCAGCAGGAGCGGATGAGGGCTCGTGACAGCAGCTGGGTCCACGACAGCAGCAGGGCGCAGGACATTAGCATGGGGTACCTGAGGGAGAAAAGAGGGATGTGTGAGTCCACGTCAGGAGCAGGGGCCGCGTCAGGAGGAGCGGCAGAGGGTAGTGCTGGGCCGGGGCGGCGTCTGAGGCAGGATGGGTCTGTTGAGGTCTGTGTCGATAAGCCAGTCTTCCATGTTGCTTGAAGACTGGGAGAGTGATCAGTTTCTCCTCCATCCTGTGTGAGTGGTCACTCCGGGAGTCACTATTTGTGCTCTCTGTATACATATTGTATTGGATGTACAGTGCAGCTTGGTGCTGATAAGTAGCAGCGTGGTTACAAGCATGATGTAGAGAGAGCTGGTTGGTGAGGATGCTCAGAGGAGGACCAGCTTGTGGGTTGCCATGCTCGCCGGCAGGAGCGAGGGCCGCCAGGCAGGAGGAGAAGGAGAAGGAGGTGTTGCTTGCTGGTTGGTGTAGGTAGAAAAGAGAGCGGTCACCACGAGGTCAGGTCTTATATAGCGGAGGTAGGCATGGCTTAATAGTTGACCTTCATCATGTAAGGCGGCGCTGGTTGACCTAGACCACGAGGCATACACTGGAGAATTCACGGGGTCAGCTACTCAGCGACAAGTGTTTGTAGGGGAGGAATCCACTACAGTCCCTCGGTTAACGAGTTACCATCCATATGATTGTTAACTTCGGTTAACGAGCAATCCCTCGTTTAACAAGTATCTTACGAGCCGACCTCAACATGTTTTCGCTTGCATTTGGCAGTCCACCAGCTGTAGTATTAGTCCGCCAATACAGTAATCGGTTCAAGGGCTTAAATTTCTTACTATTTTAGTAAATGTCAAGAAGTTTGTACTATTCAATAATTTTAAAAGTTTAATGTTAAGTTTTTTAGTCATTTTAACAAATATTGAACATAATTGAAGTATAGGAAGCTAGTTTTTTGCGCGCCAAACAGCCTGTCAATGCACCAAACATGCGTCAGTCTCTGTCTTTTCAGTGGAGGTAACATCTTGCTTGAGACTCTCTTCAACTAAATGCTTTTTTTCTGTGCTTCCAAGCAAATTATTGGTTATTTTGAAATTTATTTTACATATTGACAATATATAATGCAGTGCAGTGTTGATTTAAAGAAAATGATCTTGAATTACACCAAGAGAACTAAAATTTTATGGGTGAAATGGCACCATGGAGTGACTTCTCTTCCACCCCAATGCCTTCTCTTCTCCCTTCTCCTCCACCCCCATTCTAATTCCCATCATCATCATCATCATTCAGGAGCCTTCTACATATACACCTCAAAGTAAGTGCATGTTTCTACCTTTTTTATTGAATTTAGGCAATTTTCGGTGAGCTAGAACCAATTACCCAAAAACCCATTGAAACTGGTTTAGGTTTATGAGTTTTCCGGCTAACGAGCAACCTTCTAGAACGGATTGTGCTTGTGAACCGAGGGACCACTGTACAGTTTTCTCTTTATTCATAAGACAAATTCTGTGGCTACTTACATATAACACTTTACAGTAAATGACAATCATCTCGATGAAAACAGTTGTCGACAACCAGACTTAAGTGTGATTCTCAACCCAGAGAGTTCTGTTTCTTTTCTTTTTTTAGTGTTGATTTCATGTTTTTAACCTTGTTATACACTTAAAGACCTTAGCTTTTGAGTGCTGTAGTAACATAACAACAATGATTTTTTTAGAGTAGAAGTCCAAAAATCCGGATGCCAGAAATCCGGACCACCTGAGAATCCGGACTTTTTGAAAACTCAAACTTTTTAAATTTAGCGTGCTTTTGTGTGTGTGCGCGCATGCGTGAGCGCCACAGGTGCACAGCGACAGCAAGCGACCACGCGGTCGCCAATTTAAAACGAGCAATCAAACTGTGACAACATATTTAATATTGTGTCCTACTCTTTCCATTTACCATATACAGTACTGTACTGTATAGCATACGTATTTGCAAGCCCATAATAATGGCTCCTAAAGTAGATAAACTTCATTGTGTGAAGAGAAAAAACAAGACGTTGAAATTGATTGACAAACTTGAAATAATTAAGAAACTAGAACGTGGTGTGAGCAATACTGATCTAATGGAAACATACGACATCAGAAAGTCTACAATTTACGATATAAAAAAGGCAAAGAATAAAATTCCAGAATTCACAGCCTCGTCTGAGTATTTACTAATGAATAGACTATCAAAATTTACCTGTTCATCTCTTCTTCATTCCTCCTTAAATTTGAATTTTAAAAGTACTGCCCGAGAATCCGGAAAATCCAGACCGACCCAATCCCCGAGCAGTCCGGATTTTCGGACTCCTACTGTATATAAGCAGTGTCCCCCTCCCCCCCCCCCCACCCCCTCCTCTATATTTGCTTTTACTTTTTCGGACTGGGGTTCGCCCCAATTAGTCTGATTTATCGAGGTTCTACTGTATTTATAGGCCAATTTGAAAAAATGTCTCATTTGAAAGGGCAAAGAAAGACGAAGAATTTGTTGGTTGTACTTTTTCGTTAAAAAAAAAAATGGAAAGGTTGAATATACAGTAAACCCCCTCTTTACGCGGTTTCACTTTACGCGTTTCCACGTTTACGCGGTACCCTGCCGAAACCGGAATGCTCACTTTCCGCGGTGTGTGTACCCTTTTACGCTGAGAGCAGCGCGAGCAGGGTGCGCACAAGGTCGCCCAGTCATCAAAACATTACCAAGTTCTTCACCCGCCACCCACCACAGCCGGCCCAAGTCAGTGATAGTGATAATGATAGTGAAAATATGGACTTATATGGACTTTGAGGGGATTGACAAAAAGGCCCTGCAAGCCTCTGTGGTGGATAGTGATACAATTGTTACAAGTGATACAGGTGAGGGCCAATAATCTGCCCTCTGCCTCGGAACCAACCCCCCCTTCCCCGTGTGCCCAGTAGGGTGACAATAGTGCATAGGGGTGAATTTCTAAAATTGATTAAATGGAATGGCCATTGGTCCAATACTGCGTACCCATGAAAAAAGAACACAGGCGAAATCCTGGGTCATTTGGACAATATTTAGAGGTAGCTCAAGTCAATTGAAGTTTTATCCTTATAGGCAAAAAATACGAATATTCATAATATGCCGGTTTATTTTAAAATTTACATATTGAGCAAGTTTATGTGTACACTGTACATATAAATGATTAATTCCTTTTTAAAATGAAACTGCAGTGAACACGCTTACATCAATGGGTGGGAGAGGTGTGGACAACCCATTCATTGTTTTCGCTTTTTGCTTGTAAGGTCCTGTTTTGATGTCCCTGGTTGTGACCACCTCTGCTCTTCAACAACCTGCAGCAGATGTTGACGCTGGTCTTCACTCTTCGTGATCTTGCTGTTGAATGCCTGTATCAAGGCAATCCCTCTCTCTGCAGTGTCGTTGATGACTCTGAGACCACCCACAACTGCGACGCCAGTTTTGAAGTCTTCATCATCAGACCATGTGTCAGGTTCCTTGGACAAAAAAGAAGTCTTCATTTTGAGACTTTCAAATAGAAAGTTTGATCCTCTAGAAGCAAAGTCTGAGAGCTGCTTTGTGGGAAGGGAAGATGTGGCAGGAAGAGCAGCACGTTTTGGTGAATCCTCGGTCGCCTTCCTCTCAACGATTGCCCGAACTATGTTTGTCTTCATTGTTTCATTAACTTGTGGATCGAAGAGTGCAAGACCCACCAAGCCTTCACTGAGGTACCACAGGTGACGACCGAAGACTGTGAGACATGTTCTTGATATTTTGATGTCGTGGTACTCTGACAGGTCTTGGAGGAGCCGCAAATCATTAGCAGGAGCGGAGGATGGAACGGAGGCTGTGAACCATGCACTGACATACACCTCTAGCACAAAGAATGTGAATCGTTTCAAGCCTACTGTCTCACGAGCAGTTAGTTTAAACTGATTAGCAAAAATCAGGATCTTCATGACATAAATGAGCTTAGCCATCCACCGTGCTCGGTGAAGTGCTCCGGGCCGTCGGAGATTAAACTTGGGTAGAGCTCCATCGAGACACCTGATTGCTAGCTCCAGTACCTCACGGTAATCATCACGTGGCTGCTGCTTCTTGCCCAGATGATGTTTCCAGCAACAGATGAGGTCATCTCGTTTCTCGTACAAACTTGGAGGGAGGTCTGAGAGAGGGCTGTAGTCATCTTGACTGATGTCCTTCCACTTATGCTTGAAGCGAGAGAAGAGAGTAATATCTGGTCCAGAGGAAGGCCCCATGCATTCCACATACGCTTTCTCGGCAACAAGCTCAAGGATGTGGTGACGACACGCGAGATGCAGAAGACGGCGGCCGAGTTTCTGCTCCAGAATGACACATGCCCCCGACAAGTGCCCAGTGTTTGAAGCTGTTGTGTCAAAACTGAGTGCTGAAACATTCTCTGATATTTTCCACTCTTCCAGCGCTGCACTGACTGCTGTAGCAATGGCCTGTCCAGTCCCTGACAATAGTTTTGGGACACCAAGCAGCTTTTCAGTATTGATTCCGGAGACAAGAATGGCGATTCGGTCAACACTCGCTCCTTGTTCATCAGGAATAATTTTTCCATCCCAGTGCACAGTGAGCACTTCACTAGGTTGAAATTTTTCTTTAATTTCGTTGGCAATCCCAGAACGGTGGGTCGCTCGCGAAGTACGCACTGTCTCATAGTTTAAAACTAGTTCCATTGGGTCATGACCTAGACTAGCAGCCGTGGCACTGACGATCCGGAGAGCAGAGCGGTGACTGATCCCAGTGCTGTCCAATGTACTTGACAATTCAGGGGTGATAACTTTGAGAGTAGCACGTTTACGATTGGAAGAAGATACCACTGGTGATATCGCTAGGGAACTTGTAGATGATGACGAGCTTGATTGTGATTCTGTTTCAGACGAAGAACCCAACTCATCATATTCAAGAGCAGAACTGGCTTGATTCTGTTGTAGAGATTGCTTACTCTTGCTTTCTTCCCGACGCTTCATGGAACAAGCAATCTTTTTGTCTACTCCTGCCATTACACCTCTTCTCCCTTTTTCTCGTTGCGCTGCCAGGAATGCTCGGTCTTCTTTGATGGTCAAGAGCTGCATTGCCTTGGGGTGGGCAACATCGAAGAGGTCCTCTAACTCATCACAAAAAGTTTCCTCTTTCTTACGTTGTGTGTCTGTAGTGCGAGTGCAGTTTTTCTTAAGTCCCTTCCACATTAAAAAAAGATCCACTACCTTTCGTCCAATACTCTTCTCAGTTATGGTAGGAATCCGTGCTTTATTCCAGAAACTAATAACCGATGCTGCAACTTCACTCGCAGAATCATTCACTGTTTTCTTATGTTCATTGTGACCGTGGAAAAACAGACATAGAACATCTCCTCTTGAAGGAAGTTGTGCACCCGTGATTTCGGTTATGTGTTGACCAATGAGCCAAACTTCAGTTTTTGAACGTGTACTCTCCATTGAACCTGAAACAAACAAAAACATTTATGTAACTTATGTTGTTACTGTTATGCAAACAACAGCACCCATAAAGTATACGGCATGCAAGATCACTTGTATAAAGTTTTTAAAGTGTTATATACCTAAATTGATGCATTGATTTTAGACAAAGACAATGGTACTAACCGTAATACTGCAACAAGAGCGACGCACACACACCCACCGTCACGTCTCACACACAACTGATGCTACTGTACCAGTCAGACACTGGCACACAACCTCTTCCCCCTACCCCGACTGACACCCGCCTCTCCCTCCCCTCTGCATTGCCAATAGCTGCACCAGCCAAAATACTCATTACTCATTTTTAGAAAAAATGTTAGGAACAACTTTAGTTTGAATTTGCATTCTACATATACCTGCAAAGTTTCATAGTAATCAGTTCATAAATAAAGAAATTAGAAAAATTCAATAATAATTTCAGTAGTGTTAACTTCAAATGGCTTGAGCCACCTCTAAATATTGTCCAAAAGACCCAGTATTTCGCCTGTGTTCTTTTTTCATGGGTACGCAGTATTGGACAAATGGCCATCTAAAAATAAAAACTTTCACTTTTTATTGTCACCCTAGTGCCCAGCCATCTTTTCTACTAATGTTAGTGTTAAAAAACCTAATATTATTGATATTTCTCTTAATTATTAATTGTGTGTGCATACCATCATAAAATTAAGAAGTTATTTTTACTACAACGTAGGTATTGTGTCTGAAAAAGTGGAGTTTGGGAGTCGGCCCTGTCTCTATTTCAAATAATCCCATATGTTATGTTGTTCACTTTACGCGTTTCTCACTTTACGTGGGCCGCCGTGGTTTCAATTGACCGCATAAAGTGAGGGTTCACTGTAGTACAGAATAAAACAAAAAATCAAACAATTTAATAATTCGCTAAATATAAAAAAAAAAAAAAGTAATTCCAACCATTCATTAATTATGTTGCTAACTGTCACATAAATAATTTGCAAGAAAATTCTTCATGGGATGGCAGAGAAATATCAAAATGAAATTTCTTGACATTTTATTTATTTTTATAATCAATACTGTTTTAGATATACAGTGAACCCTCCCTTTACTCGGTCAATTGAACCCACGGAGGCCCGCGTAAAGCGAGAAACGCGTAAATTGAACAACATAACATATGGGATTAAATGAAATAGAGACCGGCTGACCCCCAAACTCCACTTTTTCCTACACAATACCTATGTTCTAGTAAAAATAACATCTTGATTTTATGATGGTACATGGACACAATTAATACTTAAGAGAAATAGAGAAATATAGTCGCCAAGTTAATGTCCATTCAAATATAGAATTACCCTGCTTACACGGTTTCACTTTCTGCGATTTCTCATTTACGCGGTACCTTGCCAGAACCGGACTTTCACTTTCCGCGGTGCATCTACTCATATACGCGGTGAAGTATAATTTTTTTATTTTTTTTTTTATTTAGCTCATAAAATTCATACAAATTACCCGGCCAGAATATAACTTACATTGCTGGAATTCTTACAATATGATGATCATTTTGAATATAAACATCATGGATTTTGCATTAGACATACAAATTTTAGATCTAATGTAATAATTTGGTTTACACAAAGCAAATATTTTATCTTTTGTGCAAAATACACGAAGTTTGCATTCAAAATATTCCCTGACCTGCAAGGAATCCATAAATGTCATTTATATCATCCTAACTTTAGTCTGAGGTATTATTTATTACTAAACGTTAAAATCTAGTGGTTTTCACCCAACATTTCTCAGAGAGGTAGGAGCTAGTGAGCTGGGAAGAGGGGGGGGGGGGATTTGAGTCCATTATTTGAATGGACATTAACCTGGGACTGTATTTCTCTTAAATATTAATTGTGTGAGCATACCATCATAAAATTTAGATGTTATTTTTACTACAACATAGGTATTGTGTCAGAAAAAGTGGAGTTTGGGAGTCAGCCCAGTCTCTATTGGAATTAATCCCATATGTTCTGTTGTTCACTTTACAACGTTTTCACTTTCCGCGGTACCCTGTGGGTTCAATTGACCGCGTAAATCGGGGTACTACTGTAATGGACTCAACTCCCTCTCCCTCTTCTCACACTCGCTGGCTCTTCCCTCTCTGAGAAATGTTTGGGGGGAAAACCACTAGATTTTAAGGTATAGTAATAAATAATAACTTAAACTAAAGTTAAGATAATATAATTGACATTGCTGGATTCCTTGTAAGACCAGGAATATTTTGAATATAAATGTCACATATTTTGCACAAAAGATAACATATTTACTCAGAGTAAACAAAATACTTAAAGTAGATCTAAAATTTGTATGTCTAATGCAAATTCTATGATGTTTATATTCAAAATGATCATCAAATTGTAAGAATTCCAGCAATATAAATTATATTCTGGCCGGGTAATTTGTATGAATTTTATGAGCTAAAACAAATATCTTCAGTTAATAAAAAAAAAATATTTTTCACGACACTATCTGTCAATCTAAGTACCCCACCTTGCCTCCCCCCTCTTCCAACCTCGCCAGATGGTCGGTCGGTCCCTCCCTCTCCCCCACCAACCCTCCCTACCAGAGAAATGTTTGGGAGAAACCAGAATATTTACCTTTTTAGTAATAAATAATACCTCAGACTAAAGTTAGGATAATATAATTGACATTGCTGGATTCCTTGTAAGACCAGGAATATTTTGAATAGAAATGTCATATATTTTGCACAAAAGATAACATATTTACTCAGAGTAAACAAAATACGCAAAGTAGATCTAAAATTTTTATGTCTAATGCAAAATCTATGATGTTTATATTCAAAATGATCATCAAATTGTAAGAATTTCAGCGATGTAAATTATATTCTGGCCCGGTAATTTGTATGAATTTTATGAGCTAAAACAAATATCTTCAATAAATAAACAAAATATACTTACCGAAATACTATCTGTCAATCAAAATACCCCACCTCCCCCCCTCTTCCCACCTGCTCCCTGGGCCCCTCACCCCCACCTTCCCTCCCTACCAGAGAAATGATTGGGTTATAACAGTATATTTACATCTTTAATAATAAAGAATACCTCAGACTAAAGTTAGGATAATATAATTGACATTGCTGGATTCCTTGCAAGACCAGGAATATTTTGAATATATACTTCATATATTTTGCACAAAAGATAACATATTTGCTCCGAGTAAACAAAATACTTGCATTAGATCTATAATTTGTATGTCTAATGCAAAATCTATGATGTTTATATTCAAAATGATCATCAAATTGTAAGAATTCCAGCAATGTAAATTATATTCTGGCCAGATGATTTGTATGAATTTTATGAGCTAAATAAGAAAAATTATACTTCACCCGCGTATATGAGTAGATGCACCTCTTAAAGTGGGAATTCTGGTTCTGGCAGGATACCGCATAAATGTAGAAACGCGTAAAGTGAAACCACGTAAAGCGAGGGTTCACTGTACATAACATTTGTAAAAATTATGAAAATCTGATGATAAATAAAATTGTCCAAGTCGGTATCCTTACTTGAGGTCAACCCCTCCCACCATGAACCACTACAGGTCCTGTATCCTGGACAGAAATAATAAACTTGTTCATTCTTGTTTCAAATCATCTCCGTTAAACTTGTGTTGGTTAACTGGCGTCATACTGATACATGCTGCACCTTGTTCGTCTTGGTCACTTTATACAGATAGCCCAAAACAAGTTTATAAAATACAATACTGGCAACTTGGGAAAACAGGTGGATTGGAAACCAGTCTTCATCTAAAATACAAATTTTAATACCAGCTATTAGGTATTTATTATTCTTTAAAACAATAGTGTATGAAACAATAGAATTACTGATTTGTTATTTATATTATTTATATTGTAAAAAATACCAGAACTCAAGAAAATCCAAATTTACTATAAAAAAAAGTGGGGTGGGTTTTTTCCAACACTGGTACAAACTGCTTTTATTCAAATGGTATCCATAAGGTTAGGTAGTTTGAGTTTGGATTGTTTGTACAGTTTTGGTCATTTTATAGAAGTGGACTGGGAATTTCTCTGTCAGAAAACCACGGAAAACCAAAATGCATAAATTGCAAAATCCGTAGTGGGTATACGCTGTGTGTGAGGTCAGGCATAATTTTTCCTCTATTAAAACCTCACTAGAATATCTGTTATAAATGTGTGAGAATCATAAAGTGTTCCCTGATTTTCATTACTGGTACCATAATGTATAGTATTGATTTTTGTATCAATGTAATTTTCTCCTTATACTGTATATAGATAATATAAAGTTGTAATAGATTTAATGATTTGTGCTGATTATGTTGGATATGAAGTACTGGGTATTTAAAATGTTGCTTTTACTTGGTATACTTCAGTTATTTGAGTAAACAATAAAGAATGTATGAAAATGAGTTATCTGAAGTGTATTAATTTACTAGTCTTCTGTATTTTCAGAGCACATCCCATTACAAAAATGTATAGAGCCTCTTTCTCATTAAAATTTAACTAATACAGCATATGTAAATAGATTTTGAATACGAGGAACAAAACTGTATTCTATTAATTTAGTGAACTATATAAAGGAAAGGAGCTGTCACTTCTGGGTACTTTTAGTTTTACTCTCCCAACACCGTATTGGACTTGTTTTTGCCGATTGATATTTACTGTAAGATCACTGTGTTTTACCATTTGTAAGACATGGGGCTGATTTACTAGCTCCACATCTCCTTGAGTTTCAATGTTTCCTAAGATTGGCAATTTGTTTTAGCTGCTACTCTCACCACTTAATCATATAAGTGCTTTCCACTGATATGTCCTTCACCAATTTATGTCTTCAAACTCCACTTTCTATTTTGTACACCCATAATAAATTATTTGTTAATCATCAATTAATATTTCCAAGATTCCAAGTATATTTAATGCCAGGTAATATATTTACAGTATCATATGTACTTTAGTTTCGGCTGTGTATCTCCTCTCAGTATCAAATATTTATCATCTTATTATTTGGTATTTATTTTGATGGAAAATTAAGTATTTTCTATGTTCTTGAACAGTACCACCATTTGTTCACTTTCATATTGTTTTGCTTATACAGTATCCAACATTCTTTTACTTAATGCAAGCTTAGAACAGTTCTTGTGTCCCATTACTCCTAAGTTATCGGGTACTCAACCTGCTTGTACTATCATTATGCATTGCTATGATTACTTTTTTTCTTTGTTTCTTTGTAGCATCAGCAGAAGACATAAGTTCCTTATTTTAAGTATCCAGATTAATATGAAAAATTCTCTGTTAGGTTTCAGACAATACTGTATGGTGCACAGACCATCTTGTGTCATGTACTTGTTTGTCTTATTTGATACTGTACAGGTAATGTACTATTGTACATCCTGTTGGGTATAGATGTAAGTACTGTTTTAGTAGTTTCATATACTACAAAACTTTGTACAGTATTTGTAATGGGTTATGAGATATGTTATTAAAACTGTTTGCTCAAGTTGTTTTGTTACAGGAAATAGACATGTTGTTTATTGAACAGCAAGAATTCCTTGTGGTGACACAGTACTGTTACAGTCACTGTCAATACTGAGTTAGATTTAGGTCTACAAAAATATGAAAAAGTCTTTTGGCCTTCATGTTGTCTCCTTCAGTTTTGTAGAATGAAAACCCTGAAGCTAGAAGGATTGTCAGAGTCTTAACTATTATGAAGCCCTTTGATATATATATGCACAGTAAGTTATTACTTTATCCCAAATGTGAGTACAATGTACAGCACAGGTACTGTAATACGACTCTGAAAAATTGAATTCATATGGATATAGAATGCTATACAGTACTGTAGTTTAAACAGTGGGAAAATGGAAGTTCATTTGTATATGGAGTTCTCTGAAAGATAACAGAAGAGTTTAAATATTGGCAATTACTGTACAGGAAATTAAACAACATTAAAAAAGAGATTATAGCTTCTCATGTGGGAGCCCATTTGGTGGCTGAAAAATATAAATATTTGTGTTTAGACGTAATGGAGACCCTGTCCTTAGACATAAGAACATAAGAAAATAAGGAGTCTGCAATAGGCCAATTGGCCTGCGTATGGTAGCTCCTGTCGAGAGTTACTACCACTCTCTATCATCCATGAATCTATCTAGCCTCCTTTTAAAACTTTCCAATGTTCCAGCACTTACTACAAAGTTGCTAAGCTTATTCCACTCGTCCACCACCCTATTAGTGAATCAGTTCCTTCCTATCTCCCTCCTAAACCTAAACTTATCCAACTTAAATCCGTTGCTAGGAGTCCTATCCTGCTCGGATATTATAAGAACTTTATCTTTGTCTCCTTTATTGATTCCTTTCACCCACTTATATACTTCTATCATATCTCCCCGCACTCTTCGTCTTTCTAGGGAATGCAAGTTTAGTTTCTTTAACCTATCTTGATATGGAAGGATTCTAAGTCCCAGAATCATTTTCGTCATTCTGTGCTGCACCGACTCCAGTGAATTGATATCCATTCTATAATAAGGGCACCAGAACTGAACAGCATAATCGAGGTGCGGCCTGACTCGCGCATGATATAGTTGCAATAAGACCTCTGCACTCTTATTACTTTGTTACGAGTTGGGGATTTAGAATATAGTTATACGTCTACCCAGATCCCAACAGGTAACAACAAAAAAAAAAACAAAGACAATCGGACATAAAAGGGTAGACAAAGGATGCGAGTTTTCGTTGTATATAATAAAGTACCATAAATTCCTTAACAAAATATTCAGCTTATACACTACCCTTAACCAAACTTAACCTAAACACGAACAGTATATACATAGTAATAAAACATAAAACAATAGTGAAGCAATGTGGAGGGGGGAGAGGCAATACAAGATTACAAATACTTAAGTGAGGAGCTGAGATGGCTGACGGGCAAGGCTGAGTATGGTAGAAGACGGTAAATAGTCACTGTGCCGTAGGTTTCCAGGATAGGTGATCCTGTGGTCGCTTCCCAGAGTGAAGTGTGTCCTCTCCTCGAATTGGAGCTGACAAAGTAGACTGAGGCGGAAGTGACGCAACAACCAGGATATGGAGAAGGGAAACCCGGGAGTGGTAACTAAGACGAGCCATACTCGTGTTTCGTCCCTAGATGGCGTTGCTCGTGGTGCTGGGTAGGTAGATGAAGACAATCGGTGGAGGGGTTCGTAACACACCCCCCCTCCAAAGACCTTCGTAGCGCGGGCGCGAAGGAGGTGATCACCTGGTGCGTCTGGAGAGTAGCTGCTACATTTCCACTGGAGCTCGGGATAAGGAGTCTGCAATCAGGTTTTCCACCCCCTTTATGTGCCGGACTTGTAGATTATACGGCTGGGTGAGGAGAGCCCAGCGGAGGATTCGCTGGTTGGAGGTCTTGTTGGTTTGGATGAACGTGAGTGGGTTATGGTCGGTGAAGACCAGGGTTGTTTGTGGGCAAGACTGGAGGTAACATTCAAACTTCTTTATTGCCAACACCAGAGCCAGGGCCTCCTTCTCTATGGTCGAGTAGTTGGTCTGATGTTTTTTCAACTTGGCGGAGTAATATGCCACAGGGTGAAGGACATCAGTGGTTGGGTCGGGTTGTAGGAGCACAGCCCCCACTCCGACACCACTAGCGTCGATTTGCAGATGGAAGGGCAAGGTGTAGTCAGGGGGGTGGACTACAGGCTTACAGGCAAGGAAGGCTTTGAGGCGGTGGAAAGACTGGTCGCACTTCTGGTTCCAGATGTAAGGGACCGCAGAACTGGTAAGGTCTGTGAGGGGTCCGGCCACGCTGGAGAAGTTACTGCAGAACCGACGGTAGTAGCCGCACATCCCCAGGAAGCGCATGAGTTCCTTCCTCGTCCTTGGAGTGGGGAAGGACAAGATGGCTTCAACGTTTGCGTCCTTGGGTCTCACCATACCATGCCCAACGATATGTCCCAGGTAAGTCACCGAGGCCCGGCCAAAAGCAGATTTAGCCAGGTTTATGGTGAATCCAGTCTCTTGCAGTCGTGCAAACAGTATCTCCAAACGCACCAGATGTTCGTCCCAGCTGTCCGACACCACCACCAGGTCATCCAGGTAGGCGAACGTCCCACCTAGGTCTTGAATAAGGTAGTTTATGGCCCTCTGGAATGTGGCCGGAGCATTAGAAAAGCCAAACGCCATAACTAAATATTGAAAAAGACCAAATGGAGTTATAAATGCCGAGATTATTTTTGCCCTATCCGTGAGTCCTACTTGATAATATCCTTTCAACAGGTCTATGGTACTGATAAATTGGGCACAGCCTATGCTGTCTATTATATCTTCAATCAAAGGTAAAGGGTAGGAGTCAGAGACAGTGACCTGGTTCACTTTACGATAATCTGTACAGAAACGAAAGGTGCCATCGGGTTTTGGAATGAGAAGGCAAGGTGAAGCCCAGGGGGAGGTACTAGGCTCAGCTAAGTTATGTTTTAACAAAAAATCTACCTCCTTTTTCATAATCTCTTTTTTTGTGGATTTAGTCGATATGCTGATTCTCTAATGGGTTGTACATCATCTGAGATTAGCTTAATATCATGTTTAAGTATATTGCAAAACCCTGGGAGGTCTGACGTGACTTTAGGAAATGTTGATAATAACTTAGTGAGATCTTTTGCTTGAGATGGATTCAGAACAGAAAAATACTCATCCAAATTGTTGAGTATGTGACTGTTAGCAGGGTTCTCTTTAGGTAGGGGGAAGTCTAAATTCTCCAATAGGTCCATGTCATCTGTCTCCGGCCCTGACAAAACCGTATGCAATACAGGTAGGCTTACAGCCTCGGGGATGTCTTCCTCTGACTGCCTGGAATGGTAAAGTTTCATGAGATTAATGTGAACAAGTTGTGAATCTTTTCTGCGATCAGGAGTATGGACTATATAGTTGAGAGGAGATAGTTTATTAGCAACTATATAGGGACCAGTAAACTTGCTTTTAAGGGGAGAGCCTGGAATGGGTAGAAAGAGTAACACTTTGTCACCTGGAGAAAATGATCTTTTAACTAATTTAGGTTGGGACTTCACCATTTTCTCTTGGACTTTTTTTAAGTTTGACTGAGCAATGGTTCGGACTTCAGTTAATTTGTCCCGTAAAGTGTCAATGTATTGGGAAACTGTTGCGGGCTTAATAGATGGAGTGTCAAACCACTGCTCCTTTACTATTTTAAGGGGTCCCCTAATTTGTCTCCCATATAGTAACTCGAACGGGGAGAATCCCAATGACTCCTGGGGACATTCCCTGATGGCAAAGAGTAACAAGTCTATGCCTTCATCCCATTCCTTTTGGTGTTCTATACAGTATTTTTTGATCATTGATTTGAAAGTTTGATGGAACCGTTCCAAGCAACCTTGGGATTGTGGGTGGTAAGCCGAAGATGTACAATGGTCCACACTGAGGTCTTTCATCACCTGTTCGAAAAGATTGCTCGTAAAATTGGTGCCCTGATCAGATTGGATCTCTTTAGGAATGCCCACTGAAGTGAAAAGATGCAAAAGATGTTTGATTACGTTTTTTGAAGTGATGCTTTTAAGGGGAAAAGCCTCAGGATAACGTGTACTGGTATCCATAACTGTGAGCAGGAATTGATTTCCCTTCTTAGTCTTTGGTAATGGGCCCACACAATCCACAACAATCTTTTCAAATGGGGTAGAAAATACTGGGATGGGCTTAATGGGAGCTGCTGGTATACTTTCATTTGGTTTTCCTACCATTTGACAAATATGACAAGATTTTAGGTATTGTGACACATCCTTCCTAAGTCCAGGCCAGTAATAGTGTTGGAGGAGCTTTTTATATGTTTTCAGGATTCCCAAATGTCCTGAAATACCATCATGGGCAAGGGCAATTAATGCTGGTCTGACTGAAGCTGGAATTACCACTTGATGTATTTCAGACCACGTGTCTAGATGGGCAAGCTCAGGGGGCCTATAGGCCCTCATCAAAACCCCTTCATGATAATAAAAACACGGAAGGGTGTTAAAATCTTTACCCTCAACTGCTGCATGATGAAGTTTATTCAAAGATGGATCAGATTGTTGGGCTTTAATGAGCTCATCCTTACTTATCGTCTTATTGTACAGATCTTCTGTGGGTAGGAAGATATTGGAGGTGGTTTTAGATGAAGAGGGCCCATTCCGCACACTCTGTGACCGGGTGACAGCACAAGATGGGAAAAGATGAGGAATAGTTTCTTTAAGGTCAGTGGTGGAGTTGACAGGTAAGGGAGAGTCGACTGTCTTTATGTTAGGAACCACTAGATCTCCTACCAAGTCATTACCCAATAATAAATGAATGCCACACACAGGCATTGGGTCTTTCCTTATGGCTATTTGCACTTCCCCAGTAATCAAGGGACATTGGAGGTGCACTTTAGCTAAAGGATAGGAAGAATGGGACGAGAGATCTGAAATTAGAACACTCATTTGTAAATGCGGTAGATATATCAGGAATGACGTTAAACAGGAGGATAGATTGTGCTGCGCCCGTATCACGTAGTATACGAATAGGGAAAGAACGAGACCCTTCTATGATTGAAATTTTTCCCTCATAGGTGAATGAAGAGAAGAGATCCTCATGGGGCCTTGCCACATTGGCATTTGCTATTGGTTTGGATTTGGGATCCAGGAAACTACTTTTAGCAATTCGACACTTTGGGTGTTTACAAGTCTGGATCGTATGGCCTGGGATTTTACAGTAAGAACAAGTAAGCTTGGTTGCATCGGGGGGAGTAGGTGTGGGACCTTTCGACCTACCACTCACGTTCCCAAGGTTATCATCAGAGGAGGACCTAACATGTCGGGAAGTACCACGTTCTCTACTGCCCAGTGACTCCACCAACAAAGCATACGCATCAGCCAGCTCAGCAGCACGCCCTAAATTAACCTCTCCACGCTCCTCCACATGCTTCAAGATGTGAAATGGAATCTTGCTTTTCCACTCCTCCAGGACTACCAAATTTAACAAATCCTGAAATGTGGAGGTCTCTGTAGCCTCTAACCACTTCTTAAAAAACCTAAGCTTTTCTTGAGCAAACTCAACAAATGTGTGTGAAAATGGTTTGGTTAGTTTACGAAACTTCTGCCGGTATCCATCTGGCGTGATAGCATAAGAGGTGAGGATATTCTTTTTTACGTTATCATAGTCATCAGTCTGGTCTAAACAGTTATAAACTCTACGAGCCTTACCATATAATTTAGGAACTAACACTGACACCCACTGGTCCTTTGGCCACTCATTCTTCGCGGCTATTTTCTCAAAAGTCCTAAATGACCCGTCCATATCGGATTCATCAAACCCGGGAACAAGGGAAGAAGCAGTAGCAGGGTTAAAAGCAGCGAGTTTCTCTTTTAATGCCACTTCCTTTGATTTAAACTCCGATGTTAAGGTGACTTCTGTCTCTCTCACCTGTAGTTCTTTCAGTTTAACCGCCTGCACCAACTTGGCCTGTTCCATCCTTTCCTCATGCTCCAACTTGGCCTCCAACTTGGCCTGTTCCAACTTGGCCTGTTCCATCCTTTCTTCAGGGTCCAACTTGGCCACCTGCTCCAACTTGGCCTGCTCCAACTTTTCCTCCTGCTCCAACTTGGCCTGTTCCAACTCGAGTTCTTTCATTTTGATTTGGAACTCGAACCTAGCTCGTTCTAGTTCTAAGGGGTCTATTCGTTGTGTTTCTTCTTGAGGGCTAGCCAGACCTGAGGCAACTTCTGAGTGAGGAGGGGTGGTGGATAGTGGTTGAAGTTTCTTGGACATGGGCGTTAATCTGTCAACAGCGGATTCTTTTAAAACTTCTTGTTGAACCAACACTTCAATCACATGATTTTTTAACATTTCCTTAGTCAGTTGCTGTGAAAATGGGATATTGTAATAGTTGGCTATTTCTTTCCATTCTTTCTTCAGGATATTAACACGTAATTTAGCTACAGAAGGATTTTCAATAAAATCCTGAAGATCAAAACCTGAGGTGGCCATTGTTAAGAAAAATAGGATAAATTAACTAATGGTCAAAAGATAAGATAAGTGGATAACCCTAGAAAATATCACGGCAGTGGATAACCAGAAAGTCCCGGAAACTAACCAAGTTATACCTAGGGAAATTACACTTATGATTATTGTTCTTCCGAGAAGATCCTTAGATAAGGACAAGAGACTTGAAAGAGGTAGGGCGTATTACGGCATTAATATAAAGATCCGGATTAACAACCCTGATATACTTGAAAGAGGAAGGGCGTATTACGGCATTTATATAAAGATCCGGATTAACAACCCTGATATACTTGAAAGAGGTAGGGCGTATTACGGCATTTATATAAAGATCCGGATTAACAGCCCTGAATGAGATAATGAGAAGAACAATAATGGAGGCTTTATAATTATGGGGTCCTGGTAGAGAGGGGCGTCCCAAGATATCACTTCACTCTAAACTAGTAACTATGGAACAGCCTACTCTGGAGTGAGGGTACGGCATTAAACAGATCCGGATTCTTCCCTACACTCGATAAGACTTACCACACGACTGCCACGTGTAATAACAGGTAAGCCTTATGACACTTGGAACCTATTATCCTACGTCTGTCACTCTTACTATACGGTAATACCAATATATGCACACACATATGAAGGAAACTTTAAACCACCGTAAAGCAATTGTAAACAGAAGTGACTGGGAGGGGTAATTAACACTGAGTAACAAGGGAGGAAGGAACATGGTACTTAAGGTCGTGTCCTGTCACGGTCGCCATTTGTTACGAGTTGGGGATTTAGAATATAGTTATACGTCTACCCAGATCCCAACAGGTAACAACAAAAAAAAAACAAAGACAATCGGACATAAAAGGGTAGACAAAGGATGCGAGTTTTCGTTGTATATAATAAAGTACCATAAATTCCTTAACAAAATATTCAGCTTATACACTACCCTTAACCAAACTTAACCTAAACACGAACAGTATATACATAGTAATAAAACATAAAACAATAGTGAAGCAATGTGGAGGGGGGAGAGGCAATACAAGATTACAAATACTTAAGTGAGGAGCTGAGATGGCTGACGGGCAAGGCTGAGTATGATAGAAGACGGTAAATAGTCACTGTGCCGTAGGTTTCCAGGATAGGTGATCCTGTGGTCGCTTCCCAGAGTGAAGTGTGTCCTCTCCTCGAATTGGAGCTGACAAAGTAGACTGAGGCGGAAGTGACGCAACAACCAGGATATGGAGAAGGGAAACCCGGGAGTGGTAACTAAGACGAGCCATACTCGTGTTTCGTCCCTAGATGGCGTTGCTCGTGGTGCTGGGTAGGTAGATGAAGACAATCGGTGGAGGGGTTCGTAACAACTTACACTTCTAGATATAAAACCTACTACAGTGGGGTATGCTATAACGAATCTAATTGGTTCTAGAACCTTGTTCGTTATAGCATTCGTTCGTTATAGGATTAATCCGTTCCAGGCCCCCAAATACAACCACTTAACACTGAAAAATATAATATAAAATTGAAAAAAATTGTAAAAAAGCGCATAAATATGCATCTAAACCCCTGAAATAAAGAATATAATTAATACTTGTAATAAAAAAATAATAAATTAGAAAAAAAAAAATTTAAATAATGTTCGTTTAGGAGTTTCGTTCGTTATAGTATTCTCAATTTTATAGGTAAAACCGTTCGTTATAGGAATATTCGTAATAGAATCCATTCGTTATAGCATACCCCACTGTATTCTGTTTGCCTTATTTCGAACATTAACTCACTGTTTTCTAGGCCGTAGGTCCGGGCTTACAAGTACCCCTAGGTCTCTTTCACAAGTCACTTCTCTAGGTTGATGTTGTTAAGGCTGTATACATTGACAGTATTTGTTCTTCCAATACAGTGTGGCCCTCGGTTAACGAATGCCTCGGTTAACGAAATTTCGATTAACGAATTACCTTCCATAAGAATATTCAATTCGGTTAACGAAAAAAAATTTGATTAACGAAATCCTTACGAAAATCACAAATCACGTTTTGTTGTGAGCATCAGCTGATGGCCCAGTCTGCCAATTCAGTACAGTAATCTGTTCTAAGTTTAAATTCGTTTCCAATGGAGTAAATACACCTGTTTCAATAAATTTCAGCTTTTTAATACAGTCGGCCTTTAACATACGCGGGGGTTACGTAACAGAGATACCTATGGATGCTAAAAATCCGCGTATATGTGCTCCCCCCCCCCAAAAAAAAAACCTGGTACCCCCATGTCTTTATTTACCGTATATACCTGTGTGTAGTTCAAGTTATTAAGACCAAATTATTTGGCAAAAAATTGGGGGTCGACCTCTAAACGGGTAATAGTTTCGTTAGGTTGAAAAATATTTACCAGTAACTACCAGTAAACAATGGAAATGACACGCCAACTCACCACCAGCTGTGAGTGTCAGTACAGTTGCCAGGGCAGATCTCTTGCGTCATCATAGCAAGCCCAAAGTAGCCAAATGCATGGTATGGTATGCACAGGACGATGTAAAACATAAAGTATTCATTTGTTAAAGTTTATTTATAGATACTGTACATAAATTTTTGTTCATTACATTTGAAACATCAATCTTTGTGAATTAAATTTGAAACAAAAGAAAACTACGATACCATATTTCTAAATACAGTGAGTTCTGCTATAACGCGTGTTTTCATAACGCGAATTTGCTCTAACGCGATTTATGAATTAGGAACGATATTTGTATAACCCGAACGCTTGTTTGCTATAATGCGATTTTTGCTTACTATTTCTCCAATTTTGTGGTGCAGTGGGGTATGCTATAACGAATCTAATTGGTTCTAGAACCTTGTTCGTTATAGCATTCATTCGTTATGGGATTAATCCGTTCCAGGCCCCCAAATACAACCACTTAACACTGAAAAATATAATATAAAATTGTAAAAATTGTAAAAAAGTGCATAAATATGCATCTAAACCCCTAAAATAAAGAATATCATTAATATTTGTAATAATAAAATAATAAATTAGAAAAAAAAAAATTAAATAATGTTCGTTTAGGAGTTTCGTTCGTTATAGTACATGTATTCTCAATTTTATAGGTAAAACCGTTCGTTATAGGAATATTCGTAGTAGGATCCGTTCGTTATAGCATACCCCACTGTATTAACTGTGAATATAGTAAAGAAGAATATCAAAAAGAAGCATTCTGGTGATAGAATTCCCGGTGATGATCGTAAAAGAAAGGATATAACACTTAAAGAGAAGCTCGATTTTATCAACCTCAAAATCACCCTTCTCCCCCATCAAGTAAAGTGTTACATTTACTGTATGATTTCATTATTAGATATGGATGTAACATTTATTTAGACTGTGTTACCCTTTGTGTTAGGCTAACTACTAAATTTTTTCGATTTTGAGTAATCTGCACCTAACCCTATTTTCTCCATAAGCCCTGTTATTTCTATTACGCGATTTTCTATAACACGATATTTTACAAGAACACAATTATCGCGTTATAGCAGAACTACCTGTACCTGGTATTTTCATTAGAATATTACATCACAAGTATATTTTACCTTAACTGTGACTGAATGAATATAGATATTCTCAGAAATAAATATGGAAATATAATATTTTTGCTGGAATGACGTACACATTACAGTGGAAAGACGAAAACAATGACTCTCGCTTTCTTTCGTTATGCAAAAGATTTTACCGTAATCGCTTTTTGAATGGTTTTCAGTTAAAAAACTGTTGTACTCGTACTGTATTACAATAATATTCTATCCTATTATTAGCCTTATAATCCCACAACTGAAAACCATTCGAAAAGCGATTACGGTAACATCTTTTGAACGAAAGAAAGAGAAAGTCATTGCTTTCGTCACAATTTTATCCCACTTTCCACTGTAATACGTACATCATTTCAGCAAAAATATTACATTTCCATGTTCTCAGAAATAAATGGTAGTTTTGTTGAAACGTAATGTACAATATTTAATATTAAAATGCAAAAATAGCTATAAATACAATTAATACACCCGTAATGTACTGGCTGGCATCTCCACTCGTCCTTGCTCCCGCGTCCAAGGTCACCACTCCTCCCAACTCGCTCCCTCTGCTCCCTCCTCTACCTCCTCCAACTCCTCCACCCCCTCTGCCTCCTCCCCGTCACTACTGCCGACAACGAGCACAAATGTTTTGTGAATTACTGCATCTCCACTTCCTATGTACAGTACTGAACTGTACTGTGCTGTGCATTTTTACAAACAATAAACATGGCAAGAAAAGCTATTAAAAAAAAAAGAGATAAAAATTTCACTTTACTGTACAGTACCTATCCTCGGCGACAGGACGGGGGTCATCGGGCTCATCGTCACTCAATTCCATAATGGGTGGTGAAGTGGGGGCGACGGTGGATTCAGCTGCTTCCTCACTGCCGCCAGTGATTGATGGTGTTTAATCTCTCCTTCGGTGATCAAAGAACATGGTGATGGGGAGTTGTCGTCTCTTTCTTTCATTTCTTCCATGATGTTTTTGTTTGGAGCGAAAACGTCATCCATCCCTCGCATGAATTTCAGGGCACGCACCATGGAGGGGTCCATACTATAGGCCAGGTCTTTCAGTGCCTCAATATTCCTGGTCATCTCCCCCAACTTCTCCAACGTTATTTTGTGGTGCTCTTCCTCATCCTCTTTCCCTTTCACTTCCTCTTCCTTGCCTGAGTCTACTAACTCATGTAGATCCTCCTCGGTCAGCTCAGTGTCGTGCTCTTCAATTGGCTCCCTAATCTCGTCCTCTGCCATGTCCTGGAAGCCTTCAGCAGCCACTTTCCTTAACAGTGCCAGGGTCTTTCTGAATATTTTCATTAAAATCCATCAAAATCATTTTCCTTGTCATCGTCTTAAGCGCCAAACAGGTCCTCTCAGTCTTCTCCTTGAACAGGGCTAGAGGGTACGTGTTTTTCGAATCGTTTTCAATTCAAAAAATGTTACAGCACATGTATATTTTACCTAAACTGTGCCTGAATGAATATCTTCTCAGAAATAAATAGTACAGGTTGTACCTCTCTAGTCCGGCAACCTCGGGACCTGACCGGTGCCGGACCATGGAAATTGCCGGACTATGGAAATTCACCCTTTTCCTGGATAGATAGTGACTTGTGCTTATGCCTGGAAGCACTAGCACCACTTTCTCTGCATCATGGTCTCTTTGAACACATATTTAAGGGTTAAATGTCGCATAGTAGCTTCTCAAATTTCGCAAGTTTTTAATTCTTAACGTAATTTATTGGAACACACAAAAAAATAAATAAATAAAAATTTTGACAGTGGAAACTTGAATTTCGACGGGTTTGAACGGCCCGCCAACGTGCAGACGACGTGCATAATCGTGTAAACAGCGTCATTTCTCTTATGTACAAAAGATTCATTATTGTTTATTACTGAATGTCTTTTTTATTGAATTAATGTTTATGTGTGCAAAATGAGCAATACAATTCATTAATAATACGTAGAATATTAAAACACACGAGGAAATGACACAGCATTGTATTTGTTGATTACAAAACCAGTGACTGACTGGTTCTACATATAAAACTGAAGAAACTAAGACCCTGGTTGTAGCTGTAGTAAAATTAATACGGTTGTTTTAAGTAATGTTATTTAATGTTAATAAATGGAACAATAGAAGTAGCTAACGATAATGGGAAAGAAAATAAGAGAGATCGCATATGTAAGTGCGCATGCGCAAACGTGAAAACATATCATCATAACTTTACATAAGAATATGAAAGCAACACTTATTTACTGTTCATATATATTTTAATTAATGTTTCTGAATTTGTTTTTATTGAATTAATGTACGTGTGTGCAAAATTAACAATACAATTTATTAATAATACGTGGAATATTAGAGGAGACGAGATGGCTGCCGGCATTGTTTATGTTAAAGCTTACAAAACCAGTGACTGATTGGTTCTACATATAAAACTGAAGAAAATAAGACCCTGAGTTTAGCTGTAGTAAAATTAATGTAAAAAAATGGATATGGTTGCTTGAAGTACCTGTAATGTTATTTAATGTTAATAAATGGAACAATATAAGTAGCTAACCATTAATGGTAAAAAAAAAAAGTGAGACTGCTCGTATGTAAGGGCGCACATGTGAAAATATATCGTCATTACTCTACATAAGAATATGAAAGCAACACTTATTTACTGCTCATATATATTGAAGGGTTAAATGTTGTACTCTGTATAGACAAGCAGAGAGAGAGAGAGAGCAGCCGAACTGCCGGATGTAAACAAACCTTAATTTCCCGCGACTTTTTTTTTTTAAGGGGATTAGCCCACCCGGGCATAGATCACTGACCCACATGAGGGCCTGAGGGGCAAAAATTTAATACTCCTGTAATAATAATAATAATTCAGATAAGTAAACCAAAAAAAGCTGCCTATCTACCCATTGGACAAACTAAAATCGTTCCGGACCACGGGAGTTTCCGGACCACAGAATGCCGGACTAGAGAGGTACATCCTGTAGTTTTGCTGAAACGTGATGTGTTTCAATGTAAAATAGGATAAAATACATGACGAAAACAAAAGACTTTACCTCACCTTCCAATGTTCAAGAGATGTTACTCGTTTTTTTAATAGTTTTTGGTTAAAATACTGTTATATTACAATGATATTATATTCATACTGTGCTTGATATACTACATTCACGGAAATGTAATATTTTTGCTGAAATGACGTACGTATTACAGTGGAAAGTGACGAAAGCAATGACTTTCGCTTTCTTTCGTTCAAAAGATGTTACCGTAATCGCTTTTCGAATGGTTTTCAGTTAAAAAAAACTGTTGCATCACAAGTGAATTAGGATAGAATATTATTGTAATACAACAGTTTTTTAACTGAAAACCATTCGAAAAGCGATTACGGTAACATCTTTTGAACGAAAGAAAGCGAGTCATTGCTTTCGTCACTTTCCACTGTAATACGTACGTCATTTCAGCAAAATATTATATTTCTATATTCTCAGAAATAAATAGTAGATTTGCTGAAACGTATTGCATTTCAATGTAAATTAGGATAAACTACATGAAAACAAAAGACTTTACCTAGCCTTCCGTTGTTCAAGATATGTTACTCGTTTTTTTAGTAGTTTTCGGTTAAAATACAGTACTCTTATATTAGTGATATTCTATTCATACTGTGCTTGACATAATACATTCACGGAAATGTAATATTTTTGCAACTACAATGCTGATGTCAACACAAGCGTGGTTGCAGTGAGACTGACTGAGTGAGGGAGAGCTATGAGTGTGTGTGTGAGGTTGCGGGAGCGGGTGGTGTCCCGTGTTCGGTGCCACGCGCGAGTTGAATGGCGTGCGATTTGAATGAACTTCAATTACTTCAGTGTACAGTACAGAATATTCCGCCGGCGGGGCAATCCGCGTATTTGCAAATCCGTGTATTATAAACCTGCGTATGTTAAGGGCCGACTGTATTTTTTAATGTTTTATATTGAAATTACTGGTCATTTTAACATTAAATATTGATAATATATGCACTGTAGAGGGAACTAACATACCATTTTGTTGTTGTGAGAATCAGCTGAGGGGGTACGGTATCAGCCAATTCAGTAATCTGTTCTATGTTTAAATTCTTTTCCAATGGAGTAAATACCCTGTACAGTATCAATAAATTTGAGCTTTTTAATATTTTTTAATGTTTTATTTTAAAATTGTTAGTCATTTTAACATTTATTTAACATATTGATAATATTATATGCAGTTCTCCCTGTATAGGTTCAGTCTGGCTTTGTTTACAAGCGAGAGAGCAGCCATTTTGTTGGTGTCTTGAATATTTTTACATACATTGGTGGTTTAACAAAAGCCTTCATTAGAGAAAGGTGAAGGAACATACAGTGAACATTCAGATTAATGTAGGTGTTGAACAGCAAACACGTAGTGTGTGTGTGTGTGTGTGTGCGTGTCTCTCTCTCTCTCTCTCTCTCTCTGTCTCTCTCTCTCTCTCTCTTTGTCTCTCTCTCTCTCTCTCTCTCTCTCTCTCTCTCTGCTGGAGACAATGTGAGGAGTTTGAGAGCATGTTTATTTTGGAAGAAGAAGCAGACCATAGGAAAAAAAAATAGGTTTGTGTAGGTAAGCTGACTGAGGAAGCACATGAGAGCTACCCATGACCGGTCCCACTAATTACCCAAATGTAGCCACAATGAAGTCAAATGATGGTCATACAAGCGTAAATCGGGCTGTGAATCACTTCTCGATTAGTATTTGGTGTCATAGTCACAAAAAATTGGTAAACTTAATTTAATCTGAGTTAGGTTAGGTTAGGTACATACACTTGATCTATTAACTCAGATTTAATTAAGTTTACCAATTTTTTGTGACTATGACACCAAATACTAATCGAGAAGTGATTCACAGCCCGATTTACGCCTGTATGACCATCATTTGACTTCATTGTGGCTACATTTCGGTTCATTTCGGTAATTAGTTGGACCCACCCATGACAGCTTGTAAACAATACAGTAGGTGCCCCTTTTGGTCCTCCAAATAGCTACTTTACAGGCTGTCCTCGATCTACAAAGCTCAAGTTGAAAAAATAAAATGTTAATTGAAAGAAATCCCTTTTTTCATTTTGAACAAAATCCCCCAATACAGGTTGTACCTCTCTAGTCCGGCAACCTCGGGACCTGACCGGTGCCGTACCATGGAAATTTCCGGACCATGGAAATTCACCCTTTTCCTGGATAGTTAGTGACTTGTGCATACACTTGGAAGCACAAGCACCAGTTTCACTGCTTCGTGGTCTCTTTGAAAACATGTTGTACAGTAGGTGTAGCATACTGTATGTGGCCAGTTGTCAATTCTCTTTAGTTGTCTATTTTCTCTTTGTATGTGTATGATACTCAGGTGGTCCTTGCACTCAGGGGTAAAGGAAACACTTTGATGTCAAGTCCGTAAGTTCTATTCTTGGTACAAACACAAAGGAGTTGAGACAAGGGTAAACAGCGTCCTGTCTTGGAATCTCTCTGGGTATCTCTCTGCGCATGCGCCTACAGCGCGTATGTGCCCAAAGCATGAACTAACACTTGGTGACAAAAGGGAGTGTGATTATAAAACATATAATACAGAGATCTGAATCAATAATGGTAAATAGTACAGAGTTACATATTACAGGCATAATCGTCTCGTATATCTACACCTCCCTCCCCCCTCACGCTCGTAGTGCAATCTTGAGAGGACTCTTTTTTTTTCCAGGAGCCTTTGAGAGTGACGTGGGAAAACTGGGGGGGTCACTGAATGAGGAATTACTTTTCTCGTCCAAGCAAGGGTTCACAGGGATGTGGGGGAGGGGTTCACCACTAGGGGACGGTACTGAACGAAGGAAGCGGCGATTCCGCCACCATACCCGACCACTAAGGAGACGGACCTCGTAATCCCTGGTCTTGCCGCAGCCCATGACAACCCCGACCTTGTCCCAGCGGTGAGACGTCGGGTCTTGAACCCGAACTGTTTGCCCGATACTCAACCTGGGAAGGGGTCAGGCGTGCTGATCGTACTGTGCCTTTACCTGGGCAGCATGGGCGGCTGCACGACGATCGCAGTCTTCGGTCTTGGCCTGCCACTCCCTCGAGAAGGTAGTGGGTGGCCGTATAACATCTGTGCTGGGGGAGCGACCTGTGAAGTTGGGGGTATTCCGCAATTCCAATAAACCCCGGTCAAACTTCTCACAGTCAATGTTACCTGAGGGTGCTGTCTTGAGGATGAGATGCTTTACGGCAGCCTCGGCATGTCCATTGGACTGGGGATAATGTGGCGAGACACCACATAATGAACTTCCCATCGCTCCATGCAGTCCCGGAAGTCGTTGCTGGTGAACTGGGGCCCACCGTCAGTCCTCAGGCAGAGAGGGACACCCACTTCCCGGAAGTAGCGACAGAACATACGTACTGTATGAGAGGCAGTAGTGTTGCCTCCGCAGGGAACGACAACAGGCCACCCTGAGAGCCGGTCGGCGATGACGAGAAAGGACTTTCCCGCCACAACGAAGAAATCTGCAGAGACGGACTCATAGGGCCTTGTAGAGTTGTCGTTGTTCATGAGGGGTTCCTGCTGCTGACTAGGCTGCAGCACCTGGTATGGCTTGCAGACTTGAACGGAACTAGCGATGTCGGAGTCGATGCCTGGCCAAAAAACAGCTTGTCTCGCCCGGCGCTTCGTAGCTTCCACACCCCTGTGGCTGTCATGCAGGTGGGCTAGGGTGCGTCGGCGTAGGGCGGCAGGAACCACAACTCTTGCTCCATACAAGACGAGGGCGCCATCAGCATAGAGGTCGTCCCGCATCTTCCAGTATGGGAGTAAAGAGCTGTGTAAGTCATACCGGTTGGAGGGAAATCCCGAGGTCACGCAGTTCAGTAGACGGATGTACGAAGGGTCCGCTCTCGCCGCGGCTCGGAGTTCCTGAAGAGTCCTGTCGGCGTCCTGCGGTGGAGACTCTTCTGAGATGACGCCGTTCACGGTCACCACAGTCCTGAGGTGTGCAGTAGCATCAGCACATGCGATCTCGTCCTCTGGTGTGGGGTGGCTGACTGGGGCTCGTGACAAAGCATCAGGGATGCAGAGCAGCTTGCCAGCACGCCACACAGCTGTGAAGAGGTAGGGCGAGATCTTCTCCTTAAGGCGTTGGAGGCGGGGATTCTCGACCGCATCCAAGGAGTAGTGGTTCAGGATCGGGATGAGTGGCCGATGATCCGTCATGAGGTTGAAGTGTTGTAGGCCGATCAGATACAACCTACATTTGGACATGGCCCAGACGGCGGCTAACAGCTCCAGTTCGATGGTGGCGTAGCGAGTCTCGACGTCAGTGAGAAACCGAGAGCCACATTGAACCAGACGATGGCGTCCATTGTCGTCCTGTAGCAGAGCGTATCCAATCCTGTAGAGGCGAGAGGCATCAGTCTGGAGGACAACTGGCAGGGCCGGGTCGAAGGAAGAAAGAACAGGTGGGCTAAGGAGAGCTGTCTTGACGCGACAGAATGCCTCATCATGGTTAGCTGTCCAGGTGAATGTTCTCTTGGGGCTCATCAGGGGGCGTAGAGGCTGTGCTGCAGCGGCGATGTCGGGGGTGAACTCAGCCAACTGGTTTACCAGGCCCATGAACGAGCGGAGGTCGGTCAGGTTGACAGGAGTTGGGAAGTCCCGGATCGCGCTGACCTTTCCAGGATCAGCCGAGATACCCTTGCCTGAGAGGGTGTACCCACAGAAGTTCACACTAGGTGCGGCGACCACAAACTTGTCCTTGTTGAGGGTAATCCCGTACTTGCGGCATCTGGTGAATACGCTCAAGATGCGTGGAGTAATCCTCGTCATATAGGAGCACGTCGTCAATGACCTTGATACAGTTTGCCACACCCTGAAGGGGCATGTCACCACGGAGGCAGAAAGCATCGCCAGTAGCCGCGAAACCCATAGGTCCTCTGCAGTGCTGAAATCGGCTGTATGGTGTGATGAACGTCGTGAGGTGCTGATCTTCTTCCGCAAGTTCCATCTGCCAGTACCCACATAAGGCATCTGCTGTAGTAAAGTACCTTTTTTCGGGTCCACACTGCTTATAGTGGCGAAGGGTGGGTCGGGCGGGAAACTTGACTATTCAGCTTGGTGAGGTCGACGGTGATACGAACTCCAGTAATGTTCTTGGCGACTGTTACCATGGGGTGACACCATCCGAGGGGTCATCACCAGCAGGCTTAATGATCCCCTGGGCTACCATAGAGTCGAGTTCCTTCTTAACTTGGCTCTGGAAAGCAAAGGGTATCTGTCTCGGTGTGTGGATGGCGAAAGGTACTGCTTCATCCTTCAGGTGAATTCTCATCGGGGAGCCAGCCATTGGCTTGAGTGGAGCCTTCTTGAGGTCCTCCTTGGAAACCAGCACGTCCTTGAATTGCAGTAGGAAGAACTCCCTGGCTGCAGAAGGTGACGTATTGGGTGGGAGGGGCAGCCCCTTGCACCTGTTGACATGTTTTATTTCCAGAATTGGCTTAGGGAAGTCTGAAGATATTATGGCCAACTCTTGACAGTGGCCATAAGACAGTAGTGGCATCTGAACATCTTTGTAGACCTCAATCCTGGCAGCACATGACTGCTTACCTAGAGTGAGGGTAGCCTGAAATGTACCCAGAGTAGGTGCCATTGTAGAACCGTCTGCGGTGAGCATTGTAGAAGTTGACGGTGGTTGCAAGCTACTCATAGGGATCCACAGAATGTCGAGGTGTCTTGTACCGATGACTGTGACGTCCGCACCTGTGTCAGGAAGCATCTGGATACGGAATGTAGCGTCGCCGTATGACAGGTGAACACAGATGGGCTGAGGTGTCTTGCTGACAGGGGAAGAAGAGGATCCCACGCGACGACAGCGCTTGTTCTTCGCCGCCTGAGACTTGCAAGTAGTATTATTATTCTTCTTTGACTGACAGCATTTGTCATAGTGTCCAATGCGGCTACAGGAGCGACACTGAGCGTTGTTGGCAGGGCACTTCAGTGTCCTAGCCCAATGACCACGACGGCCACAGTTATTGCAGGTGCTGTCAGCGGCAGGGCATTCAGAACCATGCCGACGAGCACAATACTGGCAGGAATGACCTGGCGTCGAAGTCTGAAGTGATGCTGAAGATTGATACGAAGCTGAAGTCTGGTCACCTCCTTTGTTCTTCTTATATGCGGAGATGGCACACAGCTGGTTAGATGGAGCACGAATGGCAGAAGTCGCACTTCTGGTGGCTTCATAAGAGCGGCAGGTGGTGACAACATCCTGTAGAGAAGAGGCAGTGTCGAGGGAGATAAGCTTCTGAATTAGTTCTTCGTCCTGCACGCCCATGAATCAATAATGGTAAATAGTACAGAGTTACATATTACAGGCATATTCGTCTCATATATCTACAGTATGGGCACACAAACGTATGTACTTGTAGATATCTTACTTTCAGGAATGAGGTAGAATAGAAACTCACAATGCATTTTCTGCATATATATTGTTGTATAGTGCAGTGCTTAGGAGTGACTAGGTGAGGAGTAGCTTGCACAGAGGTCCTGTAGGGCGAGGAGGTTTCTGAGGAAGCTGGGTGGTGAGGAGCTGTTGAGAGATGTTGCTGGTCCGGTAGCCGAGTGTAGAATGAGTTCCCCGGTCAGCCGGGGCCGTATTTATGTGATTTAGGAAACTCAGGATATGAGGTGCTCATAGTGCGTGGGCCCCCCCCCCCCCCCCCACACACACACACACACACACAGAGTATTCCCCCGCCTAACGCGGTTTCACTTAGCGCGTTTTACCATATACGTGGTGCCTCGCCAGAGCTGAACTTTCACTTAACGCGGGTTTTTCCACATATATGCGGTGAGTGTCCGGCTCGAGAGCTATTTTTAGACTCGCCCCACCCCCTACCCACCACCGGTCGAAATTTACTGGACTTTATTTTCTCACTTGACTTGGGGTTTATTAAAGATTATTAGATGGTAATGGCAGTGGAAGCGCCCCTTTGAGAAAAATCCCGAACCAGCACAAGAACACTTAAATCTACTAAACAAAATGAATTGTCCGTGACCCGTGGAAGGATAGCGTCTGTGACTGGGATGAATGAGACACACTGTAAAATTTAGACACTTATATTCCCTCCAACACTACAAACACAATCAAATAATGGTACACCAACATGCGCACCTCTTAACTTGAACTTAAAACACTACTCTGGGGAATAAAAGTTATACATGATTTAGAAATTATTAGAAACTCAGGCAACAATAAATTTGAAGTATTAAGAAATTTTGCTTGCACACATGAAACAGGCCTTAAGGCCTTTCAACAAAATAATATCCAGCACTGAGAAAATGGTATTCAAAAATAAGAAATTAATAACTCCACAATGAATAGGCCTTAAGGGCACTCAATATAATATCAGTCACTGAGGAAATGGTATTAAAAAATAAGAAATTAAATACTCTACAATGAATAGGCCTTAAGGGCTTTAACAAAATAATATCATTCACTTAGGAAATGGTATTAAAAAATAAGAAATTAAATACTCTACAATGAATAGGCCTTAAGGGCACTCAACAAAATTATATCACCCCAACAGATGCACACTTCCTAACCTAACTTAAACACCACTCTGGGGAACAAAGGTTATACCTGAGATCGGAATTATAAAGAAAAATTAAATGCATTAAAAGAATCAAATCACAGTATCACTCTGGTTCCACTTAGTGACACAAATATTCAAAAACAATACTATCAAAATTGTTTAAGAAATATTAAACTACACACGTCACGATGATATCAGTAACTGAGAAATGGTATCAACTACACCCAAATATATTGTCACTATTATTGGTTTGTTACTGGGTCCACCAATACCCGTGAACCATGCTCCACCCAACTCAACATACACCCGTAATAAGGGAGATAAAATGTTCCTCTAGGTATCCCCTAGACTCATGGTCTCAGTGTGCGACCCTGTATCACTCAGCTGGTCTCACTTTACCCCCAGTACATCCATAAAGAGGAAGGGAGTGAGCCAATCAGACCTTGTACAGTTGAGAGAAGCTGTAGCTTCCCGTTAGCAAGAGGGTTTCACTAAGCTGCTCGAGACATGTGGGGTTGTGAGCCGAGGTAGAGGAGAGCGGATGCCCCAACGATCGTCCCGTCGTCAGCTGGGCACCCAGACGGCTAGATTCCCTCAAGAGATCCTTTGATACCCCGCTAAACAGTGACAGGCCTACACTGATCGGTCCAATGGCGACAATCGCCACCCTCAATCATCAACGGCAGTCTCAAACGGCAGTCAATCTCTCGCAGTCAAACTCCGGTCAAGTGGGTTCTGGCGGAAACCCTGAAATGAACTCACTGTTAGCTCTAGTTTACTTCACCACTGCCCTATCTAACCCTGTCTGAGATCGAATGAGACTTACTTGTTATACTGCAATAGTGCAACACAGGTGACTAGGCCACGTGACTATTTCTGTGACGGATGCGCAGGGGACGTCTTGTATGTTTGACTGCTTCCCGCGACTGAGAGCCAGCGTCGCGTCCTCTCAAGGCGTTAGCTTAGGTCTACGTGACATATTTTCCGCCTAACTAATAACTCCTTGGGACACCCGTAACATTTTTCAGACTGATAAACGATCTATAATAATTTCAAATTCAATAATAGTCCCTTAACTTCATGAATCGCATCATTATTAATAAGGCAAATTACATTAATATCATATAGGCCTAGTTCCACAACTTCTCACTATGTGCGGGGAGCACTCTCTTCCCTCAGACGACCTTGAACGCTCAGTATCGCTAATGGCGGGTCATTTGAAATTACTCTGAAATTTCTAAATATTACAATCGACTCCCCAAAAAAAAACAGCACTGTCCTCATGTGCTGAGAGAACAACTTGGAAGCCACCTTCAACTCTGCCGTATTCCAACTCGCAGCCAGCAACTCTATTTCTTCCTTCCCCAACTCAAAACCAACTAGAACATCACGCTCCCCTTTTGCCTGGCCTTTAACTAGAGAACCAATGTTAAAATTAATACCAGCCCGAAACAAACATGCTCTCCTTTGGCCTGGCCCTTGAACTAAGAGGAACCAGTGTCAAAACAATACTCAGTCCACGTCTCCGAACCTCATGCCGGTAGACCAACCCTCTGACAATGTACCAGTCCATATTAGTGAAGCCCTGGACATTACAACCGTACTCTCAATCCCGCTCATGACAGCAACCACTATTCAACGCACATCTCTGACCTAACCATCTCTCCAATCCCCTCTGCCCTACTCACAACTCCTCCAACACATCCTCTACAACCTGCCTTTTCTCATTACCATGCACCCTAAACTGTAATTTGTCGGCTTCGTCTTTCAGTTGGAGGCTCGATCGACCTCTCTGAACTACTTATCTTCATCTTGCTCATCTGGGGTGGGGGCTCCTCGTCTTCATCTTCAGATTCATCCATCGCTGGGTCTCCCGGATGCCTTAGGGTTGGAGCAGCCTTCAAGTTGCTCCGGTTTTCCACTCTCGCTTCCATGTCTTCTCCTCCACTGGGCTCAATGCGATATAAACCAGGCCTTGGATTTAGGAACTCAACAATGTGCCATCTCGTATCAAAACCAATGGTTTTGCAGCTTACACCGGCCTATTTTTACATTGTTCCTCAGCAAAACCTCCTGGCCCACTTCCCAGCTACTCTCGTGGGCTTTCTCTTCTCTTTTCCTTCTGTTTATTTCCTTACGTCTCCGAACATTGATCTCCACTGCTTCCTGCAATCTTCGTTGCCTGTCTCTAATCACCATCACCCACTCATCTACCGGCTCTGGGTCTACTTCCAGCCTAAGGTCAAACGGCAGGTTTGGTTCTCTCCCGTAAAACAACAGGAATGGGGAAAACCCTGTCGTGGCATGTGGAGTCGCGTTATATTGTGACACCACTGCCTGCAGATGCTCTGGCCACCTATTCTTTTCCTCTTCCTCGAGGGTGGCCAGCAGACCGTGCAGGGTTCGATTGAACCGTTTCACCATACCATTTCCCTGTGGGTGATATGCTGACGTCCTTATTTTCTTCACCCCAAAGGTGGCACAAGTTTGTCGGACCAATGCACTGCCAAAATTTCTTCCCTGATCGGTCAACAGTCGCTCAGGTGCACCCACTGCCAGGAAGATCCGATTCACCAGGATCTTTGCAATCGTCGAGGCTTTCTGGTCTTTGGTGGGAAAGGCCCAAGTGTAACGACTGTATATGTCAACCATTATCAGGACACTCTCCAATCCTTGCCGCTTGTCCAGCAAGGTGAAATCTGCGGCCAGTGTCTCTAATGGTTTGGCAGCTTCAATCGTCCCTAAATGCAGTTGGGGTTTCGGCACTTCATCTTTTGCTACTCCACACCTCTCGCAGCTGGCTATGTAGTCTCGCACTGTTTCTCCAATGCCTGACCAGAAACCTCGCTCCTGCACCAGCGACAGGGTGCGATCTCGCCCCTGATGCCCAAACTCGTCGTGGCAGGCTCTAGTCAAAGCCTCCTGCAAGTTTGGAGATAGCACTGGCACCTCCCTCCATAGATTCTTCCCTTCGGGTCTTCTATGCCAGACAACATCTTCTCTTACGATCAGGGATTTCCTAGCTCGGTACATCTTGCGGAAGTCATCATTTTGGAGCTGTACCTGTACCTCATCCTCCGGCAGCTCTCCCGCCAACCATCTTCGCAGTTTTGTCATATAGTCCATGCCTTCCTGCTCCTTACGCAGTAGGGTGTGTCAATTTAGGGGGTGAACTGGCTAAATTGAAAATCGAGTAATTTGGTAGCAATTTATTGTAGTCTTTAAGCATGCATAACAATATTCTGGCATAAATTTTTTTTTATAATAAGTCCTACCTACATCAAATGGATTTTTAAATGTACATATTTGTGAATTTATAGCATAACCAGCGTTTGCACACATGTTACTGTTTCAAGTTTCAAATTATTATATTTTATTATCCGTAGTCTATTTGAAAGTAACCAATGCCTTCATACTCTCTTTGCTTTGGTTTCTTGTCATCAGTAGTCTGCTTGCTATTTGTGCTTTGATGTAACCTTCTCGCCTCTCGTGGCTGTAAACATGGCCCGCTGCTTCTGTGACCATTTTCACACATCTCTCCACACTTTGAGTTTGGGAAGGCCACTTCGGCACCTGCATTGGAGTCTCTTTAAGGTTTCTCAATTCTTGGCTAGTTAGACTTGTTGTCAATGGTGGCTCTAAGACTTCCAAACTCAAGTCAACCAATTCTGACAATTTGGTGGCATTAACGTTTATTGGGGGAACTTTTCTTGAATGAAACGAACAGTCTCCCAACTGGTCGTCATCTATTAGCGTTCCTCTAATCTTTAGAATGACTTCTACAGCCTCGGTTCGGAGATTGGTACATTGACTGCAAAGCATTGCTTGCAAAACTGCTTCTGATCGAGCATACCAAGCGGACCTTCTTGCCACAGGTAACACGATGTCCCTCACTACCTTCCTCTGTGTTCTTACTAGCTGCAATTGAAACAAAAGGTGATTGGGCCCATCCACCCACATAGGATTAAGTTTCACACTAAACCACTGGGGAAGATAAACTCCAATAATAAATTCAACAATTAACCTCAAATTCTTCAGCACTTTGCCCTTCAATTCGTGTTTGGAAATCCAAATCCTGCAGAAACGAAGAGCTGTAGTTAACCAACGGCTGTGACTGACAGGTCCAATCTCCAAGAGAGCCAATGACTGAGGCACTTCTCCTGATCTTATTGCTTGGGCAATACGATAAGCATAGGATTGATCTGTGCCGAGATCTTTGATGACTCCTTCAGACAACGCCGGAAGGGGAGGGCCAACTTCGACCTTTGGAAAGGTTGTATTTATTTCTAGTTGTGTTGCTTCATCCAGCATGATGCCAAGGGGACCTGACCACTTGTTGTTGCTCTTTGTAGGACCATCAAGTTCCTGGATGAGATGACGAAGAGGTAGCTCGCCTGTATGTAAATCACATACAATCCAAACAAGTCTTCTTCCTAGTTTTTTCTCTAAATGCGTCATTACACCCCCCTGCCATCCGGTGTTCACTGCAGTTGAATCTCCACCAACAGCCTGCAGTGAACTGCCAAGTCCTCTCTCCTGAACCCAACATAAAATATGATCAGCAATGACCTCTGCATGTTTCTTCCCTTCTACTTCAGTTTCGGGAGCAAAGTGAAACAAAAACCGACCACCAGGCTCAGAACAGACAGAGTAGTGTTCTTCTTTGATGAGACCTGGAAACTTTCTGTTCACTCCCTCTACTTCTAGCAAAACTTTTGTGTCATCTATTCTTCCATCAAACAAAAGACAGGAGAGCCCTCCCTCGCTTAAATCTTTTTCATGCTGATCAGATATTTCCTTCATTATTTTTTCTTGTGCTCTTCTAATTTTATTATGATCTATCACCAAAGATACATCCTCTCGGCTGATGAGGCCTGCATCTATCCAAGCGGCAGTTGCAATTTCTGCAGCCTCACGAAGTCCAGCATGGTGGCGAATACTAGCTAAAGCAATGTTTGAAATATTTCTTGTGTTGTATTTCATTTTCTTTGGTAAAGGTTCAGATGGCTCTTTGGAACTATCATCTGATGTTGCTTCCTGTTCATCAGAAGAACTATCAAAGAAGTGATAAACATCTTGACACAGCTCTTCCTCTCTTTGGATGGCTTCTTCATTCTTCATTTTCTTCTTTTGTTCCCTCTCTCGGATTTGTTCTCTCTTCTTGGCATTAGCAATCTGCTTCTTTGTTTCTGAATAATCTATTGAACCCATTTGCATACTTCCTTGGCCTTCTGCCTTTGTCCTCTGTGCCTTTATAAATTCAAGCTCTAAAACAGGGATCTTCTTTTCACGAGGACAACCACAATCAATGTGGGAATTATTTTCTCTCTTACCTGAGTGAGAACAGTTGGATTCAGAACATAATTGTATGGAGCACTTGCAGGTCAAAATGTCAAACAGAGTATCAAGTGTGTGCAGAAATTCATTTTTCCTGGCCAAGTTTCCTTTACCAAGTGATGTTTCAACTGCTTTGTGCCATAATTTCGTTTGTTTTAGCTCAATAGTTCGACACTGATTAATCACAGGTGGTTTGAATAGTGCATTAGCTTTTGTCCATTGATGCAGAAGAGGGACTATCATGTCATTTATGAGTTCTTTATCTGTATAGTTCCTTCTGTCCTTTGCATTTTTTTCTCGAAGGAGTAACCCTAATCTTAGCATGCCTCTCACTGTTGGAAGTTCTGATACAGGAAGCTCCTTCCCTTTACCAACTAGCAGGCTCAAGTGGGTTGACAACTGACTTCTTGTCTTCAATTTTGACATCTTCACACTATCTGACAAATAGAAAAATATTTCAATGTTTCATAATTCAATTGTTGTTTCAAAAAATATCAATTTGTTTATCAAAAATGCTGTAACAGAAATAACATAATAATTTCTTAGAACATAATGTTTTATACAATGATATAAGTAACTGCGACAATCAATATGCCCTACTTACAATAATTAAAATGTAGAATTCGTTTGGTAGAGTAGGTGCAAGTGCAATGAGAGCAAACCACCGTCTATGATATCTAGAAGGAGAGTGAGCCGGGCGCCTTATCCTCACACTTGGTACAAGTCAAAACAAGAATTAAACTGTCCCACACGGAGAGCCTGTTCATGTTCATGTTCTGACATGCATATTGTACACAAGCTATAGAACCATAAAATACTCCATAATCCATATGCTTACATGAGATTAGTTATTATCAAGTGAATAATTCTAATCAAGTCTCATTAATTTGTTGAAATACTGATATTTGAAACTTTAAGGTATAATTGATGTAGGTGAGGGTTATTTCAATTCATTTTTGTTTGCTAATCTCAAGTTTAGACATAAAGAGGCACAATATTTTGACTACCAAATTTGATTTTTAACATGTTGACAAAATTGACACACCCTAATACTCAACACACAACTATTACAGCCACTTAGCACCATAAATACTAGGGCAACTGCCACTACAACACTCAGTCGTCAGGTGTGATACTCAAGCAACAGCCATGGGGTCCAGCCACCATGGAGTACTTTCCAACGACTCTGGAGATCCCAGTGGATTACTTCCACCACACAAATAACCCTACTGAGTTAGACACTCATCCACCAATGATGGGGGCTGGTAGTGGTGGGTGGCTTGGTGATCCGGCGTCACCTCGTGGGCCGAGCGTTAGGGACAGACGAGCCAGCTATGGGGGCTATAGGTAGTCTGGAGTGTCTGACGGCCGGGTCTCACGAAGGTAAAAGATCCTACTGGACCTCGGACATCTCCCCAGACATTGTGGATGCAACATCCACCCCACAGACACGGCCTAGGCTGCGTTAGGGACCTGCATGGATGAAGGGACGGGCACTTACTAACAGTGACAACAACATCACGTTTCAGGGGACGTTAAAGACGTAAATATGACTTCACTCAGAGCATATCAACTACGTTACTGTAACACTTGCACAAGCAACTATTAATTGGGTCAAATCACTTAAAGAAGGGCGAATTACAACACAGAGTGGAATAGCAGCATACCTGTATGGATGAAGGGACGGGCACTTACTAACGGTTGAAATGCCCGCTGCGCCCTCACTCAAAACAGGCCAGGGAGTCCAGCTACTCCTATTCTGGTGAATTAATTTACTGTACACTCTGACGTTGAAACTGAGACTATGGACTCATTTTCATTCTCTATTATTATCTCAACTAACAATGCTCTGACTCAGCTATCGAAAGCAAAATTATATTGATTACAAAGTGTTGGGTGGCAACAGATCCCAGCATACAGCGTCTGCTCTCGGTGACGTCACCAAGGAACCGAGAAAACGGAGTGCGTTTCCACTGGGGGACTCAAGAGGTTTTGTGGACGTTTGAGCGTAATATGAATCCTTAAGGTTTTCAGGTTAGCTCTTATCATGACCATTACACAGGGATCATATACGAAACGATGGCACCGATGCTGCCTGATTAATGTGCCCCACGGCTTCGTTGGGCCAGACCCCAGACCCGCCATGTGTCTGGCTACCCCCACAATAACAAAGGTCGCGAGCCCCAGTGCTCTACCCTGGGTTACTCATTGGAAGTATATGTCCACAGAGAGGGTTGTAACATGTATGTTAGGGATAATTAGATGGAAATAATTATCCCATGTTGGGTAGTGGACCCCTGTATATGCTAGTGTCAGTATTAACGTATATGTGGAGTAAAATATTCTACAATGAGTGCCATGTAATGTAACACCAATAATGTTGTGAGTGAGGGTAAGAATGAAGGGACTGAGTTTGCACTAAGCCCAGGAGGTGAGCCTGGTAGTTATATGATGAATACACTATCTTTCCCCATTGATTGCATATTAATAAATTTGTCCTTAGAGTACTTTAGGTGTATTCATTTTCTCCCACAGTATTTTACCTTTATTTCCATGTAAGTGACTTGATACCAGAATTACCATACTCACGTGCCTAGACCCTCGACCATGCTACCAAAAGAATAGGTGACGGAACTGAGTAAGACTAAGAGAAGTAAGTAAGATGAGGGTGGTGTAGATACAGAGAGGGGACCCGTGCCCTCACATTGGTGGCAGCTTGTTTGTTGTTACCCCCCCCCCCCAAAAAAAAAAATAAAAGAAATAAAAAATTATATTTGTCTGTCAGTAATTATCTTTCCGACTCTATTATTAGCCTAAGATTTATAATATTGTTAAGTATAATAGCGTGTAATAATAAGGAAACACCACTACACTCATCCCCCCAGCGTGAAACTTAGGGTTGCCATATCTGAACATTAAAAAAAAGAGGACGTTCCCGAAGACATCCTGCCTCCTGGCACACACTTTGGCGCTATGCAACCTTGAAGCAGCCGTGATAATTAAATTTGCATATTTGCATAACATTAATATATATATACAGTCATGCGCCGGTTAATATCCTAGATACGTTATTGGAAACGTGATGTTAACCGAAATGGACATTGTCCGAAATTATATAAACCCTTGGGATTTATTCTAATTGGTTCCAGGCACCCAATCCCAAGTTTCCCATTTTACGACCATTTACACCCACTATATATATATATATATATATATATATATATATATATATATATATATATATATATATATATATAATGTTATGGTAAATATCATAAACACACATAGGCATGGCTAGGTTTATTAAAAAGTGATGAAAAGGATACTGTAAAGTGGGTAGTCCACACAACATATAGCTCTCTCTTTATTTGAGCTCCCCGTCAAAGAAGTCCGTTTTCTTTCACTTCAGGACGCCTGAGTCGTCCGTTTTCTCTAATCTTAGAGTGCAGTGCACCAGTGACTACGTTATTCCTTAGTAATGACACAGAATTTGATATTGCAACTGGGGTTGCAATTGTTGAGGCAACTTAGATATGTCTGATTACAGTTGAAATATTCAAGATCCATTGTGAGTGATGTTTAAAGCTTCAACCGTCTTTATGGTTGGTAACATTTGTCAAGTCTGTTAGTCAGAGTGGCATGTGAGAGGCTTTGTGTTTCGAGTCCTTGCTGGTGAGGTTGTTGGTTATATATATATATATATATATATATATATATATATATATATATATATATATATAAATATATGTATATATATATATATATATATATATATATATATATATATATATATATATATAATGTTATGGTAATTATCAGAAACACACATAGGCATGACTAGGTTTATTAAAAAGTATTGAAAAATATTCTGTCAATGCTGTACAGTGAGGTAGTCCACAAAACATGTTGCCATGTCTCTTTATTTGAGTGACCCGTCATAAGACTCCGTTTTCTCTCACTTCAGGACGTCTCAGTCGTCCGTTTTTTCTTAATCTTAGAGTGCAATGCACCAGAGACATCGTTATTTCTTAGTAATGACACAGAATTTGAAATTGCAACCCCAATTGCAACTAGGATTGCAATTGTTAAGGCAACTAGATATGTCTGATTACAGCAAATGTGTTATTGTTAATTTGTAGGTGAAATATTTTATCCTCAATAGATGTAGGTTAACATTACACCTGGAGGCAAATGCCTAAGGAAGGAAGGATATTCCTTTAACACATAATACCTGGCCAGTATGGGGAGGATCATCGTGTCTCCGTCAGGGTGTTGTGGAGTGGTGGTCCAGCAGGTTTCACGTGTTTTTTTTGGGGGGGGGGGGGCACGGACGTATATGCGATCGGACTTTGTTCGGTTGGACGTTAACCGGCGCATGACTGTATATATATATATATATATGCTGATAACCACCAGGAAAGAAGAAAACACGAAGTTCCCAAGCGCTTTCGTGTAATTCACATCTTCAGGGGTGAGTACAGACTAGATAGAGTAATGGGTAATGGCAATGGGTAATCCACTCTCACCTGTATTAAGCAACCTATATATGGAATTCTTTGAAAAGAAACTATTAAGTAATATTTTACCACCCTCAGCAGTCTGGTTTAGATATGTTGATGATGTATTATGTCTCTGGCCATGTAATGAGGACCTAAAAGTTTTCCTACCACAACTTAACAACTTAGCCCCCTCGATCAAATTCACTGTGGAATTAGAGCAAGACTGTAAATTGCCATTCCTAGACTGTCTGATACACAGAATAGGTAACACTTTTAAGTTCAGTATTTATAGAAAACCAACCAATGTGTGTTCATACATTCATTATTATTCTGCCCACCATAATAAAGTCAAACAGTCAGTATTTACAACAATGTTTTTACGTGCCTTGAGAATTTGCAGTCCGGAATTCATCGATGAGGAATACAAATATATATATAATATTGGCTCAAACCTTAAATACCCTAGATCTTTCATAGACAAATGCTTAAACATTACTAAGAAAACTTTTTATAGAACTGATCCCAAGCCCACCCATGACCATAAGAATATCTTAATATTACCATTTCACAAAAATTTCTCACACATTCCGGCACAGCTAAAATCTTGGAACGTCAATGTGGCATTTAAAAACTCATGCACTGTTAAACAAATGTTAATCAAGAACTCCCCCAACAACACAATTGGTTGCATTTATAAAGTTCCTTGCAAGGAATGTAATATGTTTTACTTAGGCCAGACAGGTAAAGATCTTGTAACTAGAATTAAACAACACAAATACAGTGTCAGGACAGGCCAGGAATCCAATGCTCTGTTTGTTCATTTGAGGGATAACAAGCATTGCATTGACTGGGATAATGCCTCCTCAATATTACCATGTAATTCAATTGATAGTAGGAACATCATAGAATCTAGTCTTATTAAACATACCGAAGCATTCAACATGAATTTGAGTAACGGCATGTACAAGCTGGACAACTTTGTAATTAAGAAGATTTGTGATCAGGTGAGAGGGCGGGTCACTGTCCCATCTAACCCAACCACCAACCGTTGTGTGCCATTTAAAGATTAGTAGGGTCATTACCTGACCATTGTGGACCTGGTCTCACCCTCCTCTGTATATATTCATCTTGTTCTGCATTACTCTATCTAGTCTGTACTCACCCCTGAAGATGTGAATTACACGAAAGCGCTTGGGAACTTCGTGTTTTCTTCTTTCCTGGTGGTTATCAGCATATACCTAGATCACGCGCACCTACAGTGATTTACTTGCATATATATATATATATATATATATATATATATATATATATATATACATATATATATATATATATATATATATATATATATATACTTCATTTTTAGTCCATTTAACACGCGGATTTTGAACATATAATCAATGACCTCACCAGCAAGGAATCGAACCCTCGACCTACTGGGTGGCCCTAGGGAACGCTTCCCGGCTAGCCCACAAGGACACTAAAAGCAGTTCTAGACTCTGTTATATTTCACACAAAGCCTGTTCATCGAGCTGATGGCGCTGTGAACCTCATTGGGAAACTGCCCGTGCCTCGTATGTGGTGTCAATAGCATTTTACCGAATCCAGCTGGTATGAAACGCGAGGTGAAATATAACAGAGTCTAGAACTGCTTTTAGTGTCCTTGTGGGCTAGCCGGTAGGCGTTCCCTAGGGCCACCCAGTAGGTCGAGGGTTCGATTCCTTGCTGGTGAGGTCGTTGATTATATGTTCAAAGTCCGCGTGTTAAATGGACTAAAAATGAAGTATATATATGTACCTCGCGTTTCATACCAGCTGGATTCGGTAAAATGCTACTGACACCACATAAGTGGCACGGGCAGTTTCCCATTGAGGTTCACGGCGCCATCAGCTCGATGAACAGGCTTTGTGTGAAATATAACAGAGTCTAGAACTGCTTTTAGTGTCCTTGTGGCCTAGCCGGTAAGCGTTCCCTAGTCACACCCAGTAGGCCGAGGGTTCGATTCCTTGCTGGTGAGGTCGTTGATTATATGTTCAAAGTCCGCGTGTTAAATGGACTAAAAATGAAGTATATATATGTACCTCGCGTTTCATACCAGCTGGATTCGGTAAAATGCTACTGACACCACATAAGTGGCACGGGCAGTTTCCCATTGAGGTTCACGGCGCCATCAGCTCGATGAACAGGCTTTGTGTGAAATATAACAGAGTCTAGAACTGCTTTTAGTGTCCTTGTGGCCTAGCCGGTAAGCGTTCCCTAGTCACACCCAGTAGGTCGAGGGTTCGATTCCTTGCTGGTGAGGTCGTTGATTATATGTTCAAAGTCCGCGTGTTAAATGGACTAAAAATGAAGTATATATATATTTAGCGATTGTAGAAACACAAAGCCTCTCACATTAGGGTGTGTCAATTTTGTCAACATGTTAAAAATCAAATTTGGTAGTCAAAATATTGTGCCTCTTTATGTCTAAACTTGAGATTAGCAAACAAAAATGAATTGAAATAACCCTCACCTACATCAATTATACCTTAAAGTTTCAAATATCAGTATTTCAACAAATTAATGAGACTTGATTAGAATTATTCACTTGATATTAACTAATCTCATGTAAGCATATGGATTATGGAGTATTTTATGGTTCTATAGCTTGTGTACAATATGCATGTCAGAACATGAACAGGCTCTCCGTGTGGGACAGTTTAATTCTTGTTTTGACTTGTACCAAGCGTGAGGATAAGGCGCCCGGCTCACTCTCCTTCTAGATATCATAGACGGTGGTTTGCTCTCATTGCACTTGCACCTACTCTACCAGACGAATTCTACATTTTAATTATTGTAAGTAGGGCATATTGATTGTCGCAGTTACTTATATCATTGTATAAAACATAATGTTCTAAGAAATTATTATGTTATTTCTGTTACAGCATTTTTGATAAACAAATTGATATTTTTTGAAACAACAATTGAATTATGAAACATTGAAATATTTTTCTATTTGTCAGATAGTGTGAAGATGTCAAAATTGAAGACAAGAAGTCAGTTATCAACCCACTTGAGCCTGCTAGTTGGTAAAGGGAAGGAGCTTCCTGTATCAGAACTTCCAACAGTGAGAGACATGCTAAGATTAGGGTTACTCCTTCGAGAAAAAAATGCAAAGGACAGAAGGAACTATACAGATAAAGAACTCATAAATGACATGATAGTCCCTCTTCTGCATCAATGGACAAAAGCTAATGCACTATTCAAACCACCTGTGATTAATCAGTGTCGAACTATTGAGCTAAAACTAACGAAATTATGGCACAAAGCAGTTGAAACATCACTTGGTAAAGGAAACTTGGCCAGGAAAAATGAATTTCTGCACACACTTGATACTCTGTTTGACATTTTGACCTGCAAGTGCTCCATACAATTATGTTCTGAATCCAACAGTTCTCACTCAGGTAAGAGAGAAAATAATTCCCACATTGATTGTGGTTGTCCTCGTGAAAAGAAGATCCCTGTTTTAGAGCTTGAATTTATAAAGGCACAGAGGACAAAGGCAGAAGGCCAAGGAAGTATGCAAATGGGTTCAATAGATTATTCAGAAACAAAGAAGCAGATTGCTAATGCCAAGAAGAGAGAACAAATCCGAGAGAGGGAACGAAAGAAGAAAATGAAGAGTGAAGAAGCCATCCAAAGAGAGGAAGAGCTGTGTCAAGATGTTTATCACTTCTTTGATAGTTCTTCTGATGAACAGGAAGCAACATTAGATGATAGTTCCAAAGAGCCAATTGAACCTTTACCAAAGAAAATGAAATACAACACAAGAAATATTTCAAACATTGCTTTAGCTAGTATTCGCCACCATGCTGGACTTCGTGAGGCTGCAGAAATTGCAACTGCCGCTTGGATAGATGCAGGCCTCATCAGCCGAGAGGATGTATCTTTGGTGATAGATCATAATAAAATTAGAAGAGCACAAGAAAAAATAATGAAGGAAATATCTGATCAGCATGAAAAAGATTTAAGCGAGGGAGGGCTCTCCTGTCTTTTGTTTGATGGAAGAATAGATGACACAAAAGTTTTGCTAGAAGTAGAGGGAGTGAACAGAAAGTTTCCAGGTCTCATCAAAGAAGAACACTACTCTGTCTGTTCTGAGCCTGGTGGTCGGTTTTTGTTTCACTTTGCTCCCGAAACTGAAGTAGAAGGGAAGAAACATGCAGAGGTCATTGCTGATCATATTTTATGTTGGGTTCAGGAGAGAGGACTTGGCAGTTCACTGCAGGCTGTTGGTGGAGATTCAACTGCAGTGAACACCGGATGGCAGGGGGGTGTAATGACGCATTTAGAGAAAAAACTAGGAAGACGACTTGTTTGGATTGTATGTGATTTACATAGAGGCGAGCTACCTCTTCGTCATCTCATCCAGGAACTTGATGGTCCTACAAAGAGCAACAACAAGTGGTCAGGTCCCCTTGGCATCATGCTGGATGAAGCAACACAACTAGAAATAAATACAACCTTTCCAAAGGTCGAAGTTGGCCCTCCCCTTCCGGCGTTGTCTGAAGGAGTCATCAAAGATCTCAGCACAGATCAATCCTATGCTTATCGCATTGCCCAAGCAATAAGATCAGGAGAAGTGCCTCAGTCATTGGCTCTCTTGGAGATTGGACCTGTCAGTCACAGCCGTTGGTTAACTACAGCTCTTCGTTTCTGCAGGATTTGGATTTCCAAACACGAATTGAAGGGCAAAGTGCTGAAGAATTTGAGGTTAATTGTTGAATTTATTATTGGAGTTTATCTTCCCCAGTGGTTTAGTGTGAAACTTAATCCTATGTGGGTGGATGGGCCCAATCACCTTTTGTTTCAATTGCAGCTAGTAAGAACACAGAGGAAGGTAGTGAGGGACATCGTGTTACCTGTGGCAAGAAGGTCCGCTTGGTATGCTCGATCAGAAGCAGTTTTGCAAGCAATGCTTTGCAGTCAATGTACCAATCTCCGAACCGAGGCTGTAGAAGTCATTCTAAAGATTAGAGGAACGCTAATAGGTGACGACCAGTTGGGAGACTGTTCGTTTCATTCAAGAAAAGTTCCCCCAATAAACGTCAATGCCACCAAATTGTCAGAATTGGTTGACTTGAGTTTGGAAGTCTTAGAGCCACCATTGACAACAAGTCTAACTAGCCAAGAATTGAGAAACCTTAAAGAGACTCCAATGCAGGTGCCGAAGTGACCTTCCCACACTCAAAGTGTGGAGAGATGTGTGAAAATGGTCACAGAAGCAGCGGGCCATGTTTACAGCCACGAGAGGCGAGAAGGTTACATCAAAGCACAAATAGCAAGCAGACTGCTGATGACAAGAAACCAAATCAAAGAGAGTATGAAGGCATTGGTTACTTTCAAATAGACTACGGATAATAAAATATAATAATTTGAAACTTGAAACAGTAACATGTGTGCAAACGCTGGTTATGTTATAAATTCACAAATATGTACATTTAAAAATCCATTTGATGTAGGTAGGACTTATTATAAAAAAAAATTTATGCCAGAATATTGTTTTGCATGCTTAAAGACTACAATAAATTGCTACCAAATTACTCGATTTTCAATTTAGCCAGTTCACCCCCTAAATTGACACACCCTACTGGGTAGGTATATCAAGACAATAGATGGCGTGGTTCGTAGTGCTGGGTAGGTAGATCATGACAATTGGTGGAGGGGTTCGTAACACATGTATAACTATTATTCCCCAGAGTAGTGTTTAAGTTTAAGTTAAGAGGTGGGCATATTGGTGTACCATTATTTGATTGTGTTTGTAGTGTTGGAGGGAATATAGGTGTCTAAATTTTACAGTGTGTCTCATTCATCCCAGTCACAGACGCTATCCTTCCACGGGTCACGGACAATTTATTTTGTTTAGTAGATTTAAGTGTTCTTGTGCTGGTTCGGGATTTTTCTCAAAGGGGCGCTTCCACTGCCATTACCATCTATTAATTTTAAATAAACCCCAAGTCAAGTGAGAAATTAAAGTCCAGTAAATTCCGACCGGTTACAAATGGTAGCAGAGCGTAGTTATTTTTACTTCGTGACTGATAGCTCTGTGGTTGGGATAATGAGCGTAATCATGGAGTGGATGGAAACGGTAGAGAGTGTGACCCCAACTCTACTCATGTTCGCCGTGGGAATGGGTTTGTTGTGGTTGACGGTGCGGGGTTACTCGGAGGAAAGGAGAGACAGCCCGGGTTTGGTGCAGTTGAGAGAAGAGTTCGTGGAACGTATGGGGAAGCTAGAGGGGAAAATCCGGGGGGAGTACCACACACAATTGCAACAGTTAGAGACGGAACACCAACAACACCTAGCTCTGTTGGGGAATGCACTAGATAGGGTAAAGACACAGTATAAAATACAGCACGATGAGACAATGTGGGAGATGAGGAGACACAATAGTAGAGAGGGAACTAGTCTCGGGGCCGGGTTGACCATGTCTGAGTTCGACGGTAGGCCAGGAATAGAGGTAGGAAAGTGGTTAAGAGAGGTTGACCGAACCCTCAAGCTGCTAGACGGAGACGAAGTCAGTCGAATCCAATTCATAATAAGGCATCTTGCGGGGCCTGCGGCAGATCGCGTATACAATGCACGCAGAGACTGGGAAACCGTAGATGAATTAACTTGTTATTTGAAGCAGCAATACGGCGGGCAGACGGCCACGTACGACGCCATTCAGAAGATGATGACGCGGAAACAAGGGAGCAACGAAACGCTTCTTGAATATTATGATTCTATGCTCGATTTAAACGATGAGTTGAACCACCATGATCATAAATATGATAAGGCCCTGTTGGGAGATGCAATCACTCGGGGGCTCAAGGAGGAACAAAGCCGTATGTGGTTAGTGGATGAGATCAAGAAGTATCCTCACCATAGTCTAGACGAGTGGATCACGGGGCTGAGAGAGGCGGAACAAAAACGAGAGGCCTTGAGGGAGGTACCGCTGACTAAAGGAAGAGAGGACGAGCCGCAGACTGGAGGCTCGATTCTCCCGAGGTGCTATGCGTGTGGACAAGAGGGCCACTTCAGTTTCAATTGCACGAACAGGTCCGGACCAGGAGAGAGTGTCCCAAGGGGATACGTGGCCAATGGCCAGTATCGAATTGGAAATAACAATCGGAACTGGCGGTCGGGAAATGGTCAAGGCCAGGCAGTCCCCGCCAACCGTTCCTGGCCTCACCAATAGATTCCACCGGCGATGTTATGAATCAAGAGAGAGCGGACCCATGGTCAAGCGTGGTTCGCATGACAAATTTAATCACAACAGAAGGTACCTTAAGGTGGAAAGCAGAGTGTCCTAAGGTCTCGGTGCTGGTAGCGGGTCGTGAAATGTGGGGTTTAGCAGATACTGGGGCAGAAGTGTCGCTAATTGATGAACTTTTCTACCGTCGGGAGCTGGAGCCTGCAGGCGTGGTGTTGCAGCCCACTCGAATAAGGGTAAAAGGGGCGTCAGGGTTTCCAGTGCCGTGTGTGGGGTGTATTCGGGTCACTATGGTCGTATGTGGGGTGGAAGTCACTGATGTGGGGATGTTGGTTTGTCCAGGGATTGAGACCCAGGGTAAGGGGCAATCTCATGTCGGGTTGTTGGGGATGAATGTGCTAGGGGTGGTTGCGGAGATCTGGCTGCACATGTATCGCTTGTGCAGGGAAGCCAGGAGTACCGCTCAGTGGGAAAATTGCTTGCATGAGGTCAGGCAGTTATGTGCAATAGAGGCCATCAGCCTGGGGTATTGTATGACAGAGAGGAAGAAAAGACCAACCATTCCTCCCCGGAGTACTCGGTTGCTGTCAGTATGTGTTCCCTCATTAAGCCAGGTAGCTAACAAAGAAGTAGTGATTGAACCTCTAACAATAGAGGATGAAGGTTGGATGCCTGAGGGTGTGATAGTGTTGCCGACAGCTGTAAGAGTGGTGAGAGGCATGACCCAGGTGTTGGTGGCAAATCTGTCTGATAGTCGTACGAGCTTGAGGGGCAATTGGCGGATTGGGAAAGTGGCTTCGGGGACGGAAGTCGAGGAAGACATCAGTGAAGAGGTGTATGTGAGGACAGTGCAACCGGATGCCCGTACGGAGGTCAAAGTGCACACGGAGGAAATGAATGAGGAACAAGAGAGTGCAGTTAAGTGTTTAATAGAAGAGTTTAGTGATATTTTTGAAGGAGAGGGCCAGCCCATAGGAAAGGCTATTGGGGTTCAGCATGAGATCCCAGTGACCACAGACAGGCCAGTTAGGGTGCCATATCGGAGGATCCCTCCAAACCAGGTACCAGAGGTGAAACAGCACATTAGCCAGCTGTTAGGTCAGGGAGTAATTCAGCATAGTGAGAGTCTGTACTCTGCCGCCATTGTAGTAGTGAGGAAAAAGGACGGGACGCTGAGGTTGTGCATTGACTATCGTGACTTAAATAAGGTCACGGTACGCGATGCGTTTCCTCTGCCTAGGATAAATGAAACTCTAGAATCTCTGACGGGGGCCCAGTTTTTCTCAACGTGTGATCTGGCGGCGGGATATCACCAGATAGAAGTAAAACCTTCAGACCGTCCAAAGACTGCCTTCAGCACAAGCTTTGGACACTTTGAGTACAGGCGACTGCCTATGGGATTGTCAAATAGTCCGGGAACCTTTCAGAGATACATGGAGCGGATTTTAGGGGATAAGATTTTCTCCTCGTTGCTTGTATACCTTGATGATGTGATGGTGTTTTCAAGTACAATAGATCAGCATATAGTCAGATTGAGGGAATTATTTTGCAGGATGAGGGAGAATAACTTAAGATTTAAACCTAAAAAGTGTGAAATAATGGCTTCAAAAGTAAGTTATTTAGGATATCAGGTGTCAGCTGAAGGCATCACAGCTGATCCTGAGAAGATTAGGGTAATAAGAGATTGGCCAGTCCCTCAGACGGTGAAAGATGTGCGGTCTTTTGTAGGGTTGACATCATTTTATAGGAAATTTGTTAAAGGGTTTGCCCAAATAGCTGCTCCACTGCATGCGTTGATGCATGGGAAATCTAAGGATCGGGTAGATAGTGAATGGAGAGAGGAACAGCAACAGGCTTTTGAGAAACTGAAAGACAAGGTGACGCAGACACCAGTGTTGGCTTGCCCAGATTTCACTCAGGAGTTTATATTAGAAACAGATGCAAGTTTTCGTGGGCTAGGTGCGGTGCTGTCTCAGCGGAAGGATGGCAGGTTGCATCCGGTGTGCTATGCGAGTCGGGGCCTGAGGAAATCAGAACGTAACATGAACAACTATAGTTCTCGTAAGTTAGAGATGTTAGCACTCAAATGGGCAGTAGTGGATAAATTCAGGGATTATTTGGCAGGGAAACATTTCACGGTCTATACAGATAACAACCCACTCAGTCACCGCGAGAAGGCTAAACTAGGTGCCGTGGAAAGTAGGTGGAATGCCGATCTCGAGCAGTTTAACTTTACTATAGAGTACAAGCCAGGGAAGAACAACATTGTGGCGGATACTCTATCTAGAATCCCGGCGGAACAGGAGGAAGATAGTGAAGAAGAGTATACAGCGATGCATGTACTAGAGGAGAACGGGGCAGGAAGGAAGGAACTGTGGACGATGGATGGGCTGCGTAAGGAGCAAGAAGGCATGGACTATATGACAAAACTGCGAAGATGGTTGGTGGAAGAGCTGCCTGAGGATGAGGTACAGGTAGAGCTCCAAAATGATGATTTCCGCAAGATGTACCGAGCTAGGAAATCCCTGATCGTAAGAGAAGATGTTGTCTGGCATAGAAGACCCGAAGGGAAGAATCTATGGAGGGAGGTGCCAGTGTTAACTTCAAACTTGCAGGAGGCTTTGACTAGAGCCTGCCACGACGAGTTTGGCCATCAGGGGCGAGATCGCACCCTGTCGCTGGTGCAGGAGTGAGGGTTCTGGTCAGGCATGGAAGAAACAGTGCGAGACTACATAGCCAGCTGCGAGAGGTGTGGAGTAGCAAAAGATGAAGTGCCGAAACCCCAACTGCATGTAGGGACGATTGAAGCTGCCAAACCATTAGAGACACTGGCCGCAGATTTCACCTTGCTTGACAAGCGGCAAGGATTGGAGAATGTCCTGATAATGGTTGACATATACAGTCGTTACACTTGGGCCTTTCCCACCAAAGACCAGAAAGCCTCGACGATTGCAAAGATCCTGGTGAATCGAATCTTCCTGGCAGTGGGTGCACCTGAGCGACTGTTGACCGATCAGGGAAGGAATTTTGGCAGTGCATTGGTCCGACAAACTTGTGCCACCTTTGGGGTGAAGAAAATAAGGACGTCAGCATATCACCCACAGGGAAATGGCATGGTGGAACGGTTCAATCGAACCCTGCACGGTCTGCTGGCCACCCTCGAGGCAGAGGAAAAGAATAGGTGGCCAGAGCATCTGCCGGCAGTGGTGTCACAATATAACGCGACTCCGCATGCCACGACAGGGTTTTCCCCATTCCTGTTGTTTTACGGGAGAGAACCAAACCTGCCGTTTGACCTTAGGCCGGAAGTAGACCCAGAGCCGGTAGATGAGTGGGTGATGGTGATTAGAGACCGGCAACGAAGATTGCAGGAAGCAGTGGAGATCAATGTTCGGAGACGTAAGGAAATAAATAGAAGAAAAAGAGAAGAGAAAGCCCACGAGAGTAGCTGGGAAGTGGGCCAGGAGGTTTTGCTGAGGAACAATGTAAAAATAGGCCGGTGTAAGCTGCAAAACCATTGGTTTGATACGAGATGGCACATTGTTGAGGTCCTAAATCCAAGGTCTGGTTTATATCGCATTGAGCCCAGTGGGGAAGAAGACCTGGAAGCGAGAGTGGAAAACCGGAGCAACTTGAAGGCTGCTCCAACCCTAAGGCATCCGGGAGACCCAGCGATGGATGAATCTGAGGAGGAAGACGAGGAGCCCCCACTCCAGATGAGCAAGATGAAGAGAAGTAGTTCAGAGAGGTCGATCGAGCCTGCAACTGAAAGACGAAGCCGACAAATTACAGTTTAGGTTGCAGGGTAAGGAGAAGGGGCAGGTTGTCGAGGGTGAGTTGGAGGAGTTGTGAGTAGGGCAGGGGGGATTGGAGAGATGGTTAGGTCAGAGATGTGCGTTGAGTAGTGGTTGCTGTCATGAGCGGGATTGAGTTGCTGTCATGAGCGGGAGTGAGTTGCTGTCATGAGCGGGATTGAGAGTACGGTTGTAATGTCCAGGGCCTCACTAATATGGATTGGTACATTGTCAGAGGGTTGGTCTGCCGGCATGAGGTTCGGAGACGTGGCCTGAGTATTTTTTTGACACTGGTTCCTCTTAGTTGAAGGGTCAGACAAAAGGAGAGCATGTTTGTTTGGGACTGTGTATTGTTTTGACACTGGTTCCTCTTAGTTCAAGGGTCAGGCCAAAGGAGAGCATGTTTGTTTTGGACTGAGTATTGTTTTGACACTGGTTCCTCTTAGTTCAAGGGCCAGGCAAAGGAGAGCATGTTTGAGATGGACTGAGTATTTTTTTGACACTGGTTCTCTTAGTTAAGGGCCAGGCAAAAGGGGAGCGTGATGTTCTGGTTGGTTTTGAGTTGAAGAAATGGAGTTGCTGGCTGCGAGTGGAATAGTACAGAGTTGAAGGTGGGTTCTAAGTTGTTCTCTCAGCACATGAGGGCAGTGCTGTTTTTCTTTTAGGGGGGTCGAGTGTTAGCGGGAGAGAAAAGGAGAGAAGAGAAGACGGGAATGCTGCGTTTAGCAAAAGGGGTAAGATGCAGTTTCTTAGAACAAAATTTTAGGGGGGTCGTATGTATGTTCTCTCAGCACATGAGGGCAGTGCTGTTTTCTTTTAGGGGGGTCGAGTGTTAGCGGGAGAGAAAAGGAGAGAAGAGAAGACAAATGCTGCATTTAGCACGTTAAAGGGGTGAGATGCAGTCCTTAGAACAAATTTTGAGGAGGGTCGTATGTATGTTTTTCTCAGCACATGAGGACAGTGCTGTCTTTTTTTAGGGGGGTCGATTGTAATATTCAGAAATTTCAGAGTAATTTCAAATGCCCCGCCATTAGCGATACTGAGCGTTCAAGGTCATCTGAGGGGAGAGAGCGCTTCCTGCTCACAGCGAGAGATGGTGGAACTAGGCCTATATGATATTAAATGTAATTCACCGAATTAATAATGATGCGATTCATGATGTAAGGGACTATTATTGAATTTGAAATTATTATAGTTCGTTTATCAGTCTGAATAATGTTACGGGTGTCCCAAGGAGTTATTAGTTAGGCGGAAAATATGTCACGTAGACCTAAGCTAACGCCTTGAGAGGACGCGACACTGGCTCTCTCTCAGTCGCGGGAAGCAGTCAAACATACAAGACGTCCCCTGCGCGTCCGTCACAGAAATAGTCACGTGGCCTAGTCACCTGTGCTGCGCTATGGCAGTATAACAAGTAAGTCTCATTCAATCTCAGAGGGTTTAGATAGGGCAGTGGTAAAGTTAACTAGAGCTAACAGTGAGTTCATTTCAGGGTTTCCGTCAGAACCCACTTGACTGGAGTTGACTGGAGTTGACCGGAGTTGACTGCGAGAGATTGACTGCCATTTGAGACTGCCGTTGATGATTGAGGGTGGCGATTGTCGCCATTGGACCGATCAGTGTAGGCCTGTCACTGTTTGGCGGGGTAGCAAAGGATTTCTTGAGTGAACGAGTGCTCCCGACAACTAAAACGACACGGGACCAGCATCAGCAGTGGGTGATCAGTTCTTACCACTCGGGTGCACAACCCCACATGTCCCGAGCAGCTAGTGAAACCCTCTTGCTAACGGGAAGCTAAAGTTTCTCTCAACTGTACAAGGTCTGATTGGCTCACTCCCTTCCGCTTTATGGACGCACTGGGAGTACACTGAGGCTATCTGAGTAAACTAATGGTCACACACTGAGACCGTGAGTCTAGGTCTCTAGGAGATACCTAGAGGAATATTTTCCCCCCCTTATTACGGGTGTAGTTAACACCATTCCTCAGACTGATATTATCTTGACGTGTGTAGTTTAATAGTTTCTAAATAATTTTGATAATATTGTTTTGAATGTTTGTGCCATTAAGTGGAACCAGAGTGATACTGTGATTTGATTCTTTTATTGCCTCTAATTGTTCTTCATAATTCTGATCTCAGGTATAACCTTGTTCCCCAGAGTAGTGGTTAGGTTAGGTTAGGTTAGGAAGTGTGCATCTGTTGGGGTGATATAATTTTGTTGAGTGCCCTTAAGGCCTATTCATTGTAGAGTATTTAATTTCTTAATTTTTATTACCATTTCCTCAGTGACTGATATTATTTTGCTGAAAGCCCTTAAGGCCTATTCATTGTAGAGTATTTAATTTCTTATTTTTATTTCCATTTCCTCAGTGCCTGATATTATTTTGTGAAAGCCCTTAAGGCCTGTCTCATGTGTGCAAGCAACATTTCTTAATTCTCCAAATTTATTGTTGCCTGAGTTTCTAATAATTTCTATATCATGTATAACTATTATTCCCCAGAGTAGTGTTTAAGTTTAAGTTAAGAGGTGCGCATATTGGTGTACCATTATTTGATTGTGTTTGTAGTGTTGGAGGGAATATAAGTGTATAAATTTAACATTGTGTCTCATTCATCCCAGTCACAGACGCTATCCTTCCACGGGTCACGGACAATTTATTTTGTTTAGTAGATTTAAGTGTTCTTGTGCTGGTTCGGGATTTTTCTCAAAGGGGCGCTTCCACTGCCATTACCATCTATTAATTTTAAATAAACCCCAAGTCAAGTGAGAAATTAAAGTCCAGTAAATTCCGACCGGTTATATATATATATATATATATATATTATATATATATATATATATATATATATATATTATATATATATATATATACTGATATATTATATTATATATTATATATATATATGTATATATATATATATGTATATGTATATATATATTTCATGTAGACCCACAGTGACCTTGTAAAACATGAGGTCAGGTCATAATGATGTCATCCACTAATCCCCACACCAACACACACGTAGACGAGCTTAAGAGAAGGGGGTGACGTGACTAGTCAGGTCAGGTCAAAAATAAGGGACCCACTAAATAACTATCATACATCTAGATCAAAGGTTTTCAAAGTATTTTTAACCTTGGGCCACTGACAAATAAATTTATGTAACATATTATCAGTTTTAAACTGACCATCACTAAGGTTTATTAATTTTAATTCTTTAATCAAACTAGCTTCAACCAGAAGTCTTTCTGTGACACAAGATGATTTAAATACTTCTAAGCTTTTTTCCCAAGCAATGGGATGATTGTTATTCCTAACATGAACGAACAGGGCACTGCTTTCAGATGCTGTTCTGATATTGTACTTATGTTGTTTGATTCTGAACTGCAGTGTTTTTCCTGTCTGTCTTACATAATTACAATTACATTTGCTACTTGGAATACAATAAACACTTCCATTTACATTCAAACTTGGGCTATTTCTTATTAACATATTGGTAATGGTTGAGTCATACTTGAAAACAACATTAATATTTAGTAGCTTGAGGGACCGAACTAACGGGACAAATTCATTACGATTGGGCAGAGTCAAAATATTCTTAAGTGTAGGAATTTGCCTGGTTTGAGAGAAATGAAAGGATATTTTAGCCCTTTTAATGAGGAACTTGTTCTTGGTTTTGGTAGGAAGTTTTTTATCACTCAACGGTGTGTTAATCCGCTTACTATTGCTAAAGGTATAATCAACCTGGAAAAGAATAAGTCGTCAGATGTTACAAATGAAGATATTTCCATAGCTAAAGGTTGTATACATAATGTTTTACATAAGAAATTTGTTTCAAACATTCCAAAAAGATTTGAAACAGCCTTGATAAACTTGAAAAGAAATAAGAATATCCATATTACCAAGGCTGATAAGTCTAATGCTATTGTAATTTTGGATAAAAGTGACTACAATGATAAGATGAATTCATTACTGATGAAAGCACGTATTGTGAGCTTACGAAAGATCCCCTGGAAAATATTAATACGTTATCTAATCCCAAAATGAAGATGTTATTGAAAAAGAACCCCGATCTCATCAAACAGCTCTCTCAAATCAATCCCACTTTACCTTATATGTATGGATTGATTAAAACACACAAGCTTAACAATCCATTCCGTCCTATCGTGAGTTCTGTGGGTTCTGTTACTTACAAATTATCCCCTCTTACAGGCCAAATATCTAATTCACATATACACAATAGCAGTGATTTAATTGATAAACTCAAGAAACACAATGAACCTTGCGAATTAATAAGTTTTGATGTTGTAGGGGTATCGAGATATTAAAGTTGTCTAGCACTCAGGATGGAAGGAAACTCTAATGTGGTTTTCTTGTATAATATATAAGTTATATGATAGACAGTCTGGTGCTGGAGGTGCTGTGTGGTGAGGGGCTGCTTGGTAGAGACGTGCGGTGAGTAGCTTGTCGAAGGAGGTATGTGTGCAGGAGCTCCGTTAGAGAAGATGTTGCCTGTTGCTGGCCTCCTGGTTGAATGAAATGTTAACAGTGTGGAGCTTGCTGGAGGAGATGTTGCTTGTTCAAGAAGATTGGTCAGAATGAATCTCAATGGAGAGACAGAGCTTATATACACCCAGCAGCGGCTATGAGTCATGGTGGGAAAACCCGAGAAGTAGCCGGTGACTAGTTCCGTTGCTAAGATACGGCGGGCAATGGAATGCGGATACGCTTGGTTGCTAGGGAAGGCGGTAACAGGTGGTGGCGTGGCAGCTTGTAGGGGAGACGTCCACTACAATGTAAATTCACTTTTCACTAGAGTACCTGTGAAAGACCTACTTTCATTTCTTAAAGATAAATTACAACTGTTAGATGTAACTATTGAACATGATACTTTCCTCAAATTGATAGAGTTATGCGTAACTGACAATGTGTTTAGAGCAAATGGGAAGTTCTACAAGCAAATATTTGGCATGAGCATGGGTAATTGTCTTTCTGCTTGATGCAGGGCTCCATAGTCTGCAACAGCTGGGTAGTGAAGACTTCATACCGGTTATCGTCAGGGTCGTCGGAAAGGAGGAGCTTGAGTTTCTCAACACACTCGATGGCACCCCTTACATTACTATGCGATAACTTGTGTTCTTCTCGGGATGACGCTCCACCTGCCTCTTCACTGAAGTCATCTTCATCTAGCATCTCGTCGGCAGTCACATCAGGATCCCTTATCACCTCCAGGATGTCGTCGTTGGTGGTCTCGGAGAAGCCTGCAGCTGTAACACTCTGCGCACCTTCTCTGGCAAGGTCCACTGCTACTGCAACAGTCTGAACCTCACCAGTCACAGATTTACTCTGCCTCCCACCTGGAATACCTTGCAACACATGTCTCCATGCGTGACGAACCGTTGCTACAGACAGCTGATCCCATGCCTCCACCAAGAAGTCCACAGCTTTCTTGAAGGTTGAATTTTCTCCAAAATTGTTTCACAAGTACTTCTTGCTCTTCGCTCTTGCTATCGGTGTCACCCAGGTTACGCAACTCATCCTTGGTGTTGGTGTAGTCGTTCAGGAGCTTAAATTTCTTTGCAGAGAATGCAGCTTTCACATTACAGATCAATTCTTGGTCCATGGGCTGTATTAATGACGTAGTGTTGGGAGGAAGGAAGACCACTTTTATGCTGGGGTGACGATCTAACAGTAGGGGCGAGTGTCCTGGTGCGTTGTCAAGACTGAGCGCGTGTCCACCGCCATGTTCCGTCGCGCCTTACGAATCAAGTAGCTCACAAGTAATTTCTCCGTCTTGAGAAGCACCTGGTTGTGGCAATACTTGATCACAGAAGCACCTGTAGACTTTGTGATGTTCATGTGCTCCTTTATCTTGGCTGCATCCTTCTTAATTGTCCTAATCGTAGACTCGTTAACACCATGCTGGCGCGCGAGATCAACCTGTCTTGTTCCTTTCTCAAACACTTGGATGACCTTCTATTTAATTTCGTAGCTTAGGGAACGTCGTATCTTCTTTGGCTTAGGGCGGCTGGGTCCAGGTAATGCGAGGTTTCTTTGTGGTGGTGGTGGTCCGTTGGAAGCCATTCTTATGGAACAATGGATACCGATATACACGGTGTAGCCGGGAGGGGTGTGACTGACGCAGGTAGGTCAAGGGGCTTGAACGCTCCTGCGGCGGGGCACGTCACAGCACATTAAACCAATCACAGCTAGCGGGGGAGGGAAGTAAGGATGCTTGGCCGAATCACGGTCCGATACGTCATATGACATCACCAATAACGCAACAAAGACATACACTGCGCAACCTACTCGCTCCGCTTACCCAACATGGCGGGATGGCAGGAGAGGGCGGGAGAGATGGCGGGAGGTTTGAATCCAAAAATGGCACTGAGTGAGAGGACCGCCAGCCGCTCTCCGCGTAAAAGGGTACACGTACCGCGTAAAGTGAGCATTCCGTGTTCGGCAGGTTACCGCGTAAATGCGGAAAGTGAAACCACTTAAAGCTGGGTTTTACTGTATCTTACAAGAATCCCAGCAATGTAAATTATATTCTCCCAGGTCATTTCACTGGCATTTTATAAGAGAGAAGCTTAGTCACTTAAAGACTCATAAAAAACACACATTAGACCTTCAGCCCAACTGTCAAACATATCACCTCACCTCCTGCTCGCTCGCTCCCTCTCCTTCTCCCCTATCTGCCCAGCCAGGGTTTTAGGCTTACAGTTTTTATCTTATATAATGTCTCAGACTAAAGTTAGGAAAATATAATTTGCACTGCTGGAATCCTTGCAAGACAGCGAATATTTTGAATATAAATGTCATATATTTTGCACAAGAGATAAAAATTAATCACCTGTATCACATTACAGTAGTGATTTAAGAGTTCTAGTGTATATATATATATATGTATATATATATATATATATATATATATATATATATATATATATATATATATATATATATATATATATATATATATATATATATATATATATATATATATATATATATATATATATATATATATATATATATATATATATATATATATATACAGTATATATATTAATACCCGGATTTACGAGGTCAATTGAACCCGTGGAGGTCCGCGTAAAACGAGAAACGCGTAAATGGAATAACAGAACATATGGGATTAATTGAAATAGAGACTGGGCCGACTCCCAAACTCTACTTTTTCCGACACAATACTTATGTTGTAGTAAAAATAACATCTTGATTTTATGATGGTATGCACACACAATTAATATTTAAAAGAAATACAGTCGCCAGGTTAATGGCCATTCAAATAATGGACTAAGGTCGTCTGCGGGAAGACAACGCTCCCGCATGTAGTGAGAACTTCTGGAACTAGGCCTATACGATATTAAATGTAATTTATCGAATTAACATGGAGGCGAATTATGAAATGAAATATTAGTTAGTAAATTGAAAATAATTATAGGTCGGTTCTCAGTCTAAAAATGTTACGTGTGTCCCAGCGAAGCTATTAGTTATTCGGGAAAATATGTCACGTAGGCCTAGGCTAGGGAAAACATGAGCCTGGCTGTCCCTCAGTCACGCGAATGCGATCGGACAGACAGGACGTCCCTGCGCGTCCGTCCACAAAACGGTCACGTGGTCTAGTCACCTGTGTTGCGCTATTGCAGTATAACAAGTAAGTCTCATTCAATCTCAGACAGAGATTAGATAGGGCAGTGATAAAGTTAACAAGAGCTAACATTGAGTTCATTTCAGGGTTTCCGTCAGAACCCACTTGACTGCGAGAGATTGACTGCCATTGATGATTGATGATTAGCGATTGTCGCAGTTGGAACGATCAGTGCAGGCTTGTCACTGGTCAGCCGGCTTAGCCAGAGATCTCCGAAGTGAAACCAACAGTCTGGGTGCACAATTGACGATCGTCTGCCCTCGCCAGGTCTCTTCTACCTCGGCTCGCAAGATCACATATCTTCAAGCAGGTTTCCGTCAGAACCCACTTGACTGCGAGAGATTGACTACCATTGATGATTGATGATTAGCGATTGTCGCAGTTGGAACGATCAGTGCAGGCTTGTTGCTGGCCAGCGGGGTTAGCCAGAGATCTCCGAAGTGAAACCAGCTGTCTGGGTGCACAACTGACGATCGTCTGGGGTCTCCAGATCTCTTCTACCTCGGCTTGCAATATCACATATCTTCAAGCAGTTAGTGAAAACCTTTTACTAAGAGAAGCTAAAGCTTCTCTTCACTGTACAAGGACTGATTGGCTCACTCTCTTCCCGCCCATGGATGCACTAAGAGTACACTGAGGCTATCTGAGTAAATGAATGGTCACACACTGAGACCTAGAGAAACATTTTATCTCCCTTATTATGGGTGTATGTTGAGTTAGGAAGCACGGTTCACGGGTATTGGTGGACTAAGTAACTTCTTAATAATAGTGATAATATTTTTTTGTGTAGTTAATGCTATTTTTTCAGTTACTGATGTATGATGTGTGTAGTTAATATCTCTTAAATAATTTTGATAGTATTGTGATGTCAGAGAATGAGGGAACTGTTTTTCATATGAGGTCCCTTCTCTGTTGTAAGTGATACTGTGATTTAGTTCCTTTAATGCATTTAATATTTCTTTATAATTTCAATCTCAGGTATAACTTTTGTTTCCCAGAGTAGTGTTTGAGTTAGGTTAGGAGGTGTGCATTTGTTGGGGTAATATAATTTTATTGAGTGCCCTTTAGGCCTATTCATTGTGGATTTAATAATTTCTTATTTCATTACCATTTTCTCAGTGGTTGATATTATTTTGTTGAAAGCCCTTATGGCCTGTTTCATGTGTGCAAGCCACACTTCTTAATACTTGGAATTTATTGTTGTCTAATGAGGCACTGTCTGAGTTTCTAATAATTTCAATATCATGTATAACTTTTATTCCCCACAACTTTTATTCCCCAGAGTAGTGTTTTAAGTTCAGGTTAAGAGGTGCGTATATGTTGGTGTACCATTATTTGATTGTGTCTGTAGTGTTGGAGGGAATATAAGTGTCAAAATTTTACAGTGCCTCATTCATCCAAATAACGGATGCTATCCTTCCACGGGTCACGGAGAATTCATTTTGTTAAGTAAATTTATGTATTCTTGTGCTGGTTCGGGTTTTTTCTCACAGGGGCGCTTCCACTGCAATTTCCATCTAATAATTAATAAACCCCAAGTCAAGTGAGAAATTAAAGTTCCAGTAATTCCGACCGGTTATATATATATATATATATATATATATATATATATTATATATATATATATTATATATATATATATATATATATATATATACATACACACACAGCCATGCGCCGGTTAACGTCCTCGATACGTTATTGGAAACATGACGTTAACCGAAATGGATGTTGTCCGATCATCACAGAAACTTTGTATTTATACTTACGTGTATGTGGAATACTATATACGTACATATACACTTTTACTCTTACATCACTACTGTAATGTGATACAGGTGATTAATTTTTATCTCTTGTGCAAAGTACATGACGTTTATATTAAAATTATTCACAGTTTTACAAGGATTCCAGCAACGCCAGGCAGATGGGGGAGAGAGAGGGAGGGAGGGAGCGAGCGAGTGGGCGTGGGGGGAGAGGAGTTATTATGTTTTACAGTTGGCACAGGCACAGGTCTTAAGCGTGTATATTTATCAGTTCTTAAGTGACTAAACTTCTCTCTTATAAAAAGCCAGTAAAATGACCTGGGTGAATATAATTAACATTGCTGGGATTCTTGTAACATACTGATTAATTTGAATATAAACATGCTATAATTTGCACTAGACAAAACAATTTTAGTACTGTAATCAAATAAGTACATGTGCACTCCAGCTTTGCACTAAGGTCATTTATTTCTACTACGTTTCTTTTACTATGGTGTGTGCATGTAAATAGATGAAAATAAATGAAGAAATCTATGTAAATCTACCCAAAAATACAGTTGAAAAACTTTTTTATAAAATGTACTACAGTACTGTACACTAATGTACAACAATTTTTATCTCCTGAGCAAAATATATGACATATATATTCAAATTGTTGGCTGTCTTACAAGGATTCCAGCAATGCAAATTATAATCTCCTTCCTTTAGTCTGAGATATTATATAAGATAAAAACTGTAAGCCTAAAACCCTGGCTGGGGGAGGGAGGGAGGGAGGGAGGGAGGGAGGGAGAGAGCCAGCCAGCGAGGGGTTGGGGTGTGGGAGGGTTGAGGTGATAAGTTTGAGCCGAAGGTCTCTGTGTGTTTATTTAACAGTCCTACTAAGCTTCTCTCATTTTAAAATGCCAGTGATATGACCTAGGAGAATATAATTAACATTGCTGGGATTCTTGTAAGATACTGATTTATTTGAATATAAACATGTAATTCGCACTAGACATAACAATTTTAGTACTATAATCAAATTAGTACATGTGCACTCCAGCTTTGCACTAAGGTCATTTATTTCTTTTACGTTTCTTTTAGTATGGTGTGTGCATGTAAATGGATGAAAATAAATTAAGAAATTTATGTAAATCTACCCAAAAATACAGTTGAAAAACTTTATACAAAATGTACTACAGTATTGTACACTAATGTACTGCATTTTTTTATATTTTGAGCAAAATATATGACGCTTATATTCAAATTAATCTCTGTCTTGCAAGTATTTCAGCAATGCAATTTATATTATCCTAACTTTAGTCTAAGTTATTATGTAAAATAAACAAAGAAATCACCAAACTTTTGTCTGGGAACACAACAGGAACGCGCATGCGTGCGTAGTGTCAACAAAGGCTGTATGATACTGCTCCTTAAAATTCGTATTTCTGACGAATTCAGCGCGTCTACCAATCCCAGCCTGTGCAAACAACTATTGTAAGACCCAGTTATCAACACAGTGGCATATATTTTTTTGTTACTTTTGGACTTTGTCATTTTGTTGGGATAAACATCTGGTCCTACCACCCGATCCCTCTGAGCAAAGTTTGCGCATGCGCAATGTGATAGTGTGACGTAGCAGTGACGTCATTACCACTCCACCTGACTGCAGTGTTGCCAACGTGCCCTATGCCCGCCGTTAAACGCTCCCGTTCGTTGGAAACGGCGGCAGTATGTGACAGTAATGCTGACGACTTTCTTCTTGAAGACCCGTCAAAGAAGAAGCAGAAACCTCAGAAGTCAGGGTCTCCAGCAGGGGTCACGGCTCCCCCTTGCACCCCTTCTGGGGCTGTAGAGGGTGGACTCCTGTCATCGGGGTCCCCAAGTGAGCCTACATGTGGCTCAATGACTGACCCTCCGCCGACGATGGACATAGGGGATTCCCTTTGTCTCCCTGCCCCGTCGCACCTTCGTCGTCTCGCCTTCCCTCGGGACTTGCCTCTGAGCACACGGGCGATCTGGTTCTTCCGTCACTGCTCTCCACTTCAGGACTCAACACTTCGCCTCCGCCGAGGTCCCACAGCCGTGATAGTCACCACACAAATGGACGAGACGGTACGCCTGCTCACTCAGGTGGGCTTTCCTGCTCCCCAGGGGGAGGTGATGCTGAAGTTCACCATCATCACCCCAGAAACTCGTCGTACCAAGGTAATGGTTCGCCACGTACCCTGGGAGATCCCTATCGACAATCTTTGCCCTCTTCTCCCACATCTACTGGACATGGAACGCCGCATCAACCCGGTCTCCAAACGTCCATCCAACGAACTCATCGGCTGGTGGGTGGGCCCCCTCCCCCCTAAGGTGAATGTAGGACCAATTCACAACTGTCCTCTCGACTGATTTATCGGAACCCCGAAAATCTGTGGTCGTTGCCAATCGTGGAAACACCGCACCTGGGAGTGCACGAGGATGGTCGCCTGCGGATTCTGTGCAGGTCCTCACGAAACAGTGGAATGCAAATCGAAAATTCAGAACAAAATCCCAGTTATTCCACGGTGCATCAATTGCCATGGCAGTCACCACGCCTGGAATGCCAATTGCCCACAGCGTCCTGGCACTCGCCCTGGGAAAACTTACCTTGTACCACCGCCCTCGTCTCTGACGAAGCCCCTGTCAACCAAACCTCAATCCTATCCACCACCGCCTCTTCTATCCACCAAGGATTTCCCATTGATCTCCTCTCCTCTATCACCCCTACCACCCATCCTTTCTCCCCTTCCTCCCTCTCCCTATCGTTCTTGGAACAAGGTCGTTGCCGGCCCTGCCACACAGTCACCACCATCTCCTGCCCACCCGGACCCTCGCTGTCTCTCACCAGCACCACCACCTCTTACTCAACTGAACCCTCACCGTCCCTCTCCGTCGCTACCACCACCACATGCCCAGTCGGGCCCTCGGCAATCCTCGCCGCCACCTCCAGCTCCTGCACAGGTACACCAAATTGGTTCTATGGAAACAATCACTCTCCGTCTGGATCGCCACTCCAAGCAAATCAACCTTCTCTCAAGCCAACTCGACTTGTTTGTGAAAACCTCTCCGAGTAGTGAAAGTGATTCACCGGAGGGCAACTAATCTGCCCTCTGCCTCGGAACCATCCGCCATCCACGTGTGCCGACCCAGCTTTTCTACTAACGTAAGTGTTAAATAACCTAATATTATTGATATTTCTCTTAATTATTAATTATGTGTGCATACCATCATAAAATTAAGATGTTATTTTTACTACTAAGTACGTATTGTGTCGGCAAAAAGTGGAGTTTGGGGTTCGGCCCAGTCTCTATTTCAATTAATCCCATATGTTCTGTTATTTCATTTACGTGCTTCTCGTTTTACGCGGTACTCCACGGGTTTAATTGACCGTGTAAATCGGGGTATTACTGTGTGTGTGTGTATATATATATATATATATATATATATATATATATATATATATATATATATATATATATATATATATATATATATATATATATATATATATATACAGTCATGCACCGGTTAACTTCCGATCGCATATACGTCCGTTGTCCCCCCCCCCCAAACAAAAAAAAAAATTTCGTGACGCCTACTCGACCACCACTCCACGACCCCCTGATGGAGACACGATGATCATCCCCATACTGGTCAGATATTATGTGTTAAAGGAATATGCTTCCTTCCTTAGTCTCTTTTTAAGCATTTGCCTCCAGGTGTAATGTTAACCTACATCTATTGAGGATAAAATCTTTCACCTCCAAATTGACAATAACACATTTGCTGTAATCAGATATATCTAGTTGCCTCAACAATTACAACCCCAGCTGCAATTGGGGTTGCAATTTCAAATTCTGTGGCATTACTAAGAATAACGATGTCTCTGATGCACTCTAAGATTAAGAGAGAAATCGGAGGACTCAGGCGTCCTGATGTGAGAGAAAACGGACTCGTATGATGGGAGACCAAATAAAAAAGGCATAGCTACATGTTTTGTGGACTACAGTATTAAGCGTACCCTTTTCATCACTTTGTAATAAACTTAGCCATGCCTATGTGTGTTTATGATATTTACCATAACATTATATATATATATATAGACAAAAACAAACGCTCTCACTGTGGGCAGGTCGTGTTGCGTCTCTGTAACAAAGCGTGTTCGGCATTCGGGCCTTCGATGTAGAGCAGCAGAAATTGGACAGTGATTACATAAATTCGTCAAGACCGTCTTAGTTAGGTGAAAGTGTAAATCGATGTCGGACTTTTCATGCTAGACACGATTGTATTTTTGAAAACTCAATTTCCACCGAGTTGGAGGTACAGCCAGAGTCACAGGCCTATAACCACACAATCACTGCCACATGACAAAGCTTTTATTTTATTTTATTTTTTAGGGTGTTGTGGTCACGGCTGTGATAAAGGCCAACCAGGGAGTGTACTACTGTGCCTTCAGTTAAATGAGTTCATAGTTGTCATCAGTGAATGCAGAAGAGACTATAATAACTTAAAGTGAATACATATTGGCAATCGAGCTGGTAAGGACAACTGCCAGCCTATTCGTGTCATAGGTGCCACAGAGACTTTAAATTTTATTTTGTTTGTGTGCTTTCTCAAGGACTGAATCTGTGTTTATAATACACCACTCACAGAGAGATACAGTGTACACAGTGATAGTTCATAGTGTCATCAGTGACCGCTGAAGTTGTAAATAACTTAAAGTGAGCGCTCACTTGCAAGCAAGCTGGAAAGGCAACATGCCAGCTGAAACCAAGTCGTGTCATAGGTGCCACAGAGACTTTAAATTTTATGTTGATTGTGTGCTTTCTCAAGGACTGAAACTGTGCCTACAATACACCATTCACAGGAGGATACAGTGTACGCAGTCGCAGACGACAACTCCATAGGCAACAGAGAGTAGCTAAGTACTTTTTCTCTCTTTATTTTCTTTGAAATAGGTGTAGATTTATACACAGTCTGCACCCCCCCCCCCCCCCCACAACAACAACAACCATGAGCTTGATATGTGATTACTGCAGGGAGACGTCGGATATGGAGGCTACAGGCCTAACTAATGCAACGTTTAGGAAGTTACTAACTGCCTTAAAGCTTGATGGCTGTTGCTGGTATTGCTCTGGCTGCATAGTCAAGGTGAATGAAGCGATTGCAATCCATAAGGGAACGAGTTCTCTAGGGACGAAAATAGATGAAGCAGGAGCCCTGCTGGTTGACAAACTGGAGGAAGTTGGGAAAGAGATCCTTGCTAAGACTGAGGAAGTAGCTAATAGAATGGAGGTGGTTGCTAAGAGGAGTTATGCTGACGTATTAGGAGGGCCACGGGGGGGGGGGGGGGGCGGAGAGTAATGCAGAATCAGTACAGGTTCTACAGCAGATTGGGACTCTGAAAAAGTGTGTCGAAGAAATGAAAATTAACGCACCTACTGTTAGGGGAGAGGAGGAACACCAGGAACGGCTCCAGCGCAGGAACAATGTAATAGTTTTTAGAGTCCCAGAGAGCCAGGCAGAGGGAACTGTGAGTCAGGAAACACACGACAAGGTGCTGTTTCAAAATATTTGCACAGAGGTTCTGAAGATTCCAGCAACCCCTCAGGATGTGAGGAGACTGGGACTAAAGCAGGGGGCTAAGCCTCGCCCCCTCAGGATCACACTAGGGAGTGAGGAGGAAAAATGGCAAGTTATTCGGCAGACAAAAAACTTAGCAAGGAGCGAGAAATTTCGGGATGTATTTATTCACCCAGACCGCACGGTAATGCAGAGGGAACAGCACAAGAAGCTCCTGCAGGACTTGAAGCAGAAGAGGGAGGAGTCGAGGAAGAACGGGGACAGGTGCGCGTGGGTTATACTCAGGGGGAGGGTAGTGGAAACAAGTGTGCCGACACAGGGCCAGGGGGCAGCAGTGCACCCTCCACCCACTCAACCCCCCACCCGGGAGGTGGCACCAGCTCAGCCTACCGGACAGGAGGGAACGAGCACCATGTAAACAATGACATTTTTAACCACACCCTGCAAAATACAGTGTACTTAGCAAATGCTGCAGCTTCTGAGAATGTGGGTGGAGCGGGTTTATTACTAAGAGCAGAGACGTTACCGAGAACAAATTCTGGCTTGAATGTCATGTACACTAATACTGACACGTTCCTTGATAAGAGAGAGGAGTTTGAAACACTACTAAGAGTACACCAACCAGATATTGTAGGAGTTGTAGAACTGTTGTACAAGAACAGGAGAATCGACCCAGAGGAGTGTGAGTTCAGTATTGCTGGATATGACTCATTTACGAACCTAACTCAAGAATTCTGCAGGAGGGGTGTGGTTATCTACGCTAGGCAAGACCTTAGAGCCAGCCAGGCGAGGGTACAGGGAGAGGATGTTTTTGAAGAGTCCAAGTGGTGTAAAATTAAATTAAAGGGAGGGGACTTACTTATCGTTGGGTGTATCTACAGATCCCCGAACTGTGGCCCACTAAATCAAAGGAACTTAAGAACCTTAATAAACAATGCGGCGATGCTCAACCCCAGCCACCTCCTTATCATGGGGGACTTTAACTATGGCGACATCGACTGGAGAAACGAGTCCACCCCGAATGACTTGAATAATCCTGCTACTCTTTTTGTAGAAACTCTGAGAGATAATTTTCTGTTCCAACCTGTGAGAGACCCGACACATTACAGAGGGGAGCAAACACCCAAGCCACTTGACCTCATCATAACAAACGAGGAGGGTATGGTGGCCAAACTGGAACACCTTGCCCCAGTTGGCACCAGTCACCATATAGTGTTGTCATTCAGATTTAACTGTTACCTAGTTCAAGATAAGGCCAGGCCAAGGTGCAAATATTACAAGGGAAATTACAATGGGATGAGGGAAGAGATGAGGGGTATCAACTGGCCTGACTTATTAAGGTACAAGAACGCAAACACTACGCTGAATATCATAACTAGTAAAATGACCCATTTGATCGATAAATATATACCCAAGACCAAACCCAGTGCTTCTAGGAATACGAGGGGATCCCTACACATGAACCATGTGGCGGTCGACAAAATTAAGAAGAAAACCCAGAAATTCAAGACGTGGGTTGGGTCAAACGATGAGCAAGACAGGAGGATGTATGCAAGAGCCAGAAACCAAGCAAAGATAGAGTGTAGGAGGGCTGAAAAGGAGTTCCAAAGGCTGGTTGCACGCGAGGTCAAGTCAAACCCAAAGGCGTTTTACCGCTATGCAAAGTCGAAATTGAAAACGCGAGTAGGAGTATCAGACCTGAGGCTTGAAGATGGTAGTTACGCAGATTCTGACCAGGATAAAGCTGAGGCATTGAACAGCTTCTTTTCCTCAGTGTTCACAAGAGAGGATGCAACTAACCTTCCTGCGTTTGAGGACAGACGGTTCGACACAGCACTGACCCACATTGTGTTCACAGAAGAGGGTATTAGAAATAAACTGTCCAGGCTAAAGGTCCATAAGAGTCCTGGACCTGACATGGTGCATCCTAGAGTGCTAAGGGAGCTGTGCAACGAGCTTGCAGAGCCCCTGAAGATTCTGTTTTGTAAATGCCTGGATGAACAAATGGTCCCCAGTGAATGGAAAGTGGCTTATGAGAGTCCTATCTTCAAGAAGGGCGATAGGCACTCCACGAACAACTATAGACCGGTGAGCCTGACCAGCATAATATGTAAAGTACTTGAGAGTATTATCAGAGATGCAGCGATGGAACATCTACTACGAAACAACCTTGTAAAAGATTGCCAACACGGTTTTATGCCGGGGCGCTCTTGCTTGACACAATTGCTCAAGGTACTGGATATTTGGACCCATATTCTAGAACGGGGTGGTAATATCGACAATATTTACCTAGATTTTGCCAAGGCTTTCGACAGTGTATCCCACGAAAGGCTGAAAATCAAACTGGAAGGGTACGGAATTCGGGGAAATGTCCTAGCGTGGATAGAAGACTTTCTACATGACCGCAAGCAATGTGTGGTGATTAATGGCACGAAATCGTCATCTGTACCTGTAACAAGTGGGGTACCGCAGGGTAGTGTATTGGGCCCGCTGTTGTTTGTTTGTTTCATAAATGATATGCCTGACGTTGTACACTCCTCCATACAAATGTTTGCCGATGACGCCAAGTTATTTCGGGAAATTAAGAACCAAGCGGACTGTGAAGAGCTGCAGAAGGACCTCTGTGGGCTCCAGGAATGGTCGAAGGAATGGCTGCTGAGATTCAATGTCACGAAGTGTAAGAGGATGCACCTGGGGCGTACCAACGATAAGGAGGCGTACCATATGTCCCAACGGGATGAAGAAAATGTACTAGTTGAGACTGTGTGTGAGAAGGACCTAGGTGTGTATGTTGACAATGAGCTGAAGTTCTCGGGCCATTGTGAGAAGAAGGTAAATCAGGCAAATAAATTATTGGGTCTTATAAGAAGGTCGTTCAGATATCTAGACGGTCCGTCCTTCGTGACGATCTTCAGGAGTGAAGTGCTTCCCCATCTGGAGTACTGTCACCCCATCTGGTCCCCGAGATATGCTACGGACTGTCAGTTGGTTGAAAATGTTCAAAGAGGGCCACCAAACTGGTGCCTGCACTTCGGCACCTCAGCTACCCTGAGAGATTGGAGCGCCTGAACTTGCCTAGCTTATACTACAGACGGGCAAGGGGGGACCTAGTTGAGGTTTATAAGCATCTCAGGGGGCACTATTCAGTTGAGTGTCCTTACTTGGAGCTGGCGGACGCTCGCCCCACAAGGGGTCACAGCTCAAGATTGAAGAAGCCGCAAGTCCAGAAAACCGTGAGGGCAAACTTTTTCGGAGTGAGGGTTGTAAACTCTTGGAACAATCTACCAGAGAGTGTTGTGACGGCACCGAGTGTGAGCTCTTTCAAGAGAAGACTTGACCAACACTGGAGCGGGTTCAGGTACATTCAGGAGCCGGTGCATGCCCAATATTTGCCAACAGTGCGTGACAGAGACGTGACCGATCGCCCGGGCGGCTAGCGAGCCGACCTTTTGGTGAAGAATATAAAGGAAAAGAGACGCGACCGATCGCCCAAGCGGCTAACAAGCCGATCAGTGGCGAAGAGGATAAAAGTAAAAAAAAAAGTAAAAGTATATATATATATATATATATATATATATATATATATATATATATATATATATATATATATATATATATATATATATACATATATATATATACATATACTGTATATATATTTAGTGGGTATAAATGGTCGTAAAATGGGAAATTTGGGGTTGGGTCTTGGGTGCCTGGAACCAATTAGATTAAATCCCATAGGTTCTGTACTTTCGTTATCGGCGGGGTCCCAATTTGGCGCGATAACCAAGGGATGACTATACTGTACTGTATATACTTGTGACTCTGGCCAGTTGCTTCTGGTGTTATGGTACAGGGGTACCAAGTGACAGCACTAGGATCCCGCTTCCTCTATCAAGGAATAAACAATTAAAATTTAAATTTAAATTAAATACATTCAAATAATGGGACGTAGCAAACCTAAATGGCCCTAGAGCGGGCACAGTCATGTATGCATCGCGTATTCTTATAGATTGTGCTGCCAGTCGTACGTTATCTAGTGAATTTAGTCAATATTGTACAGTAACGGTGGACCTAAGTGCAAACCTGTATTGTACATGTACTAAATGATTAAGGTACTAAAATTGTTATGTCTATTGCAAATATAGCTTGTTTATACAGGTATTCAAATAAATTACTATCTTACAAGAATCCCACCAATGTAAGTTATATTCACCGAGGTCGTTCGGTTGACAAATTATGAGAAGAGCTTAGTCACTCTTAAGTAATGATAAATAAACATGCAGGCAGGCCTTCAGCGCCAACTGTCAAATCTTATCTCAAATAAATAAACAAACAAACGCCAGACATTCTAACACCTCACCTCCCGCCCCCTTCCCCCCCCACCCCCATGCTCCCCCTCTCTTCCCACCCTCCTTGTGTTCCCAATTCAATTTCAATTTCAATTGTTTATTCCTTGATAGAGGAAGCGGGATCCTAGTGCTGTCACTAGGTACTCCTGTACAATGACACCAGAATCATCTGGCAAGTGTGAAAAGTATATACAGTATAAATATTATAAAGGGGCTTACTAAAGCCTAAGGAAGGAAGGATATTCCTTTAACACATAATCAATATTATTTACAAAATATCTGGCCAGTATTGGGAGGATCATCGTGTCTCCGTCAGGGGATCGTGGAGTGGTGGTCCAGCAGGCGTCACGGAAGCGTTGTGTGTGGGGACATCTTAGGAGGTAGTGAATAAGGGTGCGGCTGTCGGGTCTTCTGCATAACGCACAAGAGCGTTGCTCAGGGGATGCGGGGATACCAATCTCCCAAGCAAAGTCATACTCAATGATGATATGGGCAGCAATCACGTCCCCCTTCCGCGACCCTTTCCCGTAGACGTACGAGAGGTCAGGAAGTTTACGGAGGACATCGTACCAGGTGGGCGGGGAGTCCAGGGGGTTGGCTGCTTCCCGAGCTTCTCTCTGTTTGCGGCGGATTTGGGTCCTAATCTGTAAGAGTGTTCGAGGAACAACGTAGTCAGGTGTGGCCTTGTTGCAGCCAGTCTTGGCATGGTCATCTGCTGCCTCATTCCCCAAGATACCGACATGACTAGGTATCCATAGGAATGTCACAGGACGGCCTGCATCCTGAAGTGTGGATGTTAACCCTCGTATTCGGAGGATGAGGTCCTTATTTTCCCCTGATCCAAATGCGATCCCGTCGAGAGCATACCTGGAATCGCAGCAGACAAGCAAGGGGCAGAAACCATCTGCTTCTTCCTCAGCGAGAAGGGCAGCAAGGAGGGCTATTAGTTCAGCCTGAGTGGAGGATGCCCCGTCAGAAACTCTGAGAGACAGTTTGATAGGCTCAGGGGCATGAGGACGGGAGATGTAGACACCAGCCCCGGCCCTACCTGTAGCGGGGTCAACAGAACCATCAGTGTAGAGGACGACCCTACCTGGGGACCAGTGAGCGATCCTGGAGAGGTGGTATTTGTAGAGAATAACAGGGTTCACCTGGGATTTCGGGAGCGGTCCACCGAGGGCAATCACTTCAGGTTGAAAATCCAGCCAGGGAGAAGGAGACGAACCAACAGCAGGGATGACAACAATATCAGGCAGGAGGTCGTGTTCCTGAAGGGCTCGGATGAGTGACCCTCGCCACTGTCTTCTAGATGGAGGTCGGTCTCGGACAGCAGTAGTCAAGTTGGTTTGGACATAGTTGCCCCGAGGATCCCGTAGAATGGAAACGGCAGTTTTTAAGTAAAACTCCTGGACACGATCCTGTAAGGGGGAAAGACCAAGTTCGTTATATAGAGAAGAAGAGCGTGTCCACTGAGGATCCCCAAGGATGATACGAGCAGCTTTCCTCTGGATAACTTCGAGACGGTTGACAGCAGTCCGACTAATGTTGACGAGGGCAGGGGCGGCGTAGTCGACACAGGAACGGACAAAGGACTTGTACATGGTGAGAAGTACAGGGATGGTGGCACCAAGGGAACCCCTGCACATGGTAGAGAGGGGAGCGATACGCCGAAAGCATATGTCTCGAAGATAGCGGACTTCAGGGATCTGACAACGTGTGCGAGTTACATACACACCCAGGTATTTTGTCTCATTAACCCAGCCCAAGGGCGTTCCTGATAAGAAAAGGGGTGGAGATACAACACGACCGTGCCACATGGCTTTTGTTTTCGCAGTTGAAAGAAGGAAACCAAGTGAATCACACTCTGGAGACCAGATCAAGGGCTTCCTGGGCTTCCTGCATGCTGAGGTAGTCAGGGGCTTGGAGGAGGACATCGTCGGCATATCCTGAGTGGACAACTTCTGTCGGCCACGGGAGTGATGCAATGGAGTGCATGAGAGTGTTAAACAAGGTGGGACTCAGGACTCCACCTTGAGGGGTGCCGAGGTTCATTTCTTGAACAGGAGACATAGAGCCTTCAACGCGAACCCGGGCCTCACGTCCAGTGAGGTAAGAGGCGATCCATTGTAGAAGTCTCCCTTTAACCCCTAACCGTGCAAGTTCAGCTAAAATGAGGGCAGGCTGAGCGGTATCAAAGGTTCCCTTGATATCAAGGAAGACGGAGACGCGGGCAGTCTGATTGCAATAAAAGGAAGCAATGGAATGTGCTGTGCTGCGATGTTGAATGAAACCATTGAGGGAGTTGTGGAAGCCGCCTATGGTGTGAAGAAGGCGACGATGGAGTATCCTCTCCATCATCTTGTAAACACAGGAGGTAAGACTAATGGGTCGATATTTCCCAGGATCTCCCGGGGATAATAGTGGCATTTTTCCAGTTGGACGGGAGAACCCCATGTTCATAAGACATATTGTAGAGAGCAAGCAAGGGGCCGTTAGGAATATTAGTACAGGCGTTGAGGACGGAGTAGGTTATCTGATCATCCCCAGGAGAGGTGTCTTTTCTAGAGCTATGAGCACTGTCAAGCTCGAACTGTGTGATGGGATGATCAGTGGGGGCAGGGGAGGTAAGAGCAGCACGAACAACAGGCTCAGACGCATCGATGCTGGCCTGCACTGCCTCCTGCATTGGATCTGGAAGTGCCTCAGGGGAGGAAGCTCGTGCCCAGTCCTCCATTAAAGAGCAGGCAAGGGAGGCGGGGTCAGGGTAGGGAGGAGGCCTCCGTCGAGTACCCCGTATAGCATTAATCCGATTCCATACATAAGAGGGTGACGACTGGAACGATAGAGACCCCGTGAAGGATAGCCAGTCCGCCTCACGTAACCGACGGCGCTCCTGAGTTGCAAAGGAGCACCAATTTTTTAAATCTTCCCAGTCCTCTGGAGACCGAGACCTCTGTATGGCAGAGTGGAGATCACGGGTTACCTGCCGGAGATGTCTCATGGTAGGGATACGATACCAGTAGTTGGTGGCACTTCTGGAGTGACGGGGAGGGCGTGGAGGGGTAGCGTGATTGACAGAGTCTTACACGGCATCAACAAAATCAGCGCTGTAAGAGTGAAGGGACTGGGGGACAACATAGGAATCCGCCCAGGTAGAAAGGTATTGGGTAAAGGAAGGAACAGCATCTTGTGTGAGACGAAGGCGAGGGGATCGATAAGGAGTTGATGTCGGGGCAGAGAAGGAGAGCCTGAGATGGGTAGTAATGGTAAGATGGTCACTATACAGAGCAGGCTCGGTGCAGACGGTAGGATGAAAGGAGGTATGACCGTTCAATAGTAAGCCAACTTCAAGGAAACTATAGGGGAGGTGAGTAGGATCGTCAGGACAAAGAAAGCGAACATCATCATTGTATGTATATTATGTATGCTGGATTATATATCATGTATGTATATTATGTATGTGCTCCATTAATGTATTATTTATTCAGCCTAGCTAGCAGCGTGTGGCAATGTTATTACCATATCCCACACGCTTAATTAATGTGCCTGGCGACGTATGGAAGCTGCTAATGTATCACTTGCCATACGTCGCCTATAGCAGTTGACAAGGAGCCTAGCCAGGGAGACCGCTGCTCTCCTTTGTGTACATACTCTTATCCAGTAAACCGAACCTACAAAACTATACAGGTGTGTGTGTTCTCTCCTGTATATAGAACTTATTATTCAGAACCTAACAATCATCCCCATTAAGAAACTGTGAGAGATGTGATCTGTTAAGGGTACATGGAGTGGGATGATCCGGAGTAAGAGTGGGATGGCGGGCATTAAAGTCGCCAAGAACAATAGTGGGAACCCCATCATGGAGGTCGTGAAGAACCTGGGGGTCCAGAGAATCACTCTTGAAATGAACATTGACTACACGAAGGGTCCGGTCACCAAGAGTAAGGGAGACAGAAAGTAATTCAGACGGGGGTCCATGTGAGTCAGGTGAAGGGAGACGAACAGATGGAATGGTGTTACGCACAAGGGTGAGGAGGCCACGAGCCTGCCCACGGTACCGAGGCAGGGTGTAACCAGTATAGCCAGAGAGGCGGAGTGGAGTAACATCGTCTGTGATGGTTTCCTGAAGTAGAGCAACATCTACTTGATGGGAGAGCACAAACTGGGCGAGGTCTGTCCGGCGAGGTCTAAGTCCCTGGATGTTCCATTGTAAGAAGAGGAGGGAACGGCCTCCGGTGTGAGATGAGTCGGAGGGGCTAGACAGGGCTCCAGAGGAGGTACCAAATTCTGTTGAGAGAAATGGAGAGGCAGGAGTGGGAGAGCGAGGGATGGATCCTCCATCTTGGGAGATGGAAGGAGGCGGGTCATCAGGGCTTGCAAAGTGCGCCCCTGTCGGGTCAGGGTGTCCAGAATGAATTGTTGTTGCTTCTGCAGTGTCGCAATTGTTTTCACAAACAAGTCGAGTTGGGCTGAGAGAAGGTTGATTTGCTTGGAGTGGCGATCCAGACGGAGAGTGATTGTTTCCATAGAACCAACTTGGTGTACCTGTGCAGGAGCTGGAGGTGGCGGCGAGGATTGCCGAGGGCCCGACTGGGCATGTAGTGGTGGTAGCGATGGAGAGGGACGGTGAGGGTTCAGTTGAGTAAGAGGTGGTGGTGCTGGTGAGAGACAGCGGGGGTCCGGGTGGGCAGGAGATGGTGGTGACTGTGTGGCAGGGCCGGCAACGACCTTGTTCCAAGAACGATAGGGAGAAGGAGGGAGAGGAGAAAGGATGGGTGGTAGGGGGGGTGGTAGAGGAGAGGAGATCAATGGGAAATCCTTGGTGGATGGAAGAGGCGGTGGTGGAAAGGATTGAGGTTTGGTTGACATGGGCTTCGTCAGAGATGAGGGCCGTGGTACAAGGTAAGTTTTCCCCGGGTGAGTGCCAGGACGCTGTGGGCAATTGGCATTCCAGGCGTGGTGACTGCCATGGCAATTGACGCACCGTGGAATAACTGGGATTTTGTTCTGAATTTTCGATTTGCTTTCCACTGTTTCGTGAGGACCTGCACAGAAACTGCAGGCGACCATCCTCGTGCAGTCCCAGGTGCGGTGTTTCCACGATTGGCAACGACCACAGATTTTCGGGTTCCGATAAATCGGTCGAGAGGACAGTTGTGAATTGGTCCTACATTTGCCTTCGGGGGGAGGGGGCCCACCCACCAGCCGATGAGTTCGGTGGATGGACGTTTGGAGACCGGGTTGATGCGGCGTTCCATGTCCAGTAGTTGTGGAAGAGGGCGAAGATCGTCGATAGGGATCTCCCAGGGTACGTGGCGAACCATTACCTTGGTACGACGAGTTTCTAGGGTGATGATGGTGAACTTCAGCATCACCTCCCCCTGGGGAGCAGGAAAGCCCACCTGAGTGAGCAGATGTACCGTCTCGTCCATTTGTGTGGTGACTATCACGGCTGTGGGACCTCGGCGGAGGCGAAGTGTTGAGTCCTGAAGTGGAGAGCAGTGACGGAAGAACCAGATCGTCCGTGTGCTCAGAGGCAAGTCCCGAGGGAAGGCGAGACGACGAAGGTGCGATGGGGCAGGGAGACAAAGGGAATCCCCTATGTCCATCGTCGGCGGAGGGTCGGTCATTGAGCCACATGTAGGCTCACTTGGGGACCCCGATGACAGGAGTCCACCCTCTACAGCCCCAGAAGGGGTGCAAGGGGGAGCCGTGGCCCCTGCTGGAGACCCTGACTTCTGAGGTTTCTGCTTCTTCTTTGACGGGTCTTCAAGAAGAAAGTCGTCAGCATTACTGTCACCTACTGCCGCCGTTTCCAACGAACGGGAGCGTTTAACGGCGGGCATAGGGCACGTTGGCAACACTGCAGTCAGGTGGAGTGGTAATGACGTCACTGCTACGTCACACTATCACATTGCGCATGCGCAAACTTTGCTCAGAGGGATCGGGTGGTAGGACCAGATGTTTATCCCAACAAAATGACAAAGTCCAAAAGTAACAAAAAAATATATGCCACTGTGTTGATAACTGGGTCTTACAATAGTTGTTTGCACAGGCTGGGATTGGTAGACGCGCTGAATTCGTCAGAAATACGAATTTTAAGGAGCAGTATCATACAGCCTTTGTTGACACTACGCACGCATGCGCGTTCCTGCTGTGTTCCCAGACAAAAGTTTGGTGATTTCTTTATGTTTATTTTACATAATAACTTAGACTAAAGTTAGGATAATATAAATTACATTGCTGAAATCCTTGCAAGACAGAGATTAATTTGAATATAAGCGTCATGTATTTTGCTCAAAATATAAAAAAATGCAGTACATTAGTGTACAATACTGTAGTACATTTTGTATAAAGTTTTTCAACTGTATTTTTGGGTAGATTTACATAAATTTCTTAATTTATTTTCATCCATTTACATGCACACACCATACTAAAAGAAACGTAAAAGAAATAAATGACCTTAGTGCAAAGCTGGAGTGCACATGTACTAATTTGATTATAGTACTAAAATTGTTATGTCTAGTGCGAATTACATGTTTATATTCAAATAAATCAGTATCCTACAAGAATCCCAGCAATATTAATTATATTCTCCTAGGTCATATCACTGGCATTTTAAAATGAGAGAAGCTTAGTAGGACTGTTAAATAAACACACAGACACCTTCGGCTCAAACTTATCACCTCAACCTTCCCACACCCCAACCCCCTTTCTGGCTGGCTCCGTCCCTCCCTCCCTCCCTCCCTCCATCCCTCCATCCCTCCCTCCCCCAGCCAGGGTTTCAGGCTTACAGATTTTATCTTATATAATATCTCAGACTAAAGTTAGGAGATTATAATTTGCATTGCTGGAATCCTTGTAAGACAGCCAACAATTTGAATATAAACGTCATATATTTTGCTCAAGAGATAAAAGTTGTTGTACATTAGTGTGCAGTACTGTAGTACATTTTATAAAAAAGTTTTTCAACTGTATTTTTGGGTAGATTTACATAGATTTCTTCATTTATTTTCATCTATTTACATGCACACACCATAGTAAAAGAAACGTAATAGAAATAAATGACCTTAGTGCAAAGCTGGAGTGCACATGTACTTATTTGATTACAGTACTAAAATTGTTTTGTCTAGTGCAAATTATAGCATGTTTATATTCAAATTAATCAGTATGTTACAAGAATCCCAGCAATGTTAATTATATTCACCCAGGTCATTTCACTGGCTTTTTATGAGAGAGAAGCTTAGAGACTTAAGAACTGATAAATATACACGCGTTAGACCTGGGCCTGTGCCAACTGTCAAACATACTACCTCCCCTCCCCCCACGCCCACTCGCTCTCTCCCTCCCACTCTCTCTCTCCCCCATCTGCCTGGCGTTGCTGGAATCCATGTAAAACTGTGAATAATTTTAATAAAAACGTCATGTATTTTGCACAAGAGATAAAAATTAATCACCTGTATCACATTACAGTAGTGATGTAAGAGTAAAAGTGTATATGTACGTATATAGTATTCCACATACACGTAAGTATAAATACAAAGTTTCTGTGATGATCGGACAACGTCCATTTCGGTTAACGTCATGTTTCCAATAACGTATCTACGACGTTAACCGGCGCATGACTGTGTATATATATATATATATATATATATATATATATTATATATATATATATATATATATATATATATATATATTTTATATATATATATATATATATATATATATATATATATATTATCTATATATATATATATATATATATATATGTAACCGGTCGGAATAACTGGAACTTTAATTTCTCACTTGACTTGGGGTTTATTAATTATTAGATGGAAATTGCAGTGGAAGCGCCCCTGTGAGAAAAAACCCAAACCAGCACAAGAACACTTAAATTTACTTAACAAAATGAATTTTCCGTGACCCGTGGAAGGATAGCATCCGTTATTGGGATGAATGAGGCTGTAGTGGACGTCTCCCCTACAACTACCTACAACTGCGTAGCCACAGCCACCACATGATACTGCCTTCCCTAGCAACCAACCAGATGTTACTGCATCTTAGCAACGGAACTAGTCACCGGCGACTTTCTGGGTTTTCCCAACATGATTCATAGAGGACTGGCGGCTGCTGCTGGGTATATAAGCTCTGTCTCTCCATTGAGATTCATTCTGACCATTCTTCTTGAACAAGCAACACCTCCTCCTCCGCCGCTGCCTGGCTGCCTTCGCTTCTCCTCGCCTGCCTGGCGGCCCCCGCCTCCTCCTCCGCCTGCCTGGCGGTCCTCGCTCCCGCCAGCGAGCATGTCCTTCTCTGAGCTTCCTCACCAACCAGCTTTCTCATTCTGCCCATCTTCCTGAACAAGCAACACCTCCTCCAGCAAGCTCCACTCTGTTAGCATTCATTCAATCAGGAGGCCAGCAACAGGCAACATCTTCTCTAACGAAGCTCCTGCACATCTACCTCCTTCAACACGCTACTCACCGAACGTCTTCTACTGAGCAGCTCCCCACCACACGGCACCTCCAGAACCAGACTGTCTATCATATAACTTATATTATATAAGAAAACCACATTAGAGTTTCCTTCCATCCTGAGTGCTAGACAACATTAATATCTCGATACCCCTACAAGGCACTGTAAAATTTTGACACTTATATTCCCTCCAATACTACAGACAAAATCAAATAATGGTACACCAACATATACGCACCTCTTAACCTGAACTTAAAACACTACTCTGGGGAATAAAAGTTATGGGAAATAAAAGTTATACATGATATTGAAATTATTAGAAACTCAGACAGTGCCTCATTAGACAACAATAAATTCCAAGTATTAGGAAGTGTTGCTTGCACACATGAAACAGGCCTTAAGGGCTTTCAACAAAATAATATCAACCACTGAGAAAATGGTAATGAAATAAGAAATTATTAAATCCACCATGAATAGGCCTAAAGGGCACTCAATAAAATTATATTACCCCAACAAATGCACATCTCCTAACCTAACTCAAACACTACTCTGGGAAACAAACGTTATACCTGAGATTGAAATTATAAAGAAATATTAAATGCATTAAAGGAACTAAATCACAGTATCACTTACAACAGAGAAGGAACCTGATCTGAAAAACAGTTCCCTCATTCTCTGACATCACAATACTATCAAAATTATTTAAGAGATATTAACTACACACATCATACATCAGTAACTGAAAAAATAGCATTAACTACACAAAAAAAATATTATCACTATTATTAAGAAGTTACTTAGTCCACCAATACCCGTGAACCGTGCTTCCTAACTCAACATACACCCATAATAAGGGAGATAAAATGTTTCTCTAGGTCTCAGTGTGTGACCATTAATTTACTCAGATAGCCTCAGTGTACTCTCAGTGCATCCATGGGCGGGAAGAGAGTGAGCCAATCAGCCCTTGTACAGTGAAGAGAAGCTTTAGCTTCTCTTAGTAAAAGGTTTTCACTAACTGCTTGAAGATATGTGATATTGCAAGCCGAGGTAAAAGAGATCTGGAGACCCCAGACGATCGTCAGTTGTGCACCCAGACAGCTGGTTTCACTTCGGAGATCTCTGGCTAACCCCGCTGGCCAGCGACAAGCCTGCACTGATCGTTCCAACTGCGACAATCGCTAATCATCAATCATCAATGGTAGTCAATCTCTCGCAGTCAAGTGGGTTCTGACGGAAACCTGCTTGAAGATATGTGATCTTGCGAGCCGAGGTAGAAGAGACCTGGCGAGGGCAGACGATCGTCAATTGTGCACCCAGACTGTTGGTTTCACTTCGGAGATCTCTGGCTAAGCCGGCTGACCAGTGACAAGCCTGCACTGATCGTTCCAACTGCGACAATCGCTAATCATCAATCATCAATGGCAGTCAATCTCTCGCAGTCAAGTGGGTTCTGATGGAAACCCTGAAATGAACTCAATGTTAGCTCTTGTTAACTTTATCACTGCCCTATCTAAACTCTGTCTGAGATTGAATGAGACTTACTTGTTATACTGCAATAGCGCAACACAGGTGACTAGACCACGTGACCGTTTTGTGGACGGACGCGCAGGGACGTCCTGTCTGTCCGATCGCATTCGCGTGACTGAGGGACAGCCAGGCTCATGTTTTCCCTAGCCTAGGCCTACGTGACATATTTTCCCGAATAACTAATAGCTTCGCTGGGACACACGTAACATTTTTAGACTGAGAACCGACCTATAATTATTTTCAATTTACTAACTAATATTTCATTTCATAATTCGCCTCCATGTTAATTCGATAAATTACATTTAATATCGTATAGGCCTAGTTCCAGAAGTTCTCACTACATGCGGGAGCGTTGTCTTCCCGCAGACGACCTTAGTCCATTATTTGAATGGCCATTAACCTGGCGACTGTATTTCTTTTAAATATTAATTGTGTGTGCATACCATCATAAAATCAAGATGTTATTTTTACTACAACATAAGTATTGTGTCGGAAAAAGTAGAGTTTGGGAGTCGGCCCAGTCTCTATTTCAATTAATCCCATATGTTCTGTTATTCCATTTACGCGTTTCTCGTTTTACGCGGACCTCCACGGGTTCAATTGACCTCGTAAATCCGGGTATTAATATATATACTGTATATATATATATATATATATATATATATATATATATATATATATATATATATATATATATATATATATATATATATATACATATATATATATATATACACTAGAACTCTTAAATCACTACTGTAATGTGATACAGGTGATTAATTTTTATCTCTTGTGCAAAATATATGACATTTATATTCAAAATATTCGCTGTCTTGCAAGGATTCCAGCAGTGCAAATTATATTTTCCTAACTTTAGTCTGAGACATTATATAAGATAAAAACTGTAAGCCTAAAACCCTGGCTGGGCAGATAGGGGAGAAGGAGAGGGAGCGAGCGAGCAGGAGGTGAGGTGATATGTTTGACAGTTGGGCTGAAGGTCTAATGTGTGTTTTTTATGAGTCTTTAAGTGACTAAGCTTCTCTCTTATAAAATGCCAGTGAAATGACCTGGGAGAATATAATTTACATTGCTGGGATTCTTGTAAGATACAGTAAAACCCAGCTTTAAGTGGTTTCACTTTCCGCATTTACGAGGTAACCTGCCGAACACGGAATGCTCACTTTACGCGGTACGTGTACCCTTTTACGCGGAGAGAGGCTGGCGGTCCTCTCACTCCGTGCCATTTTTGGATTCAAACCTCCCGCCATCTCTCCCGCCCTCTCCTGCCATCCCGCCATGTTGAGTAAGCGGAGCGAGTAGGTTGCGCAGTGTATGTCTTTGTTGCGTTATTGGTGATGTCATATGACGTATCGGACTGTGATTCGGCCAAGCATCCTTACCTCCCTCCCCCGCTAGCTGTGATTGGTTTAATGTACTGTGACATGCCCCGCCGCGGGAGCGTTCAAGCCCCTTGACCTACCCGCATCAGTCACACCCCTCCCGGCTACACCGTGCATATCGGTATCCATTGTTCTATAAGAATGGCTTCCAACGGACCACCACCACCACAAAGAAAACTCGCATTACCTGGACCCAGCCGCCCTAAGCCAAAGAAGATACGACGTTCCCTAAGCTATGAAATTAAATAGAAGATCATCCAAGTGTTGGAGAAAGGAACAAGACAGGTTGATCTCGCGCGCCAGCATGGTGTTAACGAGTCTACGATTAGGACAATTAAGAAGGATGCAGCCAAGATAAAGGAGAACATGAACATCACAAAGTCTACAGGTGCTTCTGTGATCAAGTATTGCCACAACCAGGTGCTTCTCAAGACGGAGAAATTACTTGTGAGCTACTTGATTCGTAAGGCGCGACGGAACATGGCGGTGGACACGCGCTCAGTCTTGACAACGCACCAGGACACTCGCCCCTACTGTTAGATCGTCACCCCAGCATAAAAGTGGTCTTCCTTCCTCCCAACACGACATCATTAATATAGCCCATGGACCAAGAATTGATCTGTAATGTGAAAGCTGCATTCTCTGCAAAGAAATTTAAGCTCCTGAACGACTACACCAACACCAAGGATGAGTTGCGTAACCTGGGTGACACCGATAGCAAGAGCGAAGAGCAAGAAGTACTTGTGAAACAATTTTGGAGAAAATTCAACGTCAAGAAAGCTGTGGACTTCTTGGTGGAGGCATGGGATCAGCTGTCTGTAGCAACGGTTCGTCACGCATGGAGACATGTGTTGCAAGGTATTCCAGGTGGGAGGCAGAGTAAATCTGTGACTGGTGAGGTTCAGACTGTTGCAGTAGCAGTGGACCTTGCCAGAGAAGGTGCGCAGAGTGTTACAGCTGCAGGCTTCTCCGAGACCACCAACGACGACATCCTGGAGGTGATAAGGGATCCTGATGTGACTGCCGACGAGATGCTAGATGAAGATGACTTCAGTGAAGAGGCAGGTGGTGCGTCATCCCGAGAAGAACGCAAGTTATCGCATAGTAATGTAAGGGGTGCCATCGAGTGTGTTGAGAAACTCAAACTCCTCCTTTCCGACGACCCTGACGATAACCGGTATGAAGTCTTCACTACCCAGCTGTTGCAGACTTTGGAGCCCTACATCAAGGTCTATCACGACAACATCAACACCAGCCGTCAGCAAAGCATTACCGAGTTCTTCGCCCACAACCCACCACAGCCAGCCCAAGCCAGTGATAGTGACAGAGACAGAAACAGTAATGGTGACTTTGAAGGATTTGTCAGGGAGGCACTAATAAGTGTGGATGACAGTGATGAAGACTCACCTGAGCGCCAGTAGCCTGCCCTCTGCCTCGGAACCAGCCTCCATTCCCGTACTCCGACCCATCTCTTCTACTAACGTAAGTGTTAACCCTAACCTTGTTTTTTTCTAACCTAACCTACAGTATATTATTATCTTATTGATTGTTCCCTTCTATATTATGTGTGTGTGAATACCATCATAAAGTTAAGATGTTATTTTTACTAAAACGTACGTATTGTGTCGGGAAAAAGTGGAGTTTGGGAGTCGGCCCGGTCTCTATTTCAATTAATCCCATATTGTAACGACCACGGTCGTACACGTCAGTTAACGCCAAAATCAAATGATTCATATTACACTCAATAGCCCACAAAACATGAACCTCTGCTTTTATTTTGAGTCCTCCATCTGAGGAGTCCGTTTTCTCATCACTTCAAGACGCCTCAGTCCTCCGTTATCCCACCGAATAGCAGTCGACCAGTGGAAGAAATCTCCCAGCTCCCCTGACTCTCTACGCTTCCTGATGTGCACAAATAAAGAGCTCCAATCTGCCATCACTCTCGCACGAGAGAAGCAGTGGTTTGATTTTGCTTCTTCTATTGACCAGTCTACATCTATAGGTGATATATGGCGCACCATTAACCGTGCCCGGGGCACCAACGCTAGACCCACGCTCCACCCCAGACCAGCTGCCCGAGCTGAGGCGCTCTCCCAGACGTGGCAGGAGGCCGCCTCCATTGATGCGCTACCACCCGCTGTACGAGACCTCACCCTCGCACTGCAACCACAACGCCGACAGCGCATCTTCGAGTACCAAGACCTATTTGCAGACACTGACGTGCCTTTCACACAGTGTGAACTACTAAATGCTGTTAAGCGTGGTCGGTCCACCGCCCCAGGCGATGACGGCGTCACATATGATGTGTTAAATGCCCTTATTGCCACCCCTGGTAACCCCCTCCTCTGTCTATCTAACCTCTCTTTTGATACTGGTCAGCTGCCTCACTCATGGAAGACTGCCACCACCATCCCAGTCCCTAAACCAGGCAGACAAGATGAATATCGTCCAATATCCCTCATCTCCTGCTTCTCAAAGATGATGGAGCGCATGATACTCCACCGCCTCCACTGGAATATTGAAGCCCACCTGCACCCTGACCTCTATGGTTTTCGCCTCGGAAAGAGTACTGCTCACTGCATTGCTCACTACATGGCAAACACCTCCGCCAAAACCTCCCTCTTCGTCGACTTCAAGGGTGCTTTTGATAAAGCCAACAGTGAAGTGATCCTTGAGGGCCTCACTCACATAGATGTGAAGGGCAAACTCCTCACGTGGATTGCTGACTACCTCTCCCATCGACAGGCCCGTGTCCGTTTTCAGGGCCACTACTCTAAGATCAGGGACCTTGATCTTGGCACGCCTCAGGGAGGTGTACTCAATCCTACACTCTTCAATGTTCTCATGAACTCCATCTGCCGTCTCAACGTCATCTTTGCTTCATCTTTGCTTAGCGAGCCCTAGACGGTCACATCATAAGCTACGCTGATGATATCCTCCTCCAAATTACTACAGTGCAACATGAACAACCTATACTCTCCACGTTCGCCCGGACATGTCAAACACTCGGGCTAGTCATCTCACACACTAAAACCAAGTTCATCTCATGCTTCCAGCGTCAGACACCACTGATTCTGCAAGGACAAGACATCGATCAAGTACGCACTTACAGGTACCTTGGTCTCCCTGTGCGAGCCACTACCAGAGCCACGACCTCCGCTGTCGCCGCCCACGTCATCTCCCAGTGCCGCCAACGAACGAGGCCCCTCCAGTCCCTCACTTATGGCCTCAAAGGAGCCTCTGTCAGGGTCCTACGTCTCATGTACATTGCCATCGTCAGAGCTGTCATAGATTATGCCTCTCCTGTCCTTGTAGTTGCCTCCCAGTGCGAGAAACAAAGCATAGAGAAAATCCAAAACAGAGCGATGAGACTCATCCTCGGCTGCCCTATGACTACCAGAATAGAAGTCATGCAGCGCGAACTAATCCTGCTTCCCGTTTGCGTTCGAATTACTGCTCTCAATGCCATCCTTGGTGTTAAAATTCTTCGCAGTGAGCAACCGACTCCCCTGTCGCGCTCACTGACTCACATCTTAACACCCTCCTGCGCCGGCCTGTCCCCATTACTTTCCCCCCTCCCTCTCAACTCTGGCCCGTCCACACTGCTGCTGACATCCTGCATTATCACCTCTACACCCCCTCGACCTCTCTCCCTCCCGAGTACACTCATCCGCCTCTACCGCAGTGGACCTCCCCGTGTGTTGATGTTGTCGTCCACACCTTCCCTGGTCGTAAATCCACCCAACTGAGGTATATGCTCAAGCTTAACTGCCTTGAGCAGATTAATGATGTAGCTGCCTCTCTAAAGACCTCCCACCCTCCTATCCTCGTCTACTGTGATGGGTCTGTTACCACGCTGGGCAGCGCTGGGGCAGCTGTGTGGATTCCTGAGCGCCAGGCCTGCAGGAAAATCAGGGTCCACGACTGGGCCATCCTCGCGGGCATTCATGAGGGGGCGACCTATGCTCGCACTGAACGCCGGAACCTCCTTATAATCAGTGACAGCACTTCTGCGCTAGCGAGGCTCAAATTACCCTCCCCCTCCTCCCCTGCCGCCCAACACACCCTAGCCGCCGTTGCCGGGCTAGAACAAACTGATGACATCCGTGTCAAGTTTCTTTGGATCCCGTCACATATAGGAATAACTGCCTGTGACACTGTTGATCGGCTTGCCAAAGAAGCTACACAAGAAAAAGATACTGAAGCCACTCTCGCCCTCTCCCTGAATCATCTCAAATCTCGCATACACGCCACACAACGAGAGGCATTCAACGAAAATTGGACACACCTGAAACAACGGGGTAGCGTCACACTATGCCACTATGATGCTGTAACCGGTGACGACAACCGCCACTACAAAGAATATCAATCTCTGACTCGATCTCAACAGCTTATATACATGAGACTGCGCCTAGGGTACAGGTACCTATGGGAGTACATTGGCAACCCTGAGCCTCACCGCACTGTTTGTAAACTTTGTGGCCAACCCGACTCTCACACCCTCTCTCACTACATCCTCACTTGCCTTTGACCTCCTCCAATAGGTCCCCAGGCGTTACCAACACCTCTTCCCTCCCAGACCAGATATCCCTCCTTCTAGTCACAGGCCTGGCATTTGACATTATGAGGGACCTGCCACTCTTTGCCATAAACAGATAAAATGTACCGGGAACTTTCCCCCCACACACTCATCATTCTCTCTCTTTATGTAACTTGACAGAACCTATGACCCTTCAGGCTTTTACGCCCTTAATGTACGAGTCATAAAGGCAAGTATGAACTTTTTATACTTCCCTGTTGGGCGCTGTAAACGCTTCTGCGCTTCACCTTGCACAGGATGTAAGGGGGTGCCCAATAAACTAGTCCCCTCGGGGGCAAATCTGAAATCTGAATCCGTTATCCCATTTTCTCTGACTTACTGAAACCAACCTCTCTATAAAATGAATTTGAATGTGAGAGAGAACACCCTGGTTTTGAGTCAGCTTAGATATGTCTGTTTACAGTTGAAACATTCAAGATCCATTGTGAGTGGTGTTGAACGCTTCAACTGTCCTTATTGTTAATAAGACGTGTCAAGTAAGTGAGTGTTGAGTCTGCCAGGACAAACGATACCCATCGGTTTCGTTCCCTAAGAATACCCATGAGTTTCTGATCGCTACTGAAGTTATGTTATTTTGTCGCCCCGACATCAGAGAATCTGATGTTTGTAGTTTAGTTAGTGTCAGTTGTCTATTTAAGAAAGTCATTAATTTCCTGAATTAATCTGTCAACCGGTATAATCTCCAAGATCTAACGTCTCCCTGTGAATAGGTCCTTGTTCACCTCAGGCCTGAGCTCGCAGAATTGATGTTATCAACGTGTATATTCCACCTTTTCCTGGCAAGCTCAACCTCTGATTAGATTATATGAATAGACATAGGAAATTACCCTGATCAGGAACACCAGAGTTCATAATTAAGTATTCGGTGATCCAAAATGGTAGAGAAGGTATGTTGTTGGTAAGATCGACTTTTCTGGCATGAATATGGAGGCCCAAGCTGCCCCGCGGGTGCACGTATATACCTCTACACGAGGGAGGATCACGCATTCGTGACTCTTCCTCAACGTATCTCCAGGTATGTTCACGTGTGTTCCCCGCCGCCTATTAATTCAGTTTGACTTAGTCAATTTTGTGAATATAAGTGTTCATGTGTTAACATAATAACTTCTGTGCCAATTAAGTCGAGTAACATAGAGATTTAGATATCAGCTGGACTGTTGCCAGACGTATGTTTTGTATAGTTGAAGTTAATTATTGACGCATTCGTGACTCTTCCTCAACGTATCTCCAGACGCGGGTGTGTTAGCAACTCTCCTGGGGGTCGGTAGCTACCTTTGGGCAAGATGGTTCTTGAAGACTGTCACTAAGGGGGCGCGTTTAGAATCCCAGGACACGATTCCCCCGGGAAGCGCCCTCAACACTCTGCCAGTGTGTCACGAGTCAACATCCCTGGGTGCACCTAGCGAGCGAGCCTTCATCTTGGCGGTCGTTGTAAACAACTGTGCCCGCTGACTCCACCTGGAGATTGTACTTCATCTATGGCAGGGAGCAGTGTCTGCCCATGTTTGGGGGGATAACTAGCAGAAATATAGAATCCCGGGTTAAGTATTGAACCCTTGAATGAGAGTTCAAGGTACCAGGTGGTTCCTTGTGAAATGATAAGAAGTATTGTATGTTACTAATTGTGGAATTGCCCAGTGTGTTATGTATTCATCTGTAGTACCCACGAAAGAATAACCTGAGAGCATAATGCTCTAATCAAGAAGTGGAGAGGTAATTTGTTACTTGTTAAAGTAAGACCTGAGGGTCCAGTGATGGCTTGTGAATAATAGTTACGGAATCTCATGTGTCAAGGTAATGATATCCAAATTGTCTAATAAAGTAATGAGTATTTGGAGGGGTTGAATGAGGTAATAAGTTCTTGAAGTGTTTGATGATTTAGTAAGTTAATTGCGGTACTGTTTAGCCTGAGTGAATCTAAGATGCATCTTCTCCACTCACTTGTTAATAAATATTGAATTAGTAAACTACGAGTATCACCACTCGACTCCTTCTACACATTGGTTCCCAGAAAATAATACTTACTCACGTGCCTAGACATCTACCACACTACCCAACAACTTTCCATGAGTTATGTTATATAATGAAAAGTCTGGGTGGTGGCAGCTACCCTTTGTAAGTATAAAAAGTGTTGTACAAAGAATAACATGGTTCCCTAGACTAACCCATGTATAACAATAGACATAAAACAAAGTATACTTCCAAAAGGTAAGAACATTGAAACTGAGAATACAATCTATATGAAAGGAAATGAAAAGAAAGAACATTGACTTGGAAAACATAAGCAGAGGAGCATAAGAGTTACTTATATAAGAATATATAAGAAGATAAGGTATATAGAGACAAAGACCATATAAGAATATAAACAAGAATATATGAGAAGATAAGGTATAGAGATAAAGACCATATAAGAATATAGACAAGAATATATAAGAATAAGTATATATATATGTAAAGAATTGAAGAAGGATAAGTATATAAAACAGGGTACTCATTGGAAAGAGTGCTACACAGAACATATAAGTATATGAATAAATAGAATACTAACAGAAAAGAATAACTGGATGGTAAATTATTGAAAAGAGAAAACTCGGCCCGTTACAATATGTTATGTTGTTCACTTTACTCGTTTCTCGCTTTACGCGGGCCGCCGTGGGTTCAATTGACCGCGTAAAGTGAGGGTTCACTGTAGTGATTAATTTGAATATAAACAAGCTATAGGATGCACTAGACATAAAAATTTTAGTACAGTTATCATTTTGTACATGTACAGTGCAGGTTTGCACTTAGGTAATTTATTTTTTTTACGTTTCTTTTAGTTTGGTGTGTGCATGTAAATGAATAAAAACAAATGAAGAAATTTATGTAAATCTACCCAAAAATACAGTTATAAAACTGTACATTATTAAAATGTACTACAGTACACTAATGTACTAAAAATTTTATCTCTTGTGCAAAATATATGATGTTTATATTCAAATTATTCACTGTCTTACAAGGATTCCAGCAATGCAAATTATATTCTCCTAACTTTAGTCTGTGATATTATATAAGATAAAAACTTGAAGCCTACTGTATACCCACCAAACCCATTCTGGGGGTGGGGGGAGAGGAAGGGGAGGTGACAGTGACATGTTTGACAGTTGGCGCCAAAGGTCTAGTGAAGTATTTATTTGTTTATTTATGTCCTTTAGATTGAGGTTTTGTTTTTTTTTGCTAATAAAATGTCATAGAAGTGACCGGGAAGAATATAATTTACATTCCTGGAATTCTTATAAGATAGTGATTAAATTTGAATGTAAACATGCGATAGTTTGCAGTAGACCAAAATTTTAGTAATCATTTTGTACATAATTTTGATTACATGTACAGTACAGCTTTGCCCTTAGGACAGTGTGTGCATGTAAATGAGTTTCAATAAATGAATAATGTTACATATATCGAGCCAAAAACATTAGTTGAAAAACTTTATGTAGACAGAGCTTGGATGGCTAAATTTTAGAATGACCAATAATTTTAATATAAAAAATGCAAAAATATTCAAGCACACAACTTTCTTGATATTTACTCCACTGGAAACGCATGTAAACATAGAACAGATTACTGTATTGGCGGACTAGCCGATCAGCTAATACTCACAACAAAACGTATTTGTCCTAAGAATTTCGTTAATCGAAGATCCTTATGGGAGCTAATTCATTAACGGAAATTTCGTTAATCGAACCGTTCGTTAACCGAGGAACCACTGTATAGTACAATACAATACACAATACAGTACAATACAATACACAGTGTAGTACAATACAATAAACAGTACATCGTCCTCATCATCACCATCATAGTTATTTGTTACATCTGAGCCATCAGCTACCCTTGGGTCTGCCCGCAAATGCATGCGGTGTATTACCTTTGAGGCCCCATCTCCTTCCTCAGGAACAATCCTATACACACTTCCCTCCTCATTCAACACATGTGATATCACATTTATTCTCATACCAGTTGTCCTGAATTTTACTCCTTCCCTTTCCATGAAGGTTTTGCATTAACAGGTAGTAGGTAGTAGGCAGCTATCAAACAGGGAGGTACTACCACCTGGGAAGATATTGGAAGCATAATGTATTGTCTAATGGCAGACCCTGCTGCTATATGGCATCACGAATATTGTGACCAAGTCCCAGGTTGCTGATCTGTCTTTCTGCCCCATTTACACACAATTGCAGGGTCTCGATTGTTTCTCTTACTGTAGACAGCACAACATACTGTACATATCGCGTTTCTCACTATTGAGTTTGTTTTCTTTATAATCATGATTACAGTGTTATTATTATCATTTTATTTTACTTTTTATTATAAATTTTATTTACTATGAATTACAGGGTACTGTATTATTATTATTATTATTAAATTTTCGCCCCCCAGGCCCTGATGTGGGTCAGTGACCTGTGCCCGGTTAGGCTAATCTCCTTAAAAAAAGACACACGTTGACCAACTCTAATACTGTTCTGTGTAGGGCCACCCAATCATCACACGCATCATATCTATCATCATATCTATCGGAAGCTTGGGATCGGTACCAAAGATCAAAGTGTGAGGGGAGAACCCAATTGTTGAGTTAGGAGTCATATTATAGTTGGCGGTTACCATTCCTAGATGCTTTGCCCAATGTCTCTTTTGCTCGACTGACAGTGTTCGTAACAATTGGTGCATTGTGCGGTTAAACCTCTGGAATTGTCCATTTCCAGCTGGATGGAATGGGTTAGTCCTAGATTTCTTTATTCCCCAGGTTTTACATAGGTATTTCAGTAATGCAATTGAAAATTGGGCTCCCTGATCAGTGTGAATTTTCCTAGGGACATTATATTTTGTAAATATCTCATGAACCAGGGTCTTTGCTACAGTCGCTGCCTTCTGATTCCGTGTGGCGAATGCCCAGGTGTATTTAGAGAACACATCTGTCACCACCAGCACATTTTCTCTGCCAGTACTTTATGGTTCGAGTGCTCTAAAATCCACTGCCAGAATGTCAAAGGATCTACTGGCTGTAAGAGGCTTCATCTGCATGCGTACCTCTGGGATAACTGCCTTTGCTACAATGCACAGATGGCAGTCCCTACAGTATTCAAAGATGTCCTGGTCCATCCATGGCCAGTAGCAGCTCTGCTTAATCGGTCTAGTGGTGCAAAAGTTTCATTACCTCCCCCTTCAAGGTATGTAATAGACAAAACTAGTTGCTTTATCTCCTTCTGGCCTGGCCTTCCCCATTTCCTAAACAACAGTTTGTTGCGAATGAGCAATCTCCCTCTCTGTTTCCATAGGCTGTTAAAATCCTGACCCTTTCTCAACTCCTGTAATTTACTTTCTCCTAGCTGCCCTTTTAGGCCCTTCCTGCATAATGAGATGTTATTATCCTGCTCCTGCAGTTGCTCCAAACCTTCCTGAGATATGTTGGGAAGCCACATTAACTGTCCAGTCACCTGAGGGTTTTCTGCTCCTTCCTCAGCTGGGCATGGGGTCTCATTGTCCTCACCACTAAGAAAACTCTACTCCTCAACAGCAATTATGGTCATAGCTTCAACTCTCTTGGAGGAATCATCTGCCTCAGGTTCTGGTTCATGGCTCTTTCTGGATAATCCATCTGCATTCCCATTCGCCTTCCCTGCCCGATACTCCAGCAGATAATAATCAAACCGAGTTAAATCAACCACCCATCTCTGTTCTACTGTCCCAAGCTTTTTGTCAGTGAGGACAGTAAAATTGCTGCCTGCCAGATAGTCTTTGAACTTCTCAGTGATGGCCGGCTTCAATGCTAACAGCTCTAATTTCATCCTACTGTAATTCTTCATATTTCTTTCTGACCCCTTCAAGCTCCGACTAGCATAGGCAATAGGGTGTTTTCTGCCTTCTGCCTCCTGTGACAAGACAGCTCTTAGCCCCTGAAAACTGGCATCGATCTCTAGGAAAAATGGCTTGCTAAAATCAGCACAAATCAAAATGGGTGCCATGATTAACTTGTCCTTTAGTTGGTTGAATGCATCATCATGCTCCTGGGCCTATCTCGAGGAGATGGACTGGTTTGGGGCTGTGGCACCTGAAGTTAGGGCTGTTAACGGGATGGCTAATTTTACAAATTCAGTCACGAACCGTCGGTAAAAAGAGGCAAACCCAAGGAAAGAACGTAACTCCCTAATGGTGGTGGGAACCTGCCACTGTCTAACAGCCTCGATCTTACCAGGGTCTGTCTCAATTCCCTTCTTTGACACTACATATCCAAGATAGGCAACCTTCCTCTGAAATTGGTTGCATTCGGATCGTTTCAGTTTCAAGTTATGTCCCTTTATCCTAGAGAGCACCAGTTCCAGCCTTTCTATGTGCTCATCAAGTGTCTTTGAGAAGATCATGAGGTCATCCAGGTACACCAACAGGGTTGAAAATATCTCACTGCCAAAGATACTCTCCATGACTTATTGGAATATTCCGGGAGCATTACATAACCTCATCGGCATGCATTTATACTTGAAATAGCCCCTGTCTCATCGGCAGAAGCATTATATAAATGGGTTAATTACATCTGATTTATATACTCTATCATCCCCTGTAACTTTCCACTGACTGTGAGGTGACATGATTATATCTCGTCATTGGCAGGCTCCTTGAGGCACGGCCCAGTGACTGTTTAGCTCAGCATTTATAAGGCCAGCACCCTGGGGCATTGTGACTCAACGCCTCGCACAGATCGGACGTATTTTAGAAGGTCTATTTTAAATAGCCTCCGTCCTTCTCTTAACACTCATAGTTACAGTGATAACAAGTCATCAGTGTTTTATGAATCAAGTAAAACAAAAAACAGTGACGTGTTACATGAAATATCCAAGTGTAGTGATATATCCCGTAGTGAGACGTAATAAGTTGAGTGACCTTCATTCTGTCATCCAAAGAGGTGTGCAGAATTATTTCCAATGACAGATTCAGAGTTATTGTTGACTTTATATTTTACGGGAGGTTGGTAATACCCTTGTTTGGCAATGAGAAGTGGCGGTCAAGAATTTGCTTGTTCAGCATTGGGCATTCTATGTACCGGCGCTTACAGTGTTGTCAGATACCTATGAGGTTTGGCAACACGGGATCTTCCACAATTGTTTAAGAAGATTGTTTTTGCTGTCGTGACTGACAATTGCACAATCTCCCGGTCCCCTCAGCGAGTCCTATATATATACAGGGCTTCAGAAGGTTTGGCACACAGAAGGGGCGACATCTCATCAGTGAGTAGGTATCCAAGGACTTTGACGCCGGCAATCAGGAATTTTGGTGGATAGTGGACTCCCCGTCGTGAAGTGGACTCGCTCGTTGTCATCTTGCAGCATCTTTTGGTTGCTACGCGACCTAGGGGGAGGAGGAACTCGCGCGGACCATATCCACCTGACCTTGGGAGGGCAGACTGAGGCAAACCCCCCACCCCACCCCCACTTGAGATCAGCTGTGCAGTGCGAGGAGCGTCAGAGAGCAGAGATATCGTTTTCTATTGAAGACGCCCACCAACTCTGTAAAATAGGTATTTAGACATACATTATATATATATACACACATTTACATGTTCATGCCATAACTTCACACTGATAGGACATCATGTAGGTTATATCATTTATTATAAGTGCCTTACTTATTTTCATATATACTGACGTAATATAATTTCCAGTATCTAGTTCTCATCAGTTCTGCTAGTGATACTTTAGTTATTTTAACTGTAATTCATATCAGTTTACTGTAAATGAGAGGCAAGAGTAATTTCATTTGTGTAGCACTTAATAGATAGTTTTTTAAAGTCATCGTCTTGGGACATTGCGGACTTGACATAGCGTTATGTTAGCGATTCATGTGTAGAGGATAAGGTTAAGGTCGCTACTGCAGAGATTAGTGCAGTAGATGAGCCCGAAACACAGGCGCAGGTGCAGCTCGACATTTCTGTCAAGAGAAGTGAGGATATAATAGACCAATCATTTGACGACTTTAACCCGTCTTACCCTACGATCAGGTAACCAGTATAGTACATCGCCTGATTACAAACAGGTTATTCTCTACAGTGTGTCAGATACATTAGCACTACCTCCCCCATTAACAGATCAGTCAGTTAGGAGTAAGTTTGTTGGCATGGCTGCTTCTAACAATAACATGTCTACTAATCCCGCAAGTGTTGTTCACGTGATACCACGCGGGGATCAGGTTCGTGATTTTACGGGACTAGACTATTCCCGGATAACGCAATTCTTGAGGGCATGTGAAGAGACGATTACTGGATAACGCAATTCTTGAGGGCATGTGAAGAGACGATTACCGGATAACGCAATTCTTGAGGGCATGTGAAGATGCTATGCGCAATGTCCATATTACTGAAGATTATGACAAGAAAATGTTCGTTCGTTCTCATATCCCGCAGGATAACTTTGCGACTCTGCATCTAAATGCGAGTGGACTGGCAGACCCTAAATATGATAATTTCAAACGGGCTCTCATTGGTATTTTTGAGTCTGGGTCACACTTAGGCCAGTTACATTGGGTTTTTCGGTGGCTTGATAATTTAGCACATGTGGTTCACGCAGAAACACTGATGCGGGCTGTCTCAATTGTTGGTGAGGTCAAACAGGATATGCAAGCAACTTTCTGGGAATCACAATGGTATGATGACGATGGCAAGATGTCACTGGACAATGTGAAAAACTCGATAGAACTCATTAGTTTTCTGATGGCTGTTCGTGACCCAATATATTGTCGTGCCCAGGAAGTGGGGTATGTACCGTCTGCCTTGCTTATAGATTACGCAAATAAACTTGCACCAAAGACGGCTCGACCTCTGACGGCACGTACTTACCAAACTACGACACCTGCACCGGTAGCACCAATGCAGCCACTTGTTCAGCACCAGGTTCATCACAACCCAGGTAACAAACATTGACGGGCTTTGAGGTGTACCCATTGTAATAAGAGGGGTCATACAGTCAATGATTGTTACCAGCTCCAGGGTGGTGCTGTTAGAGTTAAGGAGAGGAACCATCCCCACCAGCTCTCAGCAAAAACATGGAGCACCCAAGACATACACAGTGGCGGCCAAGACTACGTCTCCGCCTGGACCGGCGGCAGGTTTGTGGTGTGAATTCCATCAATCGGCAACTCACAACACGGATGAGTGTGATATGATGCTCAGGGCTAGGGGAGTGTACTCAGGAGTACCCTAGGTAAAACAGCAGAGTAAGGTGCGTCGTTATCAGTATAAGAAATCGGGGGAAGGCCAGTGCCTGTCAAAAAAAGAATGATAGGTACATTGGTACCTACGTCCACCAGTACTTCTGTGGCAGCCTCTTTAATAGTGGCGCTCAGTAAAGCGGAAGTGTTGTCCGTTACGGTGAGAGTTGGAGATATCAGATTGGCTCTGGATATTGACACGGGTGCATGCGCAAATGTATTAGCTTTGGCATCCTATCAAGAGTTACAACGTAGATTCCCTCACTGAGACTTCTTATGGAGACCTACTGACGCCGATCTCGAAGGAGTATCCGGCACACAGCTGAACATTGCAGGAATGGTGACTTTACCACTACGATTCTCAAGACGTGGTATTCCCTTTTGTTAGGTTCTGAATAATAAGTTCTATATACAGGAGAGAACACAAACACCTGTATAGTTTTGTAGGTTCGGTTTACTGGATAAGAGTATGTACACAGAGGGAAGCAGCACTCTCCCTTGGCTAGGCTCCTTGTCAACTTCTATAGGCGACGTATGGCAAGTGATACATTAGCAGCTTCCATACGTCGCCAGGCACATTAATTAGGCATGTGGGATATGGTAATAACATTGCCACACGCTGCTAGCTAGGCTGAATAAATAATACATAAATGGAGCACATACATAATATACATACATGATATATAATCCAGCATACATAATATACATACACCTCCCTCCCCCCTATACGCTCATAGCAAAGTCTTGAGCGGACCTTTTCTTTTGGATCCGTTCTGAGCGTCGAGGGACTTCATCACTGGGAAGGGTATGGGACTCAACACTGGTGGCGGGGCCAGCAGAAGGCATTGTTACGGGGCGGAGAAAACGGCGGTTCCTCCACCACACACGACCACTGGGTAACCGCACCTGGTAGTCCCGTGACCTGCCGAGACCCATGACTACGCCTACTTTGTCCCAACGTAGGGAGGTCGGGTCCTGAACACGGACTTGGGTGCCGACACTCAACCTGGGGAGAGAACGGGCGTGGTCATTGTAGCGGGCGACGACGTCCTGAACACGTTCGGCGGCTCGGCGATCACAGTCCTCTGTCTTGGCCTGCCACTCCTTGGAGAAGGATTGAGGGTGAGCAGGGACACAAGAACGAAGGGGGCGTCCATACAAAACCTGGGCAGGGGAGCGTCCGGTGTAGTTAGGTGTGTTGCGGAGTTCAAGAAGGCCCCTGTCGAAGGCCTCGCAGTCAATGTTCCCAGAAGGGACCACCTTAAGGATGAGGTGCTTCAGGGATTTGACAGCAGCCTCAGCGTGGCCGTTGGACTGCGGGTAATGGGGCGATGACAACACATGCCGGACTCCCCATCGGTCAAGGAACACAGCAAAGTCCCGGCTTGTGAACTGAGGCCCTCCGTCGGTTCGCAGGCGTACAGGAACGCCCACGTCACGGAAGTAGTGGCGGAACTTGCTGATGGTGGCGGCAGACGTCGTGTCATTACCGCACTTGATGACAACCGGCCAACCAGAGAGACGGTCGACGATAACGAGGAAGGACTTTCCTGACACACAGAAAAAGTCGGCCGACACAGACTCAAAGGGGCGGGTGGGGTTGTCGTCACTCATAAAGGGTTCCTGCTGCTGGCTGGGTTGTAATACTTGGCAGGGCTCACACGCACGGACAACATTGGAGATGTCGGAGTTGATGCCGGGCCAGAACACAGTCTGTCGTGCACGTCGTTTGGTGGCCTCAGCTCCACGGTGACTGTCGTGAAGGCGGGCCAAGGCGTGGGGACGTGATGCAGCAGGGACAACTACACGTGCTCCGTACAGAACAAGGTCTCCGTCGCAGTAGAGTTCATCGCGGAGTTTCCAATACGGGAGCAGGGTGTTGTAAAGATCGTAGCGGTTGCTAGGAAATCCATTCCTCACACACTCGACGAGTCGGACATAGGAAGGGTCATCTCGGGCCGCTGTTCGAAGGTCCTCCATTGCCTTGTCGTCATCTGGTGACAGGTCCGAACGAAGGGATTGGACGGCATGGAGAGTGACCACAGTCCTGACGGAAAGAGCGAGGTCGGCGTCGAGTACATGGTCTTCTGGAGTAGGGCGGCTGACAGGAGAGCGGGATAAGGCATCAGGGATGCAGAGCTCCTTACCAGCACGCCACACTGCAGTGAAGATGTACGCCGAGAGCTTCTCTTTCAGACGCTGGAGGCGAGGGTTCTCAACAGCGTCTAGCGTGTAGTGGTTGAGGATCGGGACAAGCGGGCGATGGTCGGTCACTAGGTGAAAGTATTGCAGGCCTATGAGGTAAAACCTGCACTTGGACATCGCCCAAACCGCAGCCAACAGCTCCAACTCAATAGTGGCGTAGCGCGTCTCAGTGTCAGAGAGGAAACGCGAGCCACACTGGACGAGCCGGAACTGCCCTCCACCATGATCCTGCAGTAGGGCGTATCCCACGCCATACAAGCGTGAGGCATCTGTCTGCAGAACTGTCGGCAAGGCTGGGTCAAACGTGGCGAGGACAGGTGGACGAGACAGGGCCTGTTTCACTTGCTGGAAGGCCTTGTCGTGGTCGGGGGTCCACAGGAATGTCCTCTTGGGGCTCATCAGGGGGCGAAGTGGTTGAGCAGCTGCGGAGATGTCCGACGAAAACTCTGCTAACTGGTTGACGAGACCGATGAAGGACCTCAAGTCGGTCAGCTTAGCAGGGGTGGGAAAATCCGTAATGGCGCGGACCTTTTCCGGGTCAGCTGCGATACCATTCCCTGAGAGGGTGTACCCACAAAAGTCAACTGAAGAGCTGGCCAGAACAAACTTGTCGGCATTTAGGGTAATGCCGTGCTTCCGGCACCTGTTGAGTACCTCGTAGATACGGCAGAGGTGATCCATATAATCCTCGTCGTACACGAGTATGTCGTCGATCACTTTCACGCAGTTTGCCAGACCTTGTAGAGCCATATCACCTCGAAGACAGAAAGCGTCTCCTGTAGCGGCGAATCCCATGGGGCCACGGCAATAACTGTAACGTCCATGCGGGGTGATGAAAGTTGTGAGTGGTCGGTCTTCTTCGGCAAGCTCTATCTGCCAGTATCCACACAGGGCGTCCATCGTCGTGAAGAAGCGCGCCTTCGGGTTCACACTGCGTATAGCTGCAAAGGGCGTGGGAGAAGGGTGCGCAGGACGAGACACCTGGTTGTTGAGCTTGGAAAGGTCAGTGGTGATCCGAACACCACCTTTAGGTTTTGCGACGACAACCATCGGGTGACACCATGGAGACGGGTCATCGCCGGTTGGTACAATAATTTCTTGGGCGACCATGGAGTCCAGCTCGTTTTTGACCGCCTCGCGGAAGGCCAGGGGAACCAGTCGAGGGGTGTAAATAGCGAATGGCTTCGCGTCGTCCCTCAGGTGGATCCTCATGGGGGGACCTGCCATCTTCTTGAGAGGCTTGGATTCCAGAGCGGACTTGGTCACCAGAACGTCGCTGAATTCCTTCAGGAAGTACTTCCGAGCGTCCGAAGGAGAGGTGTCACTGGCAAGAGGCAGGGGTAGGGCGGCAGCAGGGTCGTTGCTGCTCCCTTTTTGCACCCTGTTGGCGTGTTTTACCTCAAGAATAGGTTTGGGGAAGTCCTGGGAGATGATGGCCAACTCCTGACAATGTCTGTAGGACAGCAAAGGAGTCTGGACACCGTTATGCACATCAATCCAGGCTTGACACGACCTGTTGCCAAAGGTGACTTGTGCTTGGAGTGAACCTAGGGCCGGGGTCATCTGTGAACCATCTGCCATAAAGCAAATGCTGGGTACCGATGACTGTAGCATCAGCGCCGGTGTCGGGCAACATCTGAAGACGGGATGAAGCACTGCGGAAGGTCACAATGACACTGATGTACTGGGGGACTTTGGTCCTGGGACGCTGGGGGGAGCACACATTCCTAATGTGGCTCGAGCGTTGTCAGGAGTCGTCGTGCCTCTGATTGGAAGACTGTGGGCGGCCCTCTCTGGTGGAAGGGGGCTGAAGCTTCCGCCGACGCGGTCCCTTGGGTATGTTGGAAGGGCAACACTTGTCATAGTGGCCCAGACGACCACACACATTGCACTGGACGCGTTTGGCTGGGCACCGTACTGTGAGTGACCAGTCGCCCTTACGGTCACAACTGTTGCAGGTAGACTGAGCAGCTGGACACACCTGTGTTCCGTGCTGCTTACCACAGTTGTTGCAAAATAAACCGGGCGTGGACGTGGTGGGCGAAGGCGTAGGAACAGACTTCTTGTCCTTCTTGTACCGGGACACAGCGCGTACAGCTGTAGGGGGAGCACGGATGGCAGAGGTGGCACACCTGGCAGCCTCATAGGAGCGACATATCGTCAACGCATCCTTAAGAGAAGAGGAAGAGTCGAGGGAGGTGAGGCGTTGGACAAGTTCCTCGTCCTAAACACCCATCAGGATCACCTGCCTCAACTGGGTCTCCTCGCACTGCTGGTGGTGGCCTGGACATATATCTACCTCTTCCGAGGCTCTCTTAAGACGCACGTAAAAGGCATCAAAAGACTCACCCTCCATCTGTCTGCAGCTAAACAATTCCCTCCTGCGCAGAGCTTCATTCTGCTGTCCTTTGATGTGCCGTTGTAGAACGTCCAGTACCTCCTCTACAGACAGCGAAGAGGTTGGGGGTACCTGCAACGTATGTTCCAAGACACGCTGAATTTCCAAGGACAAGCACATACGCAGCTGGATGAGTTGTTTAGGCTGTGACAAACTCTGGAGATCCACCATTGTAGAATAATCAGTCCACCGTCGCCGCCATTCGCGAAAAGTCTGGAAAGTCTCATCAGGCTTCAAGATGGGCGGCGTTTGAGCTGCTGCTTTAGGTGGGGCTGGGGGGCGTGAAGGAAGCATGGATGAGGTATCTGAACCAGTCAGTACCGAGGCAGTGTTAGAGCCAGGGGCTTGGTTAACAGTGAGGCGAGATATCAAGGCTTCAAACCGTTCACTGTTTTCCAATCTCCGTTGGTGGTCTCGTTCTGCCTCTGCTTGCCTTCTGTGCTCATCCGCCAAACGTCTGTGAGCTTCATCCTCGCGTTTCTCATCTCTCATAAACTTCAGTAAAGCAATTATCTCTGGAGACAACGCTGAATATTGAGGTGAGGGACTGCGCGATGTGGGGGCTGGAGCGTCGTGGCCGGCCTGGTCATCCATCTCTGCGGGGCTATCACCCGCCTGACTCATCCAGGCGCTGGGTCCACGGCTACGTAAGGCATGAGACATGACTACTTCATCTGTGTACTGTGTCTTAAATCAGTGTTGACCGGTCAGCCCGTCGTATCAACAACATTTCAGACAAAAAATTAATTAAATACACAGATAAGTAGATTATATATATAAAATATATATAAGGAAGCCGCGCGGTCAGCGAGTGTTAGTACATGTATGTGTGTGAGTGAGTGTGTGTCCCGGGCGGGCAAAGCGTCTCGCCCCAGCTGTGAGGGGGGGTGGAGGCGGCGCTGTGAGGGGGTGGAGGGAGAGGCGCGGCGACTCCCAGTCAGTCCAGTTACCCTCAGAACGCGGTCAGAGACGGGTGCACTGAACTCTACTCCTTACAAACGCCCAGAACGTGCCGTATACCTTGGGAATCCTTTAGAACAAGGTCACACATGAATGGCACGAAACACACAATGCACTAAACACTTCACAGAAAATCACTGTCACTGACACTGCTCAAAGTTGCTGAGATTCTTCGAGGAGAGCTGACGCGCGGGAGTTGACCCAAGCGAGAGTCCCTAGCCGGCTTTCCACAAACTTTGCACTATCACTCGTAATTATCCAGTAAGACTACGCACTGCGCCATGTTAGGTTCTGAATAATAAGTTCTATATACAGGAGAGAACACAAACACCTGTATAGTTTTGTAGGTTCGGTTTACTGGATAAGAGTATGTACACAGAGGGAAGCAGCACTCTCCCTTGGCTAGGCTCCTTGTCAACTGCTATAGGCGACGTATGGCAAGTGATACATTAGCAGCTTCCATACGTCGCCAGGCACATTAATTATGCATGTGGGATATGGTAATAACATTGCCACACGCTGCTAGCTAGGCTGAATAAATAATACATAAATGGAGCACATACATGATATACATACATGATATATAATCCAGCATACATAATATACATACACCTTTTATGCAGACTTTTATGTTGTCCAGCAATTCAATTTGCCTGCTGACGGATTGAGAGGTCTACAAACACTCAGAACAAATTGTATAGATGTTCGTCCACGTAATAATGCTATTACGTTTAAGGGTGTTTCCTACAGCGCTATGCGTAATTCTGCACCATTGCTCTCCGCAACGTCGAAAGTGTTGTCCCCCATTCCCATTCGGAGGAAGGCGGATAATGTGTCGAAGCGAGCTCAAGACCTCGCACACTCACTTTCCCAGCGTGATTATAGCAGCAAGAGTTGGAAGATTGTACCTGCAGTATTAATGAGTGCTCTCCATTATCAGAATGAGCAATTCACCAAGGCCACTGTAGTTTTACCTGAGGTGTACACGGGGACTGATGTAGTATGTCTACCGGAAACGTGGAAAGTTAAGGGTTTGTCGTGCGAATCGACGTTAAGCACGATTCGACCTGGTGATTTAACAAACGTTCTAGTTCCTAACAGAACAGGCGCTCTTAGGATATTGAAAAAGGGATGTTATTTGTGTGATTGTCTGGTTTATCACAACAATATTGTATCACAGCCAACGCAATTCCCGGTTGGTAGTATTGTTTCTCAATCTCAACAAACTAGGCAGGAGAGGATTGATCAAATAGCACCACATGTTAAGGTGATTGATCAAATAGCACCACATGTTAAGGTGATTGATCATCCTCAAGGCAAGACATGACTCTTAGAGCTGCTTGCCGGCTACAGAAACATTGCAGCTTTGCCGGGGGACCAGTTGGGACACAGATTTAACTTCACATCACATATCATTAAAAGAGGGCACGAATCAAATCTACATACCAGCTTACCGACTACCACATAGCCAGCACGCTGTAGTTCAGGGTATGGTCCAAGATATGTTGGATGAGAAGGATATCACACATTCTAAATCTCCTTTCAATAGCCCTTTATTTTTAGTCCCAAAGAAGGATGGCGGTTGGCGCCTAGTTATTTATTTTAGGCGCATCAATGAAAATACGATCCCGGATAGGTACCCTATGCCTGTCTTGAGTGATATATTGCAGTCTTTAGGCAAGGATAATGCTGTGTTTAGCAACTTAGATTTGCTTAGCGGGTATTGGCAAATACCACTCGATGAGAAATCCCGAGATATTACTGCTTTCAATACTCCTTTGGGCCATTTTGAATTTCTGCGAATGTTTGGTCTCAGAAATGCCCCACCGACGTTTCAAAGGATGATCAACTCCCTGTTTGCCGGATTGATAGGTACTACAGTCTGCACTTATTTGGATGATCTCATAGTAGTCAGTAAGGGTGTCGATACCCATCTGATTCAACTGCGTGAAGTGTTAGAAAAACTTTCCACAGCAGGTCTTAAAATTAAACTTTCGAAATGTGAGTTTTTAAAATCCAGAATCCATTTCCTTGGTCATGTAGTTGATGGTGACGGCATTCATACAGTTGATGATAAAGTAAAAGCTGTATCTCAGTTTCCACGTCCTACATCGGTTGATCAAGTGCGTAGTTTTCTTGGTTTATCTGGATATTATCGTTCTTTTATTAAGAACTATGCAACATTGGCGTCACCCTTAACAAGGTTACTAAAGAAAGATGCAATGTTTGAGTGGAATGCTGAACACGAAAATAGTTTTGTGGCATTGAAGACAGCACTTACCAATACCCCTGTTCTGGCATTTCCTGATTACACTCAAGCTTTCACTCTGTGTACGGACACTTCTGTCCTGGGAATCGGAGCCGTACTCAACTACTCATGCAAGTGGACTCGAGAGGAAAGTTTAGAGTGATTGCGTTTGCACGTGTCATGTGGCAACATTGCCCAGAGGCTACCATATGGCAAGGCAGTCTCAGTCTGACTCTGTGAGCCGTGCATGGCACACGCAAGTCACCACTTGTATTTCTCCTATCCCTTAATAAACGGACTTCAGTGTTACCCGGTGTTTCCCTACCCATCACTGCATTCTTCAGGGGACACTTGTAACCTTCATGGCGCAGTGACTAGGATCTGTGGACTTACAAGTGTGTGAACGATGGACAGTTAGCCGGCGATGTGATGTGCGCGTCGACTGTTAGTGTGTTGTGTTGTGTTTCGCCGCGATGTGCAGTGTTGGGCCGTCACAGTGCTTTTTAGTGACCGTGGCAGTGTTAGTGTCAGTGTATTAGTGTGTCTAGAGCTGAGAGTTGAGCATTGGCCTGTTTTTTAGTGGTACCCATGGAGCACGCAGGCGTACACCCTTCTCGTGCGACATCCGGGGAGACACTGACGGTCTTACCTCCGCGAGCCACCACGCTCCGCTCTCTGAGACACACACACACACACACACACACACACACACACACATGCACACACTCACTCACAGACAGAACAGTGGACTCTATGCGTTATTTCTGCGCTGTTTATGTCATATATATGTGGTTCGAGCTGTTGAGGCGCCACTTTATATACTAAACAGTGCAGTCCACGCACACACACACTGATGGGCGGTAAGAAGGGACAACGTCAAGATGGGAGACACGACTCCCCACCACCTTCCCCTCCACCGGGCGCAGACTCTCATCCTCCACCTCCAGTGACGGACATTGCCACAATTCTGAGGTGGATGGACGACCGGGAAGAGAGAGGCAGAGAGATGGAACTTCAGAGGGAGGAGACACGAAGAGAGGAGGAAAAGTTGCATTTTGAGGCACTACTGGCGACCCTGGCGCTAACCCACCCTCCCTCACTCGCAGGTAGAGCGCATCAAGGCGCCAGTACCCTCCCTCCTCCACCACACCATCGTCCTGCAGGCACTCTTGCTACCCCAACAGCTCCCAAGGCATCTGTTCAACCCCCACCCGCCCTCTCACCAGACGTCACGTTTCAGCTTTTTCGTGAGTGGAGGCGGCGTTGGACAGATTACTCCACGATGGTGGACCTTGACAGCATGCCTGCAAACAAACAGCTCATCCAATTGCGGATGTGTTTGTCGCTGGAGACCCAGAGAGTTTTGGAGCACACGTTGCAAGTGCCTCCCGATTCTATCTCTGCAGTGACGGATGTGCTCGACCTTTTACAGGAGCATGCTAAGGGTCGGAATAACGAGGCTTTGCGTCGCCGCGCCTTCACCAGCTGCAAGCAGGCGGAGAACGAATCCTTTGACGACTTTTTTGTACGCTTGAAGAGCTTGTCAGAGGAAATCGACGTCTGCAAGGCGCACAGCCGGGAATGTGAGGAAGCCTGGATCAAGCACGGGATCTTGACAGGTGTCAGGCACGAAGAGTTGGTGCAGCGACTCATCCCCCTGGACGCTTCCTCCACACTCCAGGTGGTAGTGACTGAATGTCAGTCGTACGAGGCCACCAAGTTCGCTACCTCTGCCTTATGGGCCCCACCTGCTGTGAGAGCTATTTCACAATACAATAAGGATAAGAAGGCGGGCAACAACGTGAAGGCTGCCACACGTTCTTCCACGCCTCCGCCTAGTGCTTCCTGTGGCAGCTGTGGAAAGCAGCATGGCCCCACGACATGCCCGGCCGCCGTCGCACTGTGTCGTGGATGTGACCGTAAGGGCCACTGGTCTAACACAGACAGGTGCCCTGCACAAGGCCGCAAGTGTCAGGCCTGCGGTCGTTATGGACACTACGACAAGTGCTGCTGCCAACCCAAGCCCAAAAGCCCGAGACGAGGAGGAAAGCAGCGCACTTCCCTCGGAGTGGTTCGCACGCAGCCCCCTCCAGATGGCCCACGCAGTCCCAAGCAGCAGCGGAGTCACATCAGGAGGGTGGAATCGACCACACGCCCCAGGGCTACCCCTTCCCTTACCATCCGCGTCGCCGTCACACACGGTGATGTGTCGGGTCACATCGAGGTGATACCGGACACCGGCGCTGATACTACGGTGATAGGCCTGAAGCACCTCCAGAAACTGGGCCTCACCAAACGCGACCTGGGACCGCCGCCACAGCTGCAGTACTACAATGCTGACAGTTCCCAGATGCCAGATGCTGTGGGCTCCTTTCAAGCGGAGATCACTTATGGCGACAGGTCGTGTCACGGATGGATAGACGTGCAGCCTACTCTCGCTACACCCTTGTTGTCGTGGGAGCACTGCAAGGAGTTAGGCGTTGTGCCCAGAGACTTTCCTGAGCAGATCCCAGCTGCTTGGTACACCGCCAGCAGGGTGCGGGGATCAACGAGCGACGCGCCTGGCGCTGCCGCACAGAGCTGCCCAGAACCCGCGCCCACTCCCGCCTCGCCTCCACCCAAGTCACAGATGCTTCCTCTTCACAGCAAGACGTCTCCTTCAGCCGCAAGGGCCTACTTCCTGAAGGAGTACTCGGATGTGCTGGTGACGAAGAAGGCCCTACGGACCGCGCCACTGAAGGCTATGGCGGGTCCACCTATGAGGATACACCTGCGGGAAGATGCACAGCCGTTTGCCATACACACTCCCCGGTTCATCTCTCTCGCCTTCAGGGATTCAGTCAAGAAGGAACTGGATTCCATTGTGGCCCAGGGTGTCATCGTACCCGTTGGTGACGACCCGTCCCCTTGGTGCCACCCTCTAGTCGCTGTGGCTAAGACTAACGGTGGTGTGCGAATTACTACCGACTTGTCCAAGCTTAACAGCCAGGTGTCCCGTCCCGCCCACCCTTCACCCACACCTTTTGCAGCTATACGGAGTGTGGATCCGAAGGTACGGCACTTCTCGACGATGGACGCTCTCTGTGGTTACTGGCAGATCCCACTGAAGAAGGAGGATCAGCCACTGACCACTTTCATCACGCCATACGGACGCTTCCGCTACTGCCGTGGCCCTATGGGATTCGCTGCTACGGGGGACGCCTTCTGTCTCCGTGGTGACAAGGCACTTCAAGGCGTGACCAACTGCGTGAAGGTAGTGGATGACGTCCTCCTCTACGATGAGGACTACCTGACGCACCTTCGCCGCATCGACGAGATACTGACCAGGTGTAGGACACACGGCATCACTCTGAATGCCGAGAAGTTCATCTTGGCCGCACCTGCAGTGTCCTTCTGCGGCTACCGACTCTCAAGGGATGGCATTGCTGCAGACCCGGAGAAAGTTCGCGCCATAGCGGACTTTGCAAAACTTGCCAACCTTACGGGTCTCAGGTCTTTCATGGGCCTGGTGAACTAGCTGGCAGAAATTTCTCCTGACGTCTCCGCCGCTGCAAAGCCTCTCCGCCCCCTGATGAGCCCCAAGAGGACTTTCACGTGGACCCCTGACCACGACCTCGCCTTTCATAAGGTGAAGGAGGCCCTGTCAAGTCCACCTATCCTTGCTACTTTCGACCCAGCGCTCCCCACCGTCCTCCAGACAGACGCCTCGCGCCTGTACTGGGTTGGTTGCGCCCTTCTCAAGGATCACGGTGGAGGAAAGTACCGGCTCGTACAGTGTGGCTCTCGCTTCCTCACCGATGCTGAGTCTCGCTACGCTACCATCGAGCTGGAGCTGCTGGCAGTGGTATGGGCCTTATCGAAGTGCAAATTTTACTTGATTGGCCTACAGCACTTCGACCTCATCACAGACCACAGGCCCTTGGTCCCCATTCTTAATCACTATTCGCTGGACGCCATCGAGAATCCCCGCCTCCAGCGCCTGAACAAGAAGATTTTGGCCTTCGTCTTCACCGCGGCTTGGCGCGCAGGTAAGGAGTTGTGCATCCCGGATGCCCTCTCCCGCTCCCCTGTCAGCCGCCCTACACCTGAAGACGAGATGCTCAGCACCGAGGCCGGTTTCTCCGTCAGCAACATCATCACCTTGCAGGCCGTACAGTCCCTCGCCAGCACCCAGGCCTCAGTGTCGCCACCCGACAGCGATCTGGCCCTTGAGGAACTACGGACCGCGGCACGCGACGACCCCCTCCTACACTCAGCTCTTGGAGAGTGTGAGGACTGGGTTCCCTCGCGACCGTTTTGGCCTCCACAACGCCCTACGCCCGTATTGGAAGATACGTGAGGACCTCTACGCAGATGGGGACCTCGTCCTGTATGGTGCCCATGTGGTCATCCCTGCAGCTCTCCGTCGTCGCGTTCTGGCCCGCTTACACGACAGCCATCGTGGAGCAGAGGCCACCAAGCGCCGCGTAAGGCAGGCTGTGTACTGGCCCGGCATTGACTCGGATATCGTCAATACGATCCGTGCCTGTGAGCCGTGCCAGATCATGCAGCCCAGTCAACAGCAGGAGCCCCTCTTGTGCGACGACGAACCCACTAGGCCCTTCGAGTCCGTGTCGGCTGATTTCTTCAGCACAGCTGGGAAACATTTCCTAGTTGTCGCCGACCGACTCTCTGGCTGGCCTGTGGTGGTAATCTGTGGCTCGGACACGACGTCCGCGGCCACCATTCGCCACTTCCGGCACCTCTTTCGTGACCTGGTCGTCCCCATACGTCTGCGGACGGACGGTGGGCCACAGTTCACCAGCCGGGACTTCACAGCATTCCTGGAGCGTTGGGGAGTCCGCCACATCGTGTCAACACCCCACTACCCACAGTCAAACGGCCATGCTGAGGCTGCGGTCAAGACAGTTAAGCACCTCATCCTCAAGGTGGCCCCTTCAGGCAACATAGACTGTGAGGCGTTTGACAAAGGACTCCTGGAGTTACGTAATACTCCTACCCACACAGGGCGCTCCCCGACCCAGATCCTGTATGGTCACCCTCTCCGCTCTTGCGTTCCTGCACACTCCAAGGCCTTTGCGAAGGAGTGGCAGACCAGAGCCGAGAGCTGCGACCGCCGCGCCGCTTCACGTGCCCAGGACGCCAAGGCTCGGTATGACGACCGTGCCCGCCTTCTTCAGCCAGTGGAGATTGGTGCCCTTGTCTGCGTCCAGGACCCGACGACGACACATTGGGACAAGGTGGGCATAGTGATGGGCGTCGGCCGGTCGCGGGACTACAAGATCAGGATGCCGAGCGGCCGTGTCTGGTGGAGGAACCGCCGCTTCCTCCGGCCAGTCCCACCCCCTGCTGCTGGCCCCCTGACCGAGGACGAGTCCCCTACACCTCACGAGGATCCGCCCCACAGTGCACCTCGACGCTCGGAGCGACTTAGGACTAAGAAGTCCGCTCAAGACATAGACTATGAGCGTGAGGGGGGGAGGGAGATGTAGGTTATGTATCTATGCTACTGTGCCAAGTAGCAACCTTGTAAATAAGCTACTGTGCCGAGTAGCATCTATGTACATAATTACGTGGCAACACTGCACGTGTTATGTGGTAACATTGCCCAGAGGCTGCCATATGGCAAGGCAGTCTCAGTCTGACTGTGTGAGCCGTGCATGGCACACGCTAGTCACCACTTGTATTTCTCCTATCCCTTAATATACGGACTTCAGTGTTACCCTGTGTTTCCCTACCCATCACTGCATTCTTCAGGGAACATTTGTAACCTTCAATAATCATAGTTGTGGTTGTTTTAATCATGGTCGTGGTTGTTATAATCATAGTCGTGGTTGTTATAATCATAGTTATGGTTGTTATACTCATGGTCGTGGTTGTTATAATCATGGTCGTGGTTGTTATACTCATGGACGTGGTTGTTATACTCATGGTCGTGGTTGTTATAATCATGGTCGTGGTTGCTATAATCATGGTCGTGGTTGTTATAATCATAGTTGTGGTTGTTATAATCATAGTCGTGGTTGTTATACTCATGGTCGTGGTTGTTATAATCATGGTCGTGGTTGTTATAATCATGGTCGTGGTTGTTATAATCATGGTCGTGGTTGTTATAATCATGGTCGTGGTTGTTATAATCATAGTCGTGGTTGTTATAATCATGGTCGTGGTTGTTATAATCATGGTCGTGGTTGTTATAATCATAGTCGTGGTTGTTATAATCATGGTCGTGGTTGTTATAATCACAGTCGTGGTTGTTATAATCATGGTCGTGGTTGTTATAATCATAGTCGTGGTTGTTATAATCATGGTCGTGGTTGTTATATTCATGGTCGTGGTTGTTATAATCATGGTCGTGGTTGTTATAATCATGGTCGTGGTTGTTATAATCATGGTCGTGGTTGTTATAATCATGGTCGTGATTGTTATAATAAATGTCTCTTTCTTCTTTATGTTGTATCTCATTATTCTTACTCTTTATACCTACATTTAACCGACTAATTTCTACATGTTATCATCCAAATACTTGTTCTGATTTTTGTTTTACTTATCGCTGTCCTTCCTTTCTCCCCTTCTCTAGTCTCCTGCTCTACTATCCTTCTATACCATTCTTATTCTGTCCTTCCATCCCTCCATTCATACCTCCACCTCTCACTATCCCTCTCTCCCATCTCCTTTCCTTGCCTCTTAAGGATAATAATGCTTCAGTCTCTCTTCGCCTTCTCTTCTCCCTTTCTATCTTCTCCATGCATTCCTGGTGTTATTTTTTCTCTCTTTTCCTTTTCCATGTACAGTCATCCACAGGAATAAGTATACTGTACACACTGTAGCTGTAAGGTCCGAAAATGGTCTAGTAACGTTGAAACTCCGCATGATGAAACTCAGCTCCCCTCCCACCTGTTATCTCTAACTATTTTCTGTTTCCCTTTCTTTATTCTTCTATTTACTCATCTTCCTTCCTTTACTAATCCAAACAACATTAAAAAAAAAGTAGGCTAAGAAAAAAGTGGGGGGAGGAGGAGGGAGCCGTATGATAACTGCAATCGTGGGCTGACAGAGTACAGCGAATGAGGGTGCGCCAAGTCCGTAGACATGCATCGTTTTCCAACGTAAATAAAATGTTTAATTAATGGCTTCCTAAAGAAACCATCGATATGGGACCAGGTTTGTTCCACTCTACGAATTTTTTTGCGATTTTTCCACCAAGTTTGATGAAACACGATTGTGCCGTTTCGGCTGCCCAGAACAGACACACACACAAACAGACAGACAGACACAGACTCACGGCTAGTCCTATAGTATATTAGATAAAAATAAACTAATCGCAAGCATCGTGGATGCAGGGTTAGGACGTGTGGATGCAAAGCTTGTGCCTGTGAAGACTCTTCTTGAAGCATTGCAGATAGCCAAGTTGACGTATCATTTAACTCCAATTTTCACAGATAATGAGGTGGAATACTATTATCCTCTGTTGGAGTCAACTCTCACGTACAATGCTATCCTTATCTACATCTCTATGCTAGGGCAGCATAAATTTAATGCATGGCATTTGGAACCCTTCCCTTGGTATGTAAATGACACACTGTATACTCTGGATAGGACGAAAGAACTTTTGCTTATAGGTGAAGATTATTCCTTGCTAGCATTAGATGATCCTAGGGTATTATCACCGTGTAAGTCGTCATATTTACATTTACACGTATGTCCAGCCTATGTCTTCGCATTTATTCCTGCTGCAGAAGGGATATGTGAATTGGCAGTCATACAAACGAAATTACGCACAGCACTCACACAATGTAGCTATAGGCCAGTTAGTGGAAAAACTGTGTTTCATGAGCATCTACATAATGTGCAGTATTTTTTCTTTCCTAATGAGACAACTGTCATTCTAAAATGCCACGATGGTGGTAAGCAGTTAGTTGTGAAAGGTTATTAGAGAGGCTCCGGATTACTGTGAAATAACTTGTAGTTCGTTAAAGACCCTGCCTACTCATCAGCATTTTGCTTTGAATTTAAATCTACCTTCGGATTTGATTCGCTTGTTTCAAGTAATGAACTTCACTATTTGTGACCTTGATATTGTCTCAGACAAGTTGACAGTTATTTCCTACTTGAAAGAGTCACAAATTGCTGATTTGAGTGGTCAACTGCCATTTTATATTTCACGGGGATTTGCTATTGTAGTGGTTACTCTCCCCTACAACAGCCTAGCCGTATCCCATAGCAACGGAGTTCTGCTAAAGCCTAGTCGAGCGCCAAGTTTCTCTGACCAGTCTAGACATGTGGGAGGGGTCGACACCGGCAACTTACTTCCGTTCCACGTCCGCTGGACGTGTATATAAGCTCCTATTCTCGCCGTGTAGAGGCATTCAACCTGGAGGCCAGCGGCATGCAACACCTCTTCTAACGAAGCTCCTGCACAGCTACTCCCTTCAGCACCCTACCCACCCAACAGGTCCTCTGAGCAAGCTTCTCACCACACGGCATCTCCCTCGTACTGCACTGTACTTACAATATATAAAGAAAATGCAATTGTGAGTTTCTCTCCTACCTCGTCCTGAGTGTGGGATATCTACTGGCTACACATTCAGTACACTACAATTGGTGACTCCCGGAGCTGTGAACACCACACTCTCTTTCTCTGCTGCTGTGCCCCTGGAGCTGTGAGGACCACCCTGTCTACTACCATGGACGACAAACGGATCTCTCTACCAACCTTCAACCATGACATCGAGAACTGGTTAATTCATGTTGAGGCAGCCCTTACCGGATCAACAGCTAATGACACGCAGAAGTACGTCTCCCTGCTCTGTTCCCTGCCCACGGAAGTCGCCACGCAAGTCTCAGAGATCATTACCAACCCTCCAGCTGACAACAGGTTCGGCGCCCTGCGGGATGCTCTAAAGACGCGTTACCAGCGGTCCCACACCAGTCTGCTCCAAACCCTAACATGTCTCTCCCTCGGCAACTCAACGCCTGCACGTCTCTGGGACGAGATGTGTAGACTGAACTCCCAGCACACGGACAGGCTTCCCGACATTGTCTTGCGTCAGCTCCACGCACAGAAGCTTCCCACACAAGTTTGCATCGCCCTGTCCGCAGTAGATTATTCTACGACACCAGAACTCTACACAACTTCCGCAGACAGAATATTCAACAAGTGTGCTGCTGCGCACCTTGCCGCCGCGGACAACCCAACGACCACACCAGTACTTACCTCCGAACTTGTAAACCGGGTCAGCACCCCTCAGCCGAACAATACCTCACAAGACATCAGGGACCTGTTGCAAACTTTGAACCGCACGATGGACACCATTGAACAGCTCTGCTCCTCCATGCCTGCTGCTGGGCCTGTTCCTGACTCACGCAACGCATCCTACAAACCCCAACGCCTCTTTCCTGCACCGGAAACCGCCACCAGCCCCCAGCACAACGGATCTACCCTCTGCTGGTATCACAGACGTTTCGGCGCCAATGCTCGACACTGCGAGCCCCACTGCACCTACTCGGGAAACGGCAACAACGGGGATTGGTAGACGCCACCGCCTCCGTTACTTCAGGTGTCTCTTTACTGCATATCACTGACCGCATCTCTGGCATGAAATTCCTAGTCGACACAGATTCATTGGTCAGCATTATCCCTCCTTCACTTCAAGACACATCAAAGCAACCCTCTTACGACTTGTTCGCTGCCAACGGTACCCCTATCGCCTCCTATGGTGCACACATCCTCGCCTTAGACCTCGGTCTTCCCAAGACTCTGCGCTGGTCGTTCGTGGTGGCAGACGACTCTTAACCCATCCTTGGCTTCGACTTCCTCACCTTCCACAAGCTCGTCGTCGACCCAAGCCACCTCTGCCTCGTCCATGAGCCTACAGCACACACGATCCGGGGTACACGTGCCGTAGCCGCCGACATTATCACCTGCCTCTAGCCGTCTAACGAGTTCTCCCCCCTGCTCGAAAAGTTCAAGAAACTTTTCTCACCACAAGTCTCACCCCCACCACCTACGTCGGGAATTTTCCACCACATCGAAACTGAAGGACCTCCAGTCTTCTCACGCCCCCGCCGCCTGCGCCCTGAGCTCCTGAACATAGCCAAGGCGGAATTCAACAGACTCCTGCAAGACGGCATCATTCGTCCTTCAAAGAGTCCCTGGGCATCGCCTCTCCACATGGTCCCAAAGTCATCATCCAACGACTGGAGGGTATATTGTAACTCCAGGGCCCTGAACCTCGTCACCAAACCTGACAGGTACCCTATTCCGCATGTCCAGGACTTCCACCATAAACTCCATGGCAAGACCATCTTCTCGAAGATCGACTTGGAGCGTGCCTTCCACCAGATCCCTGTAGAACCTGCAGATACCCAGAAGACAGCCATCACCACTCCGTTCTGTCTCTTCGAGTATGCCTTCATTAGTTTTGGTCTACGCAATGCAGCCCAGACTTTCCAGAGGTACATGGACCACATGCTTTACGACTTCGATTTTGCCACTGTCTACATAGACGACATTCTCGTCGCATCTCAGACGCCTGCCGAGCATCATCACCACCTACAGCTCCTTCTCCAACGCCTGCATAACAACAACATGAAAGTTCACCCTGCCAAGTGTGTCTTCGGAGCCTCCTCCATCGACTTCCTTGGTCACAGAGTCTCGCCGTGTGGCATCCAACCCCTACCACAGAAGGTAACTGCCATTAAGGAGTTCCCCAGACCTGAAACGGCGAAGAAACTCCGAGAATTCCTGGGTTTAGTCAACTCCTACCACCTCTTCATTGCCAACGCTGCCACTGTCCTAGTCCCCCCTCTACTACCTTCTCAAGGGACTCCCAAAGATGTCTCACAAGCCTCTCGTGTGGACTCAAGAGGCCGTTACGGCATTCACCACTATCAAACAGCACATCACACACCTTGCCCTACTGGCCCATCCCGCACCTAACGCCCGGACCACTCTCACAACAGACGCTTCTTCTACTGCAGTGGGCGCCGTCTTACAGCAGGAGATCAACGGAATTCTCATGCACGTTGCATTCTTCTCACAACGGCTTCAACCACCACACCTCAAGTACAGCGCTTTTGATCGAGAACTCCTGGCCATATACCTGGCTGTCAAGCATTTCCAGCACTTCCTGGAGGCCCGTCAGTTCACCATCTTCACTAATCACAAGCCCCTCGTCCACGCCTTTGCTTCAGCATCCCAGTCACATACACCTCGTGTCCTGCGCCACTTGGCTTGCATCTTGGAGTTCTCCAGCGACGTCCAACACATTAAAGGCATTCTTCCCTCATCTCCACCCATTGATTACGGGCAGCTAGCCTCGGCTAGCAACATACAAGACATCTCCCTCAGGCCTCGCACTCCAAGAACTCCCTGTTCCCGGCACGAACATCAAAGTGTGGTGCGACGTATCCTGTGGGTAGCCTAGACCGTTCTTGCAAACGTCCACCACCTCGCTGTTTTCGACCGCATCCATGGTCTCAGTCACCCGGGTGTGCGGGCCTCCCAGCGCCTCCTCACGCAACGTGTCGGCTGGCCCGGCATTAAGACCGATACTAAGAAATGGACTGCCCAGTGCCTGGCCTGCCAGTCCTCCAAAATACATCGTCACATACGGGCCCCCTTAGAAACTTTCCCTATATCCAAAGGACGTTTTCAAGTAGTACACCTCGACATCGTGGGACCTCTTCCATCATCCTACGGTAGCACCTACATCTTCACCTGCATCGACCGTTTCACCAGGTGGACAGAAGCCATCCCCATGCCCAATGCTACAGCAGAGTCTGCCATCTGCGCCTTCATGTCCGGTTGGGTTTCCCGTTTCGGCCCCCCTGCAACCGTTATCACTGACCAGTTTGAGTCACAACCCTGGCAGAGCCTCCTACAATTCCTCGGTACTTCTAGGCAACGCACTACCGCATACCACCCTCAATCCAATGGCATGGTATAGCGGTTTCACCGGCAGCTAAAGGACGCACTCAAGGCACAGCACGACCCTTACAGCTGGACGGATGCGCTGCCCTTAGTGCTCCTCGGCATCCGTGCATCACACAAGGAGGACATGGACTGTAGCCCAGCAAATATTACCCTAGGCGAGCCCCTTCGCCTACCCGGAGATTTCTCACTCCCTCCTGACCTCCACCAACCCACTCCTGCCGTTCGTCATGACTTACTCCAAAAGCTACGACAAGCAGTTTCTACATTCAGAGCTGCTGCTCCATGCCAGCCTCCTCGGTGCCCTGAGCACATCCCTCCTGCTCTACTCAACGCCGAGTATGTTTTCGTCAGGCGCGATGCTCACCGCAACCCACTTCAACGCCCCTACGACGGACCCTTCCAGGTTGTTGCACGTTCAGCGAAGTTCCTGACGATCATCCGCTATGGCAGACACGACACCGTTAGCATAGATCGAGTGAAGCCGGCCACCTTACCCGTTGAAACCCCAGCCCAGCACTACCCCCAACAAACTACGCCTACACCAGCCTGCCCGCAATTACCTCTTGCAGCAACACCCCGTCCACAACATTTCTGGGCACCTTCTTTTCATCCTCAGGTACCTATTGCTCCTGTCGTGGACCCTGCTGCTGTCGTGGACCCTGCTGCTGTCGTGGACCCTGCTGCTGTCATGGGCCCTCCTCTTGACATGGACCCTGCTCCTGACGTGGACCCAGACAACCCAGCCAGTGACCCTGAGGATTTTGCTTCTGCCGCGGCAGCAGCACAACAGCCATTGCCTGTTCAACCTTCTCTAATTCACAACTCTCCTTCTCCCCCCTGATTCTCCCACAGGTTCTGTATTACTAGACGGAGTCATCACCTGTAGCGGCCGAGTCGTCCACACCGCTGCCCGTTATGTCTCTCATGTGGGATACAACCCTGCCGACAACAAGTCTCCTACAGCGCTCGGAGGGGAGGGGGAGTATTGTAGTGGTTACTCCCCCCCACAACAGCCTAGCCGTATCCCATAGCAACGGAGTCCTGCTAAAGCCTAGTCGCCTAGTCGCGCCAAGTTTCTCTGACCAGTCTAGACATGGGGGGGGGGGGGGGGGTCGACACCGGCCTCTTACTTCCATTCCACGTCCGCTGGACGTGTATATAAGCTCCTATTCTCGCCGTGTAGAGGCATTAAACCTGGAGGCCAGCGGCACGCAACACCTCTTTTAACGAAGATCCTGCACAGCTACTCCCTTCAGCAAGCTACTCACCCAACAGGTCCTCTGAGCAAGCCTCTCACCACACGGCATCTCCCGAGCACGACACTGTACTTACAATATGTAAAGAAAACGCAATTGTGAGTTTCTCTCCTACCTCGTGCTGAGTGTGGGATATCTACTGGCCACACATTCAGTACGCTACACTATACCAAGTTTAACCTTTCCCACTATAGTGTTAATTCTGGCAGTGATGTTTCTCTTTTGCTATTATAAATCAGTGTCTTCCAAGTTAAATATTGTACATAAAATACTAGCCCGTAAGCCACTTAAGTCTAGGACCCCAGTAGTTGGTGAAAAACCTACGGTTTCAGAGTCCCCAGTGTAGTATCTTACATTATTTAGTGGGAGAATGAGAAGCCACATGCTATGTCTACCTAGAGCATTTATTCTCCATTGTTGTAACCACGTGCCTAACACATTTCGTGATTACACAAGCCTAAACACTTTCTGACTTTGGTAAGAAGTAACGTAATATATAATGTATATATAATCAATAAAGGTAGCATATAAACATACACATATATAATACTATTTCTCCCTTTCAAAAGAGAGCATGGCTGCTACAAATCCTAAATAAACAAAACTTACAGAATTACATATGGCAGGGAAGAAGAGAATAGAACACAACAAATATAACATCCTAACTAAACAGTTTTGAAAGGCCTGATCACAATTCAGATAATCAGAGGTCTAATTTCATTACAGGTCTCCTAACTCTGTTTGATCTTCTAGGACTATTCCCTCCATCAAGTTTTACAGGGGTTTCACTTGCACTCTATGCATTATCAGTGACAGACGTATCATCACTACAGTCAGTTGACACAGTGAGTGGATGCTGGGAAACATCATCTTTGACCTCATCACCATGATAATCATCTGCAACTGTGTCAAGTTTAACATCATTTTCTGGTGCTACATTCATCTCGTCATGTGCCTGAATGATGTGATCCACATGAACATATCTCAAAGAGTTACCACGTTTCACTAAATATGTCCTAGATCCACATATCTTGTCAATGACACCAGTTATCCACTTTGCATGTACAATACCATAACCTTTAGCCATGTTCCTAACTCTCACCCTAACATTTACCTTGAACACTCTTTCACTGGAACTCTTATCATGATACATCTTTTGTTGAGCTTGTTTCCTCTCTACAACTTCAAACACACTTGGCTTAACTAAACTTAATCTTGTTCTCAACTGTCTCTTCAACATTAACTCTGCAGGAGTACATCCTGTCACACTATGTGGTGTGGTTCTGTATCTGAGTAAGAAATTTGCTAGTCTGTGCTTGAATTACCTGCTTGGAAAGTGCTTCCTTTACAATTCTAACTGATCTCTCAGCTGCACCATTAAAGGTAGGATGATAGGGTGGGGTCAGTACATGCTTTACACCGTTGAGTAACATGAAGTTTTCAAACTCTAATGATTGGAATGGAGGACCATTGTCAGATACTACCTCTTCTGGTATTCCATGTTCGGCAAATATTAATTTTAATTCATCAATGGTGCTACCAGCATTAGTACTGTACATGTGCTTAACATCAATCCACTTTGAATGACTGTCAATTAATACAAGAAATTTGTGTGTTCCCTTATCACAGAAGTCAATGTGTACTCTTTGGAAGGGACGTGTAAGCCATTTCCAGGTTTTCAAAGGTGTGCTGGGTGGCATACTCCTAACATCCTGACAAACAGAGCACTCACGTACCATCTTTTCTATTTCACCATCCAGTTAGGCCACCATACAAAACTTCTGGCCAATGCTTTTATAGCACATATACCTGGATGTTCAAAATGCAATTCATTCAAAATTTGCCCCCTAAAACACTGTGGAATTAACACTCTCATACCCTACAACACACATCCCTGTTCTACTGATAATTGACATTTCCTTAAATGATACGGTTGAAAGTCTAAGGATGGACAAATCTCTGGCCATCCATTTAGTGTATACTCCAGGACTCTTCCTAATACAACATCTTTCCTAGTTTTATGAGCAATCATTCTGGAGGTGACTGGAAAATCTTCTGCTATCATGGTTACAGCATAAACCTTAGGCTCTACTCCATCATTTAATCCACTACATGGCAACCTGGACAAAGCATCTGCATTAGAATGATCATCTGAACGTCTGTATTATATCTCATAGTCATATGCAGTCAATATCACAGTCCATCTCTACATTCTTGCTGCAGCAAGTGTAGGAACAGGTGATTTAGGGCCCAAAATTGCCAAGATAAGCTTGTTGATCAGTTATTAAGACAAAATTCCTACCATATAAATACTGGTGAAATTTCTTTACTCCAAATATGATAGACAAAGCCTCTTTGTGCATAATTTTTCTCGCTTTGGGTAAGAGTTCTCGAGGCATATGCAATGGGTCTTTCTTCACAATTTTCCATTATGTGACTTATTGTAATGGTCATGATAAGAGCTAACCTGAAAACCTTAAGGATTCATATTACGCTCAAACGTCCACAAAACCTCTTGAGTTCCCCAGTGGAAACGTACTCCGTTTTCTCGGTTCCTTGTTGACGTCACCGATAAGCAGCCTTTGTGTATGTGAGCAGACGCTGTATACTGGGACCTATTGCCATCCAACACTTTGTAATCAATTTAATTTTGCTTTCGATAGCTGAGTCAGAGCATTGTTAGTTGAGATAATAATTGAGAATGAAAATGAGTTCACAGTCCCAATTTCAACGTCAGATTGTACAGTAAATTAATTCACCAGAATAGGAGTAGCTGGGCTCCCTGGCCTATTTTGAGTGAGGGCGCAGCGGGCATTTCAACCGTTAGTAAGTGCCGTCCCTTCATCCGTACAGGTATGCTGCTACTCCACTCTGTGTTGTAATTCGCCCTTCTTTAAGTGATTTGACCCAATTAATAGTTGCTTGTGCAAGTGTTACAGTAACGTAGTTGATATGCTCTGAGTGAAGTCATATTTACGTCTTTAACGTCCCCTGAAACGTGATGTTGTTGTCACAGTTAGTAAGTGCCGTCCCTTCATCCATACAGGTCCCTAACGCAGCCTAGGCCGTGTCTGTAGGGTGGATGTTGTATCCACAATGTCTGGGGAGATGTCCGAGGTCCAGTAGGATCTTTTACCTTCGTGAGACCCGGCCGGCAGACACTCCAGACTACCTATAGCCCCCATAGCTGGCTCGTCTGTCCCTAACGCTCGGCCCACGAGGTGACGCCGGATCACCAAGCCACCCACCACTACCAGCCCCCATCATTGGTGGATGAGTGTCTAACTCAGTAGGGTTATTTGTGTGGTGGAATTACTCCACTGGGATCTCCAGAGTCGTTGGAAAGTACTCCATGGTGGCTGGACCCCATGGCTGTTGCTTGAGTATCACACCTGACGACTGAGTGTTGTAGTGGCAGTTGCCCTGGTATTTATGGTGCTGAGTGACTACTAGTTGTGTATTGAGTATGTCCACCCAGTAGGGTTGGAAGTGTTATTATGTCCACCCAGTAATGGTGTGAGTATGTTGAGCCTGAGGGCCTAGTACTAGATTCCGTCTGTTAGTACAAATAATTTCTTTCTTTTAATTTCATATTCATGTTAAATAAACTTTGTATGTGTATAAGTGTGTCTATTAATTACCTACAGTATTTACCGTTATTTCTACCCTATTGCTCGATACTATCATTACACCTACCCACGAGCCTCCTATCGTCACGCTACCAATGATGATAAGTAAGAGTAAAAGGAATTGTTACTGGCTCTCAGAGGCCCTTATATATGGTGGGCAGTACCAGCCCTCATATTATGACAGCACCTAATCCATTGCCTGATGCATCACAAGCAAGCTTCAGTGTTCTACTGGTATCATAGTGGACCAAAACATCAGTACTAGACAGAGCAGCTTTACAATTTTCAAATGACTTCTGAGTTGCACTGTTCCATTTCCATGGAATCCCTTTCTTTAACAGTTCATGCAGAGGGGGTAAAACTGATGAAAGTCCACTCAAGAACCTTGAATAATACTGTATAATACCCAGGAAAGCTTTCAATTCACTGAAATTTTTTGGAGCAGGTAAATTTACTATGGCTCTTACTTTATCTTCTTCAGGTCTCAGCCCTTCTGCATTCACTCTGTAGCCAAGATAAGTTACTTCTTTAGCTAGGAATGAACATTTGTTCTTGTTGAGCCTGACATTGTGTGCCAACAATCATTCAAATACTGTGGCTAGGGTTTTGACATGATTTTGGATGTCCCGTCAACAATAAGGACATCATCCTGAAAACATAACACATTGGGAAGACCCACAGGAATTTTGTCCATGATGCACTGAAATAACTTTGGTGCACTTTTAACTCCATAAAGCAACCTTTCGAATTTATAAAATCCTTTATGATTGTTGATGGTAAGGTACTGTTGACTTTCAGCATCAACACAGGCCTGAGCATATGCTTGGGACAAGTCTAACTTAGTGAAAATGGTTCCACCTGTTAGTGCAGCAAACAAATCTTGAAACGTGGGTAAGGGATATTGCTCGTCCTCAACAGCTTGATTAATGGTAACTTTATAATCACCACATAGTCTAACAGATTTATCAGCTTTAGGTACAATTACTATAGGAGCAGCCCAATTGCTCTTGGTGGTTTTCACAATAATTCCCTCACTCACAAGTCTGTCTAATTCCTTCTCAACCTCACCTTTCAATGCTTAAGGAACAGGTCTGGACTTAGCATATATGGGTGTAACATCTTTGTCAATGGTGATATGAGCTTCATAACCCTTTATACCATCCTTTCCCTTAACAAATAAAATCATGTATTTTTCAAACAATTTCTCAAAACCTGGAACACTGTTACACATTCTAACACTAAATATCTCCTTTCAGTCCATCTCAAGTTCACACAACCAGTTCTTACCTAACAAAGTTGGTCTATTCACATAACTAGCTACAATTTATGGCAACTTTAAATTCTGATTTTTGTACTTTACCTCACACTCTAATTTACTTTCTGTGTTCAAAATCTCTCCAGTATAAGTTGTCAACTTGACACCTGAGTCTTCTAAAGGCACATGTGCAAATAGCTTCAAAAACATATCTCTACTCATTATGGAGAAATCAGCTGCAGTATCGACTTCCATGGTTACAGGTGTGTCGTTAATGCACAAATCCACATCATACCTATGTTCAGCTTTCTCTTCATGATTGGTGTAAATAGTAAACACATGGGCACTCTCATCATTATCAGGTACAAAATTACTAATACTCTAATGAATACTCTTTTTCATTTCCTTCTCATCACCTTCGATGACGTATACTCTACCTTTATCACTTCTGGCAGGGGCTGTAATTTCTTTCTCACAGGCAGGAGCAATATGTCCAGTACGCTGACAATTGCAACATCTTGAATTTTTTAACTTACACTGAAAGCTTTCATGTTTCCCTAGGCATCTCTTACACTTTAAATCATCATGTTTTCCTTGTTTTGTGGCATAATTCTTCCTTTTAGCTACAGTTACTTTACACACTGAGCCACTACTGCCAACTGTTTCACTACCGGTATTGGGAACAAATTCTCTGGTGTTTTTTTCTGCTAATTCTATGCTTGTAGCTATCTGACATGCTTTTTCAAAAGTTAAGTTAGTGGTGTTCATTAACTTATTCTGTATTTTTTCATAATTCAGACCTATCACAAACCTGTCTCTTAGAGCTTGGTTCAAGAACTGTCCAAAGTTACAGTGAATGGATAACTTCTTCAAAGCTACTATATAATCACACTCTGATTCATCTTTCCCTCTATCTCTGGTGCCAAATTTGTAAGATTCAGCAATCTCAAGTGGAGCAGAGAAGAGTCATTGGGTTTGTCTGGAGCAAGCAGATTGACCAGAGTAGAATAAAAAATGAGCTCCTACCTCTGTCAAAAAGATTGCTTTCCTTTTCTCTTCAAGGGCATTTTTCTTCTGAGCATCACCACCGTCGTCCATTAATTCATTTGCCAGGAAGAAGAAGTCCATTCTCTCACAGTATGATGTGAAGTTCTCCTTGTCTGCATCATACTTCCCCACTCGTCCGATGTATCCACTGACGCCAGCCATGGTTGCTCTCTTCACTCAAATTCTCCAGGTTCAGAGTAGCCTTCCCTTCAGTGGTCACTATCCTGCCTTCAAGGACTTCACCAACACCTTGTGAATCCCATCCTCGTCGCCAGTGTAGTATCTTGCATGATTTAATGGGAGAATGAGAAGCCACATGCTGACTCTTACTCAGGTGGTTTATTGTTGTTGTTGTCATATCACGTGCCTAACACCTTTGTACTTTGGTAAGAAGTAACATAATATATAATGTATATATATTCAATAAAGGCAGCATATTAATATACACATATATAACATTTGGAACATCTCAGTAAGCTTTGGATGTAAATACTGACTGCCTGGCGACAGTTTGCAGGGATTCTTGTTGGTTTCCACCTAGTAGAGGAGGAAAACCCCACTTGGTCTTTCTGCTGCCATTGGTGGGTGCTCTCAATCTCTTGAAAACACTTAGAAAAAACTGTCTCCCCCTTTATAATTCTACAGTTAATATATTGGGGGCCAAAATCCTTCACTAGAACCTCTCGACATTGGCTAAGTACATTCATCCCTACCAACCCTGGGGCCTTACTAGCATGGCTCTGCTCCCCTTCCTCACTAAAACCCTGACCTGTTCTATTTTATGTCCAAGAATCTCAACATCCACCAACATGTATCCCAAGTATGGTACTGACCCGTTATTAGCTGCTTTCAACACAAGGCCCTCTGGGGAATGTAATCGAACTCCCCATATATTAAAAATCTCTACAATAAACTGTCTCTGAGACAAGAGACACTTCACTACAAGAATCCAGAAGAGATGTAACTGAGACTCCTCCTAACCTAACTGCAGTGACAAGAGTTTTCCCCACCAGCCTGTGTGACCATATGAATTGATGCAAAAGTCTAGTTTTTCAGTGTGATTGTGTTATTAGCAGCACTTGTAGAATAATAAGTAACCATCCAGCATTGGTCACCTCCCCTCTAGTAGCCAAATAAAACATCTGATAGTCATATACAGTACTGTAATACCACCTAACTTTAACTTTCCTTATCATTGTCTATCAAAAAGATGACATCCATATTCAAGGTGAACCTTTCACCTGTCAAACTGCAGTAACACTGTACAGTATTGTGATTTGCTTTAGAATTAGTACACAGATTAACCTGAAGGATGGAGTATGATTTGTAAATTATGCATATTATTTGTAATCATATAAGCTTTAGGTGCTCTATGCACGTTTTTGAAAAAGTTGAAGTTATAAGTTTAGTTCCCTGAATTATAAGTTTCTGTACAAGTGGGAGTAAGTCGCTGTATGTTTACAAAAAGGGCTCATTATTTTTTTTAAGTTTTGAGAAGTACAATAAGTGCTCATTGATTTGAATTACTGTATTCAAATTCACTTTCAGAATATCGATCTTTTTCGTGATAGGAAACGACCTTCTGCAATCTATTTTGATATCCACTACTATGACAATACTATTTATGCATGTGTACAACATTTGTAAATATATACATAATACTAATTTAGTTAATTAAATAGCAAGCTATGCTATACATCTTTTATTATCCTGTCTACATCCCACCTCTATAGCAGATTCCTAATGGATAGGTAACAGCATCCCACCTGTGGAGAATCTATAATTCATTGTTTTGATGTGTTTGCTTTGTTTACACAAATATAATCTGGATGTAGGAGTTTTAGGTATAATTAGACATTCAAAACTATTTTCTAAACAAGCTTTACACAATGATAATTCATCACAACTGAGAATTACACTACAAATCAATGGCGGATTCATGCCGTCTTCTGGAAAATGTCAGAATTTGGAGAGTAAAGAGAGTAAAATTTTACCTTACCCAACAACACCTTGCCAGTACTGTATTAGTGACCGCACCGCTTGCTGACCTGACAGAAAGAACTTCCAAGGTCTCTTTGACTTCAGAGGAGAGATAGGAGATGTAAGTGCTTAATGAAGACTAAGAAGGTGCCCCAAAATGCTACCTAACACTCCTAAACCATACATTAAACTTACCTAATAAATATTTGTGGTCAAATGATTCAGAAATAAATTACGGGAGATATTAGAGAGGATGGTAACATATTTGTAGTACTGAAATTTGTTGATTATAGCAGACAGATCTGGGAGGATTTCATGGGGCATTATGAAAGTAAGTATTTTTTCAGGTGAGGCCATTGGAAACAATAAAAACAGCAGTTTTTGACCTTGGACCTAACAGGCAAGTTAGCCAAGAATATGAAGGGGCAGAGAACAAGACAGGACTTTACCAAATACTGTATTTCCATTGTGCAGTTGAGCTTGGAAGAACTTGCAAGGTTTTCAACTTCTTACCAAAGTACAAAAGTTCTACCCAGGGTCTAAGAGGGAGAAATTGCTGGACATCTGTGTACTGGAAACCATACCCAACAATCATTGCAGAGCCTGAAACTCTGATGTAAGGGAGCGTGTTTTCCAACACCTACACCACCCTTATCTTACTTACTTCTCTTGTCTTAGTTTTTACTCTTACTCAGTTCCTTCACATGTTCTTTTTACTTACTTCATTGGTTACTGCATAACCTTAGTTCTTTTTGGTAGCACGGACGAGGGTCTAGGCACATGGGTATGGTAATTCTGGTATCAAGTCACTCTAAGAACAAATTTATTAATATGAAATCAAAGGGAAAAAGAGATATTATTAACGTATAACTACAAGGCTCAACTCCTGGGCTTATTACAGACTCAGTACTTTCTTCTTTACTTATTTTCTTATTTCTTTACTCAACAGTAATTACTCAGATCTTACACTCTTACTGCACACATCCTTACTGGTATTACATTACATTACATAGCAGGACCAGTTCATTGGCCCTACTCACAATACACAGTACATGGCAACTCCTTGTAGAATATTTTACTGCCACTCCAAGTGGGTACTTCTACTTCACCAACATCTACTAGTGGGACATCTCACTACAGTTACAAGACTTTACTCCTAGTCCCAAGTGGACAACTTCACTTCTCACACCTTACAAGGTATTTTACACAACTTACTAACTGATGGTAGTGCATATGAGATCACTCATAACATACACGTTAATACTGACACCAGCAAATACATGGGTCCACTACCCAACATGGGATAATTATTTCCTGCTAATTATCCCCAACATACATATTACAACACTCTGATGACATATAACTTCCAGGGAGTGTCTCAAGGGGGAACACTGGGGCTCACGACCGTTGCTGTGGTCGGTGGTAGCCAGACACATGGCGAGTCTGGGGTCTGGCACTACGAGGTAGTGGAGCAGATTACTCATGCAGCATCGGTGCCATCGTTTCATATATTGATCCCTGCTGGGTATCTACTGCATCCAGGGCAGTTGTTGAGAAACGGGAGGAGCAAGCGTCAGGGGACGCTAGCCCTGCCTGATCCCATGGTATATATACCCCTAAGTTGCCAGCGATCGCTACTCACGCAATGACAGTAATTACAAACAAACTAACTGTTACTCATTCAAGGATGACCCTCAGTTGACAAAGGTCTGGCGAATTACTTGAGATGATTTACACAGACTAATTTAAGATTGAGCTTCCCAGGAGAAAGTAGAATAAACAAGGCATTGATGACTGTCTTCACAAAGGCAGGACTCTGGCAGGAAACACAAGTGTAAGCGTCGATGGGGAAAAACACCTCTTCTTCTCAGGGGTAGCTAACCCACTCATGTTTTGCGGTCGTGGAGTTTAATAAGAACCATTAGTTAAACAGACTAGCAGTCAACGTGACCATGACACTGACAAAGCAAAAGCTAGAGGATTAGACTATATACACTAACAGCCACTTTCCAGTTAATCTTTACTGCCACTCTCCTGGAAGAGGCCCTGGGTTTATAAAAGGGATTAAGTATAAAAGTCCTGACTAAGGCAAGTGATATCATTAGGGTGTACCAGAATATACAGATTATAGCTGATGTACAGTAGAAATGTGGAGGATACCCAATGTTTTAGTTTTAGGTCTTTTTTAAGCTTTAAAGGTCATATTATGTGCCACTTATACAGAAAAGATAAATCACAGAGAATTAATAAGTAAAAACTTATTACAAATCATCAAGTACAATATCAAATGGGTTAAATAAATCTGTATACACACTGTTATCGCCGCTGGTTTCAGCTACAGTGCTGGCGTGTGTTACCATTAAATCTTTCGACATGTGACCTCGCCAGATGTAGAAGTGTTTACAGACAAGTCTTGGTTCTGCTGAATGGACTGTCTACAGCGGGTGGCGGTGCTGCCCGCCCCACCATGAGGCAGATCGCCCTCTCTAGTGATGCTGGTGAACATAAGAATGGAGGAAACTGCAGCTGGCCAATTGGCCCATACTGGGCAGTCCCATTACACCCAACCCCTATTGCTCATATATCCATCCAACCTATGTTTGAAGCTATCCAGCATATTCGAGTAAATAATGTTCGATAACTTGTTCCACTCGTCCACTACTTTATTTTCAAACCAATGTTTACCTATTTCGCACCTAAATCTATATTTGTCTAATTTAAAACCATTGTTACGAGTTCGCTCCTGGTTGGATGGTTTGAGTACCTTTGTAATGTCCCCTTTGTTTAGCCCTGACTTCCATTTATACACCTCTATCATATCGCCTCTCACTCTATCTCTCTCAAGGAAGTGCAAATTAAGATGCTTTAACCTGTCTCTGTACTCAAGATTCCTAATGCCCAGGATTAGGCTTGTCATTCTCCTCTGAATTCTTTCTAGGGATTCTATATCCATTCTGTAATGCGGTGACCAAAATTTCCGACTCACAATCCTGTCCAAGTTTTTATACTGGGACAATTTACGCAGTACTATTGTCTCTTGGAACACCATACTGATCTGCATTGACCCGCACTTGCAAGTACAGCCTAAGTGATGATATACCCCTCAATACTGGAATATTGTTTACTAATTATGCCTTTTTCTTTTTTCTTTTTAATTTATTTCTGCTCTTATTTTTTCGCCCTCTAGGCCCCGTTGTGGGTCGCTCGACCTATGCCCAGGTGGGCTAATTCCCGTAAAAAAAAAATCGTTTCTGCCTTATCTGGAGCAATAAGACAATGTGGAATGAAGCGTAACTAAGATTAATAGAGTTATGAACTTTGTGTTATGTCCCTATGCTTAATAAATTGTAATTAAGATAAAATTGTGTTAGACTAACTAATTATGTATCAGGTGGATCACCATGTAATATTATAAATGCCTTCTCCTCTGCAGGTTTTGACCACATCAATAAATATTGTATGCGTCAAAAGGCGGGTTTCAATCATTCTCTTCGACTTGTCTGTCACCTGAACGTCCTTAACCAAGGCGTTTACAGTCAAAACAAGTACAGGAGGGCGTCGAAGGGAGTTCTCGACCGCCAGGAGGACCACAGGACCACGTGATGCCGCCACCGCCGGGAGTGCAACATGGGACGTCGGCCAGCCTCCCCCAGTGGGTGTAGCGTGGAGTCCACCCACAATGGGGCGGCATGGAGACAGCGATACAGAGTGTTGTGTGTTGAGTGAAGTGCTTAAATATCCGGATGGTGTCGTAAAGCTTCAGTCTGCGCGTACGTGGCTGTGAACGTTCCCTTCATACACACGAGCCCGCACACCCAGTGAGCGAAGGTTTCAGAACACCCGGACAGTGTCATAATGTTTCGGTCCGGGCGGACGGGCTGGTAGCGTTCGCTCAGACAAGCAAGTCCACACCTCTCCTGTGAGTACAAATGTCTTTCTGTGTACGCCAGTAATTATAACGAACAGCTGATCCGCCTACACCAGTGACGTACCGTGGTTGCACTTGTAGTGGATTCCTCCCCTACAAACGCTTTCGTCGCTGAGTAGCCGACCCCGCAAATTCCCCAGTGTATGCCTCGTGGTCTAGGTCAACCAGCGCCGCCTTACATGACACGAGGCATACACTCTGGAATTCGCGGGGTCGGCTACTCAGCGACAACCGTTTGTAGGGGAGGATCCACTACAATCTTACAGATTTACAGATTGCCCCGGAGGGGGCTAGTTTATTGGGCACCCCCTTGCATCCTGTGCAAGGTGAAGCGTAGAAGCGTTTACAGTGCCCAACTGGGAAGCATGCCGAGTTCATGCTTGCCTTTATGACTCATGCATTAAGGGCGTAAAAGGAGGAGGTCGCTTTCTACCGAAAGGATGACAAGAGACTCTTCACCACAACCAGTGTTTCGCATTGTTGAAACACACCGGGGGCAGGGAGCCCCTGCCGAGCAGAGTACTGGCTTTTAGGAGCCGGGAGACTGCTCATTTGATGCGGGGGATCCTTCCCCGGCACACAATTCCCCCCCAGAAACAAGAGCAAAGAAAAATAAAACCCAAAACACTGACCATATCAACTCTCAGACTTAAAATTCAATATCATCCAGTGGAATTGCAGAGGTGCTAGGAATAAAAATGCTCAATTTCATTTACTAAAGTCATTATCCCGGCCAGACGTTTTTTGCCTACAAGAGACGCTACTTGCGGGTCACGACGACCCACCTGTATTTGACAAATACACGTCCTACAGGGGAGACAACCTAAGAGGGGTAGCCCTATATATTAGGAGTGAATTCGCCAAACAAAGACTCAACCTGAGCGTGAACCTGCAGGCTGTGGCGTGCAGAGTCAAGTTTCGGTCTGGCTATGTTGCCGTCTGCTCACTATACTGTCCTCCGGGCGGGCTCATTGACGATGGTGAGCTTGAGGAGCTATTTAACCAACTGCCAGGAAAAAAAAGATCCTCGGCGACCTCAATGCTCGCCATTTGCGGTGGGGCAGTGTCCGGAGTGACGGGAGGGGAGAGCAGGTGGCTGCAGCTATACTCAACTCCAACTTGTCTCTTCTGAATGACGGTAGTGCGACTCGAGTGGACGAACGATTTGGCTCAGCCTCAGCTATAGATCTCTCTATAGTTGATGCTTCCTTGCTATTAGATTGTAAATTTTCTATATACGACGACTCTCTGGGTAGCGACCATTTTCCGATCTGCATTTCTTATGAGTGTGGCGCCCCAACTGCTACTCCCGAGGTGCGCTACAACCTTAGGAAAGCAGACTGGAGGACCTACTCAGGAGCCGTTCGTATAGACACCATTGGCGAAGACATCAACACCAAAATGTCACACATACAACAAGCTATAATACACGCAGCAGATTTAACAATTCCTAAGACTTCTGCAACAACCCACAGGCTTGGAGTTCCATGGTGGACACCAGACTGCCGACGAGTGGTTTGTGAGCGAAATAGGCGCTGCCATTTATTCAATAGAATTCCATCTCTTGTAAACTTAATTGAATTTAAAAAGCAAGAGCTAAGGCTAGGAGGGTTCTCGGGGAGTGCAAGAGAGAGTCTTGGCGGGCATTCGTCTCCACTATTAACAAGGATACCCCTTCCTCTGAGGTATGGTCGGCTATAAACCGGGTGAGATCCAAACGAGGAAGGACTTTTATCCCACAGGTGAGTAGTGGAGGGCGGTTTCTCGACGAACCCCAGGCCATTGCCAACGCCCTAGGCCAGAAGTTCGCAGATGCCAGTAGCTCCAACAATCATGATCCACGCTGCGGCGTGTTCCGTGATCGTGCCGAGCTCGTGCATCTCGACTTCGAGAACGGGGACGAACAGGACTACAATCGATCATTTTCCCCAGAGGAACTTTCCTTTGCTTTAAATAAGGGCAAGGGCTCTACTCCTGGACCTGACGGTATACGATACGAGATGATTAAGCACCTTGACCAGGGAAACCTGGACAAATTGCTAGAAGTGTTCAATGAGATCTGGACGTCCAGAACGTTTCCAAACTCATGGCACTTTGCCCATGTCGTACCGATCCCGAAGAGGGACAAATGCCCTACCAACACCAACTCATTCCTTCCGATTTCGCTCACAAACTGTCTGTGTAAGGTCATGGAACGTATGATAAAGCGAAGGCTAATTTATTTTTTGGAAAGTAACAACTTATTGAATGATCGACAGTGTGGTTTCCGCCAAGGTAGAAGCACACTAGATCATTTAATAAGTCTTGAAACTGACATCTCAAAAGCTCTTTGCAGTAAAGAAACACTAATTGCAGTATTCCTAGACAAAGAAAAAGCTTTCGACATGACGTGGCGGACTGGCCTCATGATGAAGCTCCACGCCTTGGGTCTGAGAGGTAATTTGCCAATTTTCATTAGAAATTTTTTGCAAGACAGGACTTTTTCCGTCAAATTAAAAGGTAAAGTAAAGTCAGACACATTTGTCCTAGAAAACGGAGTTACACAAGGCAGCGTTTTGGGCCCAATATTATTTCTCATAATGATTAATGATTTCCTATCACCAGCACCCAGCTTAAGTGACCTCAAATTCTCCTTGTTTGCTGACGATTGCGCAATCTGGCGCTCCTCTCGGGTCGAGAGACTAGCTGCACAAAGGGTGCAGGCCGGCCTAAAAGCCGCTGAACTGTGGGCAATGCAATGGGGATTTAGGTTTTCAGTTGAGAAGACAGTAGGAGTAGTCTTCACTAAGAAACGTAACATTAATAATCCAGTATTAAAATTAAATGATACTCCTATTAAATTTCAGACTTCAGTAAAATTTCTCGGTGTTCATTTTGACCGGAAATTAACGTGGAAAAACCGCATTAACGAGCTTGAAAGTAGATGTCTTAAAGTCACAAACATCCTGTGAGAGGTTGGAGTCATAGACCACGTTCTTTATAGACTTTATTCTAACAGCGTCAGCTGGAGACTGGCAACAGGGCGCTGCCAAAGACAAGCCCCCAACTCAACATGGGAAAACATATCGTACGATGGTACAATCTTACACATCCTGAAAGTTTTATCAGGTACCACATGGGGAGCCGATAGGAAATCTTTATTAATGGTGTATAAGACCCTGATCAGATCAAAACTTGGTTATGGATGCCAGTTGTATGCTTCTGCATGCGACACCACACTCGCAAAGCTGACCAGAATACAGAACCGATGCCTTCGTCTATGTCTGAGTGTTTACAGGTGTACACGTGTAGGAAAACTAGAGGTGGAGGCCCATGTCCCTCCACTCCACATCAGGAGGGACATGTTGACGCTAAGGTATGGGTTGAGTGCGGCTAGGAAGCGGGGCACAGGCCACCCAGGTTGGTGTGCTGTTGCTAAATTCCGTTTCCTGCAGCTGCGTAGGTCCCCGTCCTCGGTTGTCCGCCTCCAGACCTTGTGCCAGGGTGCTGGTGTCCATTTCGAAGACGTTGATAGATACGTTCCACCGTTGTGTCCGCCATGGGAGAACCCCAACTTCCATGTGAAAACATCGTGGCTTCCAGGAGGGAAGAATGACCTTCATCCTGAGCTCCTGAGGCAACTTTTCTATCAATTTCTGGAAGGATATAGCGCCTATACTCACGTGTACACCGACGGGTCCAAGACTGACGACAACGTTGGAGCCGGTATCTGGAGCAGAGACGGGGAGTGGAACTCCCGCCTGCCGCGGCATACAACCCTATTCACTGCAGAGATGTTTGCAATAAGTAGAGCCATTGACATTGCAATAACAAGCGATGTCAATGATGTTGCTGTCATTTCAGATTCCATGTCAGCTCTTAAAGCAATTCAAGGTGGTGATACTACCAGCAATGAGATACAGGGCAACATTATTAATAAACTACATGAGTGTGCCAAGGATATTGTGCTGATATGGGTGCCTGGGCATTGCAACATTTGGGGCAATGAACAGGCAGACAAACTAGCAAAAGCGACTGTGGGTCTCAGGGAGACAACCAATGTACCCTGGGAGCGTCAGTCGTATCTCTCCTTGGGGAAGACATATACAACAGGGAAGTGGCAACTTGATTGGACGAGGTTAGATCTTCACAACAACTGGAAGACTACCATAGGAAACTGGCTTTCAGCATACAGAAAGAATAGGAGGGAAGAGGTGGTTCTCGCCAGACTATGGTTGAACTGTACCTATTTGACCCACCTAAAAGCCTATCTTGACAACTCCTTTCCACCTATCTGTGCCACGTGCAACAAAATTCTTTCTATCCGACACATTCTGACGGAGTGCAGCCAGTACGAACCAGAACGCCGGCAGCTGGTGATCCTAGCTGCCAAGCGAGGCTTCGTGCTGACTGTACCCAATATATTGCAAGATGATGTCACCATAAGTGACGCTGTAATAATCTTCCTCAAGGAGACCCGTCTTATCGGCATGTTGTGAAAGACACACGCATGATCTCTTTTATATTTTTAATATGTATGTAACCATGCCCTAAAGCAAATAAAAATGAATAAAACAAAAATTTAGACACTACAACATGAGAGACACATCACAAACCTTTCCATTACATACAACACGCACATTTACCAAGTAAAACTGACACCCACCAACACATATTTAAACAAAAAGACACGGGCTACAAAAGACAAAAAGAAAAAAAAAATCACAGAGAAACTAGTCACCTGACCGGCCATTTCATCTGGTCTGTCAGTAACTCACTATCATATCACTCTCTCATACCATAATTCATCCCAAATGAAACAAGAAGAAGAAAGAAGAAACCAAAATACCAAGAACAAGAAGAACACAAGAATAACAAGAAAAGAAGAAACAAGAACATCAGATTAGTTGTAACAAGAAAGAAGACCAAGATTAAAAGAAGAAAGAAGACATCAGCTCCGGCCGAAATAGCCCAAAGGCGAAGTGGCCAGCAATCCCCAATACTAGTCTAGTCATGAAGGTCAAGACCTCTCAACAAAACCTCCTGCAGGACCCGAAACTGTGAAGACCGCCCTCTCTCTTGTGCCATTGTTTGGTCATCTTCCCGGACCGGACCATCCACGACTGACATCGTCAACAACAACTCACGAGCGTTTTCTGTTTATCGAGCATTAGCTTGCCCTCCCCACTGGTGGTGTGAGTGACCCACACTCCAGCTGGAGAGCAGTTATAGCGCGATATTCCCGACGTGGTTTGAGCTCTTTTCCTTCCACTGCTATTTTTCCTTTTTTGCTCTGGCCTAGGGACCTGCACCCTCAAAAAGTGTTTTCGTCCTGAGGTCCCCCCTGTAACTGTTCACCTCCCTCCCAGGAGATTGTGAACACGAAAGGGGGTTGGAGCAAAACCCATCCCAGCCGAGTCTTTCCAGGAAAACCGTGATCGTGCGGGTCCACCTGGAAAGAGGGTAGCAATCCTTATCCTTCCCCAATAGGCACACTTAGCTCACGTCTATAAGTGAGCAGTCACATACACTAGGAAGTAGGCTTCCCCAACGGGGCTCCGGGAGAGAAGCTCAGGAACCACTCTACGACCACCAGCCAGTGGGAAGTGCTGAAATTCCTCTGCTGCTTACTCAACCGGAATAGGTAGGATTTAAAAAAAAAAAAAAAAAAAAAATGGTTATGGAGCGCGTACGCCCTCCTAACCGCGACCCCCGCCTGAACCGCCAACCTGACGACCCGAACTACGACAGGCTCCGCACAGAGAAAGCGGACCAGTTACGCGCCTTCAATGAAGCCCTGAAAAGCAGGAACACTGCCAACACCTCCAACAACTCCACCACCACTGCTACCGCCACTGAGGACGACAACTGGACGAAGGTAGAAAATAAAAAACGCCGACGTGCTTCTTCGGGAAACGAATGCCGTCAAGCAGCCCAAAAGGCACCCATCACCACCACCAGCTCACCTCCAACGACACTGCCAAAATTCCGGATCACGAAAACGGATCCAAAAACGACATATGCCGCCATCACAGAGATAGAAAAGCAAAATCCACTGGCCAAGTTCTCAGTGCGGCCCAACCTAAAGGGGGAGATGATTATTCACTCCAAAGACAAGGACTCCGCCACCACCCTCGACACTTACCTGCAAGACACCACCACCGTTGCATCAACCAAGCTAGACCCGCCCAGAAACTGATGAAGTCGGTAGTCCTCCGGTACCCAAAGGAACTACCCCTCGAACCCCTGGAGAACCACCCGAAGATCTTAAAAGCCGAGAGATGCTCTCCCCCGTCCGACAAGACGGCCACCACAAAATAAGTGCTCATAACGCACTACGGTTCACCCCCCAGCACCATAGACCTCAAAACCTGGGGGATCTACGAAGTGAGGCCCTTCGTCCCAGAGCCCCTGCGGTGCTTCAGATGCCAGAAATACGGGCACCATCAGACAAGGTGCACGTACAAGGAAATCTGCGCAGGCTGCGCACAGAAGCACGGAACACACTCCTGCCTCACCAAGCTGAAAAATGGAGAAAAAATTGCCCCCAAGTGTACCAACTGCGGGGGCAAACACCACGCCTGGAACCCTGGATGCTCCGAGAGGACAAGGAGGGTCCAGGCAAACCGGCCAGCTGCAAGACAGGCCCCCACCGCCTGCACACCAGCCCCACCAAGTACCTTCGTGTGGGGAACCCAAAGGCCAAGACAACAAAGACAACCTCCTCAGCCGGTCAACACCCAAAGTGCATCCCAGTTTCCTGGCCTCACTACGGCCACACTTCAGCCACCCAAGCAGCAGACAACGACAACCACGAAAAAGACAAAAGAAGCACACACCAAGGCACCAGAAGGAATGATACACGTACCAGACCTAGCCAAGGTACTGACAACCTTCGCGGAGGGCCTAGCCAGACTACTGGGCCACAAGATCTAACCCACACAGCTCCAAATACTCATGGGGAGCGTCCTCGGGCAAGTCGCCACAGCTCCAGCCACCTCAGTGGAGGAAGCCACGCCGGTCCTCACACGAGTGACAGCCGAGGTACACTCTACACCGAAGAAGGCCACCAGAGAACCCAAGATACCGACAGCTCCCAGAAAGAAATTGGACGTTTCAACTCCCCTGAACCGAACCACGGCCCAGAAGGCAAAAACCACAGAACACGAAGATATGAACCTGATCCACTTGGAATCGAACTTGGACATCTCCATCGAGGACCACCAGAAGTCCCCGATGAAACAGTGGTGGAAAACATCAGTACACTGAACATCCTAACATGGAATGCTCAGGGCATCAAAAACAAGAAACACCTCCTACAAGAAGCAGCAGCCAAGGACAAGCTTGACATCATACTGCTACAAGAAACACTTCTACAAGAACACCACTGTTTCAAATTCAGTGGTTACAAGACATACAGGAGGCATTTCACGCAGGCGTCAACAAGAGGATGTATGATCCTGGTCAAGTCAAGCATACCCTTCTCCGAGGTCACGCAGCAATTTCCATGTGAGGAAAACATCGAGACACAGGCCGTCAAAGTAACCCTCCAAGAACGGAAATTAACTGTTCACAACATCTACAAGAACCCAAGGGGCTCACTGGAGGTGACTCAATTATTTGCTTCGGCCGCTGACCACGCCACACTCATAGGAGGGGATTTCAACGCACATCATCCCTTCCTAAGCTCGGTAAGCCCCACAAATGAAGACGGCCTACACCTATACACCACCTTTCAAGATACATCCGAGATCTGCCTCCTGAACACCGGAGAGCCCACCCACACTAGGGGAGGAAGGCTAGATCTAACCTTCGTCTCCAGTGCACTACAGCCTTCGGCCTCCTGGCAGCTACACCCCACGCTGACCAGCGACCACTTCGCCACCCTAACAACGCTGAAGGTGAACATATTCCCCACTCCACCCCCTCCGAGATGGAGATACAATACCCAAAAGGCAGACTGGGGATTCTTTAAGAAACACCTGGCTAAGTGGCGCGAAAAATCACAGCCAGCCGGTGCAGCACCCGTGGACGAGACAACCCTCCACCAAGAACTGGTCGAGGCGTTTCACCAAGCGGCAGAAGAGGCTATCCCAAAAACAAAACCCACATCAAGACAGTACAATGATTACTGGTACTACTGTCCCAGGTGAAAGAACTCAACCACAGAGTGAACATGGCCCGAAGAAACTACAGGAGACATCCCACGGAAACAAACAGACATCTCCTGCAAGTCATAGTTAAGGATACCAGGGAAGAGAAGGAAGAAATAAAAAACGTAAGCTGGCTCAAGTGGTGCTCCGAACTGAACGAGCACACCTCCCTTGGCAAGATGTGGGCCCAGATCCGAAGGGCATCTGGGAAGGCAACACCACCACCACCAACCCATCCCAACCCAGAAGAGGAAGCCGAGAGACTTGCAAAACTGTTCTCTGACCGAGCAGCAACGAAAAACCTCCCGAGACATGCGGAGGAGACACAACGGCGTCTGCGACAGGTCAGACTCCAGACGATCGAAGAGGCCTGCAACAGTGAAGATGGCACCGACAGATCTTTCAACCAGCAAGAACTCCAGAAGTCGCTAAAACGAAGCAAGGACACAGCACCAGGGGCCGACAGGATAACCTACTCCATGCTTTCCCATGCCGGTACAGCCGGACACGAAGCTCTGCTACAAGTCATCAATGCTTCGTGGACAGCACAAAGACTCCCACCGGAATGGAAGAAGGCAGATATACAGCCCATTCCGAAGCCCAAAGAACCAGACAAACCGAGGCCCATCTCCCTTCTCAGCTGCATAGCGAAGACGGGAGAAAGAATGGCTCTCAACCGATTCAAGTGGAAAGTAGGCAGCCCACACCCTCTCATCTTTGCTTACACCGAGAACACCGGCACAGGCAACATCATCGCCGAGATACTCAGCACAGTGGACTACAAACCAGCTCTGGTGGTCTTCCTCGACCTGGAGAAGGCCTTCGAACTAGCAAATCCACTGGCCATTACAACGACGCTCGCTCAAAAAGGCGTCAGAGGAAGGTTGCTAGGGTGGATCCAGAACTACCTCACACAGAGAGAAGCAAGAGTACGCTTTCAGGGAGCAACCTCAAGCTACAGGGTCCATGAAAACGGAACCCCACAAGGAGGCATCCTCAGTCCAATGCTGTTCAATGTCCTGATGGAAAATCTAGTCAAACTTCCTTTCAGACAAACAGCCAAGCTCCTATGCTATGCAGACGACTTACAGCTTATAGTAAGAGGATCAAAGAGACTAGCCAACACGCAACACGCGCTCCAACTTATAGAAGAGGAGTGCAACAGACTTGGACTCAAGATAAATCCAGCCAAGTCGAAAGCGATGGCCATCTGCACAGACACACCAGACAAGATGCTCTCCATACAAAACACGCCGGTAGTCTGGACCAACACCCACCAGTGTCTTGGAATCTGGTTTGACCAGAAACTCACCTTCAAGCCGCAACTCGAGTATCTCAGGCACAGGACGAAGAGCAGACACAATATAATGAGGTCGCTCACCAGCACAACCGCAGGAGCAAACCTCCATGTGCTCAAAGCCTACTACACGGTCGCCATCAGATCGCTGGTAGATTACAGTGCTCCAGCACTCATTGGACTGAGAGAAGACCAAATAGCCAAGCTAGAAGTCATCCAAAATAATGCTCTCAGGACCATGCTCGGAGCACCCATGTGGACCAGAATTTGCAATTTGCAAATGGAAACCGAACTACCACCCCTGGCAGTACGAGTCAAGCAGGTGACAGCCGGTCTCCTCGCCAAAATCTGTAGATCAGATAAGCCCACAGTTGCCAAAATTCGAGTCAGTGCCTCCCTCCACCTCGACCACAGAGTGCGAGGGGCCACCTGGTCGCACGAGGCAAGCGAGGTCATCCGACACCTGCAAGCAGAAACACTCGTCAAGAACAACCAAGACACACGAGACAATGGTTACGCTGTTCCTCCACCATGGAGCCCTCCACCAGCCACACTCAAATTTACCGACCTAGGCGATAGTAAAGCCAACCTCCAGAAGGAGGACCTCAAAAAAATAACTCTCGAAGCCATAGCCACCGAGACACCGGCTGATGCAGCATCATACTTCACAGACGGCTCGGTGGACCCAAAACATCATAGATCCGGAGCGGCCTTCTACACCCAAGGTCAGACCCTCCGATGGAGACTTTCCAATGACTGCTCCACCCTACAAACAGAGCTGGTAGCAATCTCAAAGGCCCTACAACACGCTGCAACACAACACAACAAGTCCATCATAATTCACACGGACTCAAAATCGGCCATGCAGGCGCTGCAACACAGTCAACCAAGAGACAACATCCACATCATTACCTCGATCCTCGCACAGCTACAGGAATTCCAAAACCAAAACCGCCCAGTCGTCTTACACTGGATTCCCAGTCATGTAGGGATCGGAGGAAACGACGTGGCAGACGAAGCAGCCAAGGCAGCTACACGTTCTTGTAGCGTACACATCCAAGTTCCAGCAAGCGTGCAACAGAACAAGAATCACCTCAGAAAGAATAGCAAGCTCCACATCAAAAAGAGCTTCCTTCACGCATTCAACGCTGGTTCCCAATCAGCCAAATGGTACCTGGCGGCTACAAAAGGGGAACCACCTTTCGCTGACAAGAAAACTCCAAGACAAACCCAAGTCAGCTTTCATCGACTACGACTAGGGTACAAGTGCTCCTGGCAGATGATCGGAAATGACGTCATGGAATGCACCTACTGTCAGGAGCCAGCAGCCAACCCACTTGAACACTATCTCCTCGACTGCGAAGTCACACAAAGCCTCCGAAACAGAACTCAAATCTCCAAAGAAGCACACACAACACCAGCGGCCACTCTAACCCGAAAGGCCCAAACAGACCACATTCACCACCTACTCCGGGTCATCACACGATACCCACCACCCAGATAGCTTAGAAAGTATCCTCTCCCAGCAAGTGCGGACCCCAGTTCGGGGGGGGGGGGGGGCGCCACTCCGAAACTGACCACGTCCAAGAGTGGGGGTTGGTGGTAAGCGTCCACTGATCGGGGGTCCGCTCACACTTGCAACCTGCAGTATCCTTCCAATCTGCAGGTGGGACTACCTCCAATCCCAATCCGGTCTGGCTGCTCCAGGAGCTCCAGCCGGAACCACCAAACGGGCCGCCTATAGGCAAAGGCCCGTGTCGGACTACGGTCCGACAATCTCAACAACAACAACAACCATGAAGGTTACAGAGGCTGACTGGACACCGGAGGAGACGCACCTGCTTGCGGGAACAGCTATTCACCCGTAACGGTTCCAATGCGCCATATTCTACCGGATCTTGTGCACATGCACTGATTCTCGCTGTTTAACAGCAATTAAATATTGAAAAGTGACTCAGCTCATTTTTCCAAAAAATTTTGACTCCTCACGAACGTTCAGGACTGACAACCTTAGCCTTCCCTCCCCACAGTTAGTGTGAGTGACCCACACAACTGCGAAGGAAGCGCTAACTGTTGTACTTCCTGACGTGGTAAGAGGGCTTTCTCTCTTCACTTCATTTTTTCTATTACTTACCCTGGCCGAGGCACCTGCTGATTTTTCAATACTTCAATATTCGTGCTAAAGCCCCCCCCCCCCCCCTCCAGTGGTGCACACTTCACAGAGTGGGATTGTGTGTATCCAGTGGGGGTCGGGGAAAATAACCTGGGGCCAATCCAGCAGTGACGTCTGTGATAGTGCAGACACACCACTGTGCGGGGGTCGCCCTTAAGTAAGAGTTGTTTTTTTATGCACTAAGGGCCTTCTATAACCTTAGTGCACCAACAACTACACAGTATATGTAAAAAACAGATTAAAACTGTACCCAAGGGGTGGTTCCCAGCCACCCTAACCATGCCCTCTAGGAGGGGAAACAACAAGCCCCCCTCTACTCGTCCAGGCAGGGACAAGTTGAGGCGGGAGACCAATCACAATGACCCACGACTGCCAAGACCAATGACAGACAAAGACAATGAAACGACCACCGAACAAAACATCCAACAAAGACGTAACATTGAAGTTTCAACAGAGAAGGCCAGAGTAATCCACTTTCGGACTGTTGACACGTCCACCTCGTTTGACAAAATTAATGGGTTCATTATCCAGAAGGCCATTAAGGATCAAATAGGGGACGTGGAGAAAGTCCGAAAGACAAGAAAAGGCGAACGCCAAGTTACTGTTAAAGACGCTAAGCAAATGAGGGACGCCTTGAATCTGAAAACATTTCATTCAACTATAGTGGAACCGTATATCTCAACATTTCTCAATACCTGTAAGGCTGTAGTTAACAGTTACGAATTCCAGGGAATGAGTAATGACGAAATTAAGTACCACATGAAAGATCAAGGAGTCGTCGATGCCTTCGTCTATAATAGGAGGATCGCAGACGGAGAACGAAAACGATCAACTACAGCTGTACTGACTTTTGACGGACTTGTTAGGACCACCCATGTGTTGGTAGGATATGAGAGGGTCCAAACGAAAACATACATTCCATTCCCCATGCGATGTTTCAACTGCCAAAGGTTTGGACACACTGGTAAGGCCTGCCGTAACACCCAGGTATGCTCCAAATGTGCTCAAACCGGACACAGAGAAGATGACTGCACACAAACGGAGGAAAAATGCTACCACTGTTCGGGTCAACATGCTGCCTCAGACAGGAAGTGCCCTTCCTACCTGAGGGAGTATGAGATCAGTAGGGTGAGAGCAGAGAATAATTTGGACTACAAGGAGGCTAAGAGGCAGGTGGAGATGTCCTTGCAGACACCAACACCTGGAATGTCCTTCGCATCCGCTGTAACCAAAAACACCTCACCTCCCAAAATGTGCACCACTGGAACAAAGACTGAGACCAGGACCATTGCAACACAAACTGACTCCACACTCACCGGATATCCAACCACAGACGCCAACGACGAAAACTCAAAGACAACTATGACTACTAACGAGACTAAAACTAAAAACAAGTTAAACGAGACCACAAAACCTAAGCAGACTGACGACCTTGTCTACCACCAAGTAAGGAGGAGGTCTCTATCTGTCGAAAGCATGACAAGAGACTCCTCACCCCAACCTTTGTTTCGCATTGTTGGGACACACCGGGGGCAGGGAGCCCCTGCCGAGCAGAGAACTGGCTTTTAGGAGCCGGGAGACTGCTCATGTGATGCGAGGAATCATACCCCGGCACACAATTCCCCCCCAGAAACAAGAGCAAAGAAAAACAAAACCCAAAACGCTGACCATATCAACTCTCAGACTTAAAATTCAATATCATCCAGTGGAATTGCAGAGGTCCTAGGAATAAAAATGCTCAATTTCATCTACTAAAGTCATTATTCCGGCCAGACGTTTTTTGCCTACAAGAGACGCTACTTACGGGTCAGGACGACCCACCTGTATTTGACAACTACACGTCCTACAGGGGAGACAACCTAAGGGGGGTAGCAATATATATTAGGAGTGAATTCGCTCAACAAAGAGTCAACCTGAGCGTGAACCTGCAGGCTGTGGCGTGCAGAGTCAAGTTTCGGTCTGGCTATGTTGCCGTCTGCTCACTATACTGTCCTCCGGGCGGGCTCATTGACGATGGTGAGCTTGAGGAGCTATTTAACCAACTGCCTGGAAAAAAAATGATCCTCGGAGACCTCAATGCTCGCCATTTGCGGTGGGGCAGTGTCCGGAGTGACGGGAGGGGAGAGCAGGTGGCTGCAGCTATACTCAACTCCAACTTGTCTCTTCTGAATGACGGTAGTGCGACTCGAGTGGACGAACGATTTGGCTCAGCCTCAGCTATAGATCTCTCTATAGTTGATGCTTCCTTGTTATTAGACTTTAAATTTTCTACATACGACGACTCTCTGGGTAGCGACCATTTTCCGATCTGCATTTCTTATGAGTGTGGCGCCCCAACTGCTACTCCCGAGGTGCGCTACAACCTTAGGAAAGCAGACTGGAGGACCTACTCAGGAGCCGTTCGTATCGACACCATTGGAGAAGACATCAACACCAAAATGTCACACATAGAACAAGCTATAATACACGCAGCAGATTTAACAATTCCTAAGACTTCTGCAACAACCCACAGGCCTGGAGTTCCATGGTGGACACCAGACTGCCGACGAGTGGTTTGTGAGCGAAATTGGCGATGCCGTTTATTCAACAGAATTCCATCTATTGAAAACTTAATTGAATATAAAAAAGCTGGAGCTAAGGCTAGGAGGGTTCTCGGGGAGTGCAAGAGAGAGTCTTGGCGGGCATTCGTCCCCACTATTAACAAGGATACCCCTTCCTCTGAGGTATGGTCGGCTATAAACTGGGTCAGATCAAAAGGAGGAAGGACTTTTATCCCACAGGTGAGTAGTGGAGGGCGGCTTCTCGACGAACCCCAGGCCATTGCCAACGCCCTAGGCCAGAAGTTTGCAGATGCCAGTAGCTCCACCAATCATGATCCACGCTTCGGCGTGTTCCGTGATCGTGCCGAGCTCGTGCATCTCGACTTCGAGAACGGGGACGAACAGGACTACAATCGAGCATTTTCCCCAGAGGAACTTTCCTTTGCTTTAAATAAGGGCAAGGGCTCTACTCCTGGACCTGACGGTATACGATACGAGATGATTAAGCACCTTGACCAGGGAAACCTGGACAAATTGCTAGAAGTGTTCAATGAGATCTGGACGTCCAGAACGTTTCCAAACTCATGGCACTTTGCCCATGTCGTACCGATCCCAAAGAGGGACAAATGCCCTACCAACACCAACTCATTCCGTCCGATTTCGCTCACAAACTGTCTGTGTAAGGTCATAGAACGTATGATAAAGCGTAGGCTAATGTATTTTTTGGAAAGTAACAACTTATTGAATGATCGACAGTGTGGTTTCCGCCAAGGTAGAAGCACACTAGATCATTTAATAAGTCTTGAAACTGACATCTCAAAAGCTCTTTGCAGTAAAGAAACACTAATTGCAGTATTACTAGACATAGAAAAAGCTTTCGACATGACATGGCGGACTGGCCTCATGATGAAGCTCCACGCCTTGGGTCTGAGAGGTAATTTGCCAATTTTCATAAGAAATTTTTTGCAAGACAGGACTTTTTCCGTCAAATTAAAAGGTAACGTAAAGTCAGACACATTTGTCCTAGAAAACGGAGTTCCACAAGGCAGCGTTTTGGGCCCAATATTATTTCTTATAATGATTAATGATTTCCTATCACCAGCCCCCAGCTTAAATGACCTCAAATTCTCCTTGTTTGCTGACGATTGCGCAATTTGGAGCTCCTCTCGGGTCGAGAGACTAGCTGCACAAAGGGTGCAGGCCGGCCTAAAAGCCGCTGAACAGTGGGCAATACAATGGGGATTTAGGTTTTCAGTTGAGAAGACAGTAGGAGTAGTCTTCACTAAGAAACTTAACATTAGTAATCCAGTATTAAAATTAAATGATACTCCTATTAAATTTCAGACTTCAGTAAAATTTCTCGGTGTTCATTTTGACCGGAAATTAACGTGGAAAAACCACATCCTGAAAGTTTTATCAGGTACCACATGGGGAGCCGATAGGAAATCTTTATTAATGGTGTATAAGACCCTGATCAGATCAAAACTTGATTATGGATGCCAGTTGTATGCTTCTGCATGCGACACCACACTCGCAAAGCTGACCAGAATACAGAACCGATGCCTTCGTCTATGTCTGGGTGCTTACAGGTGTACACGTGTCGGAAAACTAGAGGTGGAGGCCCATGTCCCTCCACTCCACATCAGGAGGGACATGTTGACGCTAAGGTATGGGTTGAGTGCGGCTAGGAGGCGCGGCTCAGACCACCCAGGTTGGTGTGCTGTTGCTAAATTCCGTTTCCTGCAGCTGCGTAGGTCCCCGTCCTCGGTTGTCCGCCTCCAGACCTTGTGCCAGGGTGCTGGTATCCATTTCGAAGACGTTGATAGATACGTTCCACCGTTGTGTCCGCCATGGGAGAACCCCAACTTCCATGTGGAAACATCGTGGCTTCCAGGAGGGAAGAATGACCTTCATCCTGAGCTCCTGAGGCAACTTTTCTATCAATTTCTGGAAGGATATAGCGCCTATACTCACGTGTACACCGACGGGTCCAAGACTGACGACAACGTTGGAGCCTGTATCTGGAGCAGAGGCGGGGAGTGGAGCTCCCGCCTGCCGCGGCATACAACCATATTCACTGCAGAGATGTTTGCAATAAGTAGAGCCATTGACATTGCAATAACAAGCGATGTCAATGATGTTGCTGTCATTTCAGATTCCATGTCAGCTCTTAAAGCAATTCAAGGTGGTGATACTACCAGCAATGAGATACAGGGCAACATTATTAATAAACTACATGAGTGTGCCAAGAACATTGTGCTGATATGGGTGCCTGGGCATTGCAACATTTGGGGCAATGAACAGGCAGACAAACTAGCAAAAGCGACTGTGGGTCTCAGGGAGACAACCAATGTACCCTGGGAGCGTCAGTCGTGTCTCTCCTTGGGGAAGACATATACAACAGGGAAGTGGCAACTTGATTGGACGAGGTTAGATCTTCACAACAACTGGAAGACTAACATAGGAAACTGGCTTTCAGCATATAGAAAGAATAGGAGGGAAGAGGTGGTTCTCGCCAGACTAAGGTTGAACTGTACCTATTTGACCCACCTATAAGCCTATTTTGACAACTCCTTTCCACCTATCTGTGTCACGTGCAACAAAATTCTTTCTATCCGACACATTCTGACGGAGTGCAGCCAGTACGAACCAGAACGCCGGCAGCTGGTGATGCTAGCTGCCAAGCGAGGCTTCGTGCTGACTGTACCCAATATATTGCAAGATGATGTCACCATAAGTGACGCTGTAATAATCTTCCTCAAGGAGACCCGTCTTATCGGCATGTTGTGAAAGACACACGCATGATCTCTTTTTATAATATGTATGTAACCATGCCCTAAAGAAAATAAAAATGAATAAAACAAAAATTTAAACATACAACATGAGAGACACATCACAAACCTTTCCATTACATACAACACGCCCATACACCAAGTAAAACTGACACCCACCAACACATATTCAAACAAAAAGACACGGGCTACAAAAGAAAAAAAAAATCACAGAGAAACTAGTCACCTGACCGGCCGTTTCATCTGGACTGTCAGTAACTCACTATCATATCACTCACTCATACCATAATTCATCCCAAATAAAACAACAACAAGAAAGAAGAAACCAAAATACCAAGAACAAGAAGAACACAAGAATAACAAGAAAAGAAGAAACAAGAACATCAGATTAGTTGCAGCAAGAAAGAAGACCAAGACTAGAAGAAGAAACCTCAAGAAGAAAGAAGACATCAGCTCCGGCCGAAATAGCCCAAAGGCGAAGTGGCCAGCAATCTCCAATACCATACCGTACCATGAAGGAAAATGAAGATTTTGATAGTGAACACGAAGAAAGGATAGAAGACGAAATGGGAAGACACATACATAGAATCACCCCAAAGCAATATATAGACTATAACTTATTACCTAATAATCAAATGATAACCATGGGAGAAACGATGCACTGTCTGAGGAAGTTTAAGGAAAAGGCCCCTGGGCTCACAGGTATTACACGAAATATGACCATAAATCTACCTGAAAACATCTTAAAAACACTATTAAACATTTATAACTCATGCTTAATAACCGGTTACTTTCCAGACAAACTAAAATATGCTAAAATGATATTTATTCCCAAGGAGGGTAAGGACAATAAGGAAATATTAAACTACAGGCCAATATCTTTATTAGAAATTACCGGGAAACTACTGGAAAAAAAATTAAATTCAAGATTTATAACCTTTTTAACACAACATGGAAAAACAAACAATAGACAACATCGATTTATGCCCAATAGAAATACCCTAACTGCAATAGCTACAATAACGGAAATAATTGCAATAGAAAAAAGCAAGGGGAACCAGATCGATATAATTTTAAGTTACGTTTCTAATGCTTTTGATAAAGTTTGGCATTTAGGCTTAAAATATAAAATATTAAAATTGGGACTTAACGAACACTTGCTAAGAATATTGTGTAACTATTTAGATGATAGGAGAGTACAAATTCAAATTGGAAACTTTATGGGAACTATGTTTAATCTTGAGAGTGGAGTACCTCAAGGAGGATGCCTTTCTCCAACACTATATACAATTTATACCTCAGACACACCTCAACCTACCCCCTTTAGCGAATATGTAATGTTTGCTGATGATATTACTCAAATAGTATCATACCCAGGGAAATCAACCCAATTTATGGCACTCTACACGGTAAGAGCGATAAAAAACCTAAATGACTTTGAGAAAAAATGGAAAATCAGGACAAATAAGAACAAATTCAAGATAATACCAATAGCCAAGATCAAAACAAGTCCAGTAATAGTCGACCAGGAATTATACCCATACGACACTGAAGGCAGGATGCTTGGACTAAAACTAACAAAAAGGGGATATATAACATACTTAAAAGATAAAGAACGACAGGCAAAAATAATATTATAAAAAATAAAACGTTTTAAGAACCTTAGCATTAATAACAAAAGAAAGATTTATATAGCCCTTGTCAAATCAATTATGGACTACCCACCCATCCCATTGAACACCCTTAGTAAAACGAGCATTAAAAGGTTACAAACAGTACAAAATATAGCCCTCAGATTTATATATAACAAAATATACAGACCATATCAATAATGAACAGCTACACAAGAGAGCAAACCTCCTAGCACTCAATGTAGAAATACACAACAAAGCCGCAAACATTTGGAACAAAGTGACTGAACTTAACACAGAAACTTACCAAAATTGGATAAATAATATAGACAATGAAGAATTCCAAGAACACAGTTGGTTTAAACTTTAAATCAGCCAGGAGGAAAGTAATTGAACCACCACCTGCCCCAATATACACATAAAACATTAAGAGAGAGAATAAAAGGAGAGTGACCTACCAGCTCCACTAAGAAACTGGCAGGCCTCTCCATACAGTGTACCTTTAGACTAACACAACTAACATTTAGCTAACACCTTAGCAAAAAGAAAAAAAAAAGCCGTGACTACCCTCCCAGCTACACAAGGACCTGTGCGGGCTCACTTCCATAAAATAATAATAATAATAATAAAAATAATAATAATAATAATAATAATGTGACTACCCTCCCAGCTACATCAGCCATGAAGAAAGTAATTGAACCACCTCCTGCCCCAATATACACATAAAACATTAAAAGAGAAAATAAAAGATGAGAGTGACCTACCAGCTCCACTAAGAACCTGGCAGGCCTCTCCATACAGTGTACACAAGGACCTAGGAGGGCTCACTAACTCCATCGCAAAAAGAAAAAAAAAATGATTACCCTCCCAGCTACACAAGGACCTGGGCGGGCTCACTAACTCCATCGCAGTATATATACTGTAAAAAAAATAATAATAATAAGCAGTACTATATGAATAAACCAATATTAATGCAAAGGTCTGACGACCCAAGGGAGCAGAACAAAGATAAAACACTAATAGGAAAGATGAAGCGATCTGGTTGAGACCAGATTCTTTCTACTCCTACTGTATTTCAGTTTCACCACTTTTTCCTTCAACCCCTAATAATCTTCTTTCACCTCGTAACTAATGACTCCGTTCCGATCCGAAGGTCAATCTACTCAACGCTCTCAAACAGACAAGACCTCCTCTCAACAAGCGCCTCACCACACAACAACTCCCTAGCACTGCAGTGTATATATATATATATATATATATATATATATATATATATATATATATATATATATATATATATATATATATATATATATATATATATATATGTATATATATATGTATATATATATATATATATATATATATATAAAACGCCAGTGTGAGTTTCCCTTCTCACCTCCATCCTTAGTGCTAGATCTCCTACGTGTACATATGTATGTGAGCCTAACAAAGAGAAAAAAGACAAACACAAAGAAAAATTTGACAACTGGCCACATACTCTACCTTCAGTATCTCCAAAACTTTGAAGGGTATAGCCATAGCATGTGATGTTGCTTTCTCATTTGCATATGAAGACTTCCTCTAATTGAAGCCTTTTAGTAAATTGTCGCACGTACTACCTAGGGTAGTCGATTAAAAATGTCCAAAGGAGGGCCCCACCAGACGGGTGCCTGCACTTCAGCACCTCGGTTATCCAGACAGATTGGAACGTCTGTAACTGCCTACCTTGTACTACAGACGGGTAAGGGGTGACCTAATTGAGGTGTATAAACATTTCAAAGGACACTACTCTGTCAAATGCCCATACCTGGAGCTGGCAGATGCCTGCCCCACAAGGGGTCTCGGCTTAAGGATGAAGAATCCACCAGTCCACAAAATTGTGAGGGCAAACTTTTTCGGAGTGAAAGTTGTGAACTCTTGGAACAGCATGCCAGTGTTCCGAGTGGCACCAATTGTGAGTTCTTTCAAGACCAGACTTGACCAACACTGGAGCAGGTACAGTTACATTCATGAGTCAGTGCATGCCCATTACTTGCCAACAGTGCACATATACTGCCAGACTGGGGGTCACTAATACTAAGGGTAAATACTTAACTCGAATCTTAATTTCTAAGGGTCGCTGCCACCAGACCCCCTCTGGACAGCATGTAGCTCGTTAGGTAGCGTGCAGAGTGGACTAGGCATTGGGTTAGGTTTTCCATTGACCAGATCGATCAGGGGAAGGAAGGGTGAAACCAATAACATGTCTTAATTAATTTATTCCTTATCAAGCATACTGGTAAAAAAACATACAAATGAATTGGCCTTCCTCAGAAGAACAACGAAAATGTTGGTTACCCAGATGGGCACCAGACGTCTTACATTAATGGCGTGTCATCCACTGACTTATTACATAACAATCTGTGACCACCTTACCTCGGTCATTCCTTCTTACACTACCCCTTAACACATCAGACTGCTCCACCTGTATGGAATTTAGCACCGTCGGTTATCATACATAGTAGGGTGTGTCATAGGAGGAAAGATCAGCTAAAACTAATGGCCCATCACTTTTTTGGTAGATTTTAGTGTATATAAACAGAAAATAATTTCAGTTTCAATATTTTGCAACCTTTTGCTAGGTAAATTTTAGCGTGAAATTTATCGAAAATCTAACGTACAGCTGCATTAGTGCATTACAATTAAATAGTGAACATTGCTTTCTGACTTCATTCTTTAACAACCCAACTAACAATATTTTTTTCTGTTTTAGATTCTGATGCATTTATAAGTTGATAATATTTGCGATGGCTGCTTGTGTCAGGACGAGGAACCAAAAATCCAGCCATCTCAGTCACTATCTTGGGTCTGGGAGAGAGCTCCTGAAGTCGGAGTTGCCTACATTGAGAGATGCTTTGAGATACGGTGTTTTAATCAGGCAAATCAGTGAAAAGAACCAAAGAACTTACACAAACAAAGACATTGCCAGTGATATGACCAAAGCTGTCTTGGCACAGTACACTCTGGCTAACGCTCAGTTCAAGCCTCCAGTCATAACAAGTCAGAAGAAGATTAGTGAGAGACTGCTAGCCAGTTGGGAAAAGGCAAGAGATATCTCTCTTGGGAGAGGAAAACTTGCAGTTAAGGACAGCTTTGCCAACCAACTAGACCAGATATTTGACATAATTACTTGCAAGTGCCCAATTGTTCTCTGTCCTGAGTTTGGATGCGATCGTGACTGTAAATCCGAGGCCCACATCTCCTGTATTTGCAAGCGTGAACTGAAGATTCCTGTGATCGAACTGGCATTTGTCAAAGCACAGAGAGAGAAGACTGGCAGTATAGGGGCTCTCATGATTTCTAGCCAAGATATTCCGGAGTCCAAGAGACAGGAGGCTGCCACAGAGAGACAGAAGAGGAGAAGAGTTGCCGAGGAAAAGAGACTTGAGAAGGCCCAGGGTGAGGTAAAAAAGGCCGATGATTGGAGTCAAGCTGATTCAGAGTTTAATGACTTCCCCATGGCTGATCCGAGTGCTGACCAGGAGAATGGTGACTTTGTCCCTAACCCAGAAAATAATGATCCCAAACCTTCCAGGCATAACATTCGAAATAGGAAAGATATCCCGAGCATAGCTCTGGCCAGCATGCGACACCACACTGGTCTCAGAGAAACTGCAGAGATAGCAACAGCTGCCTGGATTGACGGTGGTTTGATAACACCTGATGATGTTCACCTGGTGATAGATCATAACAAAGTAAGGAGAGCTCAGGAGAAACTTGTCAGTAACCTAGAAGAGGAGTTTGATAAGGGGATAAGAGAAAATGGAATCAATTGTTTGTTCTTTGATGGGAGAAGGGATGACACTAAAGTGTTCATGAAAGTTGGAGATTCTGACAAGTTGTTCCCTGCCATGGTGAAGGAGGAACACTACTCCTGCTGCAGTGAACCAGGAGGGAAGTATTTGTGGCATTTCACTCCAGAGAAAGATGACATCAGGAAACCAGCTGAGATAGTAGCAGATAACATTGTGAACTGGCTCAGAGAGAAGAATGTAGACCAGACCCTGCAGGCCATTGGAGGGGACAGCACCAACACGAACACAGGGTGGCAAGGGGGGGTCATACAGTGGATAGAGCGGAAGATTGGGAGGAAGCTGGTCTGGATTGTTTGTGACCTCCACACCAACGAGTTGCCACTCAGACATCTGATCCAGGAGCTGGATGGCAAGACTCTTTCAAACAACAGATGGTCTGGTCCTCTTGGCAAGATGCTGGACTCTGCCACTGAGTTAGAAATAAATCCGAGCTTTGAAAAAATCACAGTTGGCCCTCCACTCGTTGAGCTTGCACATACTGTCATTGACGACCTGAGTACTGACCAGTACTATGGTTACATGATTTGCAGTGCCATCAAAACTGGGGTCATGCCTGATAGACTTGCTTACCTGCAGATAGGTCCAGTCTCACATTCTAGGTAGCTCACAACGGCTCTCAGGTTCTGCAGAATTTGGGTCGCTCATCATAAGCTGAAAGGGAACCAGCTTCACAACCTGAGACTTATTGTCCAATTCATCGTGAGTGTCTACTTGCCAAATTGGTTCAACACCAAGGTCAAGTCATCGTTCTCCGAAGGTCCGAGGCATGTTCTCTTCCAGCTTGAGCTCCTGAGGAGTCAGCCAAGGAAGGTTGTTCAGATTGTGGAGCAGACTGTGAGGAGATCTTCCTGGTATGCTCATCCCGAGGCAGTTCTGCAGACAATGCTCTGCAGTAAGGATGAGGAGGAGAGAAGAGTGGCAGTCAAAAAGATCTTGGATATGAGACTTATGAGAGGATCTGGGCATGACGAATCAGTTGGTGACGATTCCTTCAGGGTCAGGAAGACTCCTGAAGTCAATCTAGGTGCCAAGACCCTCACTGATCTCATAGATCTGGATAACATCCAGGCTGGCAGTGAGCCCCCTCTTACCTGCAGCCTCACCAATGTTCAAGTCAGAGCTTTTCTGGACAACCCCACGCATGTCCCTGCCTGGCCCTCGCACACTCAGAGTATAGAGCGTTGTGTACAGCAAGTGAGCGAGGCCAGCAGTCACGTGTACAGCCAGGAGAGGAGGGAAGGCTACATCCGAGCTCAGGTGGTCAGCAGGGAGGTGATGAGTAGAAACAGAAGCAAGAAAGACATGTTCTCTATGGTGTGCAACAACACCGGGTCGTAGTAGTAAAACCGGTTTTTGTATTTGATGATTTTGTTTTCTAAAGGAATATTAAATTTAATAGATGTGTCAAGATCATTCGTTTCACTATTCTGGATCATTTTCATCCTAATAAATTAACCTGATACATTTACTTTACTTTAAATAAGCTATTTAGTGGTGTTGGTAAAAGGGTGGGAATACTGAATTTTCATAAGATTTCAAGTTAAAATTTACCTAGCAAAAAATTAAAACGTTTCAAATCTGAAGATATCACATGATTCTGCACATAGAACTACATCATTAATACCATGGGCCGATTTTTCAAACTCCAAAAAAAAAAAATTCGCCTCCGTATGACACACCAGCACCATCTCAACACACCTCTTACATTCCACCCCTGCAGGTATGGGACTCCTTGTAACTTTAGGTATACACAACAGGCACCTCGTTCGCACATCGCCCTCGGTGGGTAAAGTGGGTAAAGACGAGGGCTTCACCAAGAGACATACCATTACTATTTTTACGCCTGGTATTATAGGTCGCTCCAAGTGACGACCGCGAAGTTTCTCACGGTCTCCTTATTTGTTACTACTCATTTGGAGTGGTGTGCTGGAAATCCACAGGTTTACAGTGGATTGGCATAGTTTGGAGTAGTCACCATCTGGTGGGACGCTCACAGGGGTAATGGCTGCCGCACAGCAAGGCACTCCGACCCCATGGGACCTGAGGTGACGGTAGAACGGAGGGCACTGAGAAATAATGCCTGACGGGCGGTTATCACACCCCCTAACACATTACTATTATACTTATGCATCAGGTAAAGCTTTAAACTGTAATAACTTCTATATTAGCCTTAATTATAGGGCGGGATATAGCCCGATAGGACACTGACCTGAGGTGATGGTAGAACGGAGGGCACTGAGTGCAGTGCCCCACCGCTCGTCACAGCGTAGGCCTACAGTTTCCAATCTTTAATTTTTACTTTTATTTCTTATGGTTCTCACCTGAACACTTTTCGGCATATTGTCACTCATGCCTTATAAACACATATTTTAACCCTAAAGTACAAACTAAGGTAAGGTTCTGGTTTGCTAATTCGTGGGTAAATTCATTGGGTTATAATATCAACGTGGCACACTCGAGGTGGGTACAGGACTCGCCTTAAAACAAAGGCCGAATGTTCACTTAAAACTGTAATTAGGGATCCTCCTCTCACATATTGCACTATTTGAACACAGACATAAGATTCTCTGATCACTGTACCTGTCGTGGGTATATGTCACGTGAGGATACGAGGTGTATTAAGTTAATACCGACGCATACAAGATATTTCCTTTCAAGTATAGTTTCTGGGTCACTTCCAACACCTCACATAGTTCTGATACATTTATCCTTTTTCCAGATCATTGTTCTCATGTAATTTCATATGATATCTGTGGAAGTTATGTTCGCTACACGTTCTCAGATGTAAATAGTATGACCTTCAAACCATGATCCACACTTAGTCCTACAGTACACTAGTCCGGCTCAACTGGACTTTAACATTCATCTTATGGATACCCTGAGTTCTCCTTAATGTTATGAATATATACAATTGATATTATATAACTGTACCTGGGTACAATACAACACATGGTCTAGTAACATAGAGTAGATGAGTTATCCTTTATCAATGTTTCCCGTTTTCTGAGATTCTACAAGAGCGGTGGATTTGAATGTTATATAGCGTAATATGAATAAAATGGGGTTTTTAGGAATGACAATGATGTGCCCAGTACACACAGACACATGACCGACTGCCTAAGCAGCTAATGAGCCAATCAGTGATGAAGAGGATCAAAGTTAAAAAAAAGTACTTGTATAGTACGGTCGGGATATATCGCGAGATAGGGTCCAACGATGTTTGCTATACTGTATACTAAATCGCGATATATAATTACATGTAATCAATGGTGAAAATAGGGTTAGGTACTGGAGGCCAATAAAAGTGACTAAATTTGACTTAACGAGTTCATTTTCTTACTAACTAAAGCACCAATGAACACTAGAATCGGGAGCAACAGGCTGTTTCAATATCAATATCAAGGAACAACCAAACTCGGCAGCTGACGCACCATCCCTTGAACACCAGACTCAGCAGATGCCACACTGTGACCCTCACTTGACAATCCCACACCAACTTGAACGAACAAACCAAAAATGTTAGTTAAAGTATTAAATCTTATCATATAAGCTTTCCATTTTCCTCACTTCATTTTTCATGTCACTAGCTACCCATTTACACTCACCTTAGAAGTCGTAATCTGCAGCAGAGTCAGCTGCGTACTCGTCACTCGCTCAGAAGACTGAGCTGGCGACTGTGAATGCGTGGGTGAACAGCCACGGTGGAGCCTCTGGTGAGCAAATAACGCATTTGTTTGCCATGGCAGTACATTTGAAATATTTCCTGCCCAATTTCCCTTGCGAAATAAAGCCATTTTTTTCTAAAAAACAGTTTTTGAGATATAGCCCAGAATGCGACGCCTAGCTTATGCCTAGGTATGTTAATGCCTAGCAATAACTCGTCAGGCCAACATACAGGCATTAAAACATCTAATAATTACTTAATAAGTAATATTAGGAGGACACGTCGCTACCTGGCATTTAATTGTAATTCTCAAAACCCCCTCCTTCACCCCCCCCCCCCCCCCCCCCCATCACACGCACTGTCACCATCATCTCTTGCCTTAGAGCGAGCAGTAAACAAAAGTCAACTCTCAAGGGGTGGAGATGGGTGGGTTATCGGCGTTGCATTCTGGGCTATATCACAAAAACTGGTTTTTAGAAAAAAACGGCTTTTTGTTCAACCCAGAATGCTACGCCTAGCTTCAATACCCGAGCAGGAGGTGGAGAGGGAGGTGACGTTGCATACAAGCTCAGCTAGCTTAGGTCCAGATTATGATTATAAACCATTTGGAATATTTCCAAAAGTAGGAACATTTACCGGAAGGTAAAATGTTAATTTACATATCTCAATGAGGATACTCACTTTATTCTGATGAGGAAGAAGGTCCTGGTTGTGGACATTGACTAGGTGGGGGAGGGGACCCCAGCACCACCACATGTGAAGCATCTTTCAGAGATAGATGAAGATAGCTGTCTCATATGCCACAGAAAGGCCACAGACCCTGCGTATTTCCGGGTGTCATGTGCCAAAAATTTCTTGCCAGGGTCTGCTTGATTCACTAATTGAGATAAAGATTTTGTCATTTGACTAGGAGACAATTTCTTACCATCCCTGGATGAGAAAACATTCCTGAAGATTTTTAACTGGGCACAATATATAAGGAACCCTTGTCTCATCCATTAGGCTTTTTATCCTAATAGGTTGAGCTTGAAAATCTTTCCTTTCATTTTTTCTTAGGATCTCCGAAGGAAAAAGGGTAACATCCTCCTCAGAAAATACCAATAATAATGGATTATTGGAAATTGAAATCAGTTCACTGATTCTCATACCTGATGCTATTGCTAGAAGGAAGGCTGCCTTCTGGAGTAATTTATCCCTGTTCAGATTTATATTGTAATTAGGCCCCATAAGAAATTTAGTAACTTTTTCCAGAGACCAAGGTGGGATTCTCTTAGGCCGAGGGGGTCTCTGAATGAAAAAGGACGATCTGAGCATTTGATAAATCCTTGGGTTCAAAGTAATATTAAAACCCCAAGCCAGAGGGTCAACCAATGCTGATTTATAAAACGCAATTGTCGGTTAACGAGCACAATTCATTCCAGAAGGTTGCTCGTTAACCGAAAAATTCGTTAACCGAAACCATTGTTTTAATGGGTTTTTGGGTAATTGGTTTCAGCTCACCGAGAATTGCCTAAAGTCAACAAAAAAGGTAGTAAAGTACACTTACTTTGAGGTGTGTATGTGGAAGGCTCTTGGATAATGATGCTGATGTGAATTTGAAGTGGGAGGTGCAGGAGGAGAAGGGAGAAGAGAAGGAAGTGGAGGTGGAGGAGAAGCATTTTACTGCTTCTTGGAAGGTGAGTCACCTTCCATGAAAATGTCAGGAACCTCTGGACTGACAGATTCTCCACCAGGAACATCCTCTCCCCTTCATGAAGTGGAAGGCTGAGGGCTAGCATCTTGTTCCCGCTGCCTTTTACTGAAGAAACTGTCAATTTTTGTCTGTGGGGCATCTCTCCTCCTCATTATTAACTGATGTTTAAAGAAGGAGACCACTGTGTCCTCAACATTACACAAAGCTAGTTCAGATTTTTCCACATCTGGGTGCCTTGAAGCCAGTTTCCTGAACTTCTCCCAGTGGTGAACAGCATCTTTCAACTCTGAAGTTGACATATGGTCATCACTTTCCGTTTCCTCCTCACCACTGTCAGCCTCAAACATCTCATCCAGTTGCTGCAAGTCATCAGGAGTAAGTTCCTGCTCATGAGACATCACATCATCCTCCTCCACTTCAAGGCCCAATGACTGACCAATGGACACAATCGCCTGGTGCAACTCTGTTTCATCCTGAAATCCCACTATCAACCAATCGTCTAGATAAGCAAAGATTCTTATGCTCTCCTTCGCAAGGATCTCTCTGGGGATGTTCGTCAGTTTTGTAAATACTTTTGGCTCAATTGTCAGGCCGAATGGCATCACTGTGAATTGATAACTTACATCCCCCACTTTGAACACTAGAAACTTTCTGTACCTGGGAGCAACAGGAATGTGATAATAGGCCTTTTCGAGATCCACTTTTGAGATCCCGCATTGGGCGGAAGTAGATGCCTCAGATGATCGTAAGTGAGCATCTTGAAACTTCTTTTGGTAATAAATTTGTTCAGGACTGAAAGATCCAAGATCCATCTCAATTTGTCCCTGCCTTTCTTGGGGACTGGGAATAGGCGAGACATGAAACATCTCTCTGACTGTAACAGTTCTATTACACCTCTGTTTAACCGTTGAATTACAAATTCTGTAAGTAAGGGGGTTGTTTTTTTTACCCTTTTTTTGACACTGCTAGGGGAGAGCGCCCCAACCAAGTCCATGTGAGGCCCCCTTTGATTGTCTTATAAGCCCATACGGAAGAAGTTCATCTGTTTTCCCAACCCCCTAGACGACCCAGCTGTCTGGCTTCATTGGAAGGGAGTAGTTGCTGAGGTGGTGGAATAAGGTCTCCTTCCACTTCTGAACAAACGGCCACCCTTACTACGTCTTTGATTGTTCCTCCTCTAAAGTTTCCTCTAGGTTGATAACTGAACCTAGCAGCTGGTCCTGTTCCCCTGTAAAACATTCCTCTTTTAGATTTCCGAAAGGTCTGAGGACTCCTGGGAACATTAATATTAATAGTTTGCTCAACAGCTGATCTATATTTAACCAATGATTGTTCATCAAACAAAGCAGGAGAAAGAGGGGAAGAACGTAGCAATAAATAAGCACTGCCACTTGAAGCATTATTTGTGGCTTGCTTCCTTAGCTGGGCTTTTAGTTTTAGGGCTTTCAACAACATATCTAAGAATGAGTTGTACAGGGAATATGGGATCCCTTGTAATGCAGCAGCAAAACATTTGTCCACTTCTGAATTTTCCCTGGAGTCCAGCACAAACTTAGTCAATAACTGACACATCATAATTGCAGACCAAATATCTGCTGCCAATTTCCTAATTTTAAATTCTTCAAGCAACAGTGCAGAAGCAACTGGTTTCAAATTTCTTTCATAACTTATATCAGCATATTTTGGAGCCGACAAATACTGGGAAAGTTCATACAAGGAACTCTTTTTGTCATTAAATTGGAACTTCAAAAACTAAACTTGTGAGCATTCTTGTCTGCGGGAATGAATGTTAAGTCTTTCAATACATTAGCCCAGACTTCGTCTATTTCAGAGATCATTTTTGGGCAAATATCAGGCCAAGAAAGTGAAGTATCACCTTCCAAAAATAATGAATGATGACCCACAGTTGCTTGGCCTTCCTGTCTCTTTGTAAGTGCTGAGAATCAGGAAGTTTAGAAACATTTTCATAAAATACCTTGAATAAGGAATCCACAGATTCAGATGTAGTAGAAAACAAAGAAGACTTAGATCTTACCAATGTTATCCAAGACCTGTTGGGATCATCCTTACACTCAGTGTCATCCATCAGCTGCATGCCGGTTGACAGCAGTCTGTTTCCACTCATAGTAACCAACACTTTTGCCCCAGGTGGAAGTGGTTGCCAAAATGTGGATAGGATGAAGTCAGTCTCAACAGATTCTCCCTGCTCAAGAGACTGAACACTATGATTAGAGCCAGCCTCATCATCCTGATCCTGGAATCCACTGAAATCAGACTGACTAGATAGAGGTTTTGTAAACTTCCTATTGCCTCATTGTCTGGAAAATCCAATAACTTACTTTTCTTAGCAGAAACAGGCTTGTCTAAGTGGGGATTAAGTCTTTTACCTAACACCAATAAACCTAAACTTTCTGCCAACTTGGGATCTTTCCATTGTTTTACATTTAAAAATTTACTTTTCAAGGCCTTATTCCACCTACTTTTAATTTGGATCTATAATAATTCTTTCTTATCTCCTGTAGCTTGATGAAATTGGAAAATTTGATCATAACAAATTGCACAAACCATTGGTGAAAACAGGTTATTTGAGACACAGCTGCCATGAATTATGCAAGCCAAATGAGGATCTATCTTAGTAATTCAAGTGGCTCTACATCCTTGATAATTACATGAAGTATGGTCCCCTTGGGTCTTGGGTGACACTACTACGACTGAAATCACATTCTCTACTGACATGCAATTCCTTGTATGCAGTGTATGAGCTGAACTTTCTAGTCCTTGTAGCTCATCACTCAATACTAGCTCCTCAGGGACAGTTCCATAGTCTTCTCCAACATCCATTAGAGGAACACCATGAGTCACATTATATCAATAGGAAAATATACGGGAGAAAACATTTTCTCCCAAACCTAATCAATATGACTCGTATTTATTATATTATTAGTAAGTTAATTCATTGAGATCTCTCATTGTTATTTAAGTCACTCGTTTGACAATTATAAACAATTAACTCACTATGTCGTATCCCTTGTGGGGAACAGGTTGTTTGGTTCACACTCAGGATGGGATGGAGAAAGGAAACTCACAATGTGCTCTCTGTATACATGTTGTATTGGATGTACAGTGCAGCTTGGTGCTGGGAAGTGGCAGTGTGGTTACAAGCGTGATGTAGAGAGAGCTGGTTGGTGAGGATGCTCAGAGGAGGACCAGCTTGTGGGTCGCCATGCTCGCCGGCAGGAGCGAGGGCCGCCAGGCAGCGCGGAAGGGGTGGTGTTGCTTGCTGCGGCTGTAGCTAGAAGAAGAGAGAGGTCACCACGAGGTCAGGTCTTATATAGCGGAGGTAGGCGTGGATTATTAGTTGACCTCCGCTGTGTAAAGCGGCGCTGGTTGACCTAGACCACGAGGCATACACTGGGGAATTCGCTGGGTCAGCTACTCAGCGACAAACAGCGTTTGTAGGGGAGAAATCCACTATACCCTCTCCCTTCTCTTATCTCAAGTATCCCTCAGCTCAATTATCATTTTTTTTTTATAAACTAACTTCATTTAGAGCATTTTTATGTAGAGGGATCATCAAGTTCTCTATTTGTTGCCAATCAGGGGCATAAACATTATCGCCTCAATTAATTAGCTGCAGCGATAATGCCTGAGTGAGCACTATCACCCAGCAGGGTTGACAGTACTCAGCTGCTAGCATAGCGCTCCATTGGCAACATCGTTCACAATTACTCTAGCAATATTTATTGGGTTGAGAATTACACCCTGAATGGTTCTCATATAACCCATATAAGGATGCAAGGTCCATCTCAACATAACTCTAGATTGCTAGTAAGACTGGGAGGTCAGCATTCCGGAAGGAACGCCAAGTCTAGCAGCCTCGCTAAGGTTCGCCTGGAAAGGCTGAACCCGCTACTGAGGACATCAATTTCAATTTCAATTGTTTATTCCTTGATAGAGGAAGCGGGATCCTAGTGCTGTCACTAGGTACCCCTGTACAATGACACCAGAAGCATCTGGCAAGTGTGACAAGTATATACAGTATAAATATTATAAAGGGGCTTACTAAAGCCTAAGGAAGGAAGGATATTCCTTTAACACATAATCAATTCTATTTACATAATATCTGGCCAGTATGGGGTTGGATCATCGTGTCTCCGTCACTGGGTCGTGGAGTGGTGGTCCAGCAGGCGTCACGGAAGCGTTGTGTGTGGGGACATCTTAGGAGGTAGTGGATAAGGGTGCTGCTGTCGGGTCTTCTGCATAATGCACAAGAGCGTTGCTCAGGGGTTGAGGACATTAATAAAATAAAGTTATGAAGAGAAAAACTTAACTCTGGCCTTCATGTTGAGAGCAATTAGAAAACCCAGGGCGGGAGCCCGAAAGTTTTGTGAACGAACATAAGAGTACGGAGAAAGATAGCCACATGGTATTCATACTAGCACGTGTATAATTGGGACAAAGAAAATTGTATATATATTTATATATATATATATATATATATATATATATATATATATATATATATATATATATATATATATATATATATATATATATATATATATATATATATATATATATATATATATATATATATATATATATAGGGTTGCCATATCTGAACATTAAAAAAAGAGGACGTTACAGAAGACATCCTCCCCCCCCCGCCTGCCACACACTTTGGCGCTATGTAACCTTGATGCATCCATGACCGTTTTATGCTCTGGAAAAGTACAACAAATCGTAAGCACTAGCTGTGGCAACAAGCGACAAACCCACAACAAAGACTAAGATCAAACACTGTCAATGTAGGTTAAAGACTGGCCAACCACCAGTCACCGTCACAGTTGTCAACACACGTAATTAACATAACGAAAGTGGCTAGATTATGGTTGAAAATTGCTAAATGCTTTAAATGCAGGACAAGAAAAACAAATGCTACAGTGTAAAAAAAAAAAAGAAGAAAAAGATGGTATACCTTCAACATTTCATTTATGGCTGTTGAAGGTTCCAAGTGTTCCCTGAAGAAGGCATTGATGGGTAGGAAAACACAGGGTAACACTGAAGTCCATTTATTAACGGATAGGAGAGATACAAGTAAAGAGCACCGTGCACATGAAGTGCCATGCACGACCCACGGAGTCAGACTAAGGTGGCATTGCCATATGGCAGCCTCGGGGCAATGTTGCCACATAACACGTGCATTGTTGCCACGTAATTACATACATAGATGCTACTCGGCACAATAGCTTATATACAAGGTTGCTACTTGGCACAGTAGCTTAGATACATAACCTACATCTCCCTCCCCCCCTCACGCTCATAGTCTTTGTCTTGAGCGGACTTCTTAGTCCTAAGTCGCTCCGAGCGTCAAGGTGCATTGTGGGGCGGATCCTCGTGAGGTGTTGGGGACTCGTCCTCAGTCAGGGGGCCAGCAGCAAGGGGTGGGACTGGCCGGAGGAAGCGGCGGTTCCTCCACCAGACGCGGCCGCTCGGCATCCTGACCTTGTAGTCCGGCGACCGGCCGACGCCCATCACTATGCCCACCTTGTCCCAACGTGTCGTCGTCGGGTCCTGGACACGGACAAGGGCACCAATCTCCAGCGGCTGAAGAGGGCGGGCACGATCGTCATACCGAGCCTTGGCGTCCTGGGCACGTGTAGCGGCGCGGCGGTCGCAGCTCTCGGCTCTGGTCTGCCAATCCTTCGCAAGGGCCTTGGCGTGTGCAGGAACACAAGAGCGGAGCGGGCAGGGGAGCGTCCTGTGTGGGTGGGAGTATTACGTAACTCCAGGAGTCCTTTGTCAAACGCCTCACAGTCTATGTTGCCTGAAGGGGCCACCTTGAGGATGATTTGCTTGACTGTCTTGACCGCAGCCTGAGCGTGGCCGTTTGACTGTGGGTAGTGGGGTGTTGACACGATGTGGCGGACTCCCCAACGCTCCAGGAATCCTGTGAAGTCCCGGCAGGTGAACTGTGGCCCACCGTCCGTCCGCAGACGTATGGGGACGCCCAGGTCATGAAAGAGGTGCTGGAAGTGGCGAATGGTGGCCGCGGACGTCGTGTCCGAGCCACAGATTACCACCACAGGCCAGCCAGAGAGTCGGTCGGCGACAACTAGGAAAAGTTTCCCAGCTGTGCTGAAGAAATCAGCCGACAAGGACTCGAAGGGCCTGGTGGGTTCGTAATCGCACAAGAGGGGCTCCTGCTGTTGACTGGGCTGCATGATCTGGCACGGCTCACAGGCATGGACCGTATTGACGATATCCGCGTCAATGCCGGGCCAGTACACAGCCTGCCTTGCCGAGGTAAGAACGTTAGTGTCTCCCCGGATATCACACGAGAAGGGTGTACGCCTGCGTGCTCCGTGGGTACCACAAAAAACAGGCCAATGCTCAACTCTCAGCTCTAGACACACTAATACACTGACACTAACACTGCCACCGTCACTAAAACGCACTGTGACGGCGCAACACTATACGTCGAGGCAAAACACAACGCAACACAACACAACACACTAGAGTCGACACGCACATCACCGGCAGACGTAACTGTCGGCATTGTTCACAACACTTGTAAGTCCACAAATCCTACTCACTGCGCCATGAAGGTTCTAAGTGTTCCCTGAAGAAGGCAGTGATGGGTAGGGAAACACCGGGTAACACTGAAGTCCACTTATTAACGGATAGGAGAGATACAAGTAGTGAGCAGCGTGTGCATGAAGTGCCTTGCACGACCCACAGAGTCAGACTGAGGCGGCATTGCCATATGGCAGCCTCGGGGCAATGTTGCCATATAACACGTGCATTATTGCCACGTAATTACATACATATATGCTACTTGGCACAGTAGCTTATATGCAAGGTTGCTACTCGGCACAGTAGCATAGATACATAACCTACAGCTGTAAAAGCACTAAATACAAAAAAATATATAATAATGCGCGTGGCTGAAGAACAAGGAAAATCAGTACATGGTACTACATGCTTGCCCCAAAACTGCTAGCAGTTAAGTTGACAACACCGTACAGCGTACACGTGACTTATCAGCTGACGAAAACTGAAGGAGGTCTCTAAAGTTTCCACCTCCCTTCTCTCACAGTCTCTCTCTCTCTCTCTTTCTCTCTCGTCATTACAGTTTCATGTTTTTTTTCCGTGGAAAAAATGATGGAAGCTGAAATTCCGGACTTTTGAAGAATTTTAAAAATTACTTCCGGATGAAGATTTCGAAACCTAAATGGAGGACATGTCCGGGAAAATACGGACGTATGGCAACCCTATATATTGTGGGGTTATGAGATATTGGTTCACACTCAGGATGGGATGGAGAAAGGAAACTCACAATGTGCTCACTGTATACATATTGTATTGGATGTACAATGCAGCTTGTAGCTCGGTAGGTAGCATGGTAATAAGCGTTGAGTAGGGAGAGCTGGGTGGTGAGGGTGCCCAGAGGAGGGATACGTGGCTTGAGGGACGCCAAGGTCGCTGGCGGGAGCGGCAGCCGCCAGGCTGGTGCAGAGGAGGTGGTGTTGCTTGCTGGTGGCACTGGGTAGAAAAAAAAGAGTAGTCACAGCGGTGTCAGGCCTTATAAGGCGGGGGTAGGCGTGGGTAGATAGTTGACCCCTGCTCCGTGGGCGGCGCTGGAGGTGGAGGCGGAGGAGAAGCATTTTACTGCTTCTTGGAAGGTGAGTCATCTTCCATGAAAATGTCAGGAACCTCTGGGCTGACAGATTCTCCACCAAGAACATCCTCTCTCTTTCTTGAAGTGGAAGGCTGAGGGCTAGCATCTTGTTCCCTCTGCCTTTTACTGAAGAAAGTGTCAATTTTGGTCTGTGGGGCATCTCTCCTCATCATTAACTCATGTTTAAAGAAGGAGACCATCATGTCCTCAACATGACACAAAGTTAGTTCAGATTTTTCCACATCTGGGTGCCTTGAAGCCAGTTTCCTGAACTTCTCCCAGTTGAATAACATCTTTCAACTCTGAAGTTGACATATGGTCATCACTTTCCTTTTCCTCCTCACCATTGTCTGCCTCTAACATCTCATCTAGTTGCTGCAAGTCTTCAGGAGTAAGTTCCTGTTTATGAGACATCACAAGCTCTTCTACATCATTCTCCTCCACTTCAAGGCCCAATGATTGACCAATGGACACAATCTCCTGGTGCAACTCTGTTTCATCCTGAAATCCCTCAAAATCATGGACTACTGATGGCCACAGTGCTTTCCATGAAGAATTGAGGGATCTAGTGGAGACTTCTTGCCATGAGGACACAATCAATTTTACTGCCTCCAGGATGTTAAACTGTGTCTTCCAGAACTGTGCCAGTGTTATTTCAGGATCAGTGGAAGTTGCTTGATGACACCTTAACATTTTCTTCATGTACAACTTCTTGAAATTGCTGATCACATTCGGGTCCATTCGCTGTATGATTGATGTAGTGTTGGGAGGCATAAACAACACTTTGACAAAGTCAAATTGAGACTCCAAAGTTCTGGCAAGTTGAGAGTCATGACCAGGGGCATTATCCATTGTAAGAGTGCACAACACAAGATGCCACCCTTTAAGGGCTTGGCACTCTTACAACAACTTACGTTAATACTCTGACCTGGTAGCGTGATGCGAGAGGAAGGCCCATGGGTACATGCAATTATAGTATCAAGCATTAGGGAAAGAACAACGGTGAACACAATAGGTGAATCATAGACCCATTATACAAATACACTGTTTATTGAAACACAAAAGTGGTTACAGAGAAGACGTTGTATGCACCCAAAATAGGAACTCCTGGTTCCATGCCCTCAGGCTCAATTTACTTGCACCACTACTGGGTGTACCCACACCAAAACACACATAAACTCTCACAGCACCTTAGCACCATTAAAACCAGTATCACTTGCAAGTACATGAGAGTCTCATCACCAAGTGACACCTTCCAACAAACTCCGATAATTCCGGTGGAATAACACCACCACACAAATAGCCCTACTGAGTTATGTACTGTACTCATCCACCAATGATGGGGGCTGGCAATTGTTTGTGGGGCTTGATGATCCGGGTTCACCACGTGGGCATAGCGTTAAGGGAATACTGGCCAGCTATGGGGGCCCATAGGTGGTAGTGGAGCTTCTGACGGTCGGGGCTCACGGGGATAACCGATTCTACTGGACCTCAGACATCTCCCCAGACTAGTGGATGCGTCATCCACGCTACAGACGCGGTCTAGGCTGCAATAAGGACCTGTGGGTGGAGGAGCGTGGCGCTTACTGACGGTTGATAACGAATCTCAACATTTCAAAGGGACATACATTAAGGAAATAAAATACAGTCGGCCCTTAACATACGAGGGGGTTACGTAACAGAGATAGCCGTGGATGTTAAGAATCCGCGTATATGTGCTGCCCCCCCCCCTCCCCAAAAAACCCTGGCCCCCATGCCCTTATTTACCGTATATACCTGCGTGTAGTTCGAGTTTTTAAGACCAAATTATTTTGCAAAAAATTGGGGGTCGACCTCTAAAAGGGTAATAGTTTCGTTAGGTTGAAAAATATTTACCAGCAACTACCAGTAAACAATGGAAACGATGCACCAACGCACCACCAGCTGTGAGTGTCGGAACAGTTGCCAGGGCAGATCTCTTGCGTCATCATAGTTAGCCCAAAGTAGCCAAATGCATGGTATGGTAGCACAGGACGATGTAAAACATAAAGTATTCATTTCTTAAAGTTTATTTATAGATACTGGACACAAATTTTTGTTCATTACATTTGAAACATCAATCTTTGTTAATTAAATTTGAAACAAAAGAAAACTATGATACCGTATTTTCATTAAAATATTACATCACAAGTATATTTTACCTTAACTGTGACTGAATGAATATACGTATTCTCAGAAATAAATATAGAAATGTAATATTTTTGCTGGAATGACGAACATATTACAGTGGAAAGAGGGATAAAACCATGACGAAAACAATGACTTTAGCTTTCTTTCTTTATTCAAAAGATTTTACCGTAATCGCTTTTCGAATGGTTTTCAGTTAAAAAACTGTTGTACTCATACTGTATTACAATAATATTCTATCCTATCATTAGCCTTATAATCCCACAACTGAAAACCATTCGAAAAGCGATTACGGTAACATCTTTTGAACGAAAGAAAGAGAAAGTCATTGCTTTCGTCACAATTTTATCCCACTTTCCACTGTAGGGTTTCGTGATATAATGTTGTCTAGCACTCAGGATGGATGGAAAATCTAAGGTGGTTTTCTTATATAATATAAGTTATATAGTAGACAGTCTGGTGCTGGAGGTGCCGTGTGGTGAGGAGCTGCTCAGTAGACACGTTCGGTGAGTAGCGTGTTGAAGGAGGTAGATGTGCAGGAGCTTCGTTAGGGAAGATGTTGCCTGTTGCTGGCCTCCAGGTTGAATGAGAACGGGACAGCGAGGAGCTTGCTTGGAGGAGGTGTTGCGTGTTCAGGAACCGAGAGCAGAATGAGAGCTGGTTGGTGAGGAAGCTCAGAGAAGGACAGCTGGTGGGTCGCCATGCTCGCTGGCGGGAGCGAGGACCGCCAGGCAGGCGGAGGAGAAGCGAGGGCCGCCAGGCAGCGGCGGAGGAGGAGGTGTTGCGTGTTCAAGAAGTGAGGCCAGAATGAATCTCAATGGAGAGACAGAGCTTATATACCCAGCAGCCGTGAGTCATCTATGAGTCATGGTGGGAAAACCCGAGAAAGTCGCCGGTCTTTGGCTCCGTTGGCTCCGTTGCTAGGATACTGCGGCATCTGGTGACGCCCCCCCTGGGCCGCTAGTTTGGTTGCCAGGGAAGACGTCGTAGGTGGCCTGCAGCTACGCAGTTGTAGGGGAGACGTCCACTACACCACTGTAATACGTACATCATTTCAGCAAAAATATTACATTTCCATGTTCTCAGAAATAAATGGTAGTTTTGTTGAAACGTAATGTTCAGTATTTAATATTAAAATGCAAAAATAGCTATAAAAACAATTAATACACCCGTAATGTACTGGCTGGCATCTCGTCCCTGCTCCCGCGTCCAAGGTCACCACTCCTCCCAACTCGCTCCCTCAGCTCCCTCCTCATCGTCACTACTGCCAACAACAAACACAAATGTTTTGTGAATAACTGCACCTCCACTTCCTATGTACAATACTGAACTGCACTGTGCTGTGCATTTTTACAAACAATAAACATGGCAAGAAAAGCTAATAAAAAAAGAGAGATAAAAATTTCACTTTACTGTACAGTTCCTATCCTTGGTGACAGGACGGGGGTCATCGGGCTCATCGTCACTCAATTCCATAACGGGTGGTGAAGTGGGGGCGACGGTGGATTCAACTGCTTCCTCACTGCCGCCAGTGATTGATGGTGTTAAATCTCTCCTTCGGTGATCATAGAACATGGTGATGGGGAGTTTTCGTCTCTTTCATTCATTTCTTCCATGATGTTTTTGTATGGAGCGAAAACGTCATCCATCCCTCGCATGAATTTCAGGGCACGCACCATGGAGGGGTCCATACTATAGGCCAGGTTTTTCAGTGCCTCAATATTCCTGGTCATCTCCCCCAACTTCTCCAACGTTATTTCTTGGTGCTCTTCCTCTTCCTCATCCTCTTTCCCTTTCGCTTCCTCTTCCTTGCCTGAGTCTTCTAACTCCTGTAGATCCTCCTCGGTCAGCTCAGTGTCGTGCTCTTCAATTAGCTCCCTAATCTCGTCCTCTGCCATGTCCTGGAAGCCTTCAGCAGCCACTTTCCTTGACAGTTCCAAGGTCTTTCCGAATATTTTCATTAAAATCCATCAAAATCATTTTCCTTGTCATCGTCTTAAGCACCAAACAGCTCCTCCCAGTCTTCTCCTTGAACAGGGCTAGAGGGTACTGTGGGGTTCAGGATATTTGGTTCACACTCAGGATGGGTTGGAGAAGGGAAACTCACAATGTGCTCTCTATATACATGGTGTATTGGATGTACAATGCAGCTTGGTGCTGGGAAGGCAGCATGGTTACAAGCGTGATGTAGAGAGAGCTGGTTGGTGAGGACGCTCAGAGAAGGACAGCTTGTGGGTCGCCATGCTCGCCGGCAGGAGCAAGGACCGCCAGGCAGGCGGAGGAGGGGCGAGGGCCGCCAGGCAGCGGCGGAGGAGGAGGTGTTGCTGGCTGCGGCTGTAGGTAGAAAGAGGGAGATCACCACGAGGTCAGGTCTTAAATAGCGGGGGTAGGCGTGGCTTAGCAGTTGACCCCCGCTCCGTGATGTATGGCGGCGCTGGTTGACCCAGACCAAGAGGCATACACTGGGGAATTGGTGGGGTCGACTAGTCAGCGACAAACAGCGTTTGTAGGGGAGAATTCCACTACAATACTCCCCCTTCCCTCCAGGCGGTGTAGGAGACTTGTTGTCTGCAGAGTTGCTTAGCACATGTGAGGCAGAACGGGCGGTGCATGCCTCATGTGAGACAACGGCGATGGCGTGGATGAGCCGGTCGCTGGATACAACTGTCTAGATACACCATATCTGTTGGAGTAAAGGGAGAAAAAGGGTGTGTGGAGGCGATGAATGTTGTGCTTCCCTCACGGCAGGTACAGAGTCGTCAGATGTGCCTGCTGGGGTGTGTGGGCCTGGGTCAGGAGCAGGGGCTGCGTCAGCAGAAGCGGATTAGGGCTCGTGACAGCAGCTGGGTCCACGACAGCAGCAGGGTGCAGGACATAAGCAGGGAGTACCTGAGGGAGAAAAGAGGGGTGTGTGGGTCCGCGTCAGGAACAGAGGCCGCGTCAAGGGCGGCAGGGGTTACTGCTGGGCCGGGGTCGGCGTCTGAGGCAGGACGTGTGTGCTGGGGTTGGTAGGACGTGGTGCTTGGGGCAGGAAGAGGAGCTGGTGTCTGCTTAGAGTAGCAGAGCTGCTCTAGGGTGTCTAACCTGCGGTGTAGAGACAGTAGTTGTAGAGCCAATGAGAGCTGCTTCTGTGTGGATAAGCCAGTCTTCCATGTTGCTTGAAGACTGGGAGCGTGATCAGTTTTCTCCTCCATCCTGTGTGAGTGGTCACTCCGGGGTCACCATTTGTGGGGTATGGGATGTTTGGGTTCGCACTCAGGATGGGTTGGAGAAAAGAAACTCACAATGTGCTCTCTATATACATGTTGTATTGGATGTACACTGCAGCTTGGTGCTGGGAAGGCAGCATGGTTACAAGCGTGATGTAGAGAGAGCTGGTTGGTGAGGATGCTCAGAGAAGGACAGCTTGTGGGTCGCCATGCTCGCCGGCGGGAGCAAGGACCGCCAGGCAGGAGGAGGAGGAGCGAGGGCCACCAGGCAGCGGCGGAGGAGGAGGTGTTGCTGGCTGCGGCTGTAGGTAGAAAGAGGGAGATCACCACGAGGTCAGGTCTTAAATAGCGGGGGTAGGCGTGGCTTAGCAGTTGACCCCCGCTCCGTGATGTATGGCGGCGCTGGTTGACCCAGACCACGAGGCATACACTGGGGAATTGGTGGGGTCGACTACTCAGGGACAAACAGCATTTGTAGGGGAGAATTCCACTACAGTACGTGTTTTTCGAATCGTTTTCAATTAAAAAAATGTTATAGCACATGTATATTTTACCTAAACTGTGCCTGAATGAATATATTCTCAGAAATAAATAGTAGTTTTGCTGAAACGTGATGTATTTCAATGTAAAATAGGATAAAATACATGACGAAAACAAAAGACTTTACCTAACCTTCCAATGTTCAAGAGATGTTACTCGTTTTTTTAACAGTTTTCGGTTAAAATACTGTTATATTACAATGATCTTATATTCATACTGTGCTTGATATACTACATTCACGGAAATGTAATATTTTTGCTGAAATGACGTACGTATTACAGTGGAAAGTGGGATAAAATCGTGACGAAAACAATGACTTTCGCTTTCTTTCGTTCAAAAGATGTTACCGTAATCGCTTTTCGAATGGTTTTCAGTTAAAAAACTGTTGCAATTAATGAAAATTGCAAACTATATTCTTTAAATAATGTTTCTGAATGCACCTTATATAATATAAATGAATAATAATATGGTCACACAAGAGGAGATGGGACGCCATTGTTTTCGTTTGTGTTTACAGCCGGAAGTCCGGGACGATAGTTCTACACCAGAAAATGAAGAAATAAGACCCTGGTTGTAGCTGTAATAAAATTAATGTAAAAAAATGAATATACTGTATATGTATACTGTAATGTTATTTAATGTTAATAAATGGAACAATAGAAGTAGCTAACCACTAATGACAAAGAAAAAAAAGATGGATTGGGAACGCCAACATATACGAACATGCGCATTTAAGGATACCGCCTTCATTTATCTTTTTAAGAACATGTACAAAAGATTCATTATTGTTTATAACTGAATATGCATTTGATTGAATTAATATTTATACATGTGAAATGAACAATACAATTCATTAATAATACGTAGAATATTAAAACACACAAGAGGATAAGAGACGGCATTGTTGTCAGTGTTTACACCCATAATGTCAGTTATCCACCTGAAACTGAAGAAAATAAGACCATGGTTGTTGTTGTAGTAAAATTAATGTAAAAAATATGTATGTTTTAATTGAGATTATTTAATGTAACAGTAGAAGTAACCACTGATATTAAGGAAAAAGTGAGACTGATAGTGGAAAGCCAATGTATACAGTACGCGCACACTCAAGGAAACAGTCATTTATCTTAAGAATATGTAAAAAAAAGATTCATTAATGTTTATTACTGAATATTGAATGTAATTGATTGAATTAATGTTTATATTTGTGAAATGAACAATGCAATTCATTGATATGTAGAATATTAAAACACACAAGAGAAGACAAGACAGCATTGTTTTCGTGAGTGACGATGATTCTACATAAGAAACTGAAGAAAATAAGACCCTGGTTGTAGCTGTAGTGAACTTAATGTAAAAAAATTGAATACCTGTATGTATGTTTTAAGCAATGTTATTTAATGTTAATAAATGGAACATTATTAGTAGCTAACCACTAATGGTAAAGAAACACAGTGACCCCTCGGTTAACGAACTCAATCCGTTCCAGAAGGTCGTTCGTTAACCGAAAAGTTCGTCAACCGAAACCATTGTTTCAATGGGTTTTTGGGTAATTGGTTCCAGCTCACCGAAAATTGCCTAAATTCAACAAAAATGGTAGAAAAGTTCACTTACTTTGAGGTGTGTATGTAGAAGGCTCCTGGATGATGATGATGATGATGGGAATTAGAATGGGGGTGGAGGAGAAGGAAGAAGAGAAGGCATTGGGGTGGAAGAGAGGTCACCCCATGGCACCATTTCACCCATAAAATTTTAGTTCTCTTGGTGTATTTCAAGAATATTTTCTTTAAATCAACACTGCAATGCATTATATATTGTCAATATGTAAAATATATTTCAAAATGACCAATAATTTGCTTGGAAACACAGAAAAAAAGCGTTAAGTTGAAGAGTCTCAAGCAAGATGTTACCTCCAGTGAAAACAGAGACTAACGCCTGTTTGCTGTGTTAAGAGGCTGGATGCCGCGCATTAAACTAGTCACTTTACCCTCAATTATGTTCAATAATTGTTAAAATGACTAAAAAATTTAATATTAAACTTTTAAAATTATTGAATAGTACAAACTTCTTGATCTTTACTAAAATAGTAAGGAATTTAAGCCCTAGAACCTATTAATGTATTGGTGGACTGATACTAAAGCTGGTTGCCCGGTCAGTGCAAGCGAAAACATGTTTAGGAAGGTTCGTAAGAAATTCTTTAACCGAATTTTTGTTCGTTAACCGAATTGAAGATCCTTATGGAAGGCAGTTCGCTAACCGAGGCGTTCGTTAAACGAGGGGTCACTGTATGGCGAGACGATTGGGAACGCCAACGTATGAACAGTAAGTGCGTACAAGTGAAAACATATCGTCATTTCTCTACATATGAATATGAAAGCAACACTTATTTACTGTTCATATATGTTTTAAATAATATTTACGAATGTAAAACAAAAATTCTACTCACCAATGGTGGTAAAGTTTAAAACAATAGGACAGCCAATGAATATTGTGTGAGTTTTTACTCAGATGACGAAGTCATCAGGTTCAACTCTGGCTGAAGCTGTAGCTTTCCATAAAGCTGTTGCTGAAACTGTTACTGAACCTGAAGTTGATGTTGAAGTTGCATATGAAAATGAATTTGATGATGTAGCTGAAGTTCATGGTTTAGGCCTTCGAATAATAAAGCTCTCAAAAGAACCTTGCACAGCTGCTTTCTTTTCTCATTATACATTTTTATGTAGAGGTCATTTGCATTTATTTATATTTTAATGCTTTGTTCTGTTAATGGATCCACTTCAGAAAATATGTTCATTGCTTGCTCCATATAATATCCACAGACCTCTCACCTTTTTCATATCGTTTTAACACATCTAGTTTCTTGGCTAAGCTTATACATTTTCTATTAGCTTTTGAACCAACAGTACCATCACTTGCTCTTTTGCTCATGTTGAATAGGGATGCAAAATGCCGTAAGAAACCTGAGAAAGTTTTTCTCCTATTCCAGATGTGTGAAAACATAAGGCCCGCCAAGCTCCGACTGTTGTTTGCCACTCATTAGCCAGGCAGCTTCTTTGTGCAAGGTGCTCTTCATTTTTTTTACAGTAATTTCTTTTATACAGGGTAATACATAGAGATTTAGTTATTATTTATTTGAAAATGTAACTATTTTATTTTATTATATTTTGGTCATAAATACAAATGAGATAAGACGTAAATTAAATTGGATCCTAAATTAACTTGGGTTAGTAGCGATATAAAAAAATCGTTATAAAAAGTCGCAATATAACCGGACCCTACTGTACAGTACAGGAGTACCGGTATATGTATTTATTGTTAATTTGGCAAGTCCAAACTATTTAAAAAAAAAAATAGTTCTGTACACTTTGTGAGGCGTTAAAATTTGCACATACTGAAGATAAGACTATAATCAATGTTGGGACAGCAGTAGTGTGCTTGTTTCTTTCTAATGTAACCAGGGTTCTTTCCTTGGGTTGGATGTAAGAAAGGTGTTATCCAATGAGAACCTTACCAACATTAACTGGACAAAGATGGTTAACTTACAAGTGGTAGTACAGTAATGATATATATTAAGGCCAGCTAGTCAAGAAGTTGATATTGGCAAAGGGACTTAATAATAATTACTGTACAATGCACATTATTATTTTTGATGAAATATTTATTTTTTATATAAAATATTTATAAAGTACAGTTGGTCCTCATATTACGCGGTCCCGCATTCCGCGTTTCACCGTTAACGCGGTGCCTTGCCAGAACCTAACATTCTCACATTCCGCGGTCGTGAACCCCATTAAGCGGAGAGCGACTGGCAAGCCGCGCCATTTTTGGATCCAAACCTCCCGCCATGTTGTGTAAGAGGCGCGAAAATGGTGCGCACAAGGTCGCCCAGTCATCAAAACATTACCAGTTCTTCACCCGCCACCCACTACAGCCGGCCCAAGTCAGTGATAGTGATAAGTATAGTGAGGATATGGACTTATATGAACTTTGGGGGGTTTGACAAAGAGGCCCTGCAAGCCTCTGTGGTGGATAGTGATACAATTGATACAAGTGATACAGGTGAGGGCCAATAATCTGCCCTCTGCCTCGGAACCAACCGCCCATCCCCGTGTGCCCAGCCATCTTTTCTACTAATGTAAGTGTTAAAAAACCTATTATTATTGATATTTCTCTTAATTATTAATTGTGTGTGCATGCCATCATAAAGTTAAGATAATATTTTTACTACAACATACTTGTGTGTCGTCAAAAAGTGGAGTTTGGGGATCGGCCCGGACTCCATTTCAATTAATCCCATATGTTATGTTATTCACTTTACGCGGTACCCTCCGGGTTACATTAACCGCGTAATATGAGGACCAGCTGTACAAGTAAACCACAAAAATTTATATTTCACTTTTACGATGGTTATAAATTAACACCATCTCCCCATATACGATCACTATGACTCGCTTTAATGATAGCTATCGAATAGCCATCAATATCTATTGTCTGATTTTTTCTCTAGTGCAAACCATAGGTTGTTTCCTCAAATTTATCATAATCTTGCAAGAATTGCAGCAATGCAAGTAATATTTTTCTATGTCAAGTCAGTGGCATTTCATAAGGAAACCATTTTTAACCAGGCATCTCTACCAACACTTGTCAGCCTACCCACCACCGGTGCACGGCCAACCTGCGCACTACAGCCCTCCCCTTAGTTTTGTCGATCATACATCCACCATCGTATGGCTCCACAATTATCAGCCAGCATCGTACTTGTCGGTTTTTTCTTATATAGTGAGGACCACACTAACATTTAGAAAGAACTGTTATGGTGACTGAAGTGATATTTTCTGTGACTTTGTGATGGTTTTGAAAATGTGAGCAGTGTCGGCCACTATCATTGTTTTTGTTATCGTTCACCGTTTTTGTGACAAGTGCTTTTGCGACTGAAAAAAGCAGTGCAACTTTGAAAATGTCTTGGAAAGTCAAGGCATCCAAGACAACCATGTCTCTGAGGTGAAGCTTGAAATTGTTAAGCAGCACAAGACTCCCCAGAGGATGTGTGAGAATCAGAGTGACCTCTCCACTACAAGAGTCCCCTTAGCCTTGAAGAGGACATGTGATAAGGCTTAACCATTATGATGTAGCAAGTGTTGTTTACTGGTTTTGTACTGAAAGTAGTATTGTTAATTTTTTTTGTCAGTGGTACATGTGTGTGTTTGGGACTGGATGGAACATATCCCATTGAACCCCATGTTATAATTCTCCCAATTTACGATATTTCACCTAGCAATGGGTTTTTCAGGAACGTAACTCGGGGGTTACTTATTAGTACTACAACCGAGCACGGTGGACTTTAAACTCAGCAGTGGCTCAGTGGCTGTAGTGATGCACTGATGTGTGGCCGTTTGTTGTGGCTTTTACCTCGAGTTACTTAGTTTTCAGACAGTTTTTGATTTATAGCCATCATGGAACTAAGTGATCCAAAACCTAGGACAGTACATGACAAGTAGTGTCCTCGGTCTTGTACATTGTTCAAGTAGACATCAGGCGAAAGTACAGTAATCCGGTCAAGTACCTTCAGCTGATGAAGGTAAACACTGTGCACAATATTGAAGGACAAGGAGACACTGTATTGTGGCCATGCATCAATGAGTACAATGTAAAGTACTTCTCAGTTGTAGAAAAAGACTTTGCATTGTGAACTTCATCGCCCTGTTGTCAAACATTCCTCAAATAAATGTTCTATGTTTAATTTAAAAGACATCCAAAAGTAGTGGTAGTGGTGATGGTGTAGGTTGCTACTTTTTCAAATGAATAGCTGTAATGGTAGTGGTGCTACATTTTGATAAAAGAACAGGAGCGGTGGCACTACGGTTTCCAAGAAGTTGCAAGCACATCCCTGATAGACCGCAATATACTGTACAGTGCAATCAATAATTATCTATGCATTGGGTAATCAATCAAAAGTACTTCTTTATCTTTATTCTACTGTATGACAAATACAGAACCTGATCCAGGGTAATGCATAGCCTACAAAAAAGTAAAAAAAAAAATAAATAAATCCTATCTAATTGTGTATTAATATTCAATGCCTCCAAGCTTCAACTTATGTTCCAGAAAATTTCAGTCAAGATAGTGCTTGTAGCATGAGCACCAGGACTTAACAAGATGGGGAAAATTCTAATACACCTTAAGTGTTCTAGACATTTAATTTAAGTTTACTTTTATTGTAGTTGTGTGCAGTCTATTGGCATATCTCCCATATTCTGGATACAATTTGATATGATCAATCATTTACACAAAATGTAGGAGCAGATAAAAAGAACCAACTGTGTCTTCTTTATCAAGCAAAAAAAAAAAGAGGTTAGATCCAATCCAATTGTGTCCATGAATACATAAGCAGTGTTAGTTGCAAAAAACAGTAAATGACTATAGGCTGTACCTGCAAGTGTGATGTGATTAATGACAGTTAAATGATGTTTGATGCTAATTTTATAATTTTTTTAAAGATTAAAAGGTTTTGTATGAAATGTTTTTTTTTTTTTTTCAGAAAATTGAAATGGACTTGGGGAGTCGTAAAAGTACCAAACTTCAGTCTCCAAGTCATGCCACATGCAAGACAGTAACTAACAAAATCCTTATCTTACAAAAGCCTCATTATCTAGTCACGGATACCAGTGCCATAATTTGCACCTCCAGCCTTCCTTAGTTCCTGGAGGAAGGCTTCGTGATCCAGCTCATTGGAGCTTTCCAATGTCAGCTCCACTGCAAAATTCTGTTGGAAAATAACATTTTGAAATTAAAATTTCATGTCCTAAATATTTAATTAGCAACTGCACTCTAAAATACAATAATGCTCCAAAATATGTTATGGTATGTTTACATTTAAAACAAGTTGACATACATTTTATTTCAACATACTGTAGCATTTCAGCACATCTGCTCCATTATATTTGGATCCTCAATAATTGTACAAATGAAATGCAGTATCACTGCTTTTTATCAACTTCAAGAAAAAAGGATTTACACAAAATAAGTGATTGACCCTCAAAGTCCAATTTTATGATCATGAACAATTGAATGCTCTTGCATTATACAAACTAGAATGTAACATCTCCACATCATAATTGATCACAGCAACTTTAATGTTTGATGTCATTATTCCATAGCCCTACAATTCTGCAAGTAAAGGGCTTCTGACTGACATACTTTTCTATTTAAGGCAAAATAAATTACAGCAACTTTTAATCTCCCTTAATAAAAAATTCATCCTCTGTTCCACAAAATCAAATCAATCACAGTGAGGATTGGCCTTTAGTTGACTTCACCTTTTCCATTCCTGAACCTTGGGGTTTCAGGATTGATCCTTTGTTTGTAATCTGAAGTTGTGTGAATGGTCTTGTAGGTTAAAGCACAAGACACCATTAAAAAAATTTTAATCACAATGCTTAGAAGTTAATTAATCTTGAAAGAATTCACAGCTCTGCATTTCACTCATTTCCTTCTCTCATCAAGATCTGAATCCACGTGTAAAATTGCAGCGAGGGACACCCTTGTCAGGGAGGCTAATTAAATTATACCTCTACTTTATCAAAGCATTTGACAAAGTGCTTAAAATTATATCAGGAGGATAGGGAATTTAGGTTAATGTCCTGGCATGGACTGTGATTTTCTTTGCAATTGCAAACAATGGCATGAACTCCTGTGTACCAGTTACAAATGGTGTGATACAGGGAAGTGTGCATAGACATACAGTATGCATTAATTTTAATGGCATAAAATAATTAATAAATAGCTTGGTACAGTTTTGAGTAGTTTTTATCATGTCTCTAGGCCAAATTTTTACCCATTAAAACATCTCGTTATATAATTCTTGCCTATCATTAAATAGGTTTTTTCATACATTTTGGAATGCGTAAAACTCTTCAGGAATACTTCCAATTCGTGGAGAGGAAACGGTGATGACTATCTAGGGACTCCACATGAAGTTCTTCACTTCCCTTCAGGATTGTTCTGGATTACCTACAATTTCCTTGGCAAGGAGATGTCTCAAAATTTAAGACCCCAAACATTAAATTACTAATATAAACTTTCCTGAAACAAGCTTCCAGTTAACTTTGTTACCATACACACTGACAAGCATCAAATAGATGGCAAGCCCTCCCAGTCTGATGTGAAAGAATATTGCTCCAACAACAAAGGAGGAAAGGGGATGCACATTCCCACTAAAAACCCACCATTCATCATAATTTAGATCTTATCTGGTTATTAGTTGGATAGGTATGAAATCTGGCATTGTTTGACAAATCATCTTTTGAAAGTGGGTTCCACAAGCATAATGGAAGGCAGTGTGGTTGGTGCTGCACTCAACCACCTTCACCACTTGTAATGTTAGGTAACCTACAACCTTTTGGACAGGAGGAGAGTCCTGTATCCAATTGGCTGCTGCATCCCAAGTTATCAGTTTAAAGCGAAGCCTTCTAAGCCAGTATACAGTAAATTATCAATGTGAAACAACAAAAATTTGTGTGAAAAAAAATCATGAAGTTCAACTCTTGACACTGACAAGAGTTGAGAATTTCCATTTAACAAAGGATTGGGCGAATGCAAGAAATAAAGTTGGGAATAGTTGAATGTATATGAAACACTCATTTGGGGGAAAACTATTAGATAGGGTGGAATCAAAGGCATTTCATCTTATTAACTCTCCTCCTCAAGTCAATAATCTGTCCTCCCTTTTTCTTTGCTGCAATGTTGCTTCGCTCTCTTTTACAGGTACTTTAATGGGGAATGTTTGGTGGGTTTGGCATCTTGTGTACCGCCGACAAGGCCGTGGGCTCGTAACACTCATCTTGCCCGTGGTGCCCTGTTTCTGTGTGGATGTCGGGCACACTAGAATAACCCGTTAAAGTGGCTCCTCTACTCTCGCAACCAAACTGTGGAATATTTTGTCTTCTACTGTATTTCCATCCTCTTACAATGTCTCACTTTTAAAAGCTGGTCTTTGTGGTGTGGATTAGCATATACCAAAATAAAGATAAGGGGCCTAAAACTAAAATTTTTACTAAAAAGTTCACAACAATTGGACATCATCAGAGCCATAGAAAGCAAGGCTGACAAAATGGATAGCAATGGCATGACTAAAGGAAGTCAGAATGGATTTTTCATAATGGGGAAGCCATCAAGGTCATGTTTCTCTCTTGAAAGTCAACATCCAAATCATTTGCAATTACTTTTCTTATAGGTTTATAGGGTTCAGATATGCAGGGTACAATATGATGGAAATAACACTACATCAAATAGTCTAACAGCTGTGATCAATCAGCTGGTCTGTGTGTAATGCAGGACCATTTGTACATCACCAGGTTATAAAATATTCTAATGAAGAGCAGTAAATTATATAATTCATATGCTTCTATCTGAACTTCACTGGACCACTACTCATCTCTAAGAGACAATTGCTGTTAAATCCCACTTTTCTTTTGGAGACCCTTATTTTTTCTTATTGTCCAGGATACCATCTTCAATCTTTTCCCAAGGAGAATGCAATTATAGTATATTTTATACAGTACATAACATCTAAACTATTTCCAAGGACTGACAAATGTTTGACTGCAGGTATTGGAATTGACACCAGTAGTAAGTTTTGAATCCGTCCATTTACCCTCAGTGATACTTACCGACAAAATCTCTTTCACAAGAGCCTTGTCTGTTGACATCTTGGCTTTCTTTATTGGAGATACCTCAGTTCCTACCCAGGTTACCAACAGGAATTTTGATCGCTTGCTCATCTCATCTCCAGTCTGAGGGAATTCATACAAGTAATTAAATGGGGATTGTTTTTTTTTTTCATTAAAAACAGAAAAAAATTGCCAATTCTATCTACTTATACATCATAAATTTCTTCGTGCATGAGATGGAACAAAGAAAAATGGAAACCTCAAGAAAAGGAAGAAACGGTAAGGGATGATCCATGATGTGTAATGAATGAAAGGAACACTGGAAATACTGTACTGAAGAAAGTACACAAAGTGGATCCTGAATCTTCATTACCATCATAATGTTTCATTTCAATTCTTCGTGTCTATTTCATTCATATGAACATTATGAAATAAAAAGTATTGTACACACAAACCACAATCTTGTATTATCCAACACAACACCACTTTACCTCATTAATTCACATGTCCATTTCTTTCATGTCTTCCTCCGACTCTTCAACCAGCTAGGCTACAAATCATCTTCCTTGCCCATATCCTGCCTACCATAAACTCCATATTCCCAACTCACCTGAACGTGTTTGCATCCCTTCAAAACTCCAGAACTTTTTTTTCAAATCTTAAATTCTTCTACATCTTCATTCACCATCCTATCTTTCCTCCTAATTCCCATTCTAGGTAATGAAACTCAAACCTAACCTAACCTGCCATAAAATATTGTGAGAGTTGTATCTGTAAACTTTAAGCCCATGCATGATCATTACTTGCCAATAGTGCACAACAACTGATCTATTGCAGAAAAAAAAAATCTGATCAGATGTATATGAAGAAGGTTCAACCACTTCAATGTTCTCCAAGAAATACTTTTTGCAAGATCTGCAAACAAATAATTTATTAAATTTTCATGCATAATAAAGGATGATTAACGAGTTCCAGACGTGCATTAAACTTTAGGAGACAAGATATTACATATTAAACATTTGAGAAGTAAAGTTAGCCAAAGATAATTTATTTTTTCATACTTTGTGTTACAAGACCAGAGACCTGCATATTCTTCTTTTTATGGATAGTACAACTGCAAACAATAAATACATTTTGACCACTATTGTACTGTACTATAACTACCAGAAGGGGGGGGGCGAGGCCAAGATAGTATCATACACAGTGCCCTCGTTAATTTGCATCATTATAATGTGGATTTTGGTTCAATTCACATGGTTTTCAAAAATTAATTAAAGATTTAAATTCGGGAGGAATCTGAAATAACCACGTTCCGAAAAGTCGCTTATTTTTGGAATATATTATTAAATAGATTAAGAATGAATTATAGGAATAGTACATGAATTACACTTAAACACACTCCCTTTATTCACAAACTCGTATTTGTGAATTCACTTATTCATTAAAAATTATGAGCGAGTCTTTAATCAAGATTCGTGATCGAAATTTAGCTATCTGCGAGTCTCTACTAAAACTGTCATTTTCTGAAAATAACGCTACCACCAGAAGTTCTTCGATTTCATTCATTTTTCCACAGATATTCTTATCATTATAGTATGTACAGCTGCTCCCCGACTTACGACGGGGTTAGGAACCCAAATCCATGTCATAAGTCAAAGTGGTCGTAAGTTGAAAATGCTTAAATAATACATAGAAAATCTAAAATGGGGGTCTCTTTCTTCTCAGCACCACAAAACTTTCACTTTTAAGCTTGCCAGCCATTTTAAAGTGAATTATAAACGAAAATTTTGTCAGTACACAGCACAATCACCAATGTTGGGGCTCGAAAATACTTAATTTGACAAAATTTTGGTACGACTGAGGCGGTCGTATGTCTGGGTGGTCGTAAGTCGAAAGTCAGGGAGTGGCTGTATTTTAAAAGAGGCGATGGAACAGGGAAATCGCCATCCCTTTATAATGACAGTATGCAATTCACCATAATTCCCATATTATTTCGGTTCATTTGGTGCCGGGTTAACAAAACATAATAAAAATAATTTTCCCCAAAAAAATCCCACTCGGTCCCACACGAGCAATTGCACTGTAGTACGTATACTCTCATTCTCTTGTTTACAGAGAAGTAACAGCTGATCGGTCCTGCTGACCAGCTCTCACTAACAGTGTTGCTAGCACTTACTATATCTCGAGCACCATTGTTGTCATTGCTCAAAAGGGTTGGAGCTTACCAGAGGATCTATCTTGAGCACTTTGTAAACAATATTGTAGCTTTTTATCAGAACTTAATACATATTATTGTAGTGTTTTGTACAGCAAGATCTTGTATTTCACGAGTAATATACTGTAGACTGGAAAAATTGCGCCAAATGCAAATATATAAATTAATGGGAAAAATAACAATACAGTGAGTTCTGCTATAACGCGTGTTTTCATAACGCGAATTTGGTCTAACGCGATTTATGAATTAAGGACGATATTTGTATAACGCGAACGCTTGTTTGCTATAACGCGATTTTTGCTTACTATTTCTCCAATTTTGTGGTACAGTGGGGTATGCTATAACGAATCTAATTGGTTCTAGAACCTTGTTCGTTATAGCATTTGTTCGTTATAGGATTAATCCGTTCCAGGCCCCCAAATACAACCACTTAGCACTGAAAAATATAATACAAAATTGTAAAAATTGTAAAAAAGTGCATAAATATGCATCTAAACCCCTGAAATAAAGAATATCATTAATATTTGTAATAAAAAAACAATTAGAAACAACAACAAAAAAATTTTTTTTAAATAATGTTCGTTGTAGGAGTTTCGTTCGTTATAGTATTCTCAATTTTATAGATAAACCCGTTCGTTATAGGAATATTCGTAGTAGGATCTGTTCGTTATAGCATACCCCACTGTATTAACTGTGAATATAGTAAAGAAGAATATCAACAAGAAGCGTTCTGGTGATAGAATTCCCGGTGATGATCGTAAAAGAAAGGATATAACACTTAAAGAGAAGCTCGATTTTATCAACCTCAAAATCACCCTTCTCCCCCATCAAGTAAAGTGTTACATTTACTGTATGATTTCATTATTAGATATGAATGTAACATTTATTTAGACTGTGCTATCCTTTGTGTTAGGCTAACTACTAAATTTTTTCGATTTCGAGTAATCTGCACCTAACCCTATTTTCTCCATAAGCCCTGTTATTTCTATTACGCGATTTTCTATAACACGATATTTTACAAGAACACAATTATCGCGTTATAGCAGAACTACCTGTATAGACTGGCCACTCTACATCAACCTCTGATTTTCCCGTTTATAACCTCCAAATTATACAAATTCCATCTTTATTGACCAGATTGTGCTTTCCGGACGCTAGTTTATAGGCCTTTAAGTAACTTAATCACACGCTGCTTATCCTGCATCAAGTACAGCTTGTACCTCTCTAGTCCGGCAACCTCGGGACCTGACCGGTGCCGGACCATGGAAATTCACCCTTTTCTTGAATAGATAGTGACTTGTGCTTAGGCTTGGAAGCACTAGCACCACTTTCTCTGCATCATGGTCTCTTTGAACACATATTGAAGGGTTAAATGTCGTATAGTAGCTTCTCAAATTTCGCGAGTTTTTAATTCTTAACGTATTTTATTGGAACAAAAAAAAAAATAAATAAAAATTTTGACGGCTGAAACTCGAATTTCGACGGGTTTGAACGGCCCACCAACGTTCAGACGACGTGCACAATCGTGTAAACAGCGTCATTTCTCATATATACAAAAGATCCATTATTGTTTATTACTGAATGTCTTTTTTATTGAATTAATGTTTATGTGTGCAAAATGAGCAATACAATTCATTAATAATACGTAGAATATTAAAACACACGAGGAAATGAGACAGCATTGTTTTCGTTGATTACAAAACCAGTGACAGTGATTCTACATATAAAACTGAAGAAAATAAGACCTTGGTTGTAGTTGTAGTAAAATTAATATGGTTGTTTTAAGTAATGTTATTTAATGTTAATAAATGGAACAATTGAAGTAGCTAACGATAATGGTAAAGAACAAAAAAAGAGATCGAGTATGTAAGTGCGCACACGTGAAAACATATCGTCATTACTCTACATAAGAATATGAAAGCAACACTTATTTACTGTTCATATATATTTTAATTAATGTTTCTGAATTTGTTTTTATTAAATTAATATTTGTGTGCAAAATTAACAATACAATTTATTAATAATAAGTGGAATATTAAAACACACGAGGAGACGAGATGGCTGCCGGCATTGTTTTTGTTAAAGCTTATAAAACCAGTGACTGACTGGTTCTACATAAACTGAAGAAAATAAGACCCTGATTGTAGCTGTAGTAAAATTAATGTAAAAAAATTAATATGGTTGTTTGAAGTACCTGTAATGTTATTTAATGTTAATAAATGGAACAATATAAGTAGCTAACCATTAATGGTAAAAACAAAAGTGAGACAGTGTATTTAAGTGTGCACATGTGAAACATATCGTCATTACTCTACACAAGAATATGAAAGCAACACTTATTTACTGCTCATATATATTGAAGGGTTAAATGTTGTACTCTGTATAGACAAGCAGAGAGAGAGAGAGAGAGAGAGAGCAGCCGAACTGCTGAATGTAAACAAACCTTAATTTCCCTCGGCTTTGTTGTTGTTTTTTTTACGGGGATTAGCCCACCCGAGCATAGGTCACTGACCCACATTGGGGCCTGAGGGGCAAAAATTTAATACTCCTGTAATATTAATAATAATTCAGATAAGAAAAAAAAAAAAAAAAGCTGCCTATCTACCTATTGGACAAACTAAAACCGTTCCGGACCACAGAATGCCGGACGAGAGAGGTACAACCTGTACTTGGCCAACTTAATTTCCTTATGATGTCCCACTTCTCCTTTTCCTTAATTGGCCGCTTAGGTGGGTCTGTCCCACCCCCACCAGCACCACCCCCAGTAGCGGTAGAGGCCATTATCTTGACTCGACAGGTGGTAGCACCACCCAAAGAAGCACACATTAACAGCCCAGGCGGTCGCTACGATGGCGCGGCTACAACGTGATAGGCGAGTTCTTGTAAACCTCTTACGTTCACCACCGGCAATTCGATCACCAAAACGCTTCTTGGAAACATTCTTCTTACCTTGTATTTCCTTATCCATCGCTAACAACAATATTGGAGAAAATAGCGAAAATCACGGACTAATTGACAGAAACTACGTGGTTCAACTGATCACGTGATGTAAACCGAGTGTGCTGGTGCAAACCGTTATTAGTCCTCACTGCGAAACATTTTTTTTTACTTAATCTTTTCATACAGTATTTATGGGTAACAGCTAAATTTGTAAAAAAAAAAAAATAATTTAGCGTCTCAAAAAACACTTCACAAACAAAAGACACGAATCAATTGAACACGTGATGTCGAACGTGAACTGTAAACATTGCATAACCCCGCGCCACGCTTAAAACGGTGAGGATGGAATCAAAACATCGAGGATGGATTCGTGATATAGCCGAATTCGCGCTATAGCCAACATTCGTATGCAAAGGTTTGCCTTTTACAAACAGGGTTCCCCTATTCATCAATCGCGTTACAACCAATTCATGTTGACAAAACACGCGTTGTAGCAGAAATGACTTAACTGGTATGAGGGCTGTGAATTCATTCAAGACGGTGGCCAGCATTCAGCTGGCTGGATCTCGCGAAACTCACTATATTTTACGGGAAATATAAGACTTGGTTACATTAGGTCAAGGGTGTCAAACTTGCGGCCCAACACACTCTTGCATGCGACCCGCGGCTCATTTGCTGCTCCAGCCTTACCTTGAGGAGCTAAAACCAAAGATTGAGTGTATTCCTCAGCTGAATAAAATAATCTGCTGTTTCCTAGAACAAAATACTCAATCAACATCACCAATGAAAGAACAATAAGACTAGAGATGGTTTTAACGGTTAATTGTGGTTGTAAGCGTGCCACTGTACGAGTCAAGCATTTGCAAACATGAGCCTCTCAAGAAATACAGTTGCAGAAAGAATTGGTGAATTATCAGAGAATATTAACAGTCAACTCAAAGACAAAGTTAAGTCCATTACTGCATTTTCAGTTGCAATTGATGAAAGTACCGATGCAAGTGATGTGGCACAACTTACAGATTTTATACGTGGCGTGGATGAAAATATGCAGGTAACAAGAATTTGTGAAACTGGTACAATGAAAGGAACAACAACAGGTGATGACATCTTTGTGGGTTTGGTAGGGGCACTGGATAAATTAGGTGTTGACTGGGCACAAAATGCAAGTCTGTGAGTCTGGCTCAGATGGAGCACTGTAAATGGTGGGCAGAAAAGCTGGTGTGGCAACAAAATTAAAGGAAAAACTAATAGCTGTGAACCCCAACCATCAAATTTATAATGTGCATTGTATTATACATAAAGAAGTGTTGTGTAGTAAAACGTTAAAGATGGATAATGTCATATGCGCGCAAGGTCTGAACCACAGACAGTTCAACTGTTTATTGGAGGAAAATGAGAACACACACGGACTGCCATATCACACCGATGTTCGCTGGTTAAGTTGGGGAGTCGTACTGAAGCAATTTTATGAATTGCGCAGAGAAATACAGATGTTTATGGACCAGAAAGGAAGGGATTTGCACGAACTGAAAGATAATGAATGGGTTTAAGATCCAACTTTCATGGTGGATATTACAAAACACTTAAATTACTTGAATACAAAGATGCAGGGATGCAATAAATTTGTGACAGTTTTATGACTGCATTCATGCCTTTGAGATGAAACTTCAGCTTTTTGAACGGCAACTGTCACAGAGTAATCTTTCTCACTTTCCGACCTTGAAGTTCCTGCAAGGCACACCTGAGTTTCATGCTGATATCTACACAAAAAAGTAATGCATCAAGATTTCCAAATTAATGAACGAGTTCCAAGAAAGATTTGCCGACTTTAAAAGACTTAAAAAGGATTTTTTAATTTTTTGGGACCCATTCTCTGTTGGTGTTAATGAGGTACCAGAACATCTTCAGTTAGAATTAATTGAGCTCCAGTGTGATTCTCTGTTGATGAACAAGTTTTCGAGTGTTGATGTTGGCACATTTTATCAATATTTTGGACCAAATTATCCCAGGATTAAATGTTTTGCCTCAAAGATTATGTCAATGTTCGGAAGTACATATGTCTGTGAACCACTCTTTTCTGTGATGAACTTGAACAAGTCTCGGCTTCGGTCTCAACTTACTGATGAGCACCTTAATTCAATACTGAAGCAATACCAAACTTTGATGCACTGGTCCATACCAAGAGGTGCCACCATGCCAATTATCAGGAAACAGCAGCAGCAAACAATATGATTGATCAATGTAAGTAAACACTTGATTTGTTTGTTTTTAAGGGTTTCACATGAGCACAGACTAAATCCACCTTTCTTATTATGTCGTACTACTCACCTAAGAGGTGATTGCGAAGTACTCATAATTATGTTACTTGGCCCGCATACTGTGTACTCGTATTAAATCTGGCCCGCCATGGCAAATGAGTTTGACACCCCTGCATTTGGTAGAGCTCGTGAAATTGAAAAACGCGAAATGAAATTGCGCGAAATATGAAATCTTACTGTAGCGTATAACTCAATAGAGTGGTTCTAACTCTCGACAGGAGCTGCCACGCAAAGGCCAACCGGCCTGTTGCAGACTCCTTATGTTCTTATATGCCCTGGCTTATTCGCTGATCACCTAAGTGAAAATGTAACCAAATTGAGCCATCATGTATCAATAAATTTTAAAACAAATTAGAAATTATAATGTTTTAAGACAATGGTTTAGTAGCACAGAAAGCCTCCGATAACGACGGTTCTACTAACGATGGTTCATATTTAAGACCCTGGTTAATTTAGGACCCAATTCAAATTATACCATTATTTTCTTCGTATTTATGAAGAAAATAGAATAAAAAATAAAATTAAATGAAAATTTTCATAAAAATAATAGCCAAATCCAGATATGTACTGTATTATATAAAAAAAAAAAAGCCTTGCACACGGAGGCTGCCGGGCTTGTCAGTGGCGACGCCAGCATCACTAGTATAATTAGTCGCAGCTTGGCGGGCCTTTTGTTTTCACGCATCCGAACAGGAAAAGGAGAAAAACATTCTCAGATTTCTTTCAGCATTTTTGCATCCCTATTCAACATAAGCAAGAGAGCAAGTGATGGTAGTGCTGGTTCAGAAGTTAAAAGAAAATTTATAAGCTTAGCTGAGAAATTAGGTGTTAAAACGATATGAAAAGGGGCGAGAGGTCTGTGGATATTATATGGAGCAAGCAATGAACCTTTATTTATGAAGTGGATCCATTTCTCACATGTCGGCCCACACCGCTGTCTATGATTGGCTAATTGGGTGGTACCCAAGAACGACCAATGTCAATGAGGGTGATTCATGGCCTGTATTCTTATACAGTGGTCCCTCGGTTAACGAACGGTTCGATTAATGAAATTTCGGTTAACAAATTAGCTCCCATAAGGATTTTCAGTTTGATTAATGAAAAAAAACTTTGATTAACAAAATCCTTACGACAAACACGTTTTGTTGCGCGCATCAGCTGATCAGTTAGTCTTCCAATACAGTAATTGGTTCTATGTTTATATTCATTTCCAGTGAAGTAAATATCAAGAAAGTTGGTCTCTTGAATATTTTTGTATTTTTTACATTAAAATTATTGGTCATTCTGAAATTTGGTTCGCATATTGATAATATACAGTGCAGAAATTAAGGCATTAGAACCAATACACTCTGTAAAGAATATGGCATGTCATCATCGACTGCCTCTACAAGCAGCAGTTTGAGATGTAAACAAAGCTGCCGGGAATACAACACACACACCTCAAAGTAAGTTAAAATACCGTATTCTATTGTTTTTTTATTTATTATTGCACCATATACTGTACAGTACAGTACTGTATTTAGTTTATATTTAAGGTTTTGTATATTCTATAACTGGTATACAGTACTTTGTATGTACTTTTTCTGTGAGTTGGAACCAATTACCCAATATCCCATTGAAATAACAGTTTCGGTTAACGAACGACTCTGTGGAACGAATTGTGTTCGTTAACTCAGGGACCACTATAAGTTTTCTAATGTTTTGATTTACTTTGTTTTTTTTTATATCAGTGTTATTTAGTTTTGGTTGTAATAACATTAAGAGCCATACAGTAAAGCCTCGAATAACGACGTTAATGTGTCCTCCAATATTGTAGTGTAAGGTGAATCATCGTATCGTGAATCATTAATTACCATTAAAATAAAGCAATAATAATGAGATGCGTTCCCAAGTGTGACCTTTTCATATCTTTCATGTGGCTTTTTACCGTCTTTTTCCCCCTAAAACAATACAATTAATGAAAATTGCAAACTACATTCTTTAAATAGTAGTTCTGAATGCACCTTATACAATATAAATGACTAATAATATGGTCACACAAGAGGAGATGGGACGCCATTGTTTTCGTTTGTGTTTACAGCCGGAAGTCCGGGACGATAGTTCTACACCAGAAAATGAAGAAAATAAGACCCTGGTTGTAGCTGTAGTAAAATTAATGTAAAAAAAATTAATATACTGTATATGTTTTAAGTAAAGTTATTGAATGGAACAATAGAAGTAGCTAACCAATAAAAAAAATGGATTGGGAACGCCAACATATACGTACGCGCGCATTTATCTTTTTAAGAATATATGCAAAACATTCATTATTGTTTATAACTGAATATGTATTTGATTGAATTAATCTTTATATATGCGAATTGAACAATACAATTCATTAATAATACTGTAAGTAGAATATTAAAACACACAAGAGGATAAGAGACGGCATTGTTGTCAGTGTTTACACCCATAATGCCAGTTATCCACCTGAAACTGAAGAAAATAAGACCATGGTTATAGCTGTAGTGAACGTAATGTAAACAAAATGAATACCTGTATGTATGTTTTAAGTAATGCTATTTAATGTTAATAAATGAAACATTAGAAGTAGCTAACCATTAATGGAAAAGAAATAAGGCGAGATGATTGGGAACTCCAACGTATGAACAGTAAGTGTGTACATGGGAAAACATATCGTCATTTTTCTACATATGAATGCAACACTTATTTACTGTTCATATATGTTTTAAATAATATTTACGAATGTAAAACAAAAATTCTACTCGTCAATGGTGGTAAAATCTAAAACAAAAAAGACAGCCAATGAATACAGTAAAAGTCCAAAAAACCGGACCACCCGAGAATCCGGACTGTTCGAAAACTATTTTTATTTTATTTATTTTAAGCAGGCTTTTGTGTGTATGTGCGCATGCATGAGCGCCACAGCTGCACAGCGACAATAAGCGACCACGTGGTTGCCACTTTAAAACGAGCAATCAAACTGTGACAACATACAGTATACAGTGGTCCCTCGGTTAACGAGCGCCTCGGTTAATGAGTTACCTCCCATAAGATTCTTAAATTCGGTTAACGAGTTTCTTACAAGCTGACCTCAACAAGTTTTGGCTTGCACTGGGCGGTCTACCAGTTTTAGTATTAGTCCGCCAATACATTAATCGGTTCTAGGGCTTAAATTCCTTACTATTTTAGTAAATATCAAGAAGTTTATACTATTCAATAATTTTAAAAGTTTAATATTAAATTTTTTAGTCATCTTAACAATTATTGAACATAATTGAAGGTAAAGTGACTAGTTTAATGCGCGGCATCCAGCCTCTTAACACAGCAAACAGGCGTTAGTCTCTGTTTTAACTTGAGGTAAATTCTTGTTCGAGACTCTCATCAACTAAATGCTTTTTTTCTGTGTTTCCAAGCAAGTTATTGGTCATTTTGAAATTTATTTTACATATTGACAATAAATAGCGCAGTGCAGTGTTATTTTAAAGAAAATATTCTTTATTTACAAGTTTAACTTTGCAAAGCACGTGTTGACATTATTTGAATCCAGCATGGGGCCTAAGAGATCAAGAAAAGCGATTTCAATCCAAACCAAGCAGGAAATCATAAAAAAAACATGAACAAGGCATTAGAACAAATGCGCTATGCAAAGAATATGGCATGTCGACAATTCTTGCACAGAAAGACAAATTTAAAGAAGTGAAAGCGAGACAAATCTACAAGTGTGTTTAAAAGTAGATCCCTAATTGCAGAAACTGAGAGGTTACTTATCATCTGGATTAGGGAAAAACAGATGAAAGGCGATTCAATTTCTACTGAATTTATTTGTGAAAGAGCCAGGGAGATATACGAACATTTAAAGACAGATCAACCTGGTTCTTCAGGCACAGAATTTGAAGATTTTCGGGCCAGCAAAGGCTGGCTCGAAAAATTTAAGAAAAGAAGTGACATTTTCAGTGTTGTTAAGCATGGTGAAGCTGCTAGTGCTGCTAAGGAAGGGGGGCAGCAAAGGTTTAAGATGAATTTAAAAAACTGATGGAAGAAGAAAATTATCTTCCACAGCAAGTGTTCAATGTGGACGAAACTGGGCTGTTCTGGGAAAAAGATGCCCAAAAGAAAGTTCATCACCAGAGATGAAGCCTCTTTACCTGGGCATAAACCCAAGAAAGACCGTCTCACTCTATTGCTTGGTGCCAATGCTTCAGGGGATTTCCGAGTGAAGCCTATGCTTGTCTACCACTCTGAAAACCCCAGGGTGTTCAAGCAACAGAAAGGGGTAAGAACAAAGCTTGGAGTTTATTGGAAGTCCAACCGTAAGGCATGGGTGACAAAACAGCTCTTTAATCAATGGGCTGTTGATGTGTTTTGCCCTTCTGTCAAGAGCTACCTTACCACCAATAAACTCCCTTTAAAGGCTCTTCTCCTCATGGATAATGCTCCTGGTCATGACCCTGACCTTGCCAGAAATTTGGAGTATCAATTTCACTTTGTTTAAGTGTTGTTTTTGCCTCCAAAGACTACATCAATCATACAGCCAATGGACCAGAATGTGATCAGCAACTTCAAGAAGTTGTACATGAAGTAAATGTTTAGGAGGTGTCATCAGGCAACTTCCAATGATCCTGAACTAACACAAACATTTCTGGAAGACACAATTCAACATCCTGGAGGCTGTAAAATTGATTTGTGTCATCATGGCAAGAAGTCTCCACTAGATCCCTCAATTCTTCATGGAAAGCACTGTGGCCATCAGTAGTCCATGATTTTGAGGAAGAAACAGAGTTGGACCAGGAGATTGTCCAGTCATTGGGCCTTGAAGTGGAGGAGGAGGATGTGGAAGAGCTTGTGATGTCTCATGAGGAGGAACTTACTCCTGATGACTTGAAGCAACTGGATGAGATGTTACAGGTAGAGGCGGACAGTGGTGAGGAGGAAATTGAAAGTGATGACCATATGTCAGCTAACAGTTGAAAGATGTGATTTACTACTGGGAGAAGTTCAGGGAACTGGCTTCAAAGCACCCAGAAGTGGAAAAAACTGAACTAACTTTGTGTCATGTTGAGGACTCAGTGGTCTCCTTTAAACATAAGTTAATGGTGAGGAGGACAGATGCCCCACAGACCACGATTGGCACTGTCTTCAGTAAAAGGCAGAGGGAACAAGATGTTATCCCACAGCCTTCCCCTTCAAGAAGGAGAGAGGATGTTCATGGTGGAGAATCTGTCAGTCCAGAGGTTCCTGACATTTTCATGGAAGGTGACTCACCTTCCAAGAAGCAGTAAAATGCTTCTCCTCCTCTCCTCCTCCACCTCCCACTTCAAATTCACATCATCATCATTATCATCCAGGAGCCTTTTATATACACACCTCAAAGTAAGTGAACTTTTCTACCTTTTTTGTTGAATTTAGGCAATTTTCGATGAGCTGGAACCAATTACCCAAAAACCCATTGAAACAATGGTTTCGGTTAACGAGCAACCTGCTGGAACGGATTGTGCTTGTTAACTGAGGGACCACTGTATACTCGTCTATAACCCCCCCTCGTTTATTGGTCGACCCTGATTTTTTGACCAAGAAATAGTTAATTTATGATATTCCTCGTTTATAGTTCGACCCACGTTTTTGAGGGTAATGGAACCACAAAACCTTCAGTAAAAACGCTCTACATCCTATAAACGGAGGCTCGCCGTGCCTGAAACACGAGTGCCGAAGGCAAATTGTTTACCATTTGTTATTACGACACTTTACACTGAAACGCGGGTAGTTTCAACAAAAATATTGTATATTTCCATTCAAGCATTTATTCAAGTCAATTAAGAGGGAATATTATTGTAATACAACAGTTTTTTAACTAAACCATTCGAAAAGCAATTACGGTAACATCTTTTGAACGAAAGAAAGCTAAGTCATTGTTTTCGTCACGATTTTATCCCACTTTCCACTGTAATACGTACGTCATTTCAGCAAAAATATTACATTTCCGTGAATGCATTATATCAAGCACAGTATGAATAGAATACCATTGTAATATAACAATATTTTGAGTCCTACTCTTTCCATTTACAGAGTACTGTACAAGCCCATAATAATGGCTCCTAAAGTAGATAAACTTCGTTGTGTGAAGAGAAAAAAGAACACTCTGAAATTGAGTGACAAACTTGAAATAATTAAGAAACTAGAACGTGGTGTGAGCAATACTGTTCTAATGGAAACATATGACATTGCAAAGTCTACAATTTATGATATAAAAAGGCAAATAATAAAATTCTAGAATTCACAGCTTTTTCATTAAAACTGCTCGTTTTGATAAATGAAGCATGCTATATTTGCTAATGAATAAACCATCAAAATGTACCTGTTCATCTCTTCTTTATTCCTCCTTAAATTTGAATTTTAAAAGTACTGCCTGAGAATCCGGAAAATCCGGACCGACCCAATCCCCAAGCAGTCCGGATTTTTGGACTTCTACTGTATTGTGCGAGTTTTTACTCAGATGACGAAGTCATCAGGTTCAACTCTGGCTGAAGCTGTAGCTTTCCATTGAGCTGTTACTGAACCTGAAGTTGAAGCTGTTTATGATGCTGAATGTGATGGTGTAGCTGAAGTTGATGGTTTAGGCCTTCGAATAATAAAGCTGTCGAAAGAACCTTGCACAGCTGCTTTCTTTTCTAATTATACATCCTTACGTAGATGTCATTTGCATTTATTTAAAATTTAATGCTTTGTTCTGTTAATGGATCAACTTCAGAAAATATGCTCATTGCTTGCTCCATATAATATCCACAGACCTCTCGCCTTTTTCATATCGTTTTAACACATCTAGTTTCTTGGCTAAGATAAGACACTTTCCATTAGCTTTTAAACCAACACTACCATCACGTGCTCTCGTTGAATAGGGTTGCTGTAAGAAACTTGAGAAAGTTTTTCTCCATGTTCCAGATGCGTGAAAACAAAAAGGCCCACCAAGCTCTGACTGTTGTTTACCACTCATCAGCCAGGCAACTTCTTTGCACAAGGAGCTTAATTCTTTTTGCAGAATTTTTGTTTTTGTTTTTTATACAGTGGTCCCTCGGTTAACGAGTTGCCTTCCATAAGATTCTTAACTTCGGTTAACGAGCAATCCCTCGATTAACAAGTTTCTTACGAGCCAACCTGAACATGATTTCGCTTGCATTTGGCGGTCCACCAGCTGTAGTATTAGTCTGCCAATAGAGTAATCGGTTCTAGGGCTTAAATTCCTTACCATTTTAGCAAATATCAAGAAGTTTATACTATTCAATAATTTTAAAAGTTTAATATTAAATTTTTTACTCATTTTAACAATTATTGAACATAACTGAAGGTAATGAAACTAGTTTTATGCGTGCCATCCAGCCTCTCAACACACCATACAGGCGTCAATCTTTGTATCTTTTCAGTGGAGGTAACATCTTGCTTGAGACTCTTCAACTAAATGCCTTTTTTCTGTTTTTGCAAGCAAATTATTGGTCATTTTGAAATTTATTTTACATGTTGACAATATATAATGCAGTGCTGTGTTGATTTAAAGAAAATAATCTTGAATTGCACCAAGAGAACTAAAATTTCATGGGTGAAATGGCACCATGGGGGGACTTCTCTTCCACCCCAATGCCTTCTCTTCTCCCTTCTCCACTCCCATTCTAATTCCCATCATCATCATCCAGGAGCCTTCTACATACACACCTCAAAGCAAGTGTACTTTTCTACCTTTTTTGTTGAATTTAGGCAATTTTCGGTGAGCTGGAACCAATTACCCAAAAACCCATTGAAACAATGGTTTCGGTTAATGAGCAACCTTCTAGAACGCATTGTGCTCGTTAACCGAGGGACCACTGTAATACATATCAGGATTTAGCTATTATTTACAGGAGCTCCTTGACTTATGAACCTACTCGAGTTACGACTACCCGGACATACGACAGCCCCAGTCGTACCAAAAATTTTTCAATTTAGGTACTTTCGAGTCCCGACGTTAGTGATTGCACTGTGTGCCGGCAAAATTTTTGTTTGTAATTCCCTTTAAAATGACTGGCAAGCTTAAAAGTGAGTTTTGTGGTGCCGAGAAGAAAAAGAGACACCCATTTTAGATTTTCTATGTATTATTTTCGCATTTTCGACTTGCGACCAATTCGTCTTACGACCTGGATTTGGGTCCCAAACCCCGTCGTAAGTCGGGGACTGCCTGTATATGAAAAAGTAATTTTAATTTATTTTTATTATATTTTGGTCGTAAATACGAATGAAATAAGGACGTAAATTGAATTGGGTCCTAAATTAACTAGGGTTTTAAATATGAAAAGTTGTTGGTCGAACCGCTGTTATCGGAGGCTTTACTGTATTCTGTTTTATAGGGTATAAGGTGTAAAACTTTAATGTAATGTATTTGGATTAGTTGGCAACCGAGCCATACAGTGTGGTGGTGGTCAAGGCAGAGCAGCGCGAGCCACCGACTGAACCGGACGCACAGAGAACTAGGAACTCCAGGCCTGGTATACACACGCCGACATGGGGTACAAGATAGCCGCCGAGTTGTGCGTGAAGTAATTGGAGATATTTGGACATGAAAAACTTGCTCTGTGAATGTAAATAGTGTAATACTGTACGTGTCATTTTTACACGACGAGTTTCCATAAGCCCTTCCTCTCGGTCTGAAAGTCCTGTGACAACTGACACCATTAACAGAACAAAGCATTAAAATAAACAGGGATGTGAAAAATGCATATAACCTCTACAAAGATGTATAATGAGAAAAGAAAGCAGCTGTGAAAGGTTCTTTCGACAGCTTTATTATTTGAAGGCCTAAACCATCAATTTCAGCTACACCATCAATTTCAGCAACAACTTCAGGTTCAGTAACAGTTTCAGCAACAGCTATGACATCTTTATGGAAAGCTACAGCTTCAACCAGAGTTGAACCTACAGTTTCCGCCAGAGTTGAACCTGATGACTTCATCTGAGTAAAAACTCGCTCAACATTCATTGGCTGTCCTTACGTTTTAGACTTTACCACCAATGGCGAGTAGAATTTTGGTTTTACTTTAGTAAATATTATTTAAAACCTATATGAATAGGAATGAGTGTTGATTTCATATTCTTATGTAGAGAAATTACAATGTTTTCACATATACGCATTTACATACGTTGGCGTTCCCAATCCATTTCTTTCTTTTTTTTTACCATTAATGGTTAGCTACTTCTATTGTTCCATAACTTAACATTAAATAACTTTACTTAAAACATACATATTAATTTTTTACATTAACTTTACTACAGCTACAACCAGGGTTTTATTTTCTTCAATTTCTTATGTAGAACCATCGTCACTGGTGTTGTAAACATTAACAAAAACAATGCCGTCTCGTCTCCTTTTGTGTGTTTTAAAATTCTACGTATTATTAATGAATTGCATTGTTCATTTCACATATATAAACATTAATTCAATCAAATGCATATTCAGTAATTAACAGTAATGAATCTCTTGCACATATTATTAATGTAAATGATGCGGTTTCCTCGAGTGCACAAGTATACGTTGGCGATCCACTATCAGTCTCACGTTTTTTTTCTTTAATATCAGTGGTTACTTCTACTGTACATTACATAACATTAATTAAAACAAATATTTTTCTTTCCATTAATTTTACTGCAGCAACAACCAGGGTCTTAGTTTCTTAAGTTTTAGATGGATAACTGACATTATGGGTGTAAACATTTGACAACAATGGCCAATGGCTTCCCATCTACTCTTGTGTGACATTACGATTGATTTATATTGTATAAGGTGCATTCATAAACATTATTTAAAGAATATAGTTTGCATTTTTTATTAATTTGATTGTTTTGGGGGGAAAGGGGAGTAAAAAAAGACACAAAAGTTATGAAAAGGTCACACAAGGGAACACATCTCATTAACATTGCTTTAGTTTAATGGTAATTAAGGATTCACGATACGCTGATTAACCATACACTAGTATTGGAGGACACATTACCATCGTTATTCGAGGCTTTACTGTACAGTTAATGTGTGCGCTATACAAGTGCCTTCTTACATGACCTCACCCCTCTCCTCCTCTCGGTGTTATTTATTTTTTACTTTTTTTTACTTTATTATTACTGAATGCAGATTAAGAAAATATTTTTGTTTGCACAGTAATTATAAAGAGAATTTGTGTAGTGGCCAAGGCAAGGTGCAAAAACTGAACAGAAAAATAAATAATCGAATGCAAAGCCAGATTTTTTAATAATGTAAAAATATTCTGAATTTGGTTAATTCAAAATTTTCAGTAATTTGGGAGACCTAGAGCCCATTTTTGTTGAATTGTGTGCAAAAATAGCTCCTTCCACGCTTAAACCATCCTCTGGGTAATGTGACACTGATCAGCTGGGCAGTCACCAGCCGACTCCCAGACGTGTGTGTGTGTGTGTGTGTGCCTAGGTTGGACCAGCAAGGGGATCTCGGAGTAGCAGTGGACCCTAGAGGGACGGCGCATAGACCCTCTGGCATGTTGACACTTTCTGGCGCCTCCCAGCCATTGCCCCACTGCCTTGCGGATTAACCTTGGGAGCTATAAGGCTACAGGAGTAAACCCTGAACGAAAAATCTGCGGTGGAGCCCCGCATCAGGCAGACATGCTTACAGAGCTCCAGCAAGACCCCCAATGGCAGTATAGACGGAAGAGGTGACCACCATGGAAACCCAACGACTACACTGGCAGACAAAGGCAATGCCTGATAGACAGGCTACGAAGGCAAAACCCAACAAACTGGGCAATCGGCAGTCCATTGCAACTCTCCCTCTCCCCAATCGTTGCACCACTGGATCAGGAAAAGGGAGAGCCAAGATGTGTGGTTGCAGCCTGCGCTCCTGCCTCACCACATAAATCAACTCGCATGCAGCCATCACCCAGCTCCTCATACCTCTCATCGTCAAAACCTCTATACCCCCCAAAGTACTATGGCAATGGACGCGTGGCGACGGGGACAGGTAGAGTTGATGGTCGTTTAAGCACTTGGATCTAGGCAGCAGAGCAATCCGGTCCTGTCTGTGTGACTGTGCAGCCCTTTCAAGGAGCCACTCTGCTCACCCCACATGGGGAGGGGAGGGGAGGGGGGGGCTAGAAAAGGTGCCCTAAACATAGCCTGCCTAAAAAAACAACCTTAATGGGCAACCGTACCCAGTAAGATCATCCTAATGCAGTCGAAAACACAATCAAAATCACAGATCCAAACAAAAACAAACCTTTTATGGTCACTGCATGAAATGTCAGGACCCTTCTGGATACTGGCACAAATGAGCAGCCTGAAAGAAGAACTGCCCTTGTGGCAAAAGAGCTGGCAAGGTATAACATCGACATAACAGACATTAGCGAGTCCCGGCTCCCAGAGGAGGGCCAACTCACAGAACGGGGGTCTGTATATACTGTACATTCACCTGGAAGGGTAAGCCTGCTGTGGAGAGAAACCGATTTATGGGGTTGGCTTTGTCATCCGCCAACGCATCCTATACAGGCTAACTGAAATGGCTATTGGGATCAACGAGCACCTCATGACATTCCGAGTCCCACCGAATCACTCACGTCATGCTTTTTTCATCAGTGCATACGCCTCAACACTGGATGCAGAGGATGACATCAAGGAGGCCTTTTATGCCGACCTCTACAGAGTGCTAACCTTTATCCCCAGAGAAGACAAGGTTGTGCTCCTTGGCAACTTCAATGCCAGAGTGGGCAGAGATGCCAACATTCGGCAGGGAACCATAGGGAGAAATGGACTCGGGAAGTGTTATCCCAACAGCCTACCTTGTTTCGGCAGGACGACAAGTTCAAGGGTTCGTGGCAACACCCACAATCCAAACACTGGCGTCTCATTGACTACATCATTGTCAGAGAGAGAGATCACCCATACCATGCGTGGCTCAGACCACTGTGACACTGATCATCGACTAGTCAGAGGCAAGCTCTCACTTCACATGGCCCAAAATGGTGAAGGCAGCAAGCCTACAGAAGAAGTTTTAATACAAAGTGTCTGGAGGATCCAGCGGTAGCACATGCTTTCAAAGAGCAGCTCGAACATGGGCTTATAAACAAAACAGCAGCAAACAATGCAAATCCCAGTGTTGAATGGGATACTCTCAACACTTATGACAAAAACCTGCAGAGAGACCCTCGGCCAGATCAAAAGAACACACCAGGACTGGTTTGATGAAAATGACCCAGCAATCAAAGTACTCATCGATGATAAATGTGCTGCTTTTACCGACTAGCAAAACAACCCTCAGTCTCGGACCAAAGTGGATACCTTCCGCAAGAAGAAAGCGGCTGCCCAGCGGGAACTTCGCAGTCTAAAGAATGACTGGCTTAAAATTAAAGAATGAGAAATGCCAAAAAATTCTCTGTGGTTTTAGACCATCAAATGGCACCACCGACATGATCTTTGCTGCCCGCCAGATACGGGAAACGTGCAGAGAACAGCGTCATGACCTGTACATGGCTTTCATCGACCTAACCAAGGCCTTCAACTCGGTCAACAGGGATGCCCTCTAGTGGACCCTCAGCCGGTTTGGCTGCCCACCAAAATTCATCGCCATTGTGAGGCAACTCCACGATGATATGAATGGCAGTGTCCTGCACAAGGGCACCCAGTCCGAGTTCTTCCCCATCCAAACATGGGTAAAACAAGGATGTGCACTGGCACCAACTCTCTTTTCCATTTTCTTGGCTGCTTTCCTTGCTCATGCCAGTGCCAATTTAGCCGGCAGGGTGGACATCCAGTACCAAGTAAAGGGGGGTCTTTTCAACATAAGACAACTCCAGGCAAGAGCCAAGGTGTTGGTAGCTTCCATTACTGAACTTCAGTATGCAGACGACCACACCCTTGTTGCTCACACTGAACATGGCCTACAGGAGATCCTGAACACCTACGCAGATGTGTATGCACACTTTGGTCTCAAGGTGAATTTGCGTAAGACTCGGATTCTCTTTCAATCTGCCCCTGGTTCAGACACACCTCCATCATCCATCCAGCTTAACGGTACTACCTTCTCTAAAGTTACCCACTTTCGGTATCTCGGCTCCCACCTGTCCACCACCGCAGACATTGAGGAGATTCAGCATCGGATCAGATGTGCATCTTAAGTCTTTGGCAGACTCCAAAAACCGTGTCTTCAGCTGTACAGAGCTGGAATTATCTACAAAGTAGCTCATATATCGAGCAGTGGTCCTCCCCACCCTGCTATATGGCAGTGAGACATGGGTCACATACAGGAGGCACCTCAAGGCACTGGAGAACTTTCACCAACATAGTCTACGCTCCATCCTACGAGTTTGCTGGGAAGACAAGAGAACAAATGCCAGTATTCTCGCTGACACCAACTGTAAGAGCATGAAGGTTACCATTATCCATGAGCAACTACGTTGGATTGGCCATGTTACCCGCATGGACGACAGTAGACTGCCAAAGCAGCTACTTTACAGTCACCAAACGAATAGAAAACGTAATGCCAGCATACAACTGAAAAGGTATAAGGATAGTCTTAAGATAAACCTGCAATTGTTCCAAATCGACACTCCCAGCTGGGAGTCAATTACTCCACATCGTAATGCTTGGAGGAGCATCACACTTCACTTCCGGTTAGCCCGACTGCAAACCGAGGCAGTCAAGCGTCAATGCCCGAAAGACGCTGCCACCACCACCTCCGGCTCTAGCTGCAGACCTCCACATGTGCAACGAATGAGGACAACCCTGCGTGTCCCGTGATGGCCTCATTAGTTACCTTAAAACTCACCAACCTAGTTGACAAACTTAACTCTTATCACTATATCATAGCTAGATGATTGTCATACTCCATTCCGAGTGACAGTAAAGTAGTAAGTACTGTAGTAGTAGTAGTAGTAGTCATTGAATGCCGCATAGATCTGCAGCTCAACTAACTCAACACAACTAGGATAGCTACTTATGTATTAGGATATTTAATATTAAGGTAATAAAATGGCAGCAAAGGTGTGGCTATTGGGGGAGCTGGAGACCACGTTGGAGAGAGAAAAAAAAAGTAGTAGTAGTAGAGTGAGTGAGTGAGTGAGTGTGTGTGTGTCCTTATGCTTTAACATCACACCTGGGGGAGGAGCTGGGTGACTACCGACTGGAGAGTCAAGATGCAGTTACAGCTTTGTGTTCACTTCCCACACCCATGGATTTCCAGTTTTTTATTTCATAGTTTTATATTATATTTTATTTATTTCTAAGCCACATTGGAGCAATGTAATTATTATTCTTTAGCTCTATTAGAGAAAAGTTTTACTAGGGTGTCATTCTGGAATAAATTATGTTTGTGTTTCCCTTTACTCTAAATATTCTCTTGTTCTAATTGGGTTTTTTTTTATTCTGTTGCAGATGTACTGTACTGTATATGGATTTATGAGTTGAATAAAGCCTTGATTACTGAAGGTGTTTGATCTCATACGACATAGGGTAGACTAAAATATCGTGAGAGATATAAATTACGTGTTTATTTACATAGACTTGAATAATATGTAGAAAACAATTGTCAAAATTTATTAGTTTTTATAAAAAAAAAAACTTACTCCACACAAATATCAACATCATCTCAAACATTTATCAATTATAACCTAAAATATTATGTCACATGATATTGGTTTAATTAAAGTTTCCAGCAGTCTATGGTGCTTTAGAGACATGGGAGGTGTATAATTAGTGGGTCAGAGGTGTATTGTTGAATTATTATCACCTGACCTTGGTTGGTCTGGCAAAACAGATAATCCGGCAAGGCTTTGGAACCAAGGGTGCCAGAAAATCGGTGGTATACTTGTACTATACTGTACTGTAAATAAAGTGATGTTAAACAATATAAAGTATTAATGTAAAAAAAATTAAACTCATTACAGATTTTTATGATTAACATACTGTATTGGGATCCTGTTCGTAAGTACTACAGGTGTTCACGAGATGGGCATTCATAACTTGGACTGCCTACCACTGTTTTCTTAAGAATTTGTTTTTGAGTGGCTGTTGTGATTCATTGTATTGCAGGTGTGTGCAGCTTATTTTGAAGAAAAAATTATTCAAACAATGACATTTTAAAATTCAGATTATTTTCACTAAGCTTTTTAAAACTCAAAACAATGTGATAGTCTTGTATTTGGAATTAGACCCAATTGAAACATTTTAATGGTATGTTCACTACTCCTCAATCACTGAAAGACAAATGATTCATTTGAGGGAGAAGTTGAGGAGAATCATCCAGGGACTGAAACAGTCCTTCAATTTTCTTACACTAATCAGACAACATCTAGATTAATAACAACTGAATATCAAAATTAAAGGATAACAAAATACAATAACATACCTGCAGACGAATGTACGCGAAAGCTCGCTCATCATCTTCAAACTGAGACTTAAAGTCATCGAACGTTTCTCCTTTGGCCGCCAACATAACCTGGCTCCCATCATACTTGAACACGGCCCTAAATGACAAAGACCATGGTTAAGATTTAGAAAATTATTATTTTTATACAAGGGGTACTTATCAATCCAACAGTTATCAGCATAAAGCAAAGCCAGCCACTCATTACACATTAATGAATACCAGGCCTGCTGTACCCTATACAATTCAAAGCTAAACTCTTTCTTCAACTAAAACAAGTACTCGGTACATCACAGTCTTCAGAAAGAAAATTTATACAAGGTTTTAATTGTTTAGAAATAAACAAGGGGGGATCATGTTACTTTAACATGTAAAGGCAATAAATCAAATCATTGGATGAATGTGTGCCGAATCAATTAAATTTTAATATTTATTCCTTGATAGAGGAAGCAGGATCCTAGAGCTGTCACTAGGTACCTAAGTGTGCTGAATCTTTTCTGTTATCCCCAAATGGTGAAAATTAAAATTAGGTCCCATGGGCATTGGTGGATTACTAGGAGCTGTGTACAGTAGATAATGCACAATGGGTGCTAAGCTTTCAGTACCTAAGGAGGCAGCATAGACAGTTGCTCTGGAAACAAACCAGCAATCCAAAGGACACCCTTGCCACAAATTAAAATTGGTAAATGTTAGAATTCTCAACTACATGGGAACACATGCCAATATGCATATTCGGTTCCGGGGACCTCTCTTCATACACTCGGTGGTAGAGCTCCCATCCCTGTTACCAGTCACTATTTTCTTGCCATAAACTAAAATAATTTCCAATACAAGTACAGCTACTGTACTGGAACTGGTCAGCTGAACACTAAAGCAAGCAACCTTTATCCTTAAGCCCATTTATCATAAATAATAATGCTGATCTTATTGGAGTGGCATGTTGGTCAAGTACAGCTTGTTGAATAACCTGGGCTCTGGCTAACAAAATTGCTTGTTTTATTATACTGTACTGTACTGTATACATAGCATATTACCTAGAAAATGTGATACAGAAAAAATGTCCAAGCCAAAGCATGTCCCACAGACCTGAAGATACATAATGGGCAGTGTGGATAAGGCACTCTATACTGTACAAAGCCTTCCATACTTCCCTAACAGTAAAGGAAGTACCTTTCACAGTTGGGTGAACCAGGGGTGCTGTGGTTGTAAACTCTCAGAACGAGGCGAGTACTGTACCCATTTTCACCACACCCCAAGTGCCAAATATGAGAGAATAAGTTCAAGCGCTTCACTGTTTATTATGGTAGTGATCACGTGTGCCCCAAGTGATACGTTTTATTAAACCACAATGTTTAATTTTGGATGAAAAACAGCAAGAGATAGCTGTAAAAGAAACAAATGTGTCACTCTCCAGAGCAATAGGCTGTCCCGTATATCATGACCATGCTATTAATAGATATTTGTTGTTGGTCATGTTTAATACTGCATACTATCACTAATGTTTCTTTTCCAATTTTTATGAAAGCCTCAATTTTGTTAATTAAATTCCAATGAGTAACTACTATTGTTAAATATCTAAATAATGCTTGCCAAATGAAAAAGTGGACCAGTCTCAAGGGAGAAGCCCATTGGTGTTACAGCATTGCAAGAGTTTAAGTTACAGCTGTCTAATGTTCACTGTGGTGACTGGTCTGGTGATGCTATAACTACAGTAGGTTGTAAAACCCCATACACGGAGTCATCACAAAAAACTGTCAACCTACACTGACTAACTGGTATGAGGAATGTGACGTTGGCCAGCATTCAGCTGGCTGGATCTCGCAAAATTCACGATATTTTACGCCAAATATAAGACTTGGTTACATGAGGTAGTATTTGCTAAATTAAAAAAAAAATGCGAAACATGAGACCTTGCTGTATGTTCTCCCACATTACATATGAATGGAGGAAACTGCAGCAGGCCTATTGGCCCATACTGGGCAGTCCAATTTACACCCAACCCCTATTGTTCATATATTCATTCAACCTATGTTTGAAGCTATCCAGCGTATTCGAGTTAATGATGATATTTGGAAACTTGTTCCTCTTGTCCACTACTCTATTTCCAAACCAATGTTTACCTATTTCGCGCCTAAATCTAAATTTGTCTAATTAAAACCATTGTTACGAGTTTGCTCCTGGTTGGATAGTTTGAGTACCTTTGTAATGTCCCCTTTGTTCAGCCCCAACTTCCATTTATACACCTCTATCATATCGCCCCTCACTCTACGTCTCTCGAGGGAGTGCAGATTAAGATGCTTTAACCTGTCTCTGCACTCAAGGTTCCTAATGCCCGGGATTAGTTTTGTCATCCTCCTATGAATGCTTTCTAGGGATTCTATATCCATTCTATAGTAAGGTGACCAGAACCGAATCGCGTAATCCAAGTGAGGTCTCACAAGTGCAAGATACAGTTTTAGGATGACCTCGCTAGTCTTGTTACTAACACTCCTTTGTATGAACCCAAGTACTTTATTAGCCTTGTTTCAAACAAATACACATTGTTTAGTTGGCTTAAGATTCCTACTTATCATTACTCCTAAATCCTTCTCACAGTCGGATTTCTCAATAACATTGTTGTTCATCTGGTATCTGGTTTTCTTGTTTACATCTCCTATACTGAGTACTTTACATTTGTTCACATTGAATTTCATCTACCATTTTTCAGACCATTCGAAAAATTTGTTTAGATCTTCCTGTAGTTTTGTAGAGTCCTCGTCAGATTTAATTACATACACGCCCTATTTAAGTGTCATCAGCAAATTGATCTTAATAATCCTACTACATATTTTGTAGAAACCAAGAAACAATTCTATTCCAACTGTTAAAGATCTGATTCACTACCAAGTGGAACAAACACCCAAACTGCTGGACCCTTTCATAACTAATGAGGAGGGTATGGTGGCCAAAATGGAATATCTAGTCTCTGTTGCCCCACCAGTCACCACATGGTGTCCTGATTTAACTATTACATGGTTCATGACAAAAGCAGGCCAAGGTTCAATTATTACAAGGGCTATTAAGACATGACGTGGGGGTTTTCACTGGCCTGACTCACTGAGATACAAGAAAACACACTATGCTGAATATCACAACCAGTAAAGTGAACTGTTTGTGAGATACTGTAAATGTATACCCCAGATCAAACCCATTGGCTCCAGGAATACAAGGAGACTGCTACACATGAACCATGCGGGAGCTAACAAAATTAAGAAAAAATTCTAAAATTCAAGATGAGAGCAGGACAGAAGGATGTATGCCAGGTTCAGGAACCAGCAAAGTCAGAGTGCACAAAGGATAAAAAGGAGTTCCAAAGGCAGATTGCAAGCAAGGTAAAGTCAAACCCAAAGGCTTTCTACCTTTATGCAAAATTGAAATTAATGAGTCGAGACATCTGGGGCTCTGGCTTTGCCGAGTAATCCCAAATTCCAACTTAAGAGGCACCCCCCCTCCTATAAAAATAAAAATAAATAAAAAATTGCCCATATGTGTAAAGTGCATGTAATTACTAAAAATAAAAAGTAACGCTTACCAGCATTGCAGGTGAAGACTGAATCATCATAGTAGGCGATACAGATATGGTAGTGGACACAGAGGCATGCCGAGTTATAGAGGGTTTACTGTAGGTGTATCAATCTGAGGCTTGATGATGGTGGTAGTTATGCAAATCAGGATCAGGAAAAGGCAGAGGCATTAAACAAATCTTTCCTCACATGTTCACAAGAGAGCATGTGAACAATCTTCCTGCATTTGAGGAAAGATGGTTTGATACAGCACTGACCACAGTGTGTTCTCAGAAGAGGGTATAAGAAATAAATTGTCAAAGCTTAAGGTTCATAAGAGTTCTGGCCCAGACTTGGTGCATCCTAGAGTGCTAAGAGTTGTGCAATGAGCTTGCCAACCTCAGGATCCTGTTCTGTAAATGCCTGGAGGAGCAAAAGGTTCCCAGAGACTGGAAAATGGTTTATGCGAGTCCTACATTCAATTTTAGACCAGTGAGCCTGACCAGCATAGTGTGTAGAGTACTGGAGAGCATTCATTATAAGAGATGACATGATGGAACATCTACTACAAAACAACCTTGTGAAGGACTGCCAACATGTTTTTCTGCTGGGACACTCCTGCTTGACACAATTACTCAAGGTCCTGGATGTTTGGACCCCGATCCTGGAGCATGGTGGTAAAATCAACAAAATATATCTGGATTTTGCCAAGGGTTTCAACAACATACCCCCATAAAAGGCCAGGAATTAAACTGGAAGCATATGGAATTCGGGTTAGTTTCCTAGTGTGGATCAGAGACTTTCTTCAAGGGCGCAAGCATTGTGTGGTCATTAATGGCACAAAATTGTCATGGTTACCTGTGACAAGCAGGGTACCACAGAGCAAGTGTACTGGGCCCATTGTCATTTGTTTGTTTCATAAATGACATGCCGGAAGCTATACGCTCCTCCATACAAATGTTTGTGTACAATGCCAAGTTATTCATCGAAATTAAAAACCAAACAAACTGAAGAGTTACAGAAAGACCCGAGAGCTTCAAGAATGGTCGAAGAAATGGCTGTTAAGATTCAATATCATCAACTATAAGAGGATGCACCTAGGTTGTACCAACAGTAAGGAGGTGTATCACATGTCCCAACAGGACGACTAAAAAGCTTCAAGACCGAATGTGAAAAGGATTTGGGTGTTGACAACGAACCAAAGTTCTCGGGCCATTGTGAGGTGAATCAATCAGCTAAACTTGTATGTTTTATAAGAAAGTCGTCTGGAGTACTGTCACCCCATCTGGACCAAGATATACTTGAGACTTTCAATTGATTGAAATGTCCAAATGAGGGCCACCAGACTGGTGCCTGCACTATGGCACCTCAAGTTACCCAGAGATTAGAATTCCTGCAACTGCCTAGCTTGTACTATAGACAGGCAAGGGGTGACCTAATTGAAGTTTATAAGCATCTCAGAGGGCACTACTCAGTGAGTGTCTCATACCTGGAGCTGAAAGATGTCCATCCCACAAGGAGTCACAGCTCAAGGTTGATGAAGCCACAAGTCCAGAAATATGCGAGGGCAAACTTTTTCGGAGTGAGAATTGTAAACACGAGGAACAATCTATCAGATTGTTGTGAAGGCACCAAGTGTGAGGCACTGGCACAGGTGCAGATACATTCAGGAGCCAGTATGTGCCCAGTACTTGCCAACAGTGCTAATGAACCGTTCAGTGGCGAAGAGGATAAAAGTATGCGAAAGTAAATAGTAAAGCACTGTACAGTAGGGACTTTTCCCATATCCATCTGTCAGCCAATCAGCTGTGTTGCTACAAACTGACCCTAAGCCTCAGACTATAGATTCACTTTAACTAAATTTAACTCTGAATTGAAACTATTACCTCATTACAATACTGTATTTTACATGCTTAGCTCAACTTGATAAAACACTTTCAACATTGTTTTTCATTATCTGGGAAAAAACGTTAATAAACGAATGGTTGAGTATCCAGCCTAGGTCCGGAATCATGAAGGTTCGTACAGTGGATTTTCCTTTGAATTCGAGGTGCAAATATTCGTCTATCTGGCCGAATTAAAATCAACATTCACTTTGCATCACCAAGGAAACAAAATTAAGGTACAAGATCTTTCACCTCTTAATTGGTTCAAAGCAAAGTTATCTACACGTGTAGTTAATGTAACTTTAATGCTCAATACATGTACAGTACTGTATGTGTTTGATGTATGACAAGGCAATAGGGAAGATCTTGAAAATGTTCAAAATCTTGAAAGGAATGGGAAACATGAACCCAGGTAATTTTTTTGTAGTGTCACCCACCACCAACACAAAATGACACTAATTTAAGCATGCCAAGTTATCATGTAGGATGAAAAGAAAATATTTCTTCATACAGAGGGTGTTCGATCTACCAGCTTAAGCCGTGGAAACTAGAACAGTACTGGGCTTCAAGAGTCCTTGACAAGATAATTAAGAACAATGGAGGGATCCTACACAGGCCAATGACCTTCCCTCAGCATAAAGTGGGTAGCCTAGATAAATAAGGTACAGATAACCCCGAGATACGATATTTCACTTAACGATGGTTAACAATTATCACCATCTTCTTCTATAGTACAATCAAAACAGCTTGTTTTAACGATACCCATCAATATCCATTGGTTGGATTTTTTCTCTAGTGCAAACAATGGGTTGTTTACACTCAATTAATTGCCGACTTGCAAGGATTCCAGCAATGCAAGTTATATTTTTGTAAGTAAAGTCAGTGACATTTTATAAGGAAACAATATTTAACCTAATGTACCATGCATCTCTACCTTCACTTGTCAGTCCACCCAGTGCCGCCACATGGCCAACCTGCGTACAACAGCCATGCCTGGTTCTTTGTCGATCATAAAACCCGCCAACGCATGGCTCCACGATTATTGGCCAGCATCATGCATTGTACTTGCATTTTGTTTTTTTTTGTCTTGTATAGTGAGAGAGAGCAGCACAAACATCCACATTGAACTGTGTTATGGCAACTGAATTGATATACAGTAATACCCCGCTTATCGCGGTTTCACTTAGTGCGATTTACCGAATACGCGGTGCCTCGCCAGAACCAAACTTTCACTTAACGCGGGTTTTTTCCACGTATACGCGGCGAGTGTCCGGCTCAAGAACGCTATTTTTAGATTCGCCCCACCCGCCTCCTCCCTCCGCCTGGGCAAGCCGCGCTGTAAGGTTGCGCAGTGCATGTCTCTGTTGCGTTATCACTGACGTCATATGCCGTATCGGACTGTGATTGGCCATGCATCCCTACCCCCCTCTGCTGCTAGCTGTAATTGGCTTAAAGTATTATGACGTGTCCACCCGGGAGAGGGAGGGAGGGAGGAAAAACGATGCTTCACCTAGCCGTGGCAGTTTCATCCCTCCAGGCCACTCCGTGTATACGTGAATCCATTGTTCTGTGAAATGGCTTCTGCCGGACCACCACCGCCACCAGAGAGAGACCTTTCCTTACCTGGACCCAGCCGCCCTAAGCCCAAGAAGACACGCCGTGGTCAAAGCTACGAAGTGAAATACCAGATCATTCAAGATTTGGAGAAAGGAACACGGCAAGTTGATCTCGCGCGCCAGCATGGCGTCAACGAATCTACGATTCGCACTATCAAGAAGGATGCAGCCAAGATCAAAGAGCATATGAAAATCACAAAGTCTGCAGGTGCTTCAACGATCAAGTATTGCCAGAACAGGGTGCTGGCAAAAGTGGAAAATTTGCTGGGGAGTTATTTGATTCGTCAGGCGCGATGCAACATGGCGGTGGACACGCGCTCAGTGCAGGAGTACGCACGTGAACTATACGCAGCAGTGTCACGTAAGCTGGGAATTGCAGAGCCCAAACCCTTCAATGCTTCCTCTGGTTGGCTGCATAGGTTAAAGAAGAGGAACAAGATCACCAACATCAACATTGGTGGTGAGGAAGCGAGTGCTGACCGTGTGGCGGCTAGAGATTTTCCTCCGTTCTTACGTGAGATTATGGAGGAAAGACAGTACACCGACGACCAGGTGTTTAACATGGACGAATCTAGTCTTTTCTGGAAAAAGCTACCTTCCAAGACCTTCGTTGTAAAGAATGCCAGCAAGATTCGGGGCCGGAAGATGCAGAAGGCACGCATCACCGTCCTGTTTACCACCAATGCCTCCGGTACCTGTAAACCAAAGCTATCGGTGATTCACACAGTCTGCAAGCCGCACGCCTACAAGAATATGGACATGAACAAGCTTAATGTCCACTGGCTAACCGCACGTAAAGCGTGGATGTCCTCTTCTCTGTCCCTCTTCTGGTTTGACGACTGTTTTGTTCCCGACGTGAAGAAATTCTGCGAGCCACAGAATGTTCCATTCAACATTTTGTTGCTCCTTGACAACGCACCTGGACACTCGCCCCTGCTTATGGATCGTCACCCCAACGTAAAAGCGGTCTTCCTTCCTCCCAACACTACATCATTAATCCAGCCCATGGACCAGGAGTTGATCTGCAATGTGAAAGCTGCGTACTCTACAAAGAAGTTCAAGCTCCTGAACAACTCTACCAACACCAAGGATGAGTTGCGTAAGCTGGGTGACACCGACAGCGAGAGTAAAAGCGACGAGGACAAGGAACAAGAGGTGGCGACTCAAGAAGTTCTCGTCAAACAATTTTGGAAGAAGTTTAACGTCAAACAAGCTGTAGACTTCTTGGTGGAGGCATGGGATCAGCTGTCTATTGCTACGATTCGTCACGCATGGAGACGTGTGTTGCATGGCATGCCAGCTGAGAAGAGGAGTGAACCTGTGACTGGTGAGGTTCAGACTGCTGCAGTAGCAGTGGATCTTGCCAGAGAAGCTGCGCTCAATATAACAGCTGAAGGCTTCTCCGAGACCACCAACGAAGACATCCTGGAGGTGATCAGAGACCCTGAAGTGACTGCCGACGAGATGTTGGAAGAAGATCACGTCAGTGAAGAGGAGGAAGAAGGTGCGTCATTCTCCGAAGAACACAGTTTAAGTCATAGTGATACAGTGACCCCTCGTTTAACGAACACCTCGGTTAACGTAATTTCGATTAACGAACTGCCTTCCATAAGGATCTTCAATTCAGTTAACGAAAAAAAATTCGGTTAACGAAGTTCTTACGAACCAACCTCAACATGTTTTCGCTTGCACTGACCGGGCAACCAGCTTTAGTATCAGTCCGCCAATACATTAATCGGTTCTAGGGCTTAAATTCCTTACTATTTTAGTAAATATCAAGAAGTTTATACTATTCAATAATTTTAAAAGTTTAATATTCAAATTTTTAGTCATTTTAACAATTATTGAACATAATTGAAGGTAAAGTGACTAGTTTAATGAGCGGCATCCAGCCTCCTAACACAGCAAACAGGAGTTAGTCTCTCTCTGCTTTCACTGGAGGTAACATCTTGATTGAGACTCTTCAACTAAACGCTTTTTTCTGTGTTTCCAAGCAAATTATTGGTCATTTTGAAATATATTCTACATATTGACAATATATAATGCAGTGCAGTGTTGATTTAAAGAAAATAATCTTGAAATACACCAATAGAGCTAAAATTTTATGGGTGAAATGGCGCCATGGGGTGACTTCTCTTCCACCCCAATGCCTTCTCTTCTTCCTTCTCCTCCACCCCCATTCTAAATCCCATCATCATCATCATCATCGTCCAGGAGCCTTCTACATACACACCCCAAAGTAAATGAACTTTTCTACCATTTTTGTTGAATTTAGGAAATTTTCGGTGACCTGGAACCAATTACCCAAAAGCCCATTGAAACAATGGTTTCGGTAAACGAACTTTTCGGTTAACGAACGACCTTCTGGAACAGATTGAGTTCATTAACAGAGGGGTCACTGTATTAAGGGTGCCATGGAGTGTGCAGAGAAAATGAAGTCCTTCCTTTCCTGCGACAATAACGATGACCGCTATGAAGTCTTCCATACCCGGCTGGTGCAGGCTATGGAGCCGTACATCAAGGTGTATCAAGACAACAAACACCAGCCGTCAAAAAAGCATAACGGAGTTCTTCGTCCGCAACCCACCACAGCCAGCCCAAGCCAGTGATAGTGACAGAGGTAGAGACAGTGAAGATGACTGAGGGATTTGTCAGGGAGGCCATAACAAGTGTGGGTAACAGTGATGGTGACTCACCTGAGGGCCAGTAGCCTGCCCTCTGCCTCAGAACCAGCCTCCATCCCCGTACGCCGACCCATCTCTTCTACTAACGTAAGTGTTCAACATAACTTTTAGTTTTCCTAACTTAACCTTTATTTTTCCTAACCTAACCTCTTCTATATTACTTGTTTTTTCATACCATCCTAATGTTAAGATAAAATTTTTACTACAACATAGTTGTGTGTCGTCAAAAAGTGGAGTTTGGGGGTCGGGCCAGTTTCTATTGGAATTAATCCCAGATGTTCTGTTGTTCACTTAGCGCGGTATTCACTTAACACGGTACCCTGTGGGTTTTATTGACCGCGTTAAGCGGGGTACTACTGTAAATGTTTTCGAGATTGCAAGGTGCATCACTGTTCTCTTGAAAATGTGAGCAGTGTCGGCCACTACAATTGTTTATCATCATTAGCCGTTTTTGTAACAAATCCCTTTTGCTGTTTTTGTGACTGAAGTGAGCAGTGTAACTTTGAAAATGTCTGGGAAGGCCAAGGTATCCAAGACAACTGTGTCTCCGAGGTAAAGCTCGAGATTGTTAAGCAGCATGAGCGAGAAACCCCCAGAGGTTGTGTGGGAGTCAGAGTAGCGTCTCCACTCCACGAATCCCCTTAGCCTTGAAGGGGACATGTGATGATGACCAGGTTTATTCTTTAGGATGTGGCGAGTGTTTAGGTAATCGTGTAGGAATTTTTTGGTTGGTGATGCATGTGTGTGTGTGTGTGTGAGAGACCGGCTATGAATGTAACCCATTGAACCTCAGGTTATTATGCTCCCTATTTATATTTCACCTAGAGATTGGCGAAATATACAGTACAGTATATTTATCCAGATGTTTGTGCTTTATTACAAGTCACCTAATTATATTCATTTTACCAATTTATTACAAGAAATATTACTGAAAGAACTTTGGTCAGTTCACCTCTGGGAGATGTACCCGTTTGTGAATCGGGCTCTGGGAAGTGTACCCCTGGCATGTCATGTATACCATTGCAGGGTGAATAAGCATTTGGTGGCCTGCCTCATGTGGTCCACACCCTCAAGCCTTATCCACTGTACTGCATAATCACCATTTTAATCTTGTTTAGGATACAATTTATAACAATAGTTTGTGTATAAATGGTTTTGTTCCACTGCCTTAGTAGTCATGACAGACTGGCAAGAAGTCTCCTTATTTGTTTTGGTACTATACAATGGTTACTTTAAATTAAGTATTGTCAGTATTTTTATATCAGTACAGTTTTATCCAGTATTTACTGGTTATCTAATTTCGTTGTCCTCTATAGCATTATCAAGTTATGTATTTGAAGTCTGGAAGGATGCACATGTGGTAAGGCAGTTAACAGAAAAAAGTCACAGGAAAGTAATTTTCTAAAAATGCCATTAAAAATAAAATGATAACACCAAAAGTATTTTAAGTCAAGTTAGGTTAGGGTTTGAATCTTTTCTTAGGTTCATTAAAAACTAAACAATCCAAATGTAATGGTTTTTCAACACGTACCAAAATAATTACATAGATGCGAATCTTTCCTACATTTGGTAAAGTTCATGAGAGGAGGAGAGGGAAGCACTAAGAACATTTCAGATTCTCAACTACCTCCTTTACTTTAATTGTTCCTCTTTGCCACTGATCGGCGGCTTGTTAGTCACTTGGGTGGTCGGTCATGTCTGCTACACACTGTTGAAAAGTATTGGGCATATACTGGCTCCAGAATGAATATGAAACCGCACCATTGTTGGTCAAGTCTGGTCTTGAATTAGGTGCCGTTACAACATTCTCTGGCAGATTGCGAGAGTTCACTAAACTCAAACTCCAAAAAAGTTTGTCCTGACATTTTCCCGAGCTTGTGGTTTCTTCCGATCTCTACTAAGGCAGGCATCGGCCAGTTCCAGGTATGAATACTCGACTGAGCAATGTCTTCTGCCCCATCCATTGAATAAGCTAGGCAACTGTAGGCATTCTAATTTCTCTGGGTACCTGAAGTGCCAAAAGCACAGGCACAAGTCTGGTGGCCCTCCTTTGGACATTTTCCATTACCTGACCATCTCTAGCATATCTCAGGGATCAGACTTCAAACAGGGAAGCACTTCACCCTTAATGAGAGATATGAGGGATGGTTCCAAGGGGGGGGGGGGTCCTTGGAGTTGGAACCCCCTCTTTTCATCAGAAAATTTCAATACTTTTTCTTAATGCAGTATTGTACTCAGACATTTTTGTATTGAAAATGTAATTACTATTGACCTCAGATTAACTCCTAATATCAAATGCACATAGCCTCAAAATGATGATCACATTGGTCAGATTTCAAAAATTTTCGGAGGGGAGGGGGGAGGTAGAGCACCCCCCTCCCTCCCCCACCCCCCAAAAAACACCCACCTCGGTGGGGGCTCACTGTGCTCGCCATGGTCCACCTACCACAACTTCTTGGACCCCCACCCCCCTTTTGATATTCATGGATCCACCCCTGCCTTCTAGGTATGTGAACACCCTTCTTTTAAGGCCTAGAAGCTTAGTTGCCTGATTTACCTTCTCATAATGATCCAGTAACATCAGTTTGTTGTCAACATGCACATCAATGTCCATTTTACATTTTGTCTCTGTTAATGATGTTTCTTCATCCTGCTGGGACATGTGATACACCTTCTTACTATTGGTATAACCTAGGTGCACCCTTTGCAATGCATAACACTGAAAAGAGCCATTCCTTTCCCTACTCCTGAAGCCAACAGAGATCTTTCTGTAATGCTTCACAATCTGTTTGGTTCTTAATTTCCCTGAATAACTTAGCATCGCCTGTAAGCACTTCTATGGAGGACTGTATAACATCTGGCAAATAATTTATGAAACAAATAAATAACGGATCCAGTACATTGCCCTGTGGTAACCCGATTGCCAAGTGGACACATGATATCTTGCCATAAATCACCACACACTGCTTGTGGTCATGGAAAAGTTCTCTGATCCACACTATTACGTTTCTCCAAATTCCGTACCCTCTCAGTTTAAATTTCAGCTTTTCATATCAAAACAACAACACCTAACACAACACGAGGTTTTATTATAACCATTACAAAAGGTCTCCAGTGTTATTTATAGTTATAACAACAACATCTACTACAACTTCTACTAATGGTGTCACTACTACCCAAAAAGTAGTATACTGTATTTAGTTATGAGATGACTCTCCATTACCAGTAGGTAAACAAAAAACAGTATACATTATAATGCACTGAATGTTATACCCACCACCAGCTGGCTACAACCACCACCTGGCTACAACTATCACCAGCTGGCTACAACTATCACCAGCTGGCTACCACCACCACCAGCTGGCTACAACTATCACCACCACCACCAGCTGGCTACAACTATCACCACCATCACCAGCTGGCTACAACTATCACCACCATCACCAGCTGGCTACAACTATCACCACCATCACCAGCTGGCTACAACTATGACCACCAGCTGGCTACAACTATCAACCACCACCACCAGCTGGCTACAACTATCAACCACCACCACCAGCTGGCTACAACTACCACCACCACCACCAGCTGGCTACAACTACCACCACCAGCTGGCTACAACTATCACCACCAGCTGGCTACAACTATCACCACCAGCTGGCTACAACTATCACCACCACCACCAGCTGGCTACAACTATCAACCACCACCACCAGCTGGCTACAACTATCAACCACCACCACCAGCTGGCTACAACTATCAACCACCAGCTGGCTACAACTATCAACCACCAGCTGGCTACAACTATCAACCACCAGCTGGCTACAACTATCAACCACCAGCTGGCTACAACTATCAACCACCAGCTGGCTACAACTATCAACCACCAGCTGGCTACAACTATCAACCACCAGCTGGCTACAACTATCAACCACCAGCTGGCTACAACTATCAACCACCACCACCAGCTGGCTACAACTATCAACCACCACCACCACCAGCTGGCTACAACTATCAACCACCACCACCACCAGCTGGCTACAACTATCACCACCACCACCAGCTGGCTACAACTATCACCACCACCACCAGCTGGCTACAACTATCACCACCACCAGCTGGCTACAACTATCACCACCATCACCAGCTGGCTACAACTATCACCACCATCACCAGCTGGCTACAACTATCACCACCATCACCAGCTGGCTACAACTATCACCACCATCACCAGCTGGCTACAACTATCACCACCATCACCAGCTGGCTGCAACAATCACCACCAGCTGGCTACAATAATCACCACCACCAGCTGGCTACAACTACCACTAACAATCTAACCACCAGCTACAACTACCACCACCAGCAGATACAACTACCACTAACAATCAAATCACCACCAGTCCATCAACTACAGTACAACTACCATCACCAGCCCAGCTACAACTAACATAACCTAATCTAACTAAAACCATCCCCAGCTACCACCATCACCTTCAGCTAGCACCACCACCCCCAGCTACAACTAGCACCACCAGCCCAGCTGTAACTACCACCACCAGTTACATCTATCACCACCCCAGCTGCAACTATCACCTCAATTACCAGCTACTACTATCATTGTTCCAAGCTACAACTAACTACGACCATTACCAGCTACAACTAACTACGACCATTACCAGCTACAACTAACTGCGACCATTACCAGCTACAACTAACTGCGACCATTACCAGCTACAACTATCACAACTACAACTGGCCCCACAGAGATGCGAGTAAGATGTGAAGGGTGGGGTGGGTCACGATATAAATAATTATACTCACCAGTTACATTCGGACTTGTCGTCACGAACGTCGCAGTAAGCGTCCCTCATCCCGTCACGGTCTACCTGGGTCATGGCCATCACCTGCAACACAATGACAGGTCAGAATAAAACAAGCATAAGCCAGCAGCTTGACTGACTCGACTACCGGGTCACCCTTAAATTCAACATAGCCTAATTTAACCTCAAATTCACGTTTTGATATACAGGTATTTCTTATGTAATCTAAAGACCATATTTTGTGTAAATAATTTTATACCTAGAATGTAAAGATAATTTAAATTTCCAATGGAACGTCAATTAGAATACACAAGAAGTTTATAATTTGAAACATAATTATTATGTAGTGGGGGGGGGGGGGGTCAATCGTTCGCTCTCCCAAAGTGAAGCAGATAAAACAGCACACTGCACCAGACGACAGTTCCCGTGACTCAATTTCACCATGAAGATAGAACGTTTGTCTGCGACTTTACTGTCTTGCCAACAGTGCCTAAAGGAAGTGACCAGCTAGCAAGCTGACAAGTGACAAAAATAAGTAGGTTATACTGTATAATACACCGCAGGTGGAGTTCGTTTTCGCACTTCAGATCATAAACAATGAATCGGCAAAATAGCCCAAACCAACCAGTCAGGCTATTTTACTGTGACCGGTACTTTACCCTGTCAGGCTATTTTACCATGAACAGTACTTGAGCCTGTCAGGCTATTTTACCATGAACAGTACTTGAGCCTGTCAGGCTACTTTGCAGTGACCGGTACTTTAGGTAGTTGGGGGTGGGTGGGTACGTAGGTAGTTGGGGGTGGGTACGTAGGTAGTTGGGGGTGGGCGGGTGGATCGTGGGGGGGGGTGGGGGGGTCGGTGGGGGGGGTGGGGGGGTGGGTAGTTGGGGAGGGTGTGTGGGTGGGTAGTTGGTGAGGGTGGGTGGGTGGGTAGTTGGGGTGGGTGGGTGGGTGGTAGTTGGGGTGGGTGGGTGGGTAGTTGGGGTGGGTGGGTGGGTGGTAGTTGGGGTGGGTGGTGGGTGGGTAGGTAGTGGTGGGTGGGTGGGTAGGTAGGTAGGTGGGTGGGTGGGTGGGTGGTAGGTAGGTAGGTAGGTGGGTGGTTGGGTAGGTAGTTGGGGGTGGGTGGATAGGTGGGTGGGTGGGTAGGTAGGTGGGAGGGTGGTGGGTGGGTGGTAGGGTAGGGTAGGTAGTTGGGGGGTGGGTGGGTGGGTAGGTAGTTGGGGGTGGGTGGATAGGTGGGTGGGTGGGTAGGTAGGTGGGTGGGTGGGTAGGTAGTTGGGGGTGGGTAGATAGGTAGGTAGTTGGGGGGGGTAGGTAGGTGGGTGGGTAGGTGGTAGTTGGGGTGTGGGTAGGTGGGTGGGTAGGTAGGTAGGTGGGTGGGTGGGTAGGTAGGTAGTTGGGGTGGGTAGGTAGGTAGGTGGGTGGGTGGGTAGGTAGGTGGGTGGGTGGTAGGTAGGTGGGTGGGTGGGTGGGTAGGTAGGTGGGGGTGGGTAGATAGGTAGGTAGGTGGTAGGTAGTTGGGGTGGGTGGGTGGGTGGTGTAGGTAGTTGGGGTGGGTGGGTGAGTGGGTAGTTGGGGTGGGTGGGTGAGTGGGTAGTTGGGGTGGGTGGGTGGGTAGGTAGTTGGGGTGGGTGGGTAGGTAGGGTAGTTGGGGTGGGTGGGTGGGTAGGTAGGTAGGTAGTTGGGGTGGGTGGGTAGGTAGGTAGGTAGGTAGTTGGGGGTGGGTGGGTAGGTAGGTAGGTAGTTGTGGGTGGGTGGGTAGGTAGGTAGGTAGTTGGGGTGGGGTAGGTAGGTAGGTAGTTGGGGTGGGGTGGGTAGGTAGGTAGTTGGGGTGGGGTGGGTAGGTAGGTAGTTAGGGTGGGGTGGGTAGTAGGTAGTTGGGGTGGGGTGGGTAGGTAGGTAGGTAGTTGGGGGTGGGTAGGTAGGTAGGTAGTTGGGGTGGGGTGGGTAGGTAGGTAGTTGGGGTGGGGTGGGTAGGTAGGTAGTTGGGGTGGGGTGGGTAGGTAGGTAGTTGGGGTGGGGTGGGTAGGTAGGTAGTTGGGGTGGGGTGGGTAGGTAGGTAGGTAGTTGGGGTGGGGTGGGTAGGTAGGTAGGTAGTTAGTTGGGGTGGGGTGGGTAGGTAGGTAGGTAGTTAGTTGGGGTGGGGTGGGTAGGTAGGTAGGTAGTTGGGGTGGGGTGGGTAGGTAGGTAGGTAGTTGGGGTGGGGTGGGTAGGTAGGTAGGTAGTTGGGGTGGGGTGGGTAGGTAGGTAGGTAGTTGGGGTGGGGTGGGTAGGTAGGTAGGTAGGTGGGTAGGTAGGTAGGTAGTTGGGGTGGGGTGGGTAGGTAGGTAGGTAGTTGGGGGTGGGGTGGGTAGGTAGGTAGGTAGTTGGGGTGGGGTGGGTAGGTAGGTAGGTAGTTGGGGGTGGGGTGGGTAGGTAGGTAGGTAGTTGGGGGTGGGGTGGGTAGGTAGGTAGGTAGTTGGGGGTGGGGTGGGTAGGTAGGTAGGTAGTTAGTTGGGGTGGGTAGGTAGGTAGGTAGTTGGGGGTGGGGTGGGTAGGTAGGTAGGTAGTTGGGGTGGGGTGGGTAGGTAGGTAGTTGGGGGTGGGTGGGTAGGTAGGTAGGTAGTTGGGGGTGGGTGGGTAGGTAGGTAGGTAGTTGGGGGTGGGGTGGGTGGGTAGGTAGGTAGGTAGGTAGTTGGGGTGGGGTGGGTAGGTAGGTAGGTAGTTGGGGGGGGGTGGGTAGGTAGGTGGGTAGTTGGGGTGGGGTGGGTAGGTAGGTAGGTAGTTGGGGGTGGGTAGGTAGGTAGGTAGTTGGGGGTGGGGTAGGTAGGTAGGTAGGTAGTTGGGGTGGGGTGGGTAGGTAGGTAGGTAGGTAGTTAGTTGGGGTGGGGTGGGTAGGTAGGTAGTTGGGGTGGGTGGTAGGTAGGTAGGTAGTTGGGGTGGGTAGGTAGGTAGGTAGGTAGTTGGGGGTGGGTAGGTAGGTAGGTAGGTAGTTGGGGGTGGGTAGGTAGGTAGGTAGTTGGGGAGGGTGGGTAGGTAGGTAGTTGGGGGTGGGTGGGTAGGTAGGTAGTTGAGGGTGGGTGGGTAGGTAGGTAGGTAGTTGAGGGTGGGTGGGTAGGTAGGTAGGTAGGTAGGGGTGGGTGGGTAGGTAGGTAGGTAGTTGGGGGTGGGTGGGTAGGTAGGTAGGTGGGTGGGTAGGTAGGTAGGTAGTTGGGGGTGGGTAGGTAGGTAGGTAGTTGGGGGGGGTAGGTAGGTAGGTAGTTGGGGTGGGTGGGTGGGTAGGTAGTTGGGGGTGGGTAGGTAGGTAGGTAGTTGGGGTGGGTAGGTAGGTAGGTAGTTGGGGGTGGGTAGGTAGGTAGGTAGTTGGGGGTGGGTAGGTAGGTAGGTAGTTGGGGGTGGGTAGGTAGGTAGGTAGTTGGGGGTGGGTAGGTAGGTAGGTAGTTGGGGGTGGGTAGGTAGGTAGGTAGGTAGTTGGGGGTGGGTAGGTAGGTAGGTAGTTGAGTGGGGGTAGGTAGGTAGGTAGTTGGGGTGGGTAGGTAGGTAGGTAGTTGAGGGTAGGGTAGGTAGGTAGGTAGTTGAGGGTGGGTAGGTAGGTAGGTAGTTGAGGGAGGGTGGGTAGGTAGGTAGGTAGGTAGTTGAGGGTGGGTGGGTAGGTAGGTAGGTAGTTGTAGTTGAGGGTGGGTAGGTAGGTAGGTAGTTGAGGGTGGGTAGGTAGGTAGGTAGTTGAGGGTGGGTAGGTAGGTAGGTAGTTAGGGTGGGTAGGTAGGTAGGTAGTTGAGGGTGGGTAGGTAGGTAGGTAGTTGAGGGTGGGTAGGTAGGTAGGTAGTTGAGGGTGGGTAGGTAGGTAGGTAGTTGAGGGTGGGTAGGTAGGTAGGTAGGTAGTTGAGGGTGGGTAGGTAGGTAGGTAGTTGAGGGTGGGTAGGTAGGTAGGTAGTTGAGGTTAGGTAGGTAGTTAGGGTGGTAGGTAGGTTAGGTAGGTAGGTAGTTAGGGTAGGTAGGTAGGTTAGGTTAGGTAGGTTAGGTTAGGTAGGTAGTTGAGGGTAGGTAGGTAGTTGAGGGTGGGTAGGTAGGTAGGTAGTTAGTTGAGGGTGGGTAGGTAGTTGAGGTGGTAGGTAGGTAGGTAGTTAGGTGGTGGGTGGGTAGGTAGGTAGGTTGGTGGGTAGGTAGGTAGGTAGGTAGTTGGGTGTGGGTAGGTAGGTAGGTAGGTAGTTGGGGGTGGGTAGGTAGGTAGGTAGGTAGTTGGGGTGGGTAGGTAGGTAGGTAGGTAGTTGGGGGTGGGTAGGTAGGTAGGTAGGTAGTTGAGGGTGGTAGGTAGGTAGGTAGTTGGGGGTGGGTAGGTAGGTAGGTAGGTAGTTGGGGGTAGGTAGGTAGGTAGTTGGTTGGTAGGTAGGTAGGTAGGTTGGGTGGGTAGGTAGGTAGGTAGTTGGGGCTGGGTGGGTTGGTAGGTAGGTAGTTGGGGGTGGGTAGGTAGGTAGGTAGTTGGGGGTGGGTAGGTAGGTAGGTAGTTGGGGTGGGTAGGTAGGTAGGTAGTTGGGGGTGGGTAGGTAGGTAGGTAGTTGGGGGTGGGTAGGTAGGTAGGTAGGTAGTTGGGGGTGGGTAGGTAGGTAGGTAGGTGGGGGTGGGTAGGTAGGTAGGTAGGTGGGGGTGGGTAGGTAGGTAGGTAGTTGGGGTGGGTAGGTAGGTAGGTAGGTGCGTGGGTGGGTAGGTAGGTAGTTGGGGGTGGGTAGGTAGGTAGGTAGTTGGGGGGGGTAGGTAGGTAGGTAGTTGGGGGTGGGTAGGTAGGTAGGTAGTTGGGGGGGGTAGGTAGGTAGGTAGTTGGGGTGGGTAGGGAGGTAGGTAGGTTGGGGTGGGTAGGTAGGTAGGTAGGTAGTTGGGGGTGGGTGGGTAGGTAGGTAGGTAGTTGGGGGTGGGTGGGTAGGTAGGTAGGTAGGTAGGTAGTTGGGGTGGGTAGGTAGGTAGGTAGGTAGTTGGGGGTGGGTAGGTTAGGTAGGTAGTTAGGTTGGGTGGGTAGGTAGGTAGGTGAGGTAGGTTGGGTGGGTAGGTAGGTAGGTAGGTAGGTAGGGTGGGTAGGTAGGTAGGTAGTTGAGGGTGGGTGGGTAGGTAGGTAGTTGGGGAGGTGGGTGGGTAGGTAGGTAGGTAGTTGGGGGTGGGTAGGTAGGTAGGTAGGTAGTTGAGGGTGGGTAGGTAGGTAGGTAGGTAGTTGAGGGTGGGTGGGTAGGTAGGTAGGTAGTTGAGGGTGGGTGGGTAGGTAGGTAGGTAGGTAGTTGAGGTGGGTAGGTAGGTAGGTTAGGGTGGGTAGGTAGGTAGGTAGTTGAGGGTAGGTAGGTAGTTGAGGGTAGGTAGGTAGTTGAGGGTAGGTAGGTAGTTGAGGGTAGGTAGGTAGTTAGGTGGGTAGGTAGGTTAGGTAGGTAGGTAGTTAGGTGGGTAGGTAGGTTAGGTAGGTAGGTAGGTTAGGGTAGGTTAGGTAGGTAGGTACGTGTAGATAGGTAGGTAGGTAGGTTAGGGTGGGTAGGTAGGTAGGTAGGTTAGGTTAGGGTAGGTCGGTAGGTTGGGTGGGTAGGTAGGTAGGTAGGTTGGGTGGGTAGGTAGGTAGGTAGGTAGGTTGGGTGGGTAGGTAGGTAGGTAGGTAGGTTAGGTAGGTGGTAGGTTAGGTAGGTAGGTAGGTAGGTTGGGTGGGTGGGTAGGTTAGGTAGGTGGGTGGTTAGGTAGGTAGGTAGGTGGGTGGGTTAGGTAGGTAGGTAGGTGGTGGGTAGGTTAGGTAGGTAGGTGGTGGGTAGGTAGGTTAGGTAGGTAGGTTGGTGGGTAGGTGGTAGGTTAGGTAGGTAGGTGGGTGGTGGGTAGGTAGGTAGGTAGGTGGGTAGGTTAGGTAGGTAGGTAGGTTAGGTGGGTAGGTTAGGTAGGTTAGGTGGTAGGTTAGGTAGGTTAGGTTAGGTTGGTAGGTGGTAGGTGGTAGGTTAGGTAGGTTAGGTTAGGTGTAGGTAGGTTAGGTTGGGTTAGGTAGGTAGGTTAGGTTGGGTGGTAGGTTAGGTAGGTTAGGTTAGGTGGGTAGGTAGGTAGGTTAGGTGGGTAGGTTAGGTTAGGTTAGGTAGGTTAGGTGGGTAGGTTAGGTTAGGTTAGGTAGGTTAGGTGGGTGGGTAGGTTAGGTTAGGTAGGTTAGGTTAGGTAGGTTAGGTAGGTTGGTGGTTAGGTAGGTAGGTTAGGTAGGTTGGTGGGTAGGTAGGTGTAGGGTGGTAGGTAGGTAGGTAGGTTGGGTGGTAGGTAGGTTAGGTGTAGGTAGGTAGGTAGGTTGGGTGGTAGGTAGGTAGGTTAGGTGGGTTAGGTAGGTAGGTTGGGTAGGTTAGGTTAGGTGGGTAGGTTAGGTTAGGTTAGGTTAGGTAGGTAGGTTAGGTAGGTGGGTAGGTAGGTTAGGTGGTTAGGTTAGGTAGGTTAGGTGGTAGGTAGGTAGGTTGGTAGGTGGTAGGTAGTTAGGTTAGGTGGTAGGTTAGGTGGTTAGGTAGGTTAGGTTGGTAGGTTAGGTTAGGTAGGTTAGGTTAGGTTGGGTTAGGTAGGTTAGGTTAGGTTAGGTTGGGTTAGGTAGGTTAGGTAGGTTGGGTTAGGTTAGGTTAGGTAGGTTAGGTAGGTTAGGTAGTTTAGGTAGGTTAGGTTAGGTAGGTTAGGTAGGTTAGGTAGGTTAGGTTAGGTTAGGTTAGGTTAGGTTAGGTTAGGTAGGTAGGTTAGGTTAGGTTAGGTTAGGTTAGTTTAGGTTAGGTTAGGTTAGGTTAGGTAGGTAGGTTAGGTAAGGTTAGGTTAGGTTAGGTAGGTTAGGTAGGTTAGGTAGATTAGGTAGGTTAGGTTAGGTAGGTTAGGTAGGTTAGGTAGGTTAGGTTAGGTAGGTTAGGTTAGGTTAGGTAGGTAGGTGTAGGTAGGTAAGTAGGTAGGTGTAGGTAGGTAAGTAGGTAGGTGTAGGTAGGTAAGTAGGTAGGTGTAGGTAGGTAGGTAGGTGTAGGTAGGTAAGTAGGTAGGTGTAGGTGTAGGTAGGTAGGTGTAGGTAGGTAGGTGTAGGTAGGTAGGTAGGTGTAGGTGTAGGTAGGTAGGTGTAGGTAGGTAGGTAGGTAGGTAGGTGTAGGTAGGTAGGTGTAGGTAGGTAGGTGTAGGTAGGCAGGTAGGTGTAGGTAGGTGTCAAACAAGTGGCATATGCTGATGACCTTACAGGAGCAGGAAAAGTGGAGGACATCAAAAAGTGGTGGGACCTGGTAACATCGCGAGGTCCACAAATAGGGTACCACCCAAACGCAAGCAAGTCCTTCCTCATCGTGAAGCCAGAACATTATGAACGGGCTTTGGAGGTTTTTTGCGGAAGTGAGGTCAAAGTAACTAAGGACGGCCAAAGACATCTAGGCGCAGTAATTGGCACTACGGACTTCAAGACCGAGTACGTAGCTGGAAAGGTGAATGAGTGGGTTAGCGAAATCCAAGCTCTATCTGAGATTGCTAACACAGAGCCACATGCGGCCTTTGCAGCATTCACCCATGGAGTCAAGCATCGCTGGAACTACCTGATGCGTACCATCCCTGAGATCGCACCCCTCATCCACCCTCTGGAAGAAGCCATCAGTGTCAAGTTCATTCCCATACTAGTGAAACACCCTGACTTAACCCCAGCAGAAAGAACACTTCTTGCACTTCCACCAAGACTGGGAGGGATGGGACTAACTAATCCAGGAGATTGCTGACACTGAACATCAAAATTCACTTAAGCTCACGGCAGCCCTCACTGACCACATAATAGCCCAGAATGCAACAGGGGAAGTGGACACCAGCGAAGTAAATAAGATCCGTAGGGCCATTACAACAGATCGGCAGCACTGCCAAAATGACATGTTGCAGCAACTATTGCTGCAGGTTCCAGAAAATTTGACAAAAAAAGTAGCTATAGCGCAGGAGGTGGGCGCCTCGAACTGGTTAACTACGTTACCGATAAGGGCAAATGGTTTCAGCCTTAAACAAGAATTTACAGATGCCATTGCTCTAAGGTACGGTTGGCCAGTAGATGGTTTGCCCTCCCAATGCGTGTGTGGCTCTTCCTACGACGGCGATCACGCCATGGTCTGCAAGAAGGGGGGCTTCATATGCATGAGGCATGACGAGGTAAGGGATCTCACAGCAAATATGTTGAAGGAAATCTGCCGGGACGTCATGGTAGAACCGACCCTCCTTCCACTGGATGGTGAGATCTTCCAACACAGGACTTCAAACACATCTAACGAAGCCCGTGTGGACGTCAGTGCTCGAGGATTCTGGACGCGGGGTCAGCGAGCTTTCTTCGACATCAGGATTTTTGATCCCATGGCCACTTGTCACCGTAACCTAGCTCTCGATGCTGCACATAGGAGGAACGAGAACGACAAGAGAAGGGCATATGGGGAGAGAATTCAAAACGTCGATCAAGGCAGCTTCACTCCTCTAGTGT